>JADEZO010000001.1:605853-1211706 GCA_016807845.1 Colletotrichum eleusines | reverse complement strand
CGGGTGCTCGCGTCAACAGCATCGATACCGGCTCGCAGGTCACTAGCCTCCGCTGGAGCCCCCACTACCGCGAGATTGTCAGTTCTAGCGGCTTTCCCGACAACTCACTCAGCATCTGGAGCTACCCGACCTTGGTCCGCAACGTCGAAATCCCTGCGCATGAGAGCAGGGTCTTGCACAGCTGCCTCAGCCCTGACGGACAGATGCTTGCTACCGCAGGTAAGTCGAGAACAAGTAGCCCACTGTATTTCGACAATGACATTTGCTAATTCCCGCCCACCAGCCGCCGACGAGAGTTTGAAGTTCTGGAAGGTCTTCGAGAAGAAGGCAGGAGCTAGCGCCGGTCACGGCAGCAGCACTTCGTCGGCCAAGGCGGACATGGTGAAGCAGATGACGATTCGGTAAACTTCTTATCGACCAAGCCTGGCGAATGTCGGTCCAACGACGTCATCAAATGTAGGTATATCTCCTCTGGCATTTGTCGGTCATGGGTTCCTGGCGGGTCGGAGTCATCTTCAGCGAGGAGTTTGGGTTTTGTTGCATCCGACTCTGCGTGGCATGAAAGGGCTTCTCCACGACGGGATACGAAATTGCTTGGTCATGAGTAACGGCAGATGATACCATTCATTACTGGCCCAGCACGGGACAGATTGCTTTTGTCCTGCTTTTTAAAGAAGTGCACCGTAGATTACGTGCAGCTAGGTCAGAGGGGAAAGCAGTAGTTAAGTAACAGATTGCTACCCTCAAATAAATAAAACTGCTTTTATAAACTTTGACGGCTCATGTCAACCTGTCACTGAGACGAAGCGGTCCGAGAAGCGGTCCTCCCTCGCCCCGCACTTCGCAGAGTCGATTAGGCACAACCCACTTTGTTATCGTGGTATCTTATCGTGGTATCTTATCGTACAAGTGGAGCTTTGGTGAACATCAGTACGTACCGACTTACCTGGGTACATAGTACAGAGTACCTAGCACGTAATAGTAGGCTGCAGGTGCACCTGAGTTCAGCCTTCCCACAGCAGGTAGGCTTACTAATAATAATGGGCAAACGCCTGCTTCGAGCCTCAATTCGAAATCCACCCAACAAAGACAACCTTGACCCGTACACACCAACAGACGCAAAACCAGGGCACCAGCGAGCCACCCTGTCACCGACTGGAGTCCACAAGAACCACGAAGCAAACCTTTCATAGAGTTCGATCTCGTTCTTGCAGTCATCGTCGAGTCTTTGAGCGCGCGTGCTATTCTGGGCAGCAAGTGGTGGTGGATTAGGCAGGCGAACGTTAGACGGGCAGTCCTATCTGGCTCGGCAAGTAACCTACATACAGCGTGACGACTGAATACCCGCCACACTCGATCGATTATCTCACGAAAGTAACGCTGCGTTGGGCATAAATTGCGGCCAAGCGCTTCGTCCATTGATTTTCTCCCCTTCCAAAAGCCTAGCCTTCGCTGGACTCCCCGACGAGTACTCAGGCGATAATTATCAACGGATTTTCACCATGTCGAACAACGCGGTCGGTGCGGTCTATGAACAGATCATCGCCGAGGTCATCAACTCCTCGCGCGTCGATTTTGAAGAGGGCGGTGTTGATGAGAGCGTTCTAGATGAACTTAAAAAAGGTTGGCAGGAAAAGCTCTCCCAGCTCGAGGTGGCCAGTTTCCCTTGGGATCCCCCGAAGGATGCGCCTGCTCATGCTGCACCACCGCCAACAACTGCTGCACCTCCAACAGCCGCTCCATACTCTCAGGCCCAGCTGAGTCCTCAGATTCCGGGACCCGGCCTACCTTTGCCTGGTGCCCCTCCTACCAACCAGGCTAGAAATACGCCAGTTAAGGAGGAGCCGTATATCAAACCAGAGCCCGGCATGCAGAACGTGCCTATGCCTCCGACTCAGCAGGAGGGTGCTGGCATTGCTGCTTACCGCGCAGCTCAACATATCCAGGGCCAATTTGGTGAGAAAGGAGCCGGCTCTATCAATGCCATTCAAGCATCGGCGACCAACCGGCCAGCCGGCCAGCCGGCCCTTCCTCAGATGTCTGGTCAGCCTGCGCAACAGCAGCAGCAGTACCGGCCTGGCGCACCTCAACAGGGCCAGCAACAGCAGCGCCCTCCTAGCAACGGCCAGCCGGGCATAAATCCCTCGCAAACCGATGGGGCCGGTGACGACTTCGACTTTGAAGGTGTACTGCTCCAGCGCGATGCTGATGGCAACGAACGGGAGCTCGGACGCATCGACATTGACCGCATGATACACGCACAGATTGCTGCGAATGCCAAAAGCATGGAGGGTGGTGGGTTGATGCTACCACTCAAGGAAGCCACGAGACACAAGTCCGCCGCCACCACGCGCTCCAAGGGAAAGGAGCATGGCATAGCTTCCTATGATGGCTACGATGACGATGAAGCTGACGAAGATGCGATCAACTCGGATCTTGATGACCCTGACGAGGACAAGGACGAAGATGAAGTCGACGATGAGGGTTTGGGTCACATCATGCTCTGCATGTATGACAAGGTCCAGCGCGTCAAGAACAAGTGGAAGTGTGTCTTGAAGGACGGCGTCCTTACCGTCAACGGCAAAGAGTATGTCTTCCATAAGGCCACTGGAGAGTACGAGTGGTAAAGCACTCTTTACTGCCCACCTACTCGACTCGTGTTTTGAAAACGTGAGACACTGCTGCACCCCCCAATTGAACATGCCGGCGTTGAGTTCGGGGTTTCTCTTCTTGGGGGTCGCATTCTCATAGGCCGGCACAAGGCGGGAAACTGCTTGTCACCTACTCGGAATCTCATCAATATTGTTTCGGAACGGCTCTGTCTACATCTCCTCCCATCGACACAGTATTTTTGTTTGGCCGCGAGAAATCAACTTGGATCCTGCGATTAGATTTTTCCACCTTCTCGATCAGCACCCGAGTTCATATCCATATCCCTCGCAGCAACTCGGTGTTTGCCCTGACCCACAAAGGAGACTTGCATTCGCAAAAGATACAAGAGGCGAGCGGGGCTGACGGTAATCAGACCAAGAGCCAGAAATAGAGTGAGAAAGAGAGGGTACGCCAGAAAGTATCTCCTGCTGAGAAGGGAACGAAACAAAGGCTCATTGAAGCTACGCAGTTCGTCGACACAGGTGAAGGGAACAGGTGGCAATTTTACGGAACGGGCGGATTGGAACCAAGTTTACTTTGAGCATGAGCATCAGGGAGGTTGCGGATGGAATGCTGACCTCCTTTATCATTTCACGACACCTAACAAAGCCCCAAAAAGTGTACAACATTAAACCATGCGGTTTCCTTACCCTTAGAATCAAATCTTCTGCTGCTGCTGCAACAACAACGATATCCCTCCTTTCCGCCTGCTCCCCATCCTTGCGTTGACGTGAGCTGGCTGCAAGATGACCTATAAGGCTCTATTAAACCAACTTCCCTTTTGCGGGACTGGCTTCATTTTCATAAGATTAGATTTACTCCTGCCCTGTGTCCTCCTCAGTCTATGGTAACGCCGCGCTCTCCCTGAGCCCAGTTGGGACCCTCGCTCAATGATTCAAGAGTTATGTCGACCACGAAATCAAACGCCACATACGCTGTTGTGTCTCAATGTATCGGTGTCTGTTTCAAACTCTAACATGCCCCTTGGGTTGCCTTGCCTATCCCTACAATCGGTAGACTGCCGTGCCGTCTACTAGGCAAAGGGCCGTCTCCCTCCCGTTCCTACGGGGGCCCGCGGATATGCCCAACCCAGATAGAGTCTCGAAAAGGGATGAATCGTGGGAAAAGACGGTGCGAGAGAAACCTCATCGGGGCCGTTTCTCACCAGCCCACTACCCCTCCCCCCCCCCCCGGGGGGGGCGCCGTCAATGATATTCCAAAACAAACAAAAAGGCAGACAGACATAAGATGATCGATCATCTTTGTCTTGCGATCCGACTCCCTGCGCCGATATTCACCCCAAGCGTGCAGGGGGCCAGTGACAGAACAAACGACAGAAAGGTCCAAGACAGTTGAGACTCAGGTGGCTGGTCCGTCAAACATACAAACATCTCCATGGACCTCGTGACTGCACCATCCTTTTTGCTCTGCACCTACGCCTTTTCGTCCGCAAGGGCATCCTCGACCGTCAGCATGTGAAATCCGGCGCCGTTGTCTCCGAAGGCACTCGGGAAGACTGGGTCGGGCGATACACTTCCCGCCCGTCTTTGTCATGGCTTCATTGGGAGGAGAGCCCAAGCAGCTCTTGTTACCGGTGTATTCTCCTACCCGTGTTTCAGCAGAAAGGCCAAATCCACATTCTGCTAGGCGGCGTCTCTCAGTGTTTACGTTCTCGTCGACTTTTCACCGACATATCATTAGGACAGTCATGCACAAGCCTGATGTCACCGGTTGGGTCGGCTTTGGAGCCTCACAGACAATACATCCCATTACAAGTCCGACCCTACGCCCTCTTCTAATACTCTGCAAAAAAAAAAAAAAAATGTCAACAGGTCGATGACGTGTGCAGAGAATGGTATGTCACGCGGCAGCGAAGGCAATCCCATATTCGCGTGGACCTGTCAACCAGAGACCGCCGGTCCGTCCCTCTATCCTGCCCGCATGGAAACGGACCGCCTCTCGCCTCGTGTGACAGCGGGGATGGGCCTGACCGCTCTCCTCTTGCAAATAAGGACAGTAGTCAAGACTATGGGGCTTGTCCGTCCGGAGTCGCCCATCTTTCTTGACTTGGAACTGCTGTATCGTCGAACCTCGCTCATCGGCTAGACATAGGGATCTAGCCCCCCCCAAAATGAGCAGTCGAGTTGGGGCGGGTAGCCATTTTTGCCATCTTCCTGCCCCAGTCCCTGCGGGGCGGCGATTTGCAAAGCCCGAGAGAGAGGCACAGGTGCCTTAACCGAGATACCTCCATGGCATTGTGTTTCTTGTAGAAACCTTCTATTGTGTTGAATATCGGGGCATGATGGTTTTACTGTGTCTTTCCTACTGTACCTGCGCGATCTTAAGAGGGACTGCCTCGGATACGTACCTAAGCGAAATTAGGTATTGAGCGTACGACCTCATCATGTACGTCGCTCTTCCTGAAGAAGACAAGACAACCACCGCCTCTATCTCGGCCTCATTCCGAGATAGTGGGTACTGACCAAGTACCGACGTTGCATCCTGCGTCACTGGTCACACAAGAGAGCAGAGTACCTGAGCCGCGACTTACTAGTTTTGCTGCGGAAGAAGCAAAGACGATGAATCGGGAAGGGAGGCGCCGGGGGAGGGGCCCTCAATGAGCACCTCGGGTCATGAGCACCGAGGAATCACCGGAGGGAGAGCCATCCGTACAACGGCGAGCTCCTCTCCAGACTGGTCCACGGGTCCGAGAGGGTCTAGAGCACGCTGGTGGAAATGGAACCCATTGAAAGGAACCACTCAAGGGCGTCGTCCACTTTGAAGAACAACCCCAGCCCTGCCCGCCGCCGCGTGCTCACAATGCTCGCTGGTCGCCAGTCTCCCATGGCCAACCCCACAGCGGGTACTCATGCAGAAACGCCAGCGACGTAAGCCTTCTACAGACTGCCTTCGCACCAGCAGGGTTCCGTTAAATTTGCATGCCCGTTGGGGGGGGGGGGTGCGGGCTGGTCCACGTCGAGAAATGCCCATAATGGACTTGGTTCGTGGGGTTCTGATAGCCATCAGTTTCGTGGTGGCTCATCGGCTGTCCTGAGACCTCAGCCTCCCTGGGCGCGAACGCCCAACAACGTAAACAAAACTAAATTTAAACATTGTGTGGTAGACATCGATCGAATGGCATGCTGGAATCGACCTTGGCAAACAAAGAATGGCGCTGGTCGTTTCGTTGAGCGCACCTGGCGCACGAAGTCTAGCACAATTCGCGTTGGTATGGCTTGTCAACGGTGGCGGGAGTAGGCACGATGCATGGCAGCCCGTAACAGTTGGTCGATGTTCCTAATGGGCGCGAATAGGGCGAGACGCTCGGAAACTTTGTGACGAGTCTGCCACCTCAGGTCTTTCTCAACTTTCCAAGGTGGAATGGAAACCCGGTGTTCATCGACGGCGCTTAGCAATCCATTACCTGTTGCCTAAACATACAAACTGTTTGAGCGGCACGACGACAGCGAGACGCCCACCAAGTGGCACCACCGCTCATTATTGGTTGGTCTTTGAGCAGTAGCCAGGGGAGAACCAACCCCCATGATCCCAAAGGTATGTAAAGAGAAATGGTCTGCGTATTATGCAAACCCTTACGCTCGATGCAAGGTCTGGTCCACTTGCAACTTGCCCTTGCTCTCGACAATTCCGGTCGCGCTGAGAGGCCTGGCTGAAGCAGGGTATATGGCCTCCAGGCCGCGTCTGAATCGCATCACTGTTGGATGGTGGTTGCAAACTGTCACCTGCATCGTTCTATGCCTGAGCTCAGCCTGCACGTCGCCAGGAACACGTAGGGTCTGCTTCCAACCAGCTTACCCTGCAGCCTTCAGGATCCACGGCTGTCTGGACATTGTTATGAGATTCGAGAGCATTTCGTTCAGGGTATGGAAACCGATGGGATTTACAATTCACACTTTGATCTCCCACTTGACTCTTGCATATGAGAGAACAACTCGGTCTCTCTGGCCATGGGCCAACGTCAAAGGTCTATTTAAAGACGTTCACTCTGGTTATAAATTAACGTTGAGATGATCCATGTGATGTTCAAGCAGAGAGGGTAGCAACAGCAGCAGCCGCCACCTAAACAAACCAGTCTATGGGGTATGAGAGTGTGACATCGAGGAGCAGGTGATGCTGACCCGAGAATTCGGGACCGCTATTGGAGTATTACATCCGGAATTCTCCTCCTGTTGGCTGGTTTCATTCGGAGATTTTGCTGTTGTTGCCTCCTCATATCGGCTGTAGATTGCTTAAAGGGGAAGCGTCTAATTAGTGTAATCAATTATGCCCTCTCGAAAATTGGCACCTTATCTCCAGCTCGTGGTCTGGTGGTATGTTGCCTGGCCATGCCGCATTTTTCATGATTGTAGGTACACCACCATTCTATTGTATTTTTCGTCTACGTGATGATTGATCATCAAGCCGCACCGAACCGTGTCCAGAGCCATTGCGTCGCTGATATGTTGGGGGGGGCTATGCACTGTATACTTTGTCAACGAGGCAAGGGTCTAGGATACCTACATGGGTCAGGCGATGGATTTGTGGTCGTTCTCCAAAGGAAAACTCAACCGTGTTCAGTAGTTATGCCAGCACCTGCGGCGCAACGGCGGCATATAAGGGGCAACGGAATATATCGGCCCTGCTGTAACGTCACTGGGGCTGCCCAGGACGTACCGGTAGGTGCCAATCAGGTGGTCATGGTAGATAATGTCTATGTCCAGAAAGAATCGAGAACCCTGGACGGTATTGATGAGGAAGTCCACTTTTGCTTTCAGAATATTTCCCGCGAGTCAAGGATATGTCATCTTCGACCGGGACAACCCCCGCCTCAAATAAAGCTGCCAGAGCCTCGAGATGAACCATTGCACAGCGCAGTGGGTTTTAGGGCTGCTCGAACCTCGAAACGAGGCCTAGTACATGGTTCAGTAAGTGCCGACATCTGGCTAGGATGGTTCAAGGCTGTACCATGTCGGCGTATTTGACGCCTTTTGTGAATCATTCCGCCCCTTCCGAAGGGAGTGAGTGATAGTACATCCAGGCTACTTGGCCTGCTTGGTGGAGCCCATCAAGCTCGTCTGACCTTGCGCGCCGAATTGGTGCCTACGGTGCAAGATGGTTTATCATAGTGGTACTATAGTAATTACCCTAGTATGGTAGAAAGGACATGGTTCATTAGAGTCACGAACAAGCAACCACCCACAAGTACACTACGAGTGGACGGAAATTTGCTAACAAGCAACCCCTTGCTGTTGATAAGGGGGAGCGGAGCCCCCTTGACTGTTGGAAAGCTGCGCGTCAACATCGATGCCCGCCTGGCCTACAAGACGATGCAACCGGCGACAGTCACTCCGCAGTAGTGTGGATAGGTTCCCAGGGGGGGGCTTCGCGCCCTATATATGTTAGCAAAAGTACCGGTAGAATCAGGCGATGGCAAATCCAATCGTCGATGCTGGAGTAGGTCATATATCTCTCTCTCCATCAGGAGTGCTCGGCAGGCTGCCCGAGGTTGAGTGACCGACCACCAAGGCCTGGGCGGCGCACACAATGTTCTCCAGACGATCCGGCTGGCGTTGGCCAGTGCAAAAGTCCCTCCTTGCACCGGTCATGTTCGATTAAGGTTTGGCGTTGTCAGTGCCGTCCAATGTCTCGAAAATCACTAGCTCGGAGTCGAGCCGTGCCGTCCAGCAGCAGGCAGCGGATGCCTCGTTCGTTCCTTTGCTCAGGTGTCGGCTCCTACCTTGTTGTGCCCCCGAGTCTTGCAAGAGGACTTGCAAGAGCGCGTCGTGGACTGTATCGAGGCAAGGTTTCGTCAACCCCGTAAATTGAGACATGGCAAGATTCCTAGGACTCAGGAGACGACTGACTAGGATCCCCGGTGTGCGTAGTCCGCCGAGGCTCGGGGTTTGTTTAGAGGCTGCGTGCACAAGAGGGCCCACATCGCGCTGCTCATCTCTCCGCCTAGTGTAGTGTGCCCATCTTGCACTAGGTACCTAGTTTGGCTGTGACTCAGGTGACCAGGTAGTTAGTGGCTGAGGCCGGGGTGTGTAGCGGCCAAATGCAGTACCAGAGTGTCGGGTCCTTAGTGCCAGGGGTCAAGGGTTGAGCACCGTCACCCACCGCTGCCATTTCATTTAACCCCAACGTCAGCCTCAGACAACACTACGGATCCTGGGACGTTTTTGTATGCAGCGCCGGCCAGAAGCGGGAAAGCCGTGGAACTTACCGCTAGCAACGGCCAATCATCCGGTCGGATCCCCATCCGTCGTCTCGGTTATCGATGCCATGTTGGAGGGAGCTTTGAGTCCAATTTCCATCATAGAGGCCTGATTCGACGAGAATTTCGTCTTCCGATGCTAGCAAGGGAACTTGATCTGGCCCCTCGACGCCCCTTTGGGGCTGCGGCTTGCGAAACAAAGGATTTAGTGGATCTGGAGAGAAACTAGGGCAAAAAGACGACCGTTGCGACGCTGGGTATATCCGCTTAATCGTTCACCGTCTCGTGGAATTAATACCGCTCGTGCCGATCAGTGCCAGCCTGCCGGGACCGACCATGGCTTCGGACGATTCGTACCCGTCGCACCAGTGGGCCACATAGGTTGTCTCAAGGGCAGCTTGGCATTGGATTAGCGTAGAGCCCATTGCTTTGGACTCTATGATGAGCATGACCCAAACTCATTCCGATTCCTTGCCTATGAGTACTGAGATCTGTGTTCCAGAGGGGAAAGGGGGCGCGCATGTGCTGAAGATGGGTCGAGACTCAAATACCGCCGGAGCCTGCTGACCAGGCGCCCCCCCAATGCTGCAGAAGTGAACTGGGTGCATGACGCAGTGCAACCAGATTCTTGGGAACGGGCCTTGCAGTCAATGGGCTCAGGATATGGCTTCCCCCTCATTCCGGCAGGCTGCCACGGGGATCCGAGGGCTGGCGGCGGGCTGCGGCAGCATATTTTGTGTGCTACGTGAGTATCAAATGCCCGCGGAGGAGCAGCATGCTGGCCCCGGCCCCGGCCCCTCGAGGACCTCATGGATTTAGTGGCCATGTACTCTGTACTCTGTAGTCACGGAACTGGGCCTCTAGGTATGCTTTGTGACGCATGTATAATTGAGAAAAGGCCTCTGGAACCCGGGTGACTTGTGACTTGCGTTGTTCCGGATCTTGGCGGCCCTGTTTCCCGATGGAAATGTGATTGCAGGCTGGCGGTCCTACGCGGGACCGGTTCAGTGTTGGGGTTGGACGATTGTCAGAGCCATTGCATTCGAAGCGCTGGCAGCTATTGGGTCCGATTCGCCCGTAACTGCGGTGTACCTATCACCAACGGGTTCCGAGGGACCATGAGCCGGGAATATCCGTTGCGTTTTTTTTTATAGGAAACTTCTAGTACTAGCGGAGGAGCGGAATTCTGGGCTGGTTTGCAGCAACCCAAACGGTCGGTGGCTGGAGCAAGTCAAAAGTTGGGCGAGCTTTTGGGGGGCAGCAAGACAACCAACCGGTTGCCTGTCCTGGTGCGCGGCCAAAACGGTTAGACTCGTTGCAGGATTCGCGAGAATCCCAGGAAACCCGAGTGAGTTGCCAGTCGCGACGGGTAGGAAGGGGTGGGGAATCCGAGCAGCTGGGTATTCCGACGTCACCCCTGCAGAGAAGAAAACACATCACTCCTAGGTACGACAGGGCGGTGGGTGCTAAAGTGAACTGAGCTTGGTGGGCTTGCTTACTGCGCGTAAGGAGTACCTCATCCAACAATCCGCCATCGTTGCGTCACGGACGCTTAACCCTCATGGGCCGGCTGCGATTCGGTGCTGTGACCGACGAGCGTCGGCCACTGAACCCGGTGGAGGAGCATTGAACGTGGGTGTTTGGCACGCCTCTGCACCTCTGTGGGAGGGCTACCGAACGAGAAAGAAACTGTGACGACTCCTCATTTACGGTGATGGTAAGGAGCTAGGGCGTGTACCAAGGTATTTACAGTAGGTAGGTAGGTAGGTAGGTAGGGAGGGAGGTTAGGAACGTTGCGCTGGGGGGAGGGCGGTGTGCGTCGAGTTTTGTTTAGTCCCATGTGTGAATGTACCCTGGGGTAGCGACCTGTCTTCTTAGTGTGTTTTCAACGCTAAGACAACCGGCAACATGGGCCGTCTCATGATCGTCGTCTCGCCCGGCAGCTTGCTTTTGCTGGCGGAGAAGTCGCAGTGGCTGTTTGCGAGAAGCAGAATACGCTAGAGTACGCAGGCCCTAGAGGATTGGTCAGTAAAGCGCGCGAGTTGGGTCTAACGGAACCGAGGGTGGGATCAGGTGGAATGTCGAATCGGTGAGCTCAGTTGGAACCGTTGGATTGACTCGATGGGTTATTGTCTGTTTCCTTGGCTGTTAACGTTGCATCCATTAGAGCAGAGGAGACACAACGGCCGATGCACAGCAAGTGCAGCGCATGGCGGAGCGGGAGTGGGGTTATGCACATATGATACCGTTCGCGTCGACGGTTCGGGGGGGAGGCGCCGGAGGCGACTCTGGGCTGACGGCGTGGAAAGCCTTTATGGATTGCTTCATCTGCCTTCATGCCTCGACATGGTCTGAAAACCGATGGGTGCCGATGTAACGCAGAGGCATCCATCCAAGGGGCGGGACTTGGGCCAGAGGTGAGGCGTGCAGGTGACGGCGCAATGCCTGGAATTAATTGATGGAGATCCTAGACACAGTCCTTGTTCGTTTACCTCTCTGGCATGCATTCTTGCGTTTGGCGCGCAAGATGCAAAACCCCCTAGTTGCGTTCTGCCAAATGGTGTCGGCCAAAGGTGTCCGATACGACGAGAAGCCGCATGGAGTGTCCGCCTGGCGGCAAGAGCATCCTTCTTGCCGTGCTTCTTTTTGACAGTGGATGTATTCGTACTTGACGACATCAGACGGCACCGGAGTAGGGGAAGCACCGAGGTTGGCTCCCAAGACACCGCCGTACCCTACGTAAAAGGAGTTGCCTTAGCTCGAACGACATGACAAATGATGAGCCGGCGGGACAGACTTTTGAACACGAGCGGGACCGCCGACGTCCTACTTAGCTAGGTGCCTAGTTTACCAGCACAAACACAAATTTGTGCTTACTCGATATCCACTCGACCCATGCCGCGACGCTTAACTTCTCAAAGCCCGAGAGTCCATCCTGTTTCATCGAATCAGGGTTGAGCGGAGACGCGCACGATTGGTATGGGGCCGCGGGAGGGGATACAAGGGGCTAAGGTGGTCAAAGTTGAACGTCCTCCTCTCTAGACTCTTGGTCAAGATGGCTGGCAGGGGATGGGGCCAGGGTGGGGCGGGACCAGGGCGTTTTTGCTCTCCAGGGCCAGGTCTCTCCTACTGTACTCCGTAGTCGTTTCTAAACCACACCTTGAACCTCCTAACCACGAATACCTGGGTCATGGCAAGGGGGATGCCCAAGACAGGAATTAGGTATCTTGGTTTGTAGTTTATTGCAGAAAGCCAAATGGAGAGCGTTCAGTTGCAACTGATGGCAACACTGCTCTGATGGTCCTTGTCGGTATCATTCATGTACATGTGTGTGTAGGTATGTATATACTTAGATGTATGTGGCCGTCTGTCGAAAGTTGCTCATTGTTGCCCTCCAACCACCCTGCAACTGCCACAGTTCCATAGCACATGGACCGCACAGAGAGTCAGAGGTTGCAACAGGCACGTCCGCAGTGAGAGGGCTCAAGCTTTGGTGTCCATACGCGATGCTGATGAATGGGATAGGTTTACGTACAAAGGAGACAGACGTTGACGGATTGGCTGACTGCCTTGTTCATACCTCAGCCCTTGGCATAAGGTCGAGGTACCAATAGGCAGGTACGAATAAAGGAACATGGGGGTAGGAATTTGAAATGCGCTGGCGGGTACCCTCCCCTGACTCTCCACCAAATCCACCTATCCTTCTGGTACACTCACTGCCGTACCCAGGTAGGTAATCGACGTACTTGCAGTACACTAATTAGCGCCGAGACCACAGAATGTGAGAGGGACGGACCCTGGACACGCAACGAAATGACTGAACCAAAGTGCGGAATATGGAGTTCGCAGTGGGCTAAGCCTTTGTACTCTTTAGAGACCAAAAAGTGAAAGGCACCCATCTTTTCTCCCTTTGTTCTTAGCCCCCTTCTCTTGCATCTTCTTCCTCTCTCCCGCCCTCCGGCTGCCGCCTTCTTACCAGCCGGATAGATAGGAGGTGGTCGAGAGCGGGTTTTAGATCGACGTGTGCCACCCGATTAGTAGTGGTGGTGCAGGCTGCAAGGCTCTTGGACTCGATGGTTACCTAGCCTAGCAGCCTAAGTAGGTAGGTAGATAGGTACGTGGGACATGGCGGGTTGCCTAGGGCGCCGGCGAGGTTGAGGACGAACAAACGACTCCTTCAGTGGCGCCGGATGCCGTACGCTAGAGCGGTTCAGGCGTGGCATGGCAAGTCAAGTCAAATCCTCTCAAGGCCAAGCCAAGCCAAGCCAAGCTGTTTGCTCACGCGCCAAGTACACCGACTACCTACTTAGGTAGCTAAGTCGGTTCTCGTAGATGGCGTGTGCAGCACGTACCAGATATCACTTGATACCTACGGATACATGCAAATTTAAGCGTTGGACTAAGGTGGCTTACTGCTTCCGAACCCAAAATAGGGCCGTAATTAGACGCGATGTACCAGGAAGGGAAGAACGTGAAGGAACGGCATGGTATCTACCTGCCTACCCACCTGCCTACCTACCTCCCTAGGTACCTAGGATGAGACGAGGAGCAGGAGGCATGAATGGTGCAAGCAGGCAGAGCCGAGAGGATGTCGCGCAGAGGAAGGAGGGGAGGAAGGCGAAGAGGTAGTTACCATAGGCCTAGGATGGGCAGGTACAACGTAAGTACGCGGAGGAGAAGGGGGAGGAGGAAATGACGATCATGAATAAACCCGGAACCTGCCTTCATCCTGGCAGGCTGGCTGATGGAACCTGGGAATTTGACGCAAAGGAAAATAGCTAGCTAGCTAGCTATGTACTTGGTGCACTTGCACAAGTACAGTAAAGCGTCCCGCCAATCGATGCTTGCCAAAATAGAACCACGGACCCCCGGGGGACGGGTTCCAGTTCCCTTATGCATGTTCGTCATCTCCTACCCTCCTCCATTCTTCACGTCTTGCTTGACTGGAGCTTCCCGTCCTCGGGATGCCTTGCCTTACCTTGCCTTACCTTGCCTTGCCTTAGTTCAGCCCACGTACTTGGTCTGGGTAGGTAATTCGGGCAAGCATAGGTAGGACATCCGCCCTATCCCGGGTGCTGCTACTGGATGACAGCGTAGATGGATGGATGGATTCCTATACTGCACCTCATCTCTTCTCACACCTCACCTCACCTCACTCGCACGACATCATCTCAATTGATTTTCCCTACCTCGCCGGGTCTGTCTGCCTCTTTGCCTTGCCGTCCTCATCGATACTCGATACCTTCACTAGAAATCCATCCGGACTGTCTTGCTCGAGGGCACAGCCCAGGTTGCTTAAGATTACAGACAAGGTGAGAGACCAGGCCCTCAACTGTATGTGCCGTTGCCTTTGCCAAAGGGCCACGATGACCGGGGCCGGGGGGAAGAAAGTACAGGGTCAGCAAGGCGAAAAGCGCCAGCGCGAAATGGAGACAATGGGAATAGGACGACGACTAGAGGCACCCGCCACGGCAAGATTCTGGAAACCCGCCAGGAAGGGGACTTGGAGATTTGATTACACAGCACCGTTTCCTAGGTACCTTGACGTTACAGGCCATCATCTCAAAGCCCCATCCATTCATCACATCGACGCGCCCTCCAGTCTCCAGGGGTGGGGGCACCCGGTCACCTTTGCCCCAATTCTCACAGCACCGATGGCAATGGCAACCGTGACAGGGGGTGCGGAGGGAGACTGACTGGAGAATGAATTGGAGCGCAGAATGACGAAGAAGAACCCCACTAACTCTACTTAACAGCGGAGAATCCCCTCGAGCCACGGAACGCCTGCCAAAGGGTATTCAAAGTCTAGACGACAAGAGCAACGTTTAAACAAGACCCATCGACTTTTCAGCTATCAGTCCCCCCTGTTGCTGTCATTCCATCCTCGTCTTCCACAAACGACGTAACTTTTTGTCTACATCTTCTATCGTATTTTGACGACGACGACGACGACGACGACGACGCCGTCCTTTGTCCATCGGCCTGGAGGACCAGACTCGACTCGCCTCTTACACGCACGACCTCTGCTGGGCTGTTCCTCAAGAACTGCAGATAAACTACACGACTTGGGTGACCTTGCCTACGGGTGCTGCAACTACTCCCCACACCCTCTCTGTCGCAACTGCACCGGACCGACTGCGGATATCTCTTCCTCTCTCTCACTCTTGCTTCCCTCCGGACACCATCTCAGAGCGGCAGCGGCAGCAAACAATAGCACCACCGCTAATAACTGCTTCCCCACTACTGCAACCACACTACTGTGGGCAGCCGTATGCAGTAGACGGACGATTACTCTCTCTCTGGGCCCGTTCATCTACCAGTTACATCTGCACCGGTTGGTGTTTTGGGTCTTACCCGGGACTTTCACTGGCAAAGCTTTGTGTTCCAGGGTTGCTTCCCCCCCTTTCAACGTCGCAGAATACGTCTGTCTGCTCTCACTCCTACTCGCACACCACACACACACACACACACACACACACACACACACACAAGCGCGCACATACTCACACACATACACCTAACAACATCCCACACAAATCAATCAAGTTGCCTTAGCCTCTGCCCCTCAGGTCAGGTACCAAGGTTGGGAGGTCCTTGTCTCTGCAGACCCTGCCCTTTGCGCGTTCGTGCCCTCTTGGCAATTAGTATTTCCCCCTTGTTTTTTTTTTTTGCTCCATACATCCCATCCCATCAGATCGCTGCTCCTCCCGCTCCCGCCCGTCGCCGAAACGAGCCCGACCCAACCTGCCCAACGGAGACTTCAACCTCGTCAATCGCATCACCTTGCAGCACCAGCGCCAGCCGCCACTAACCTCGACCTCGAACGCGACCTTGAACTCGACCCAAAAATTGACCGCAGCAGTCGTCGACACCTTTCTCCCTCCCGCTCCCCCCCCTCTTTCTCACCTCCCCTTCTTTGTTTGTTTGTTTGTTCGTCTATTTCCTCATGCCTCGGCCCGGCTGGTCAACGTAAACTCTTACCATTGACGCATAACCTGCCTCATTCTGCCTGGCTGCATACACCAATCCCTTCCTCGTTGTCGGCCCTGAACCCATCTACACCAACGCCAAGACATCGATCCCAAACCGTTGTTCTGAAACTTCAACCCCAACCCATCTAAACCGACCCGACCAACGGTTTCTCGCCTCTTGCGACGCCGCCCGTCGTCTCGCAACCTATCGCCTTCGCCCAGTCAGCACACGACGACAAGAAAGACGCCGATTACCGCAGCACCGGTCCTCGTCTGTACGACCTCCACAACTCGTTGTGTGACCCCAGTCGACTCTCTCGGCCATCCAGCCGAGCTGCCACTCGCTCTCACCGTGTACGTCAATACCAGCCCATTTCATTTTGTTGCCTGTTCCCGTTGGCTCTCAGTTCAACCTCAATTCTGCTTCGAGCTCTCTCTCTCTCTCTCCCTCTCTTTATCTCTCTCTCTGTCTGTGTCTGTGTCTGTCTCTCTGTCTCTGTCACTTCCACCCTAGCCTTGACCAGTTTGCTACGTTGCCTCATATCTTGTCCTGCCTTGTTCGACGCACAATCTGTCCCTCCTCTTTTCCGGCTCTTCTTGGTGCCTGTGGCAGTGTTACGAGTGACCGAGACAAAGATCCAACAGAGATGATGTGGGAAGGATGAGCCCGCCCCGAAGACGAACACGCACACGTACGCACACACAAGTACATGCACGCATGCATTCTGCGCAATTTTGCCGCTATTCTAGCTCCAGGCTCAATTGCGACCGTGTGCATGCAGGTACATGTACTGGTACGCTGTCTGTTAAAGCCCATCACTTGGTCCTCGTCTCTGCCCTAAATTAATGCACCTCGACCCTTGTCATTCTCGCCCTCATGCCGCCCTGGAAGGCAAAAGGCGTCCTGCAGTCACATAATTATTGACCGGCTTGTTGGTTGGGCCATGAGTTCTCCTGTTGTGCCGACAACCTTGTCCTGCGCTAAAGGGGTGCCCTGGGCGGACCAAAGCAGAACGATGCTCTCAAGTCGATATATGCGCGCGCTCGCGCGCGTCGGCTGGTGCAAGTGCAAGGGCAAAGGGTATCCTGGTATTAATGTGCCGCTCATGTCGGTCTTCGCTGCTGCTGCGTGTGAGAAAGAGAGGGGGGGGAGCGAAGCGGTGTCAGTGTACCGATCCTCGGAATACAAGAAGCTGTCGAGTTACCCAGATTCCTCGACGCAGGAACAAGACTTTGGTTTCGTCGCAGCCTCCTTCAACCCCCCCCCCCCCCCCGGCTTCCCACTGATGTCCGTTACATCTCACTGCGGCTGGCCCATTCCCTCGTTTCTGGCACCACCTCGCGAAGAAGAGCTCTCGCGCGGGTCGTCTTCTCCATAAAAGTCAGTTGTGCTGGGTGGTTTTATTCCCTGGAAGCCATCAGCGAGTGCTTCTATCGACTTGCAGCCGCCTGCACTGCTGCCATCATTTCGTTTTGTTTCCCGGTCCAGATTCACTACTGCACACACGCACACACTCTTAAATTGCCCTCTTCTCGATCCCACCACGTCTACTTCCCTTTCCATGTTTCATAAATCACTAGCGTCGCCTATGGCTTAAGCTGTTGATCCCTTCGCAACACATGTTTCGTCAAAGCTGACTTGCCAAAGTTAATTCAAAACAGCTGCGTCTTGCTGGAAGGCCATCACGGAGGCAAGACGGTTCTACGGGCTTACGGCTCCTGTTCCCAGCTCCTGATAGCTCGTCCTGACAGTCTCCATACAGCGCTTTTCGGTTGATGTCACGGTTCCATCGCTCACTGGGGAACCATCTCTTCAGCCACCTCGCTCTCGCGTCTTGAACGGCCAAATCCACCAAGCCTCACCAGTCTCGCAATCCGCATATTGTCTGTATGGTAGCAATGTCTCAAAACGCGTATGTCTTTCTTGTGTTCATGACCATGACCATGGCCATGGCTTCGACATAGTTGCCTTCGCCGAGGCCCGTCGCTAATGTGCCATCTTCAGTGGGATCCCCGATACCTCACCGCATTACTCTGATCATGGCCGCCTTTATCAAGGGTTTCGACGAGGAAGATACCTGCTTCCAATCGATGAGGCAAGTTGCTCTCAGAGTCAGCATTTGGGAGATTGAAGCCTTCTCGACTAATAATCTCTAGGCCGAGCAAGACAGACTGGACATATTCCACAAAATTATCATGCTGGGAAGAGGCGGAGTATTGCATACTCTGCCACTGCCCCCAGGGGCCCAAGTTCTTGACCTTGGAACGGGCACTGGCATTTGGGCGAACGAACTCTGCGAGTAAGAAAGCCTATTCTGCTCCTCCTAGCCAGGCCACAACACCGTTGTTTGCTAACACCCTCACCACAGTTCACTTTACGGCGGCCCGGACAACCACGGCTACGTCCTAGGGCTCGACCTTGCTTACATTCAGCCCCGTATGTATGTTATTGTGCATTCCCCGCGGGCTCGGCAACATCAGCTTACTTTCCCCTAGAATTCCCACATGTGTTTCGTTCGTGCGAGCCGATGTCGAGGAGCCGTGGCCCGCAGCAGAGCAGACCTTCAATATGATCCACATACAGATGCTTCTCGGGTCCATACGAGACTGGCCAGACCTCTACAGAAAATCCTTTAGGCACATCAAGCCCGGTGGCTGTATTGAGCATGTGGAGATCGAGTGGGCGTTCCATAGCGATGATAACACATTACCACCGGACTCGCCCCTCATTCTTTGGAGTAACACCTTGCGACGTGCGATGCAGACGTACGGGCAACCAATCGACATCTTCGACGCCAGAGCCGAACTACATGCTGCGGGTTTCACCAACATCACCGAGGACATAGTCAAACTACCGATCAACCCGTGGAGCGACGACCCCGACCAGCAACGCATTGGCCGGTGGTTCAACCTCGGCCTCACGCATGGGTTTGAGGCACTGACAGTCGCACCCTTCATCCAAATAGAAGGCTGGTCAAGGCACCAGGTGGACAGGCTGGTGGAAGACCTTAAGGTGGACATATGTCGGCTGCACGTCCATGCCTACTGTAGAATGTGAGTTTCCGTATGCAGATTGCCGCCAAGGTATCTGTAAGCTCTTTTCCTGGGCGCTGTATGTTAATTGTCGGGTCTAGGTTTGTCTGGACGGCCGAGAAACCAAGCCAATGATCTGAAAAGGGTCAACCCAACCTGCCGAGAGGGTCCCCATCACACAAGACGGGGTTTGTCGGCATTGGTGATTCTCATGCCGTTATCCTCCCGTCACAAGCCGGTGTGGGCCCAAGATGAGACGAGATGAGCCTGCAAAGTCGGACATCTCGCAAAGAGACGCCTATCAATTGGGCCGCTATAGCGATTCTGTTTTCTATGTTTACACCATCCAACTTCCATAACCTCGGGTTCACTGCCAACTGCCTAATTACTTCGGTCACCGCGTTGTCAGCAAGCCGACCTGCGACTTGCGATTCTCTTTGCGACGCTTCTTCACCCAATGGCATCATTTCCACACTGCAGCCCTTGGGAAATGTGGTTTGCGTTGTCCAGCCTGGGTGTTCCTCAGGGAAGGTTGACTCGGAGACGATCGTGTTGGACATTCCGGACTGCGTCTCCCGGATTCCTTGCGGTCTCGTCGAGGTCTGGTCCGGGCCCACACGTCACAACATAACCCTCGATCCGTTCAAGGCCGCCGGCTGCCCGCATCACGATGGCTAGGTGCATGCACGCACGGTGGGGATCGCAACGGGTCTTGCAACCAACCTGCAGCTTTTCCTACGCGCCGTCAATCCACCTTGTTCGAGTAGATCTGTCTCTAAAGTGATTCTACTTCGCTTACATCCACGCGTCGTATAGAATATACTACAAATTCAGCCAAACCGCCCCTAGACGCCGCCTACAGTGCTTCTACATGGGCTCGATGGAAGCAAACACCGGCCCTCGCACACATTACCAATATAAGCCGATTCGGCATGTCAACCCATCGCCTTAAATGTTTCTACCAACATCATTCGCCTTATCCAGACCCTTTGCCTTCCTAAGAAACCACGTGGCACACTAGGTTGGCCCATGTAAAGTCCTGGTCAAGGCCAACCTATCTCTTTGTTTCCTATTTCTTTCGTCAGAATGCACTGCCAGGGAGGAAACGGCACAGTTCAACAAAAATATAGCGACGCGCACTTGACAGCATGCATGCAGTTAGGAGTTTCTGCACTTATCCAATTTTTTTTTCCCCTCCACGGCATTGAGCGCGGACCTGAACTTGAGGCGTTGGCTATAGGTGTGCATGCGCGTGGGAAAACGGTATGGCGCGGATAAGGACCAACAAGAGTGACGCTGGCCTGCGGAGAGTAGCATGTTGTTTGTCGTGCCATTCTCCAAATTGGCCGACGGACCAAGTCACGTCTGCGTAAAGGATGGAGAGGGCTGATGTTTGCGTCCGTTGTTTGTTTTCTCCTGAATCTATTACAAGCTAGCTGTGTAAATAAAGCCGGACTATGACGGACAATGATGGCAAATCGCGGCCTATGAATGAGGCCGCTTGACACCTTGACTGACGGCCCGGCCTACGTTACGGCCGGGTTCGGTGTCCTCGTGCTTTGATGAATCGTGCAAGAAGAAGACTCGAGGCCGGCCTTTGGCGCAGGGCGAGGAAGAATGTTGACGGCAACCGTCGCCGTATTTCTTTTCGAGTTCGCAAGCAACCCAATCCTACAGGAGATCGTAATCGAGTCGTTGCCTCAAGCCTTGTGGAACAGTTTGTTCCCTCTGCCTTGCCCTGCCAACTACACATCCTGCAGGTCACATTTCTCCCGCATTGCTCATCCATGTCAGCCAGCCACTCCTGGTTGGTCATTCGACTGTTAGTCACGCCCGTTCACTACAGTCCCTTCGTCAAAAACCCCTACCTGGTTGGGCAACTACATCACTGCATGGGCTTTGGCCGGGATAGGAACATCGTTTTGGTTTTGGCAACTGATGACAGCAAAGCAATGATACGCTCAGGAATGCTTAGCCGACCAGCGTACATATACATATGTGGGGATGGGGGAGACGCAGAGACGGTATTGAAGAGCATGCCGGTAAGGAACAACACACCACGTACGTGCTTCATACCGTTGTTGGTTCATGCTCCCGCATATTCGCAACTGAGAACGACGTGGATCTGCGCATCCCCGGGCCCTCGACAAATCGCCCTGCTTGCACGTTTGACGTCTTTAAAGTAACCTCTCATGGTTTAGCCTGTGGCATGTTGCTCAGCCCGGGTGAGTTAGAATAGGACAGGACTCGTGGAATCGGCTGGCCGTACCAGCCTCCTCAAAGTGTGACGTGCATGACACGGAGAGAAGCCCAACGTCTCCGGATCCTTCAGTTGCTGTTGGCGGGTTCGTCGACCTCCTTTTGCTCAAACACTCGCTCCAAAATTCCAATCTGCGTCCTTATCGCCCTCTCTCGTCCTCTTGTCTCTCCCCACCCACACGCGATGCAATCCATATGCATGCGCTCTCACGTATCAACAAAGACCCCCCCCCAAGCACACGCACACAACCTGTTTGTCTTTCCCTCTCCACTAAGAATGTATCTGTACACGATCGAGGGCCGGGGCGGCTCGTCGAGTGGTAGCTGCCATGCGGGAACAACTGGCTCTGCAGGTTGGTTGGGCGCGAAGTTGGACGGCCGCGCCCGTCGGTAGGGCGAGCAGGACCATCTCGCGCAACGATCCACCTTCTTTACCTGGAATCAGGTTGGCAGTACTGGGGAAATGGGTGACGAGGTGATGAGCAGCTAAGCGCGGGGGATCGGAGCTGACAGGGAGTCAAGGAGGCGGAGACGAGCATCGGGTATTTGTTATTATTCTTATACAGGGGGGAGGAACAAGACGTGAATCGATGTCCTCGTATCACTGAGAGGGTGGTTTCGGTGTGTTGTTGCTTCTTTCGCCTTGAATGGGGCTGCCCACTGCTTATGCTACTTCTCTGTTATTTACGTGGTGAGGGATACCCGGGTTAAGGGCGCCGATAAGAGCACTCACCCACTACCTTGCTTTGGCATTTTTCTCTACCCTGGATCAGGATCAGTTTGTCCTTCTCGACCTGCATCGGCGTTGTTACATGAGAATGGAAATTCGGAATCACCAGAAGTCCCTCCTGGGATCACATGCTTCATCTCGATTGCTCTGGGCTGTGTTCTCTCTGCCAGTTGTGGTCCTGTCAACTCAGAGCTGGACTTGAAAGTGTCTGCCCACCTATCCGAGGCAAGGGTACGGCATGGGGGGCGTGGGGGGTGTTACCATCTGGATCATCTATATACCTCCCTTGATATGGATATCGTAACAATGATCAAGAGGAAGGTCACAGCAGAGCTGATAGATAGCATTGCATACTTGGCGAGATACGACAGCACCCTCGATGCGAGGTGGAGATATCCGCCTCCTTCTTGGCTTGGGCCGCATGCTTCCTTTGAAAATGGTAGAACCATTCAATTACAAGATGATTGAACCGTGGCTTTTCTTTTGATTTCTCTTTTTTTCTGGCAACACATATCTCTCGAGCTTCCGCTGCTTTTCGTAGATGTATATAGTGTTAGCCACCATGGTCCTCATTGGCTGCGCGCCTAAGCTAACCACCACCACCGAAAGCCATTTACCCCATTCGGCCACTTTGTTTGCTTTCGTGGGTCAACCCGAGGGATCGGGACCGTAGCGCGAGGAGGTAGTGGTGGGTTTTCACGAGTCCTCAAACTCTTGTAGACCGTTTTGAGGGATAGGGGCTCCCGGCCTCGATCCCCGAATGAATGAGAACCATACCTTCCAGGCCGTGAAGACAGCCATGCCCCTGCTTAAGGTGCTCAGTCGTATTCTGTACACATGCGGTCAGAGAGGCATGAGTGACAGACATTCGCACGACATGTAGTCCACGGGATATAAACTAATTCCTACTATGCGGTATGGTACGCTACAGGGTAACCCTGGGATTCCCGACTTCATTCTCCCGGGCTCGTGTGCGGCGTAGACGGACAGGCCCCCCCGGGGAGGAGGGAGCGTTAGATGAGACCAATGCCACAATAGCTCTTCCACTCCAGAAAATTCACCTCGGAACCCAGGGGCTCGGGTCTTGTTCTCTTTCTGGTGCTGCCTTTGTAGCCTGCTCCAAGCGTTGTGGCTGCGAAGGTGTGTAAGCTGGGCTAAAGAGGTATTTGGCAGGTAGTTCCCAACAGCCAGGTTATGCATGTCACAGGAGAATGGAAGGGCGGTGCGCGCTCTCGATAGAACCAGATCACACAGATCTTGACGATATTTGGTAGGGACCCGTATGGGCAGCAAGTTTATCCGTCGATTAAAGGCGGGTTTTAATCCAGAAGAGGACAGGCTAGCTGGCTTCTTATTGCTGTAAGCCTTCGTTATCTCAGGGTTATTCGTACGATGGTCTGTTTACTGTCCCGACTGTCAAGACGTGAAGACTGCATATGCAAAGGCGACCGACAAGCACCCAAGCGTCTCGGCATGACATTTAAACGCTCCTCGCATGCCAATTACTACTAATCGTGATCAGGTCGACATATCAGCTCTTATTCATGAACATCCTTTCCATCGGCTCAGGGGTCTGGCATGCGGGATGACCTCCGATGATGGCATGATGTTACTCATGCTGAAAGCAGGAATGAGGCGTCTGGTTGCCAGCCGGCTGCAAATAAGACCTTATCAATCATTGCCAAGAGTCTCGGAAATTCAGCATTGGCTACGCACACTCAGGTCGAAACTACATCGTGATGTTGTTATCGCAGGCGATAGTACGAAGAGGGAAGGGGGGGTAGGTTGGTAGGATGCAAGCCTGCAAAGGAGTGTTATTTAGATGCCATCCCATGACGTTGATTACCCCCGTCAGACGAGCATGGGAGATGAAGAGAGAAGACAGAAGGGAGACGGGATTTGGTCTAATGTTTCTTAGGAGACTCTGTCATTGAGACCAACGCAGCGGGCTTTGCGACTTGCCCTGATGTCATCTCCGGATATCCTTCTCAAGGTCATCTCCATTGCGGTTTCCCGTGGTGGAGCAAGTCATAGCTTGGCCTATACCCATATCTTTGCTGAACAGCCACTATTTCATGACTGGTTCTGAGCCAGACGTGGGTCAGGAATCACCACAATCAAGGTTCGTCGCAAGAACCGGCTGCCCGGCGTCGGAGTCACTGTGACCTGTTCTTCAAGTTCCAGTCTTGCCGCGGCTAGCTTCTTGAAAGCCTCGCAGAGTTGTGACGTGTGTGACCCGCATGCATTTCCAACAACCAATGTCTCTCGATAGATGCCTTCTGTTGACTTTTCGCCGTTTCTTTGGATTTGAGTATCATCCGTTGCAAGTATTTTTCACAAGCTTCGGCGTCAGTGTATCTTGAGTAGTTACCCAAAGACTGCGCGCTTGCGCGATGGAGAAGGGCCGTGCCAGTCTTGACACCACACCGATGGATGGGTCGTTCGAAATACTAAAGGGACGAAACAATCGATTCAAAAGGTTTCCTGTTGTTTACCTGCAGGAGGCAGGTTTCGCAGCGTGCGTGGGCTGCGTTGGACGTATGATGTACAGAGTCTACATAAGGAAATAATAAGGTGCCTGTCAAGGAAGCGATCCAACGACCAAATACAAGGCCGTCAGACCGTTCGCTTTCTGCGTTCCTCAGGCACCAGCTCCGTAGCGGTCGAACGGATCTCGACCGGGAGCTGCGCGACTGGATACATGAACCTCTACCACGGGCATCGAGCATTCACGTCATGGTTCCAAAAAAACACCCCATTCCACCGATTTCTATATCCCGATACCACCATTTGCGCTCTTTTCTTTTAGATGCAGTTTGAAATTAATGAGGAATCAACCAGCTCCCATCGCGTTTTCCCTTCGAATCGATACGAGATGGAGAGGCTCGTAGTCGGCTCGTTTAGTGGTGGGCGGCGTGGGTCTCGCCGTGGTAGCCGACAAGCTTGAAGCGGCCGAGCATCTCTCCGACGGTGAAGAAACCGAGGCACTCAGCGGCGACGACAGCACCGAAGGCCACGGAGGCGGGGTTGATGCGCGAGGCGATGCTGGCGGGCTTGGCCGCGGCGGATGAGGCAGCAGAGCTGGCGGTCGAGGACACGGAGTTCAGGAGAGTGTTGGGGTTCTTCAGGACACCCAGGGCGCTCTGGAAGTAGGACTGGAAGGTGCTGACGGGGCTGTGCCAACCGTTAGAAGCTAGATGACCGCTGGTAATACCAGGTCAACTTACGGAGGAGCCATCTTCTGGCCGTGGAAGACGATCTTGGACAGCTCAAGGCCGACGCGGGAGTAGTAGATAACCCAAGGAACCTGCTCTGCAGTCACATATCCGTCAGCAATTTGGCCAACCAAAGTTGCGGGAGAAAGGGCTCGGTCGGGCCTGTCTTTGTAGAAGCCTTCGTCCCGGGTGACACGTACTCTCAATGAAGTTGACGACCTTGCCAGTGCGGCCGCCGACCTTGCCGAGAGCGCTGACGGCACCGGAGAGGGCGGGACCGGCGGCGCTGGCGGCGCGGCTCAGGCCCTGAGCGGCCTTGGCCGAGTACTCGGTGGCCTTGCTGGCGGCATCCTTGGCGGACTCGGTGGCCTTCTTGGTGGTGGTGGACTCGAAACGGACGGCGAGGCGCGAAGGGAGAGTGCGAGCGGTGGTCCGCATCAGCGGGCGGGCGAGAGCGGAAGACATTTTGAGGACCGTTTGGGGACTTTGACGTCGGTGAGAAGGGGATTAAAACCGGGGTATCTAGAAGTTGGACCGGGAAAGGTCAATGTGGGCGGCTCCGGGGTCGAAGAGGGAGCTTCGTTGGCGGCCAATTGATGGGAAGGGGGTGGTGATGGGTGTGTGTGTTTTTGCGTGAGGCGAAAAAAAGAGCTCTCCTGCCAGAGTCTGCCTCCGACCTCTCGGAAGATTTCGCTTGTGCTGTTGTTGCGAGCCGGATGAATGGTCCGTGCGTGCGATTTCCAGCGGGTGCTAGGCGCTTGCTAGCCAAGGCAAAGAGATGAAAAATCCAATTGCTCAGGCACCTACCTACACCTACCTATTAGGTAGTAGGTACCTAGGTAGGTAGCTCAGGTACAAGGGACAGCGTGTCTCGCTGGCAGGGACGGGAGGTAGACGGTCTATGCCGCATTAGGTGGGATTTGTCCAATCAAATAGAGGCACCTCTCGAAGGAGAGTGGGGCGAGGGTTCCCTTCGCTGCCCTTCAGTGCAGCTCTTGCCGCCACCATGAGAGAAGCCTTGGCCTGTCTGGTGAACAGAACCTGACAGGCGGGCAGCAAGATAGGTAGGCCGGCCGGTAGGTACCGAGATGGGCAGAAAGAGGGAGAGGGGGTTGCGATGGATGCTGTCAGTTGTGTTATATCGCATTCCGTTGCATCATCACACCTCAGCGTCACGTCCTTCCTTCAAGCGGTTTACATCACCAACGCCGCACTCCAAGCGCGCATCGGTCCTCACCTGTATCAGATCCCAAGCACCACCTTCCTTAGGGGCCGTCACTCACACAAAACACGGGTTGCAAACATCCAATGCCGTAATGTAATGAAAGTTCATTAAGAACATTTCTGAATTATGCCGGGAAAGGAAAGAAGAAGAAAAGAGAAAATAAAGCCATCCGTGGCACCAGATCGCCAACACCGCCAGAGTATGCCCAAAACACCAATCATGTCGCCCACGCTGCCTAGTCCAAGCTTTGGATCATGACCTTGATGGCACCCGACTTGGGATCTCTGGCTGCCTCAAAGGCGCCGAGGGCATCCTCAAGCGCGAACTTGTGAGTCACCAGCTTGCTGAGGTCGACGACACCGCTCTCCACCAGTCGGATGGCTCGAGGCCATGTGTTGCAGTAACGGTACTGCAGCTGGATGTCAACCTCGCGAACGCTGGCGCGCATGAAGGGGAAGTTTATTTCGTTGCGGCCAACACCAATGATGAAGACCTTGCCGCCAAACTTGCTGGCCCACACGGCCGACGCGATACTGCTCTCGACGCCCGTGCACTCCATGGCAACAGCGGGCTCGATGCCTCCGAAGGATTCAACGATACGCTTCGCCTCCTCCTCGGCTGTTCCACGGCCGACCTTGTGAGTGATGGCCGTGGGCACCAGCTCCTTGGCGAAGGCCAGACGTCCCTCATCAATATCCGTGATAACCAACGGGCAGGCACCGGCAGCCTTGGCGCAGAGGAGAGTGATGAGACCGATAGGGCCGGCACCACAGACCAGGACCGGGTCGCCAAGGCGCACGCCGGCACGCTGCATGCCGGCGAGGGCAACACTCAGGGGCTCCAGCATCGCGCCGTTCTCGTATGTCATGTTACCAATCTTGTGGCACCAGACCGCAGGATGGTTGACGTATCGGCGCAGAAGACCAGGGACCGGCGGGGTGGACAGGAACTGGACTTGCTCGCACCCGTTGTAGCGGCCGGTCAAGCAGGGCTCGCAGGCGTTGCAGATGACGTTGGGCTCGACGGCGACGCGGTCGCCGACCTTGAGGTGGGTGACGCTGGGGTGAACGGCGAGAATCTCACCGGCGGACTCGTGGCCGAGGATGTGATCACCGTCGACGATCATGGGGCCGATGCATCCGTGCTTCCAGAAGTGAACATCGGACCTGTGCGGCCTTTTGTCAGTTTTGTCCTCTCGAGCGGGTCACGTCGTGCGTCGCCAGGATGCTTACCCGCAGATGCCAGTGCTTCGGATTGCCACTGTGACCTCGCCATGCTTCAATCCCTCTCCGGCCTGGACAGCTTCCAACTTGGGCTCGGCCTCGTTGATCCACAGGTCGTGCGCGGGGTTGGTGAAGACACCAATGTTGGCCTTGGACGGCTTGACGGTTGCGGGGGTTTCAACAGCCGAGGGAGACATTGTGAAATACGACTCTGGGGTTTGTTCCGTTTGTGTGTTGCGTAAGTGATGTAGTAGGACTTCGAGAAACTGCCGGAAAAAGTATGTCTTTCCCACGAGAAGGATGTGGCGGGGTATGAAACGTTGAATGCAAGTTCTACGAGACGACTGATAGCTAGGGACGGCGGGGAGCCTGAAGGACGGTGGGGCAAGAAGAGAGACGAAGGAGACGGATCAGAAGAGAGAGTAGGACTGGAGCGCGAACCTGACGGCTGAACGGTCACTCGGCTGGATATATACCTTGGAGACCGTGTGGGCTTCTTGTTGTGTTTTGTTTTATTCCGGGTCAACAAGCAACCACGAGCTTCTTCGGCCCCTCGATGCTGGAGTTCAGTCCAGCCCCTCGTCAACCCAACCAACCCAGTCAAGAACGGCCCCCTCGAGGCGAACTGTTTCCCCCCAGTTCCCCGCGCCGCAACCTCACGCAGGGTCGAAGCTTGTTGGCAGGGGGTGGGCCCTGCCGCAAGGTGGGAATCGTTCGGTTGCTGTAAGACCGATTTTCCCTTATTGCGACTTCCCGCTCCAATCACGATGACGATCCGTACCCGACATCGCCCATCCCCCCCTTCCCCCTCAGCGACACGCTTGCCAAATGAAGCGCTCTCTTGCCTGTTGGTCTCGCAATTCGCCATTCAGCCGCGTCGGTTGGGCCCTCTCGGCGGGTGGAGATTTTGTTTTATTTTATTTTCTTCTTCCATTTTTTCATGTGTTCACGTCGTATCTGGACCGGGGCTTTCATGAGGTTTGAGCATTTTCCTTCTCTTTTACACCCTCTCTCTCTCTCTCTCTCTCTCGTTGTATTGTCGCTGGTTGGGGACCATGTCGCTCCACGAATCGCGACGGTCCCCGACTCCCCCGAAGCAAGATCCCTTGCAGGTTGCACATAGACTTTCTACTCGCACTCTGCCAGTCTTGAAACAATCCGGCGGTCGGCCCCGAACGGCTCCCCGTTCGCCTTGGACACGGAGCGATATGGGTCATGGTCATCGGGCCAGACCACATGGGTTGGTGACTACGGCACCTCGGTTCTACACCTCCTCCCATTTCCATACGCGCCTGCATGGAGAATCACCTACCCTTGCGAGATTTTACTGCGCTGGCAGGGCGAGCCGATGCAGTATGCGGCCGAGTTATGAGACTCTTCACGTTTCTGTTCCTATACGTCGGGAGCGGCCGTTACCCGTCCGTGATCGGCCAATAGCCGCGCCAACTTCCCCATGGATGGACGGATGGGTTAATGTGGTTGACACGTACATCCGGCACAAGCGCTGTGCTGCATTGCGGGATTTCTTATCAGATGACTCTTCGTGGTGGGAGAATTGCATGTATGCTCCTCGTTTCTTGTCCTCTCGACTACACTAGCCATATCTATTCCGCCCAATCGCTTGAAAAGAAAAACAGAATACCCGCAGCCTGGGCTAGAATACCCTCCCGGGAATTTCGGACTCTCCTCGCCTGTATCATGCACCCAGACTTGACCTTTGGCCCGTCGGGTGACGAGTGGCACTACGAGCGAACATCGCGAACCTATGATCTCACCCGGGGTCGCTCTCCGACCTGGACGGTCGGCACGAGCCAAGGGCCCGAGGAGACGTCCATTTCGGTGGCGCCCCACAGCACGGCGCTCGTCATTGTCGACATGCAGAACTACTTCCTGCACCCGAAGTGTCGAGACCACCCGGCCGGTCTGGCCGCTGCGGAGAGAACGGAGAAGGTCATTGATAAATGCCGCGAATTAGGTGTCCAGGTACGGTTTGTCATTCCCGCCATTCGGACGCTCGTGCTTCTGCTCCAGATGTCAGCTCCCCGTCCTACGAGAGGCGGACGAGGAAGGGTGTTGAGGTAGACGTGACCAAGCTCACCGTTACACGCGCGAAACGCAGGTAATCTGGCTAAATTGGGGCCTGACCGACGACGACCTCACGGCAATGCCCGCCAGCGTCCAACGAGGCTTCTCTCGATCGCTCATCCTTGGGGAGTCGGACGACAAGGTGGTCCGCCTCGGCCTCGGCAGGGACCTTGGCGACGGCCAGGGGCGGTGCCTTGTCGTCGGGGAGTGGAACGCCGACATCTACGAGCCGCTGAAGCGACGGAGCGCTCGCCCGGAGGACGTGCGCTGCAACAAAAACCGCATGTCAGGCCTGTGGAGCCCGGAGCAGCCGCTGCGGAGGTACCTGGAACGGTCCGGGGCGGCCGCCGAGGGGGGCAAGCGCACGCTGCTCTTCGCCGGAGTCAACACGGACCAGTGCGTCCTGAGCACGCTGACGGACGCCTACAACGCCGGGTGGGATTGTGTCATGCTCGAGGACTGCTGCGCGACGAAGTCGCCCGGGGCGCAGGAGGTATGCCTGTACAATGTCGCCGTAGGTCGATCCCCTCCTTTCCAACGCCCTCCATTGCCCCTCCGTGCCCGATCACGTTTTTGTGCGGATCTCGTGTGTTTCGTGCCGGAAAAGGCCACGGGCGACTGAAAGCTCACTAAGCATCAGGGCTCGTACGGGTTTGTCATCTCTAGCGGGACCTTTCTCGCGGGCAGGGCCTCGTAAGAGGTCTCGTGAGAGGGGTCCACGGAGGCCCCGTTCATTCAATACGATGTCAGCCTAACCTGCATCGTACTTCCGCAGAGTGATCTGCAGGCGAGTCAACGCCAGTAGTTGCCCCCCCCCCAAGGTGTTAACACGATCCCTGACGGCGGGTGGGAGGCACAGACCGGGCTGCTAGAAGAGGCCGGGAGACGACGCTCTTGCCGCGATACGAGACAGCGGCCAATAGACGAACGCGTGGGTTTAGTGGTGGTCACGAATTATCTTTCCAGGAGGCGCTCCAGTCAGCACTATTTTGACGCACGTTTCTTCCCAAATAAAGATTGACTATTCGTTTCTGATTCCGCTGCAACATTCAAGGCTGTGGCTGATGACATGTCTCGTAATACCTAGCCCACGGCCACGCCGTGTGGCTCATTGTTTGTACGCGTTCATTCGTGATATCGCTTCACCTGCATGATCATCTCAGACGACGCTGCTGAGCGCGAAAGCCTGGCTCATTCTCGAGTCCTAACTTGAACGCGTTCACGCCTCGCCCGGCTCACCAACGACGACCCGGCCCCATGCGCTCCCCGTTCTCCGTCAGAAGTTAACGTGGCCACCTCATGCACAACTAGTCCCGCGTGTCTCGATTCTTTGGTCCGTCCAGTGGGCGGGTGTCGCCGAAGCCCACTCCCGGGCTTCCCATTCGTCAACCAAGTAATTCAAGAGATAGCGACAGGTGGTGCATGGGCTGACTGTGTACGCCCGACGCCTTCTTTTGCGTAAAGATCCGCAACCAATCCCGAAAGTGCAGTCTGAGTGCAGTATTTCCAACTCGACCACGGACAGGAACCTCCCCCACAAAACTGCATGGGGAGTCGCCGATGGTTGCGCCGATAATACCGTTGTCGATGATGCAGCCTGTGTGAACGACGAAATATGCATGTGCTGTGTTGAGTATATGTGCGTGTATTAGAGAGAGAGAAAAGGGCAGATGTGACGTGGGAGAAGCGGCGTAGGTAGACTGCGGTAGTGAGCGACGCTTTGCTCTCGTCGTTGCTGTGGTGGTCTTCGTTTTGTTGACGAATGGTTTGTTTGCGTAACGCTGCCATTCAAGCCTCTTTCGGGTCCATAAGTCCGGCTCGTTCAACCGCTCCTGACGACGACGTCGCCTTTGCAGATGCCGTAGGAGCAGCATATCTCGGGGTTGGCCTTGCCGTTGAGGATATCATCACGCTTCGCCTGCAGCACATAAGTTAGAATAAAAGAATAGCGGACAAACACCGCCTTGGTTTTGTCCCTTTTGGAGGCTCAGCACCGGGACTGGGGACGCACATCAGGACAGGGGAGCGGGCGGCCCTGGACGAAAACGCCGAGAAAAGCGGTGGCAAGAGCCAAGAATAGTATCGAGGGAAGCTGCATCTTTGCTTTGTGCGTGGTCAAGAGGCTGGGAGGGAGAAGAGTTGCGAGTACACAAGGGTGCTCTCAAGTGGTTCGAACACGGGTAGCGATGCTGGGGGCGAGTGTTTGGATGGTGTTGCTTTGATAGACAGCAAGAGTCGAGGATGGTAAAGAGCACTCGAGAAAAACAAACCCAAAGCGAGGGGAGAGGTTGCATATAAATGCAGATAAAACAAGACCGAAAAGCGAGAGAAGTCCCTAAGAAAATGCAGACCAGGCAAGTGGGAGAATGCAACAGACCAGAGGCTGGTCGACGAGGCGGGAGGAATGCTCTTTAATACAAGCAAACAAACACAGACGTATACGAGCGCCGCTCTAATAGGAAACCGTGGAGGAGCCATTGGTGTCACGGCCTTGATAGTCCCCCACCCGCCACACCCTGCAAGCTGCAGCCCATTTTTCTTCGAAGCTTGCTTCGAAGCCTTCTTGGTCAACGCCCGGCCATTACCGCTGATTGGCGCTTAATGAGGGACCTTGGGGGCGGCGGGGAGATCCTTGGACGCATGTCCTGAGAAGAAATGATGGATCGAAGGGATGAATGAGCAAAACCCAGATTTGTGGGTAGCCATGAAAAACTCTCACCTCAAATCCGCGCAAGATCTACCTGGTGTCACTAAGACATAGCAGCTCGTCATATCCCCCAGCGGATACATGGTGCTATCATGAGTCGTTGCCGGTGGCCTCGCACCCGCCAGGCGTACCCTGTGTTCCCCGTGCCACGGAGAGATGCCTGACACGAAAGGATTTGGCCGGGTGGCTACCTATCGATCGATCAGCCTCTGTTAGGAACAAGAGACAGCGAGGATCTAAGACAATGGAAAGGGACACGAGCGCTACTGGCAATTTGTCGCCAACTCTTCTATCGGCAGTAACTAGTGGCCGGCAAAGACCGAGAATTCTAGGGAATTCATAGCATGTTGTGGTGGGGAGCCAAGTCGTACCAAGAGTGTGAGCAAGACTGGAGCGCAGCACAAGGTAAGACGAGCATGGAAACTGTGGCTGAGAGAAGACAACGCAAGTCGGATGATGGCGGACGCAGATGTAGTATGCGGAAGGGATTTTCTCAATGAGTGAACCAATGGCGGCGAAGTCGGTTGTCGTTGTTGCTTACAATCGCAAAGCAAACGGTGGAGTATTGACCATGTTTTGCTCTTGGCTTGCTCGCTTGTCTCGACCATCAGACCATGGAAAAGCAGTCGACGGTGCGGTTCATTACCCGAGGCCTCGTTGGTTCTGCCATAGCCCTTGGAGTCTGAGTACGACGAGTTTGTCTCCCTTGTATCAATACACTGATGAGGCCTTTCCAACCGCGCAACTGTCATGTGTGACTAAGTAGGTGTGCGGTGAGTGAGGTGCGCTTCCAGCGGCCAAAAATCGGCTGCAGGTGCATGTTTGTTCATGTGGTCAGTCCCACAGGAGACGGAAGGGAGTGTCTAGATGGTGCTATTGAACGGGTGACTGAGCACTTGCTTCCCCTGCGTCAAGGGGGATTCGGGACGAAGACGAGCTCCTAAAACTACTGGCAGCGAACGGCATGTCTAGACTCGACTTGGCTTTCACCCGCAACTCTGTACTCACTTTGCGTATCGGCCGGAGGTTGCAAGGAGACATGACGGCAATCGCGTAGTGCCAGATGGTGCTGTGTCCCGTTCGCCCCAGTAGAACATACCAATACCGGGCCATGGTAGATGACCCGAATCGTCGTGTTTGCAAAAGTGCCGGCCGAGTGCTGCGATGGCTGGCTGTGTCACTTGGTTATTGGACTGCTCGGGCAAGGCCTGATAGATGCCTAAGGGAGCGAGGTGGTTAGACTGGAAACGGCTGCGTTCTCCTTTCAATAGAGCGACAACAAGAAAATGCCCCGTAGTCCTGAAATGCATTTGCCTGGTGGGCAGATTTGCTTCGCTTATTTGCAACGCGCGGGGAGTGACACAGCATAGCCTTCGCCGAATGAAGGTAGGTAGGTGGTACCTAGGTAGGTAGATATTCAATCGAGCTACACAAAGTTACTTAGAAGCAATTACCGCGCAGGCGCCGGCGAGGGAAAACGTGGGAACTGGATGGAGATACGCATGTATGTACTACAGTGAGTACCAACCACCACGCAGGTACGTACCTAATGCGATTGAGGCAAGAATGCTTCTCCCGTGGCGTGGGGGCTGGCGACGAAACCCCGATCCACCAGTCGACATGTACCCGGCCGAATGCTAAGCTTTGTGAGCACGAACCCTGCCTGCCTGCCCTTGATTTTGCTGTTGTCTCTACAAAATGCCAAAGAGCTTATCCAGGTACTGTACCTACCTCGGTGCTAGGTAGAAGAATCACCATCATCACCATCAGTGCCCACTGCCCATCGACCACCAATCTATCTATCGTCGTCTCGTGCATTCGGCTTTGCGGCAGCTACTGGCGGAGACCCTGCCTATCGCCAACCAATGAGAGCTAAAAAAAAAAATCCCCTTCCTACATATCTAGGTATCGACGGGTGTGGAGGCCGAGATAACTAACGGACGATCCATCATCGGGCAATAATTAACTCGAGGGATGTGACTTCGAATTTTGACTTTGCGCATCGGCGCTTTCTGCCAATAGTGCGTCGCAGGTTCATAGACCTGCCAGTCGCAAGGATGCGTTGCCCATTCCTATAAACTCATCTTTCCTGCTGATATGCTTAGTAGTAGGAATGGAACTATACAGTGCACCCATGGACAGACGTCCCTTTTCCCGTCGTACCTTGTCCACCGAAAAAGCCAGGGTGACTCGAGGCAAACTCGCATCGCAGCACATTCCGACATGTCCTCAGTGGCGTCCGCGACTGTCGCTCGACTGCCTCTATCTTGACCGATGAGTACACAGGGGCCCTCTTCCTCCTGAGCTCACCATTGGCCAACCCGATTCGGCACGCCCGAGCTTCGCCTCCCATTTCTTCTACACGACGGAGTAGCTCACTTGCAGAGCTCCAGTTCCCCCTTGTCCGGCCTATCCTAGACGGTTGTCAAGTGCCGGCCTACTTCCGAACCACATCCCCCCATTAGGAACGCGTTGGTGGGCCATTAAACGTCTTCCATGCCGTGCTTCTTATCTTGATCACTCCATCGTGCCCCCACCGGTTTCGCGTTAGAAAGCTGGGTTGTGTGTGCTCTGCGTAAAATTAAAAGCGAGTCCGGAAATCTGGGTAGGAAGCCGCGGTCCGCTGCCTGTCGCGCCCTGATAAGGGCTCCTCCACTTTCCGCAATGAACGCCTACTTCTGTCGGGTTCGCCACCGTATGTCCTGGCATCGGTTGCGGATCTTCCATCCCCTTACTGTCGTCGGTGCTTTGAGCATCTGCTTGTCTCTGTCGAGTATCTGCCGTCAAGCATCCCGCCCGTCCAGATCGACCTCCTCCTCCCCGACTTGCCGAGTAGAGCTATGAGCTGTCGGTGACCTGAGTCCAACCTGATAATCAAAGCAGCGGGAAGCGCCGCCCGTAAACTTGAAGATGGCTGTATTCGAGACCAAGAGCAATGTCTCTTCAAGCTGCGGGGAGAAGAAGCCGGCCAACGATGTCGAGCAAGGATTCATGGCCAATGACGGCGTCGTCCACAATGCGGACTTCGCAGCCGGCACCAGCACATATGCAAAACTCCAGAGGTTGGCGGGCAAGTTGGGCGTAGAGCAGAGGGGCATCGAAAGAGTTTCCGAAGACGAGCGAATCAACGACACCATCGCCAACGTCGGAACTTTGGTAAGTCCAGCCGATGCCCGCACCCAGTCCCGGGAACCATACTGACTCTTTCACAGTGGTGTTCGGCCAACATGGTTGTATCGTCCTTTGCCATCGGCGTGCTGGCTATTCCTGTGTTCAGTCTCGGCTACATCGACACGGCTTTGACCATTGTCTTTTTCACCTTCTTGGGAGTCATGCCCGTCTGCTTCTTCTCGACCTTTGGTCCCGTGTTCGGACTGCGACAGATGGTCCTGTCCCGGTACTGGTTTGGTTTCTACGCAGTCAAGCTGAGTATGTGTGCGAGAGAATTACACGAGGGGCAGCGCTGACATCTCGGCCCAGTCGCAATATTCAATATCCTGGCATGCCTGGGCTGGTCAGCTGTCAATTGCATCGTCGGCGCTCAGCTGTTTAACGCCGTCAACAATGACATGCCTGGATGGGCCGGCATCCTCATCATCGCCATATCGACCCTCGTCATCTGCACCTTCGGCTACCGTCTGGTCCACACTTACGGGCGGTTCTCCTTGATTCCCTGCGCCATCATCTTTCTGATCGTCCTTGGGGTCTTTGCCCACTCGGGCAAGTTCAATAGTATGCTCCCCTTGAGTTCGGGGCCCGCCGAAGCAGGCTCTGTTCTCTCGTTCGCTGCCAGCGTCTACGGCTTCGCAACCGGATGGACTTCCTACGCCGCCGACTATACATGCTACTACCCGGCGTCCACATCCCGAATGAAGGTATTCCTTGTCACCTTCTCCGGCCTCTTCTTCACGCTTTGCTTCACCCAGCTTCTGGGTGCTGCTGTCATGACCGCCAGTGTCTCCGACCCTACCTATTCTGATGCCTACGCAGCCTCCGGGATCGGCGGCCTGCTGGCTACCGTGCTCGTTCCTCGCCTCGGTGGCTTCGGCCAGTTTTGCCTCGTCATCCTCGCCCTATCCATCATCGCCAACAACTGCCCCAACATCTATTCCGTCTCCCTCTCACTGCAGGTACTCTCCAAGCAGACGGAGCGGGTACCTCGTTTCGTGTGGGTCTTTGTCGGTACCGGCATCTACATCGCCATCAGCATCCCGGGCTATGACCGCTTCGAGGCCTGGCTCGAGAACTTCATGCTCATCATGGCATACTGGCTTGCCATTTACGCAGGCATCGCCGTCACCGACCACGTGGTCTTCCGCCGCGGAATCACCGGATACGACATCAAAGACTACGACACGCCATCGGGTCTGCCGCCGGGTTTGGCGGCCGTGGCTGCCTTCTTGCTGGGCGTCATGGGGGCCGTCCTCGGCATGTCGCAGACATGGTTCACCGGCCCTATCGGCAAGCTTGCCGGTGGCAGGTTTGGTGGTGACATTGGCTTTGAACTGGCTTTCGCCTTTGCGTCAACTTCGTATATAGGACTGCGTACACTTGAAAAGCGCTTCTTCGAGAGGTAGCTCAAAAAGGTCAAGGTGGATCTTGTGTGATGGGCACATGTGAGTCGTACATATTCATGTTACGAGGATCTGTGGACGCCTGGGGTATTTGGCATCGAAGGAATTCTAGCTATGAGATTCTGAGCCTCATTGTCGGCTTGAGTGAGCATCCCCGGCTATTATTTAGGTTGTGTTTGACAGCCGCTCAATGGCTGTTAAAGTCAGCAATCGAATAATGAAAATACGCATAGAAAAAGAGGAAGGAGAAAAACCCCTTGGGCAAAGCCAATTCATCTAAAGAATAGGGGAGTGGGCGTAGGTTCTCCAGTTCTCCATGCTGTCTGTCTTTTATGTCAATAGTACCTTGCGCAGATGGATTTGAATTGTTGGGTTGTATCCCTTGTTCCAGATCCGTACTTTGGGCCCAATCAACGTGAGTCATGTCAATTGGAACGTTTCTATAACCGGGCTTTGCTTTGCTCTGTTCTCTAACCCAGACGCACAGTCATCAGCTAAGCACTGACCTATCCACCAGGTTTTTAAAGAAAGCAGAAGTAAAAGCCATCGCCGTATGACTTGACCAAAATGATCCAAGAACCGTGGCTTCGTGTTTCTGGGTTCTCTGCTCTCTTCTCTTCTGCCGTCCGTCTTTTTGAAAGTACAGATTCTCAGGTTCACAAGTTAAGAAGCCCATGTGGATATAAAGCATGGATACAGCGGCCTGTGGTTTACAGAGCCATCCGTCCCTCGCAAACTGCTCCATGTCGATTTGGTCTTGCAGCCCATGTCTAAAATTGCCCCCTGGTCCTGGCGTCTTTTATTTTAAATGCGTTGCTGAACCCTCGAAGAACTTGGCAGGAAGGGCGCTGTAGGCAATAGAAAACTTGGAGTAAAAGGACATCTACACAAAAACCGGAAACGACTATCAGCTTCGCCCAAGCAATATTGATGTAGACACATTTGCTGGAAGTTTTTTCTCCCTTACATACGGAGTACATGCGCGTGATATGGTTGCCTTTTGCTCTCAACTGTTCAGTTTTACTCTTCAGGACCTAAACGATATATTAAGCAATTGAGAAATAGACCTGGACTCTAAGTTGGTGGCACACTGTGATCAGCACAAGATGAATGATATTATCACAGCCTTGAGGGTTTCATTGCAGGTGTGGCATGGTAATTCTGTAAATCTTGTTAAACTATCAGCACACTTGTCTTGCTTTATAGGTGTGAAGAATGTCACTTGTGCCTTTCTGGTTGGCTGGAACAGTTCTCTACCCATTCCATATGATGTGAAACTCAACAAAGAGGAAGCATTAGGGCTATGTTTAACAGGGGTGGAGTTTTCAGTAGAAGCCCAAGATTACAAGCATGGGTCCAACTTGACTATAGCGTATGCCAGAGGAGAAGGGTTGAAAATGTACAAGGAAAGAAAAGAAAGCATTGTGACTCCTATCTTGTGAAAAGCAGTGGGCCTCTTAGAAACTTTGTTCTCCACTTTGATATGTGACCAGGACTGAAAGAAAACCCTTTGACCTTTTATGCACTTAATATTGTCGAAACCTTGCACATTGCCAGTGATGAGAGCTATCACACTGTTCTGTTGGAGTAGTGCTGTTAATCACTACAGGCTAGGGAGAAGAGATTTGCAAGACAGGGATACATGTGCATTCATAGGCTTCATTGTTAGTTGATGTCAACCTGATGTGGGAATTTTACTGAGTTATGGAATATTGTAATTTCTGGAGCCAGGAAGGCATCCTCAGCGGTTCTTGATTCGCTTTCTTACAATCCTAAAAGCGTGGTTCTGGGAATCCTAGACCGCGGAAAACATGCTTGGATTAGGTAAGGTACATATAGGTTGAATGGTAAGACCATGACTTTGGATTTACCTCAGACTTTAAATCAACAGAGTTATGTATCCCTAAAATGACAACACAAGTCTTTCTCAGCTTAACCAACAACTATGCAGCTCAGGTTGGAACTAGCACCGCGTAAACGCAGCCAAATCGGTTAACCACCTCTGGGAGACATAGCCAGATGGTAGGCACAGTTGCATGCAAGTACGTATATTGAGAAGCTGATGCGTTTTCCCATGTGCATGAGGCACTATGCGTCCCGTCGGCAGTAAGAACAATGTATGCTTTGTACCCCTGAATGCGCCAATCAAATGTACACCCCCAGCCAAGCAGTCATGTGGCACACACAATTGAGCCCTTGAGAGCCGCGCCAACTCGATGCTATTTGTGAAATACAAAAAAAAGACCTGAACTACCTCCTGAACTATAGCCCTCCACGTTCATTGTTTCACACATGGCTCTTTTGAGGCATTGACTGATGGATCTGTGCCCGGCAATCTTTTCAGAAAGTGTGGGTAGTTGATACCTTCAAGACTCCTCGTCTGACGATGATCGAAACCGAGCTGGTAATTTCTTTTTTCTGGAGGAACGACTGAGGGAAGAAAAAGGCTCATCGTCGTCGTCATCGTCAGAGTCCGTGCTAGCGCCCTGCTTCTTGTAACTGGACTCGCTGTCATTGTTCTCTAGGGAAACCAGAAATCGTTTCTGCATGCGCTTTCGTCTTGATGCTGGGGTGAGCGTCAGAGGCTCCTCATCCGACTCCATGGCACCGTCTGCTTCAATAGTCAGACGACGGGTCGTACGTCCAGTCCGTGATGGTCCTCGGGCTGTAATTGCATTTTCGCCAGCTTTTTTTCGGCCTCTGGACTGCGTCGGGCTCACGTTTATCTCAGGCTCATTTTTATCAATGTCCATTGGATCTTCCATTGACTGGCTGAAGCTGGCTGCAATGATCTTCCGCCCACGGGCAGATCTAGGACGATTATCCAAGTCGACAGAGATCGTATCGCCATCGGCCTCTAGTTGCCCAACGGCGTTCGAGTGAGCACGAATTTCATTGCCGACGTGCTCCGTTTGTGGTTCATTTGCCGCAACCGGGCTAAGCGGTCGAGGGTGCTTGGGCGGCCGACCACGTCGTTTCTTCTGTGGCGGTATTGCATTCGCTGGTTTCGCAATCTTCTCGCCATTCTTTGCGGTTGGCTTGGGCCCGGTAGCAACTTGGGAACCAAACGAACGTCTCTGTACACGCTTATCCTGAGTTGCCGTCTTCATCGAGTCCTCCAGTTCCGAGTCTGATGGCATAATGGAACCCATCGACTTCACGTGGCGGATTCCAGATCGTCGACGAGATGTCGACGCACGCTCTCCCGCGCCCCGCGTCTCGCCATTCTCTTCGGATTCCAAAGAAGGGTGGAACTCTTCGTCCTCATCGTCGCTTTTTGCGGTTCGCTTTCGCTTTCGACTCGGACCAGGCATGGCATCGAAATCGGCCAAAGCCTCGTAGTCATCTACCACCACTGTTGGCGCCTCTTTACGAGCCCCCATGTTGACGCTTTTGGCAATTTTTGCCTTGGTGAGCCTCTGCGTGGCCGGCTTCTCGGTGCCGGTCGTTGGCCGGGGGCGGCGGCCTCGCCCACGTTTGACTGGTCCTGCACCCTCTTCCGCGACTTCTTCTCCGTCGCCGGCCTTCTCTTTGATCATTTTCTCCGTTAGGTTAGGGAAATTTTCGCCATAATTGAAGAATAGTTCTTCGCCAGCCTTGATATTACGCGTGGCAGTAAATCGTATACGAAATTCGCCATTGACATAGAGGATGCCAGGCTGAACATTGGCGTTCTCTACGGCGTGGTTGATGTAGCGACTGAGGTTGCCATAAATAGCAGCGTCAACCCAGATGCCTTCGTAATCCAGGAGGCTGAAAACGTATGATGTGCTCTTCTCTATGGAGAAAGCTTCGCCACGCCTGGCCTCTCTCCTGACTCCCTCGTCCGCGACAATGAGCTCGCCCGTGTATTCAATTACGAACTCATCCTGGGCAATGTCTTCCACTGTGAAAAGACCATAACCGCAGCCTTCCAGTTGACTCTTGCCAAGGATAACGGCTTTGCTCACGCCCCGTTGGATGGCGGTGTTCTGACAACCTGTCTGAAAAAGGGCATCGTCGTGCCGGTTCGCAGGGTCTGCGCGTTCTACGGCACCGCATGTACCACATAGGTCAGGATCGCATTCTCGGTTCAGTTGCACACAAATGCAAGGCCGGCCTTCTTTCTGCTTCTGCAAGCATGTCTTGCCGCTGGCGTGGCAGGCGCAGCCAGTGAATTTGTACGCGCAACAGTCTTCCGTACAGCGGCAGAAGCGCTCACAGAGTATGTCGTTGAGAACACAAGGGCACTCGTTGTCGGCAGTGCAGGGGCCTTCGTGATGGCACGGGTCATTAGATGGGCGCACCTTGGTGTCGTGGGAATTGGTATGGTCCTGCCAGTCGCCAATGAGCATCTTCTTCTTGCGATCGTACCAAGTAAGATTTTTGGCTCTTGGTTGGTCGACCCTGGTGATGGGTGGAAGCTTGATGCCGAGCGATTGCAAATGACGATGCACATCACAACATTCTCTATCCAAGATCTCCGCGGTAGCGCACTGTGCCTTGACCCGGACTTTGTTGTGGTCCAAGATGGAGTAGAGGCTGCGGAGTAGAAATGTTTCGTCTTCGGTCCATGGCCTTAACTGGGCAAGATCAGAGCTGCCGCTGTCGAGGATCCGATAGCACTTTCGCTTGCAAGGCAGCGGAGGTGGCGCATGCTCAACCGGATCATGGGAGGACAGGACTCGGTTCGCCGAGAACATCCGCCCATACATTCCGATGCAGTCCATGGAAAAGTTGCGCTTGTGATTTTCCAGACTGTAGTCTCCATGCTCGCACGAGTTGCTGTAGCAAATGAGGCATCCCATCACTGTATGTGTTTCAATCCAGTGCTCGAGAGAATCCACCCTATCACTGTCGTCCTGGCCGACCTTGGCCGTCTTCTTCGCTTCGACGATTTCATCAACGGACTTGTCGAGCTTCAAGACATCTGATAGCAAGATCCCCATATTCTGAGGACCGCTGTGATAGAACACCTGATCAAAAGCATCGGTGAATACCCTTGCCGCTTTAAGGGCTCGTGGTGTTGCGGCCACGTTGTCGTCGCTGTGTAGGTTCACAAGGCTCGACTTCTGCTGCGGCGTAATAACGTCGTCGAGGTTTGAGCTAGCCATATGACGAATTAATGTGGTTCGGTTGCAATCGTCAATAGCAAGCTTTCTGAGCCACGAGTCTAGGAACAGCGACAAGGTGGCAGTCCTTTCCTTCTTGATAGTTCGGGTGAGTCGTTGGTCGCGACTTCCTAGGGTTTTGAAACCGCAACTCTCATCCATTCTCTCCAGCTCCCCCAACCAGGTGTTGTACTTTCGCTCTTCCTCGGGTGCAAGGTCTCGAATGACAGGCACGAACTTGAGCAATGAGTTGGGGGAAAGGAAGTTTTTCACGATTTCCGTGTGATGAAACCGGTACTTGGGCACGGCAGGCTTGTTAGACTTGATACAGACCGGCACGTAATGCGCAGTTTTAGCCTGGTCAGACCTCCTCCCACGGAAGTGTTGCTGTAGCAAGGTCAGCATCGAGAGCGAAAGGCAGCTGGAATGAAACTAGATAAGCCATACTAACCTTGGTTCTGATAGACATGGTTGTCCCCTCGCTTTCTTCAACTGGGTCAAGCTTGACGTTGGCAAAGAAATCAATGCCGGTCTTGACACGTGTTTCAATGGGTTTGGTGGATTTGAGGGCGTAAAGAGCGAGCTGCGAATGAGCCTTTCCAATATCGGCAGAGAAACCCTTCAGTAAAGTGACAACCTCCCTGACATCAGGAATCTCCTTCTTCGGAGTCTGCTTTTTGGAGATGGAGCCATTCTTGGGAGACTGGTGGCTTGGTGGACGCGTAGAAGACGGGGGCGTCACCTGCTGAGGGCTCTTCAGAAAGCCTTCAGACCGTGACGGTCGAGGCATCTCGGCATCCAAACCGTCGTCGAGGTCAACAGATGAAACTGAGGGCTGAACCGATGCTGGCGGGGGCGAAGGGTCCAGAATCGAGGCTGCATTGCTGGAAACAGCGGTCGAGCCTCCACTAGGGTCCGAAAGGCAATGCGCGGAGGCTAATGAGAATACCGGGTGAGGTTGACGGGCCTCAACCTTGGCTGCAACGAGTGGCGCGCGGTCGGCATCCGGATCGTGACAACTCTTTGGGCGCGAGAGCGGGCTTGAGTTGATGGTCAAGTCGATGATATCAATCGTCTTTCCCGACAGTCTATGAGAACGAGAATGAGACTCGGTTTGAGCGACGTCAGGAGTGGCCCGGTCGCTGACGGGGCGGAAAATAGCGTAGTCGTTGTAGGGACCTCTTTGAGTAGGAGCGACCCGGTCGGTCCCAGCGCGGAATGGAGACATGTCGAGTAAAAGGAAGCGAACGGGAGGCGCGAAGTAAGTAGCAACAGTAGCGGTCTCCTCCTGAGCCGCTGGTGGTTGCAACGTCTCCCTCACTTACAAGCTCAGACACAGACGTAGACACGGTCGCTCACCATGTCCTGTCCTCGCCCCCGTGGTCAGCGTCGGTGAGGCCTATGAACATTGACTAGGAAACTACCATGCCAGGCTGCGGTAGGCGGGCGTACGACGATAGCGCGCAAGAGCTCCAGGGGCCTAGATATGACTGAGGATGATTATAGGTGTGGCCACTCACCAAAGCCGTGTCTCTGGGATGAGGTTGATGATGAGAGAGATGAGATATTGTGAGACGCGTTGGTGAACTGCGAGACTAAGCGCGTTCAGGTAAGGAAAGAGCTGGAGGGAGAGATTGCAAGGCGCTAGACCCAAAAAAGAGCGGGGTGCAGGGATTGCACCTCGAGCCACCCGATACAAAACCCGTGCAAACAGACCGAGTTGAAACTTCAAAAGGTATTTGTTCTTGAACAGTCCAGTCTTTGCTACCTTGTCAGCATGCTACCTTGTCAGCATGCTACCTTGTCAGCATGCTACCTACCTCCTTGCCTCCACTTCCCTGCTTGACCTCCGAGTTTGGTGGATGAGCTTCATGAGATGGATTCTCCAATGGGCACCACAGAAACCATGCACAGTAACTCCGGATTTTTGATGTTATTTTCCCTCTTATGATGCGACGTCCCCAGGCGCTAATCATTGGCAGAGACTTCGCACAAGTCTCGACAGATGGCAAATGTATGAATTTGTGAATGAATAGTAGGCCAACAATTGTTTTCCCTTCTCTCTCCGAAGCCGAATACTGAAATGCGAATGGGGCTGCCCATGACCACGGAATGCATGTAAGTGATGGGTGTGTTAGGCTGTTCAGTCATTTGAAAACGATGAGAGTCTCTAAGCAGAGTTGAGCCAACGGTCACAGCGTGTAATGAGCAAACGTTGGTTCTCGCCATGCTCAATGCAATATGCAAGCGAGAGCAAGCGTTCCGGCCAGCCAACCAGCCAGCCAGTAAGCAAGATGGCGGCTGAGTCATGTCATAACACGCTATGATGACCTTGGACTAGAATCTGCTCCTAATAACTGGCCGGATGGTCTCAATCCGACAAGCGTGGTTGGGGCCGAAAGGCCAGGTCAACGGGATAAGCCCGCGCTAAGGAAGTATTTGGCAGCCGGAGGAGAGATCAATGAAATCATCGTTTATTTCCTCGGTCCGGCACACAATCAACTTTGCTTCTTAATGCCAGTGCAAGACAATGATGAAGAAGCGGACGGCAAGCGCACTAGTCGCCAAACGCCAGAAGAGCGAACAGTCAGTCGATTTGACCAATACCCCTAAGACGCCGCGGGATGGCCAGCCCGTCGAGCAAACCACCCGCCGCATGGGACCAGTCTTGTTGATAACCTGGGCATCGGGTATTCCGCAGCGGACATGGGAATCGTGGGCTGTCTCAGCACCGAGACTTGTTGTGCACACAGGTCAGACGGCGGTCCAAAACGTGAAAGGATGAGTGAGATGGACCGACCCTCCCGCGAGAGCTATGTAGTCGAGTGTCCCCAGTCGGAACCTGCAGATGGCCTGAGAAAGGGAGCTGATGTTAAACATGGGTTGACGGTCCCTTAGCAGGCAGTATATTGCAGCCTGCGTCGAAAGCTTGCTGTGTTTCTCATCCCATATTGGTCCCAAAGAGCTCCTCGGTTGCCCGGCAGTTGGTTTCATAAACCCACATTGGGCAAAGGGTTCGAAAAGACGGCGCCATCCTGGATGGCGATCATCATGGCTGTGCGAAGGGATCCGGGTGGACGTGGGAGCCTTTGCCCTTGCCTGAGATGTGTGCGGTACGGTGCGGTGGTGCTCTTCATCTTCCCGCCGTCGACCACGGGCTGGCCAGGCAAGATTCGTCAGATCGACAGCCCATATCGAGTTAAGGTCGGGCCAGGAAAGGGCAGGAGTGAGTGACAACGGTCAATGCTTTGGTGGTTGTAGCTTCTGACGACGGCACCAGCCACGAACAGCGCAACGAGTACTTTGGGTGTGGGGCAACGCCCTTGTACCTCACCGTGTACCGTGGTTTGCCGCAGGCTCAGGGTTAGCTAGGTGACGCTGCGAACAACGCCAAAAAGACGAGCTAACAGCACTGATGACGTCGTCAGCGAAAGAGGCACCAGTGGAGGGGAGCACACAGCCAGGCCCGCCGTCACCTCCTCCCTTGTGCTGCTGCTGCTGCTGCTGCTGCTTCGTCCGCCGTCCTTCCAGCCCACCTCCGCAACATCCACCAGCCTAGACGCAGACGCCGACCTAGACCACACCCAACTGGTCCCTTTTTCATGCCTAGGTGCCTACATATAAACACCCGGCTTCGCATCACCCCGAAATTTGTGTCCCGCCCCGTCACTTGAACTTCTCCCACCCATACCCCTTGTCACACCCCACGATACCCTATCTCCAAGCGCATTACTGCATCGACCCTTGCATCTTCTCGATACCTGATCCATCGCCTTCTACGAGTGCCATCCTCTAGCCGCACGCCATTGCCATGCATCGCACATACTCCATGCGCCAGACGCGGGCGCCTACCGCCTCCCAACTTCAGGTATGCGCCGCCAAAACATCAACAGTGGTTCTCCGCTGAGACTGTCCGCCACGATGCTGACTTTGTTTCTAGAACCCTCCTCCGCCTACCTCCACAACCAAGTCTGGCCGCCTGTTTCGTGGTGGCTTTGGTATGCCGCCCTACTCTTGCTCCTTGCGCCGCCCTCTTCCTCCTATGATGCGCAGCTTGACTAAGGGATTCCCATTGACTAATGTACCTGCATAGGTCATGCTCTCCGCCACAAGTCTGCGGGCGCTTTTGGGCCAGACCTCGCCAAGAAGTTGTCACAGTTGGTAAAGATGGAGAAGAATGTGATGCGCAGTCTCGAACAAGTGGCCAGAGAGCGTATGGAGGTCGCTGTGAGTTGTGCATGCTTGCTGCCAGTTTCGTAAACACCCTCTGATCTTTTCACGTACAGCAACAACTTTCAATCTGGGGCGAAGCCTGTGACGAAGATGTTTCGGATGTCACCGACAAGCTCGGCGTTCTGCTTTACGAGATCGGTGAACTTGAAGACCAATACGTCGACCGATATGATCAGTACCGTGTGACGATCAAGAGTATCCGCAACATTGAGGCTTCGGTGCAACCAAGCCGAGATCGTGAGCCAGGCCCCGTCCGTGTCTACACACTGTCCCTTGCTGACGTTGTTGTCCATAGGTAAACAGAAGATCACCGATCAGATTGCCCAGCTCAAGTACAAGGAGCCCAATTCCCCCAAAATTGTTGTACTCGAACAGGAACTGGTCCGCGCTGAAGCCGAGTCGCTGGTTGCGGAAGCCCAACTGTCCAACATCACGCGTGAAAAGATCAAGGCTGCGTATACCTACCAGTTCGATGCTTTGAGAGAACACTGTGAAAAGGTTGCCATCATTGCCGGGTACGGAAAGCATCTTCTCGAGCTCATTGATGACACGCCTGTAACCCCTGGCGAAACCCGTGCAGCCTATGATGGTTATGAGGCCAGCAAGGCTATCATCCAGGACTGCGAAGATGCTCTTACCAACTGGGTCACATCTCAGGCCGCCGTCTCATCTAAGCTGTCGACCCGTGCGCGCACCCTATCAATGCGCCGTAGGAACAACATCCGGACGCGTGCTGAGGGAGGTCACGACCTCTCTGGGCAGGATGTGCCGTTGAACGACGACTCATCGTGGACCCGAGCACACAACAAGGAGACGGAGTACACGGATGAGGAAGAGGAAGAGGATGACATTCACCACTCCGCAACCGCTACGGACGATGGATTGAACGGTGAGACCAGAGGACGTCAACACGACAACATTGTGGCATAAGAATAGGATTCATTAACTCTGGGCTTGCGTTTCCCACATTCACGTTGTCCCTGCAAGATTTGGAGCACATGGCTCGTAATGGCACTAATGCTCGTACGTCAACAATGGTAAGGGTAGCTTGGTCCTGGTGCGTGGGGATTGGTGCCTCGGTAATCTGGTCGAGGACGGCTCGCAATGACAAAGCTCAGGTAAGGTAGTTGTCACGGTTAAAAACAGTTCTTCTCGTAGTTTCTAATGTTCAGTTGTTACGCCATCCGAAGTGTTGTAACTTGCGACCATGTTCTTGGGCTTTTGATCTCTTGCACAGTATTGCAAATCTGCGAACCTCCACGCATTAGTTCTAAAGCCAATGATATCTGCCACTTAGGCAACGATATCTGAATATGGATTCTGGTCTTTGATTTGGCTTGAAAACTCCTCAACCTCGATCTTGACGATATACTGTCCAGGAACGACCACCAAACCCAGGTATCGGGATGTCATGTCCATCGAGACGGTGCCTGTTCCCTCAGCCGCCTTCTGGGCTGCCTCGGCCCGCCGCTGCGCTGAAGGCTGGCGGTACTCGTAGGCATGTGCTAAGACGACATTTCGGTCCTGTCGAGGGTTAGATTGTCAGCAAGGCATTCTTGAAAGGGAGGACGGCGGAGGGGCATACTGGATCTGTGCACTTGAACTGACCCAGAAACATGCGGCCGTCGGTGGCGAAGATGCGCAGATTCTTATTGAGAAGCGAGGTCAAGAAGCTTCTTCCCGCATCTTTGTCCATGGCGCCTCCTTAACCTGCGATGGTGCGCATCGCTCTGCTGGTGTCGTTGAATGGTTCGTGGGAAGAGGAGCGCAACTCGGGATGGGTTTGCGCTGTTACCCTTCGCGAATAGTGGTGTCGGCGGCAAAGGTTCGCGCCCCGTCTCTCGCACGTCCCCTAGCCGATAAGCGATAAGGATCGATAACGACGCCCTAGTGGAGACAGGCGCGTCATTGACCAGAGCTCTTTAAACCGTTCTTCACAATAATCATCACGTCCTCGAGGGTTTGGGACAGCACCCTTGAGATCCGCTCGTTTGGGAGTAAGCCAGGAGATCGTGCCTACTACTGACAATGACATCACCTACTTGGTAGATGAGAAGAACGCTTCTCGCAGCAACTATCATCTCATCGAGCAAACCCATCTGTGAATCCCGATCCGACACTGCCGCCCCCGACACATTTGCCATTCCCTCACAGCCATGGGTGTGAACGGCCTCTGGACGGTTGTGCAGCCTTGCGCGCGCCCAACGAACCTCGCGACCCTAAATCGAAAGCGCCTCGCCGTCGATGCCTCCATCTGGATATACCAGTTTCTCAAGGCGGTTCGTGACAAGGAGGGCAATGCGCTGCGGAACTCCCACGTTGTCGGCTTCTTTCGTCGCATCTGCAAACTACTCTGGTTTGGTATCAAGCCCGTCTTCGTATTCGACGGTGGCGCTCCGATCCTCAAGCGCCAAACGATACAGGGTCGCAAACAGCGCCGCGAAGGCCGCAGAGAGGATGCCGTTCGCACTGCTGGGAAGCTGTTGGCTGTGCAGATGCAGCGCATCGCAGAAGAGGAAGAGGAGAGGAGGAAACGCGATGCGGACAGAGGCATTCAAAGAGAACTAGAGGAGCCCCATGAGGAAATACCCGATGCGGACAACATCGTCTACGTTGATGAAGTCGGCATGTCCCAACAGGAGCGACAGCAAACGAGGAAGTTCTTCAAACAGGATGCGTACCATTTGCCCGAACTTGATGGTGACATTGCTTCCATGGCCAAAGCAGACGACCCTAGGATCATGAGCATCGAAGAGCTGGAGGATTACGCGCGGCAATTCCACAACGGAGAGGATATCAATCTTTACGATTTTAGCAAGATTGACTTCGACGGCGAGTTCTTCCAAAGCCTGCCCGCAGCAGACAGGTACAACATCTTAAATGCAGCCAGGTTGAGGAGTCGTCTCAGAATGGGATTGAGCAAAGAACAGCTGGACGACATGTTCCCGGACCGTATGGCATTCTCGAGGTTTCAAATCGAAAGAGTCCGTGAGCGGAACAATCTGACCCAGCGCCTCATGAAAGAAGCCGGCATGACTGGTCTCGATCTTACTCTGACGGGCAAAGGAAGGATCGCCGGTGAGAGAGACAGAGAGTATATCCTTGTAAAGAATGACGGAGCAGAGGGCGGCTGGGCGCTGGGTGTTGTGAGCAAGGAGAAGGACCTGGGCGAGGCCCACAAGCCCATTGACGTTGACACCCTAGACTTTCAGTTTCAAAAAAAGGAAAAGATCGAGGAGTCTGACGAGGAGGACTTCGAAGACGTTCCCGTAGAGGGATTAAACCGACTACCCAAAATGTCGTCTAGGGAAGCCGCTCTCCGAAGACAACAGCTATACGGAGGTCAAGAAGAGGACGAGGTCGACAACTTATTTGAGGAGGAAGAGGAACAAAGCCTCTTCGTAGGCGGTGATGTTCCCGAAACACAAGTTCGAAGGAAGCCTAACGGCAATGAGGCAACGCACCCTGAGGAGGAGGACGATATTAATCGTGCCATTGCCATGTCCTTGCAGAATCAGCACGACAAGGTTGCAGAGCATTCCGAAGAGGATGAACAGTTTGAAGACGTGGAAATGGAAGCTCCAACGTGGGAGCAGAAAGCTGTGGAGGAGCACAGGCCAATTGCTGCGAGAAGCGGCCGCATGGTGGCGCACATCGTCAACAACAGGTCTACTGCTGCCGTCCCCAAGCGACGCGCCAACAGTGCCAGTAGTAGTGACGATGAAATGGACTTGCAAGCAGCTTTAAAGGCGTCCCGGCAGAAGAAGAGCGCTCAGCCGAAGCCGGCAGTGCCCAACATCAAGAATCCCTTCGACGGTCCATTGCCGTTCCCTAAGCTCGCTTGGGGGCCTTCCCTCTTCTCAATGAAGGCTCAATCGAAGAATCCTGAAAGCGCTCTGGCAACAAAGCAGCCAACACGAAATGTACAGAGGCCAGGGTTCAACAACGACGACGCCGAGTTCGGCGGTGGTTTTATGGCGGAGGATTCTGTGGAGGAACAAGTGGCCGCCGTCGACGACGACGACGATGATGAAGGCGGTTTCGAGAGGGGGACACAAGATGAACGCCCCAAGCCATTACCCCCTTGGATGGTGGACAACATGGACATACGTGAATCGATTAAGCAGCAACGACAGGTGGAAAGTGAGATCAACACAGAAGACAGGGAGGCGGCAATGGAAGAGGAGCGTCGGCTCGAGCGCCAGAGGCAAAATCAACTCATTGAAATTCAGTCGTCCGATGAGGAAGGCAGCGACATTGAAATACTCGACATACCCCCGTCACCGAAGCAGGTTGTCACACAGGAGGAAATTTCCTTTGCTGACGGAGCTGTATCGGCCGACGCTGCTCCGACCGCCCAGATTGAGTTAATCGAGAAGAACGAATCAGCAACTGCGCCATCGGAGAAGGTGGGCGCCGCTTCTCGGAAGCCGCCACCATCTCCAGAACCCGACCTCGGAGAAGTCCGGGCGGAGAATGCTGATGAAGATATGGAAGTTACCATCACGCAAGCGCCTGACTCCCCGGAACCAGAAATGGAAGACATCACAGTCGATGCCGAGCAACAAAAGCCCGAATCTCCGGACCCGGCGATGCAGGACGCTACTGTAGATGCAGAACAACCAAAGCTTGCTCAAGAAGAACACGAGCTCACCTTTGAAGAACTCATGGATGGGCCCCAATTGGACGATCCCAACACGGCGGGCGACCCCGTAGATGATGCTGAGGCTGCTGTCTTCGCAGACAGCGATGATGAGTTTAGCGACCCGGAGGACGAGGAGCTGTTCGCCAACCTGGCCCAGGAAGCGGAGGAACACGCCCGTTTCGCCAGCGAGCTGAACAACAAGTCAGAGCACGAGAACAAAGAGGCGTATGAGAGGGAGTTGAAGGCGCTCCGCACGCAACAGAAAAAGGATCGCCGAGACGCCGATGAGGTTACACAGGTCATGGTCACCGAGTGCCAGGCCCTGCTCCGTCTCTTTGGCATCCCCTACATTACAGCGCCGATGGAGGCCGAGGCGCAGTGTGCGGAGCTCGTGCAACTGGGCCTGGTGGACGGCATCGTCACCGACGACTCCGATTGCTTCCTGTTTGGCGGCACGCGCATCTACAAGAACATGTTCAACAGCAACAAATTTGTCGAGTGTTATCTCAGCTCGGACCTCGAGAAGGAGCTCTCCCTGTCACGAGAGCAACTTATTGCCATCGCCCAGCTCCTGGGGTCGGATTACACGGAGGGCCTACCCGGCGTCGGTCCCGTCACGGCCGTGGAGATACTCTCAGAGTTCACCGGCAAGGACGGCCTTGAAAGATTTAAGGAGTGGTGGCAAGACGTGCAGATGAACAGTCGCCCCAAGGAGGCCGACGCGGGGTCACCGTTCCGCCGGAAGTTCCGCAAGTCACAGGCCACGAAGCTTTTTCTTCCATCGGGATTCCCGAACCCTGCCGTTACGGACGCGTACATCCGGCCCGAGGTTGACAGCAGCCCTGAGCCCTTCCAGTGGGGCGTGCCGGACCTCGAGGGTCTGCGGCAGTTTCTCATGGCGACCATCGGGTGGAGCAAGGAGCGCACCGACGAGGTGCTGGTTCCCGTCATCCGGGACATGAACAAGCGCGACATGGAGGGCACGCAGACGAACATCACGAGGTACTTCGAGGGCACTGTGGGTGCTGGCGCGAGAGACGCCTTTGCGCCGAGGCAGAAGGGCGCGACAAGCAAGAGGATGGCGGACGCCGTCAGTAGGCTGAGGGCGAATGCCAATGGCGAGCAGCCTGATGTTGTGGGGCAAAAGGTTGTGTCTGCACCAGCCAAGGTTACGGGGAAAAGAAAGACCAGGGCGAGGACTGTGGCGGTGGAGGAGGAGGACGATGAGTTCGTTGATGACGCCGAGGAGGGGCAGCCGGAACAGGGTACCCGAACGGGAACCCGTCGGGGGAAGAAGGCCAAGGCATCAAAGTAAATGCGACACGAATGATACTATGACATGGAGGCCTTTGCATATGCTACGTTCCTCTCCACATATGGCCAGTTGACGTCGTAACTGCTAGAGCCTGTGCCTGCTTGTGCGGTTTCGTTGATATCGTCGACGAGGTTGTACTTCATAGCCTGTCTGTCCTACCTGCGGGCCGATAGAATCCCTGGTGCTACTTCAAAGTGATTGGCACTTTCATAATCTTGTGTAGCTCGTGAATTCTTCCAAAATTCGTAAACCTCGACTTATCATCTCTGACTGTTTCCCGAGCTCACAACTCTGTTGTGATTCTTATGTGGCGATCACTTGGGCTTGAAAACAACTACCCCCAGGGGAAGCGGGGGGGGGGCCATAAAAAAAAAGAGGGAGAGAGAGAAGAAAAAAACGCATGATTCCACAAAGACAAGTTCTAGAACGGGATATGAGTCACATGCAGCCGGCGGCACTTGTCCGAGATTTGGTCGAGGGTAGGGCGAGCGGATTCCTACATGCAGGTCCGGACAAGACGGTTGTCGCTCTTCGGGGCTTGATCCTGTAGGCTGCAGCAGGGTCGTCCAGTTAAGTGGCGGGCTAGGGCTGAACCGGACGCGGACAAACGTTCGCCAGTCCGCTTTTCCAGAGTGACTTTCGGTAGCTACCGTACGACGTCGTTCCATTCCCAGGCGGGCACGTGTAAAAGCCAAGAAAAATTGGATCCCGACCCCAATCGGACGGGAGGGAAGGGAAAATCTTTGAGGGTTTCCACGTGGCGGGCTCCCCATCGTGTGTGTCCAAGATAGAGTGAGACTTCGGGGAGGCGAAAAATCGGGTTACTCATGTGTGTTGGAGTTTAGCACCACAGAAATGCCTTACAAGGTCGCCTCGGGGAGAGACAAGACTCGGATGTATGAAGCAGGGGTTCAATCAGAATCAAGAGACTAAAATGACGACACCGGCGCTTTGTTAGTACCCATCGAGGGCGCAAGTGTATGTGAACTGATGTCGGACGGCGTCGAAAGATTGACGCATCAATGGTTAAGCGGAGGATTGTACAGTATGCCGGCATATCCAAGATGATGCGCCCTGACCCGCATCGCCGCCTATGACCGATGGCTGCAGACTACCAATCAAACGGGGGATAGCGAAGGTGATGTGCAATGCCGTCAAATGAGGGTTCGCCACGGTTAGGATACCTATGCAGTAGATAGAGTGCATCACGGCAGACGTAGGTCCAGGGCAACCAATCAAGGCACCAGGTTAAGCGGTTCCGCTAATGCAGGAACAGCGAACGCCAAATGTTGTGGACGGGTGATTTTGTCCATCTCCCGCTAGTCGTTGGCGCAACCTTTCATTTCATCACAAGCAGCTTCGACTTGCTTGTTCTTGTTGAGTAATGGGTAACCTTGTCTTCTTCCGATACCTTCATGGTTTGGGGCGTTCGCTTGTAACTTCTGCCCTGCCACAGGCTACAGCATAGTACTCTGGTATCACCCCGCGTACTACGACTGTGACTGCGGATCAACGACGTCAGCGTGGTCCTCGAAAGAACCAAATGCCAGATAGCCGCCATGTGCCACGATGGCTGGCAAAGAGGGGATCAGTGGAGGGGGGCACCTACATGAGCGGTTTTCCTGCGTTTTGAACGTTGTTTTCTTTTCTCCTCGGAAAATTTCCTTCGTGCCCCGCAGGTTATTGTGTCAGGCTTTCTTGCTTTTCTGCAGACCGCGGACAGGGTTGCGAACCAGTTGGCCATGGTGCTATTCCTCACAAAGAGGAGATAGATGAACGGCCTAACAGTGCTGGGACGCATTGAGGGTTTCTCCAAATGAGAGGAGTGGTTGCCGGAATTTTCAGCAGACTGCTGAGCGGGCGTTGGATCGAGTGGAAGCGCAAGAATCGGGGGAGAGGCAAAGTAGGGTCAAAGTTGAAAGTCAAGGGGCCATCTCGTTCTTCCGCAATGTTGAAATATGGGCTGGGACGGCACGCGTTGTTGGGATGTTGCCTGTCGAGCGGAGGTGCGATGCGTGATTAACCATCGGATGAAATGGGCCATCCGTTCATATCGGATGAGCGTGGTGATTGGGATGCCGAGAGAGTTCGGGATACCATGCAGGCTTTAGGACGAACCACGGTGAGCGACTCCTTCACGTTCTCCACCTGAGTCAGGGATCAGGACACGCCTTGGGAGTCGACGGTAAGCTTGATTCTGTCAAGTACACACACACACATAGAGGCACAGTGACGATCCGATCCTCTACAGCAACGCCAGTGCTGTCACTGCTACCCCAAGTACAAATACCCGAAGCGAGGTGGGGCCCTGGAGAGTGGGTTGAGTGAGCGGGGAGGGCTTGAGAGCTGCGATGGCACCCTTTGGCGCCGGTGGTTTGTTTGGGGGCGTTGTGATTCTTGGATGACCTGGACATAAATGGGTTGGCAGGACAAGATGCCCGACTGTAGATTGTGGTCAGCCGATAATGGTTAATCTGAATCTACGCCATAGCTGTAGGTTTACCTAGTTAAGGTTCTTCGTCTAACTGACGGATAGACATGATGAATAGATAGCAGGGAGGATTTCCCGGGGAACCAAGCCAAGTTCCAGCCACAATCGCGTATGCGGATTGCGGAAGCCATTCTCTGGTCAGTTAGTGCTACTCGGTCAGCACTGACCACTCTCACTGGCGGGCGAACCTGGGCTTTTCTTCGTTGCAGTCAGCTGAGCTACTATTTCGACCGGGCTGGTTCTGTCGTGTTCTAGCCAGACTAGGTTCGTGCCTTCGTATCGTTGTCGTTTCGGGATATGAGCGCCAGCTGGCACCGTGTTTGCCCTTGAATAGCAAATTTGGCTAAAGATTAGAGCCCAGAACGCCGAGGAAGCCCAGCTCTGCGTGCCAGATGATGGTTGGTTGTCTCTGCCAAGGCCTCAATAAGCAGAGCCAAGCGGGCCATCTTGGCCCTTGGCGTTTACGGTGGGAGCACGCTATACAGAGTATCCGGCCTTTTCGGTCGTCAAGGAGGGGGGAGGGTCGAGATGGCCCGCGGCTGGTGACTCCAAGGTCGTCGGCCAAGGAGGGGTGAGATTGGGTGAGGTTGATAAACCCCCTGCCAATAGCTGCAAGGTACAACCCCTTCAGCGTGGCCAAGCCAGTGTTTCATGAAGCCTACGACTGGATTGGTCGGCTCAGCTGCGTTTCCTCAGTTCGTCCAATTATCCAACCGTTTTTTTTTTTCTTTCGCCGCGCTCTTCCTTCCACATAGGGAGGAGCCCACTCACCCGACTCACCTCCACACACACAGAGGGATGCAAAGAAGGAAAGAGGCAGGGTGGCGTGTGAATATCAATATCCATGCATCAAAGAGTCTACCTACTGTACCTACCTACCTACCTAGATAGCTATTGTATTGTATTCACCTCAAAATCCCAGGGAAGGGGTGAGTGGACCCTTGCTGGCTTCTGCCCGTTCCTGCCTGTTCCTGCCCGTTTCTGCTTCTGCAATTGTGGGTGCCGCTGTTGCTTCCTGCTCACTACTGTGAAGGGGGGCCAAAGTCCACCGTTGGATCCCAGGTACCGTGCCCTCCCCATCCTCCATTAACCTGTTCACCGACATGCGCTTGTTTCTATCTCCCCGTCTAGGTACTTTGGCCGATTTATTAACATAGACCTCCCACACCTTCTTCACCTTCCGTCTCCTCTACTTCCTCTTCCGCTGTCTCACTCCTTAAGATCAAGTGTCGATACCCAACTCCGTCCTGCCGGATTCCAAATAGCATCGTCACTCCTTACACGAGATTCACCGTCTCCAGTCATTCATTATTCTCACACACTTGACACTTGGTCTCTCTTCAACACACCACACCACGTTGATTCAGAGACGCCACAACGTTGAATAGGGTTCGAGACAGTATTTCACCATTTCAGGTCACCCCCAGTCACACCTCGCAAGCCGAGTCAAAGAACAATCTGGGCCATATCCCCACCCCATTCAACCATTCCAGCATCATTTCTACCAGCCACCAGCAATTCTCTTCAAGGCGGATCAAATACTTGAGGGAACTCTCAATACCCTCGACATTTCAGCGTTCATTCCAAGCAAGCTCTTTGCAACACACTCTAGAACAACATGAGGTCTTCCGCTGTCGTCATGCTGGCTTCACCCGCTGTTGGCCTGGCCCTTCAACAATGCTCCGGCGTTGCTAAGAACGAGGGCGGCAACTGGTGGTGTGGTGCTGTCGACCAGATCCTGTACTCTAACGTCGGCCATCCAGGCACTTACAAGGCTGTTAGCAACATGGGCAACGATGGATCCTGTACCTTTGAGGATGTCCCCTTTTCTGGTCCACTGGCCCCTTTCAACGAGGAGGTGAGTTTTTATTATCTCTCCTTTGAAGCCAATTAAAAGTGACTCTGGGCATACCACACATGTACTGACATATAAGCACAGCTTGTCCCCGTCTTCCGTGGTCCGATGAACCTCAAGCAAGTTGCCATCTACAACCTGTCTCCCAAGGCCAAGCGGTCTCCTGCCGTTTCTCACAGCCATGCCCGCCGTCACGGCCACCATGGCCACCAGCACTTGCATAAGAAGCATGCTGAGGAGGAGCACAACAAAGAGAAGCGTGGAGACGTCTGGGTCACCGCGACCATTGACGGCATTGTCCAGTCTTGGATCAACACTTACCATGGACCTACCCCCGAGGCTGCCCCTCCCGCCAATGCTCCCATTGCCCCTCCCGTTGCGGCCCCGAGCCCTACCCCCGCTCCGTCCAAGCCTGCTCTTGCTGCTGCGGCTATCCCTAAGCCTGCCAGCAACTCCAAGGCTGTAGGCTCCAGCCCAGGCACTGCCACCGGAGATTACACCCGCGTTGGCTACTACAACGCTGACAAGGCTGTTGCTGATGGCATTGTCTTTCTCGGCAACTACGGTGGTCAGGGCTCCGGCAAGTTCGACAAGTAAGTGCCAGGCTCAAATTCTGTGAGCGAATTCTGACAGGAAACAGCGTCTTTGGTAACTCCCTGTCGTACCTGAACTCGGATGCCACCGGTGGTGCCGCCTCCCCTCAGGTTCTGGACCCGATCACTCTCAAGTCCAACCAAGAGTTCCTTATTGCCAGTGACAAGTCTTGCGACGATGGAGGCTGCGGCTACTCGCGTCCTGGATCCGTTGCTTACCGTAAGCCATAGCCTCGATAAATACGTATATATTGAATGAGCTAACATTTCTGTAGATGGCTTCAAGGGTGAGGATTCTGTCTGGCTCTTTGAGCTCAACATGCCCCTTGACGGTACGTCAGGTTTCAACGCAGACATGTCCGCGCTCTGGTTCCTCAACGCTCGCATTCCTCGCACTGCCCAGTACAACAAGTGCTCCTGCTGGCCTGACTGCGGTGAGCTTGACATCCTCGAGGTCCTTGCCCCTGGCGACACCAAATGCAAGTCCACCTTCCACTCCAACGTTCCGGGAGGATCCTCCGATTACTTTGACCGTCCCACTGGCAAGCCCATCAAGGTCGCCGTCGTCCTTGACGGTGACTCCGGCCAAGTCTCTGTCAAAGTTCTCAGCGACGACGTCGACTTCTCCACTGGCCTTTCCCGCTCGCAAGTTGACAGCTGGCTGTCAACCAGTTCCTTCTCGGCCGCTAGCACCGATGGAAAAACCAACAGGGTCAGCTTGTTTGCTCTTTCTTCCTAAGCAATTCGGAAAGACGATTTTGGGATTCCGAGAATTCACCATGGTTACATTTTTGTGATGGAGAGGCATCCATAAATTCCTTGTTTAACATTGCCTCGACCGAGTCGAGCGAGCTTGCGTTGGATGCGCGGCATTTGAAGACGCGATCACGACTTTTTCAACTCTTTTTACTCTTTTGATACACGAGGGTGCCAGTTACGCCTCGCCTCGGGTAGTCCGGGGCCTTGCAAAAGGAACATATCTCTCCGGCGTCGAAAACAGAAGATACCCGGCTCCAGAAAACTGCGCCTTTTCGATGATTGCCTTTTCCTTTATATGAAGGGGTCTAGAGGAGGACGGAGTTTCCTTCTTTAAGTAGAAAGAGAAGCAGTCAACTGATGCGAAATTTCTAAAAACCTGGTCGCAGTACTGTGCAATGTTTGATTTGAGTGATGAGTCGACCAGAGTCCTGTTCTATACCTGTGACACGCTTGAGTGAAGACAACATATCTTAGCAGTATGATTGGACGTGACTTGCGGCGTTACCCAAGCCATTTGGCTTATCAGCGTGATAGCCTCTCGAGGCGAAAAGTGCTCAATGACTGACTTGGGGCTGACGTTACCGGGTAAGAGTGTACCTGGCTTGTTGTCTTTCGAACTTGTCCCAATCGTGGAAGCTGGATGGTTCCTATCCGGTCAGGGTAATGCTGACATTCTGCGGATGGATCAAAGGTTCTTAGTAGCCGGGCAGGGTGAAGGGGTTCATCAACTTCAAGCGGACTGTCAGCTAATAGTGTTTGTCGAGGTAAACGCGGCGCTTGTGCCTGCGGCGATGGACGGAAATCCGAGCTGCTATCTTTCCGCACTCTTTCAAATGCTTTTTTTCAATTAGGTATGCTGAGGTAAGACAGAGTATGTAGGTAGTAAGCACACCTTCCACACGGTTGATCTACCTAAGTCCGACCCGCGAGACTCTTGACCTGAAGCAGCGCTTACCTAAAGTATTCTCTACGATAGGTAGTTCCCGTTGAGGTGGTGTCTGCTTCCGTGAACGTGCCCAATTGCGAGCATCATTGGTAAGACATTCGGGACGGATTTTTCGTCTCGCGCTTTCGCGACATTGGAAGCTCGTGGACTCTTTGTGGGAGCCCGAAGCTGGGGTGAGGGTTATAGTGGACTTGCTAGGTAAGCTTGTGATCACTCGTATCTTGGCGGGGAAGGAGGGGTTCTGGCGTAGTGGCGCTTCCCAATTTGGCAATGTGCGTCGATGTGCGTTGCTTCTGTCATCCAATCGTCCCGTATCGGTGACAGAGAAGAAGCCTCATCGACACTCGAGATGTGTATAAAGACACGATGGCCGCTGCCCCATCTCGATACTGAACCTCGAATCTCAGCAAACTATAAACACTTCACTGTTACTTACATCGACCACCTACCTACTCAACACTCAATTGAGACAAGCTGTTCAAGGTATGCGGGCCTGGATCTATCCCAATAACATGGTAGTATGTTTGCCAAGTCTGTATCTAACGTAGCAGCCCAGTGCAACTTCGGCTTGAATACCAAAAATCACGTACATCGACCTTCAAAATGTCCAAGAAGATCATCACTGTGTTCGGCGCCACCGGTGCCCAAGGAGGCAGCGTCGTTTCTATCTTCCTCAGCGACCCGAAGCTCAGCAAGGACTGGCAAATCCGTGGCGTCACTCGTGATGCCAGCAAGGACTCGTCCAAGGCTCTGGCAGCCAAGGGCGTCGAGGTTGTCGCTGTAAGTCAAGCCCACGAATGCCCCGGGAGCTGGGACAACTCCCGTGCTAATATTTGCTCGACAGGCCGACCTCGGTGACAAGTCTTCGCTCGCCGCCGCAGTCAAGGGTGCCTCGGCCGTATTCGCCGTGACAAACTACTGGGACAAGCTTGACAAGGAGCTCGAGGTCCAGCAGGGCAAGAACATTGCCAACGCTGCTCTGGTGCGTAGATTGTCCGCCCTCTCTGCGCAGAACACAAACTGACTTGTAGTAGGAGGCTGGCGTTGAGCACTTCATCTTTAGCTCGCTCCTCGACGTCAACAAGCGTAAGTCACTCCCTTATTCCCTAAGATGACAATGCCATTCATGTTCACGATGCGAAACGAACGACTGACATGCCACAAAAAACAGTGTCTAACGGCGTTCTACCCGACGTCTATCACTTCGACAGCAAGGCCGCCGTCGAGGAGTACATCCGCACAACCTCCCTTCCATCAACCTTCTTCCTTCCCGGTTTCTACATGACCAACCTCCCCGGCGGCATGCTCCGCCAGACGCCTCCGGACAACGCCTGGGCCTTAACCCTCCCTATCCCGGCCAGCTCGCCGATTCCGTTCTTCGACGCGGCCGCCGACACAGGCAAGTTCGTTAAGGGCATCGTGCTGAACCGCGAAAAGGTGCTTGGCAAGCGGGTCCTCGCGGCAACAGCGTACACGACGGCTGGCGAGGCTGTCGATGTCTTCAAGAAGGTGTACCCGGAGGCGGGCAAGACGGCGCGGTACAACGAGGTCTCGCACGATGACTTCCGTGGGGGGCTCAAGAGCCAGGGCATGCCCGACTTTGCTGCGGAGGAGTTGCTGCAGAACATGAGGCTTCTCAATGAGTTTGGGTATTACGGCGGCGAGAAGCTGGACGAGTCGCATGCTATTGTGGAGGACAAGCTGACGACCTTGGAGGAGCATATGAAGAACTCCAAGGCTTTCGCCGGGGTGCAATGAGTTATTTGGTCGGTTGGTTAGTTTCTCAAGGTAGTGGAGGATAAAATGCATTGAGCTTGATGAAAAGATGCTCAATTGCTCGCTGCATTATTGAAGCCGATTTTTTATTCAAAACCTAAGCCGCTGGCTCGCGGCCCTGAGTTTGCGCGATCGTTGGTGAAGCCTTTGAAATCGCGGCTGGCCTACATGCAGCTTGACAACCACGACAAGTTGGCAAATGCGAATATGCGATTGGGGTAAACGTAGTGGGAGGCCAGAATGTCACTTGTAGTCGATAGCAAAGGTGTTCCGGCGCCGGAATGGTTAATGAAAGGAAAGATACCGAGGCCCAAAAAAATGGCAGTGCAGTGGTCCGCCGGAGGAAACGAACCGAGGCAAAGCCAATTCTGCAGGGGACCCGCCTCATCCCTGACCGCATGTTTTCTTTGGTAGTCCATACTGCGCCTCCAACTCTACCCCAGTTTCTGAGCCCCCCGGATCACTCGCCCGCCACTTAAGCACTTAAGCCTGCACTGTGACTGCGGACAGTACAGTCACTCCTCCCGAGAGCGTGAGCGCACGAGCCAAATCTGCCTCCGCCATCCCAGCGGCTCCTCTCTTCCTTGGGCTCAACTTCCGCCCCCTCTTCCTGTTCGCATCACTCGGCGCCGTTGTTTCATCAATAGATATCGCGACTGATTGAGGTCGATTGTTCATTTTCACTCCGAGGGCCTGGCTTGGTTGAAGTCATATTTCGTTGCTTTTCCGGAGCCTGACGTGCACACCGTCCAAAAAAACACGCGCCCGAGGGAATTCGCCACCGCTTCTACCGATAGAGGCGGGACTGCGAGATAACGCCGAACCGACACAGTATCCAAGGAAAACTTGTTCCTCGAGGGAAAAGTAAATATGGCTTCCCCTCCAAAGCCCTGGGAACGGGCTGGTGCTACAACAACAGCTGCCTCAAGTGCGTTGAACACCAAATGAATATCTATGACGCCGGCAAACATAAATTTGCTAACGACGACTCCAGCAGCGGTTCCGAGTGCCGCCTCGTTTGCGACCCCGACACCGGCCACCTCCATCGCCTCCTCAGGTAGTACCCCGCCCGCCGTCCCCGAACGACCGGCCTCTCTCGAGGCTGCTATCAACCAAAACGCCGCTGCTTATAGCAGAGGTCTTGGTGCCACGAACAGCCCTTACGGCACCTACGGCGGCGCCTACTCGTCACCATACAGCAGTCCGTACTCTAGGATGGGTTCCTACGGCGGATACGGTGGAGGCATGTATGGTGGTTACGGCGGCATGGGCGGCGGCATGTATGGTGGGGGCATGTACGGCGGTATGGGAATGGGAGGCATGGGGATGGGGGGAATGCCTAACGACCCGAATAGTTTGACGAACCGATTCAACAACAGCACCCAAGCGACGTTCCAGATGCTCGAGGGCGTTGTCGGCGCCTTCGGAGGCTTTGCCCAGATGTTGGAGAGCACATACATGGCTACACACTCGAGCTTCTTTGGTATATCTCCCTTATTTGAACCGATATATGACGTGGGCTAATATCTTTCCAGCCATGGTATCTGTAGCAGAGCAGTTCAGCAACCTGAGGGATACTCTGGGCTCGATCCTCGGTATCTTTACGTTGATGCGTTGGATCCGCACACTCATCGCCAAGATTACCGGCCGTCCACCCCCGGCCGACGCGACAGCGCTCACGCCAGCAGCCTTTGCCAAGTTCGAGGGCCGTCAGCCCATCGGCCCCGACGGCGCTCCTCTGGTACCTCCTAAGGCCTCCCGTAAGCCCCTCTTATTCTTCCTCCTTGCCGCGTTCGGTCTTCCGTACCTCATGCGCAAAATGATCAACACCATGGCTGCTTCGGCAGAGGAAGAGGAAAGGCGCCGCACGGCAATGGCTGGCGAGCAACAACCTCTGGATCCTTCCAAGCTCGACTACTGCCGTCTTCTCTACGACTATACTCCTCAGCCGGGCAATGCTGTAAAGGACGTCGATATGGCCGTGCGTAAGGGCGACCTCGTCGCTGTCCTCTCTAAAAGCGATCCGATGGGCAACCCTAGCGAGTGGTGGAGGTGCCGTGCCCGTGACGGCCGTCAGGGCTACCTCCCATCGACTTACCTCGAGGTCATCAAGCGACCTGGCCAGCCTCTGACCGCCATCAAGGCAGCCCCTAGCGACAGCAGCCGAACCAACTCGCTGACTGGCGCCGCCCCGGAGAAGGCACCGGAAGTCAAGTCGAAGATTGGCGATGTGTCACCCGAGAGCTTTCAGAAGAGCGTTTTCTACAACTAAACAAGAATGAACCTTTAGTCAGTGGAGGCAACCTCCACGGCGGAACGATGCGGCGGTTCTATTGGTTTTCTTTGTAAAATTCGTATGATCCGACACTCTTTTTCTGTTGTGTCTTACTTTTCCGTCCTGGTTTTTTTTTCTTTCTTTTTTTCACCTTTTTTTTTTTTAACTCAAAAGCTGGGCGTTCAGGTTTACGAATGAGTCGAGTGGCATGAGAAGCGGTTATGTGGCCACTTAGTTGCTTTGGTTCCAATTGCCATGAATACCTTAAGTGAAGACACGAAGGCAGGTCGCATGTATTAGGTCAAGATAGTTGTATATTGACGATTTTTATCATCCGGCAAGTCCTGAGCAAGATTTTGCGATGCATGATGGGCAACGGGAAGCGGGCAGGCGATCGTGACGAATGTGTGGCTGCAGCTTTACTGTGGCTTGGGGCAGGGCCTGGACTGATTCACATGAATATCCACAATCCGCATCCTAATCGTTCTGTATTGGGACATTCCCGCGATTGACGTCAGATGGATGACCCAGACGCGTGGCAGCACTCCTCCAAGCATCTGGTGGCAGCTGTGAATCACGGCCGCACCCGAATACCTACGCAGTATAGGTACGCTTGAAGCAACCGTCCGCTAGAAACTGAAGCCCGAAGCCACAGCACCCTGGGAGAAAGCGCGTGCCTCAGCTCCCTGTTGTGCCTAGATAGGTACGAATACCCCCCAATTGAAGCCGCACGAGCCACCGATGACGTTGTTGACTTACGTCCCATTTTCACCAGCTGTGCTGCTCCCAGCCAGCCCTGGTTGGTCCTCTCCGCCAAGGTCCCTCTCCTAACCAAGCTACCTACGTAACCTGTAGAGGTTGGTTCGGGTCCCTGCCTTAACGAAAGAGAGGGTACATCGCTGCGCGTACCTGCCACCTCTGCCAGAAGGAATTACCTTACCCCATCGTCACCTCTTACGCACATCCTACTTAAGGCCAGCTCCGCCCGGCTTTGTCTGCAGCGTTTCCACAAACCACAGCACAACCCCCGAAAAACACCTCTACCAGCAACGTATTCCGACGCTCATCACAAATAAACACCGCCGGTACAAGTCAGTTTGGGCTTGCGAGTGTATCTGCTATCACCACTGCTCCTCTCTCTGCCGTCTAACGAGAGCACACGACCAACCTAGCTTTTTTTTTTTTTTTTTAACAAGCTGTTCCCGAAGCCCGAAGCTTTCCCCTCACCATTCAAGATGACGCTCTACTACACTCTCGTATGTCTCTCGCCCGCCTTCCATCCTTATCCTCCCTTCCTCCCGAGATTGAGAGAGGGAAACATCTGCGTGTGCGACAGACGATACTGATTCTTCTTGCGTTAGGTATTCGTGCTGCTCATGGTAGAGATGGGGCTGTTCATGCTCCTGATCGTGCCCCTTCCCTTCACTGTCAAGCGCAAGCTGTTTACGTAGGTTTCGCCTCTTTCCTCGGCTCTGGCTCTTATCCCTGACCCGATGATTCGGCCGCTAACGTGGCTTTCATACTGGCAGCTTCATCTCCGAAAGTCCAGTCGTTGCAAAAGTCCAATATTGGATGAAAATCACATTCGTCTTCATCCTAATCCTCTTCATCGATAGTGTCAACCGCGTCTACCGCGTCCAGGTCGAGCTCGCGCTTGCTACTGAGAAGCAGAACAGCGGGTACGTTTCCTCCTTCTCCACTCGCTTGACGCTCCCTTGAACCCCTGCCGCAACAGTAGACCCCCGAGGATTATCAAAGCATACGACACTAATAATAATTGTGTCTGCAGTGGCGCCGCTGTTATGGGTCACGAACGCCTCGAGGTGCAGGCCCGCAAGTTCTACTCTCAACGCAACATGTACTTGTGCGGCTTCACCCTCTTCCTCTCGCTGATCTTGAACCGCACCTACGTCATGATTCTCGAAGTGATGCGTCTTGAGGACAAGGTCCGCAACTACGAGGGCACCAAGGGCAACACCAAGGAAAGCGAGAAGCTCGCCGTCGCTGGCCAGCCCGGTGAGATTGCCAAGCTTCGCAAGGAGCTCGAGCAGAAGAACCGCGACATTGAGACACTTAAGAAGCAGAGCGCCGGTCTGCACAAGAGCTACGACGAGCTTTCGGACCAGTACGCCCAGACGCAGCCCCAGGGCAACAAGAAGGCTCAGTAAAGTGGAAGAAAGAAGAAATGTTTCGATGGTCTCGACTTTGAGTAAAACCCTAGCACAGAAAAACCCCGCGCGTGGGAGATGCGGTGGAAAAAGGAGCAGTGAACTACAGAACATGATGCGTGTCAAGGCCCCGTCTGGATGTGATGCAGGCGTAGGAAGGAAGCCTGGACAACATCGAGTCATAGCTATAATCAAGGTCTTGTTTTGTTGACGCAAATCACCACATTTGGCCCACATCGTTCCTCACGGTTGATCATGTAACCGCCTATGTTGTCACCCATCAGCCCCAGAAATGCCGCGGACAGGGCCCGGGACGTTCGCGAAATTTACCTTCGTCGTGGCGCCTTGTCGGACTTGTGGGTACGACACCTCTCATTGTCGGCTCTTCCAAAAATGTCTTGTTCGTGAGCGGGGGCGGGAGCGGCACAAGCAGCAAGCGCGCAACTAAACCCTAACCCACGCAACCTTCCCGTGGTCGATTGATGTCTGGGATACGGGGAATCAGGGTATCATGAACGACTACCGACCGGTCTCTTCACCTTTGCCATCGGACTTCATGGGAAGGAGATAGGAATTCAACACCTCGAACGTCGTGCCAAGAGCGATTGTCCTTTTTCTACACGTCTTGGCCATGCCTTGATGCAGCAGCTTCTGGCTTTGTCTGCCTTTTGATGCTATTTTACACACGAGCTTCAACTCACTCTGTCGCCTCAAAAGACAGAGTACCATCCATACGCGGCATCCCGCAAAAAATATCGAGGAAGAACAATACAAGAAGCCAGAGATACCACACCTCTCTTTCCGTCTCCATGACCTCCAGTCTGGGTCGGTGGCCGTACTTCTTCTCGTTGGCCATCAAATACTAGCCCTCGGCCTCGTAAGAGTGAGACTTGTGCTTGGGTTGGAAGTTGAAGTTGGGGTGGGCCGGGCCCAGGTACATCTCACTGGAAAGAATTAGCAAATTAAACCTTTTCCCCTTGCCCGAAAGAAGTTCGCACGGGTTCACATACCTGATCTTGATCCAATCGCGGTAGTTCTTGCTGGCAAGCAGGGTCTCGAGGTCGTTGCGGCCGTGATACGCCGGGGGTCGGTCATTAAGATCGGGCGGGAGGTACTCGAGTAGGCCGATGGGCACGTAGCGGTGCGCAAAGCTGAGCCACTCCAGCAAGAAACGGCGCGTAAAGCCGAGGCCGAGCTCGTCGGTGCCCCAGGCCTCCATGCCAAAGCGGCAGAACTTCTCGACGTAGGCGAGGCGCTCCGTCGCCGACTTGTCGAGGTACTGACCTTTCTCGATCTCCTCGAAAAGCCAGGGCTTGACGAGGGCGCCACGGCCGATCATGACGGTGTCGACCTTTGCTTTCTCAATGTGCTCGTAGTACTCGACGTGCGAATAACAGTCGCCGTTGCCGAGGAAGAACATGCGGCCGTCCTTTGCGTTGGGGAGGGTGGACTCATCGGGCTCACGCGCCGTGTCGGTGATCTTGTCCTTCTCCTCGTTGTACGACTTGATCATGGCGGCACACTCGGCGATGTAACCCCAGTCGGCCTTCTTGGTGTACCGCTGCTCCCTGCTACGGCCGTGGAGGGTGATGGCGGCGCATCCGGGGGCGCCGAGACGGTCGCGGTTCTCGCGGGAACCGAAGGCGAGCTTACCAAGGATGGTGGTCGCCGTAGGGCGGTTCTGCCGGACGCCCGTGCGGAGCTTGACCGTGATGGGGATTTCGCCTGACACGGTGTTCATACCGCGGACCATGCGCTCGAGCTTACCATGGGCCTCAAGTAGCGCGGAGCCGCCTCCTGCCTTGTAGACCATGTCGATGGGGCAGCCGCAGTTGAGGTCGATGAGACGCAGGTGCGGGACGTAGCGGTTGAGGAGGTCAGCCGACTTGACGCAGTGCCAGGCCTGGCTACCCGAGATCTGCGCGCCGAACTTGAGGTCGCGGGAGTTGTCGTAGCCTTGGACGATGTTGCTACTAGCCGGGTTGACCTTGGGTGGGCTAATCTCGCTCTCGTGGGCCTTCATCAGCGCCCAGTCATTTTTGACACCCTGCACCAGGGGCATACCCAGCGCCATTTCAGAGTAGGTAAGCTGGGCGCCGAGGTCGACGCAGAGTCGGCGGAAAGGCAGATTGCCCTGGGTGGTCAGCGGGGCGAGGGCGGGCGTCTCCTTGCCAAAGTAAAGCTTTCGCTTCTCGGACGGCTTCAAAGGCGGGTCGACGAGCTGCGCGCGCAGGTCCTCCTGATTGCTAATGACTTGGTCCTTACGGCGCTGGTGGAACTCGTCGCCCAGCCTCGCCTCCTTGTTCATCCAGGTGATGTACTTGTCCGTTTCGGTGAAGTCGACACGCTTGCGGCTGAGATCGATCTTGAGCTGGTTCTCTGTGTTATTGTAGACACCCGGCCTGAGATCCTCGCGCCCGGCGTCAGTGGGAGCCTCGCCGCTCGTCTTCGCCCCCTTGGGGTCCTCAACGAGAACCAACTCCTTGCGGCCGTCCTCGTGATCGATCTCCTTCATGTGGCTCTTGACGAAACGGCACTTCCAACCGGAGGGACAGACACCCATCTGTTCGAAGACGGGGCACTTGCCGTCAAAGGTTTCGAGGTCTTCGCGACGACCTTCCTTTAGGTACTTGCGCAGGTCATGGAGCATGTTGCACCTGTCACCGAACTTGCAATCGCGGGGAGAGAACTCGGGAGTGTAGGCACGGGTATTGCAGAGGCGGAGGGCATCGTCAAAGTGGCCGAAGCTGCGCTCCTTGTTCTGGCCCTTCTCACGCTTCTTCTTGTCGCGCTTGTCACGGCTGTCCCGGGCATCTCTGCCGTCGCCCTGATCGCGACCCTCTGCCGCATCGTCATCGGCGACCTCGTCTTGCTCCTTCGCCTGACCTTCCTTATACACGAGGAACCTATGGGTGAAGTCAGTCAAGTAGACCTCTTCAAAGGTCTTGAGATGTATCTTACTCAGCCTTGATGGGAGCCTGGCCACGTCTCACATCTCTGTCGTTCTTTTTCGACTCTGCGGTCGCATCGCTCGTCTGAACAGCGGCAGAGCCATCGTTGGCCGGTTTCTTCTCTTCGGCCGCAGGGGCCACACTCATCTGGACGTCGACCTTCTCACCGGCGTTGCCATTGGTAGAAACAGGCTCCACGTGCCTGTAAGCCTCATCAACTGCAGCACGCTGCTCCTCGGCGGCGGGCACTTCGGTCGGCTGCACGGAATCGTCCACCTTAAGGCGCTTCGCTGCGCGTTGCTCAGACTCATCGATCTGAAGGGCCTGGTTCTCCATCTTGCTCGGGCCTGCCTTGTATCTAAAAAAGGAGGTGTGAGCGTGTCTCTCTGTTGGATGGGATATCAAGGATTGCAAAGTGATGACTGGGAAAGGAAAGTGTGGGTCACCGGTTCGAGGAGAGAAAAAGTCGGGCCAACTGGTGAAAGGATATGAGAGGGTAAGGGAAGAAAGAAAGGAAAATCTCACTTTACGTTACGCTGCGCAATGATTTTTAATCTTTTTTTTTTCTTTTTGCGTGGGAAGGAGGCACGCACCCGAGGAAGAATCTGCAATCTCAGTGTGATGAGCTGATATGAGTCTCCCCGGTTGGTTTGCTGCTTCCCTCACGTCAATTGAAAGATGTCGAGATAATTCAGTCTAATCACACCGAGTCTCTGTCAAGTCGCGGTGGGAAGGGAAAAAAAGAGTTGCTGTCACAGGCTCAGCTGAGGCGGAAAGTGGGGCTGTCTCAAGGAGGGGCGGGCAACTGCCTCGCCTCAACTCGCCCGCGCAAAAGCAGATAGGCGCGTGTACACGCGGGTAGGTAGGCGGGCAGGCAGGCAGGCAGGAAGGCGGTGCGAAACCGACCTTCAGCTTGCAATGAAGTATGTGCCCAGTTATATTTCTTCTTATTCACATTGGACCTCAATGTGACGATCTTTCGTCATTGCACCGGCTGTTCATATATAGTTCGCAAAACTTGTCAAGAAGACTCTTGTCGGGAGGGGGGTCTCCCCACCCCAACGCATCATCACCGAGTTGGAAGGCGAATTTGTAAAAACCCAAATCCCAGTACCACTACATGACTATCTCTCTGTGTAAAAGTTGATAAACCCCGCTAACCGATACCTTCATCGATACACGTTCGTGAACGAACTAGATGCACGCAGTATCGCTAGCTCCTTGTTGCGCCTGTCCAAGACAGGCTGGTATCAAGAGCCGACCCCCTCATCGCCAGCCAAGACTCGCTAACAACCCAAGTCTTGGCCTAGCACTTTCCACCAACCTCGAAGAAACTCGCTTGTTTCCCGGCTGTCTCCCGCTCTTGTCCAAGCCCGTGTCTAGACCTGAAATATTAACGAACGGCACCTGCTGGCGTTTGACCCTGCCAAGTATCCCAACCTGGCCATCACTCGACTCGGCTATTACGCCTTTTGCAGGCATCCTCCCGTCCGCAATCACCGGACTCGAGTTGGCGCTCATGTCCTTCGGGGAATTCCACCTGCCGAGGGTATTCGTCATGACGCCTAAGCCGCATCGGTCGCCTTGAAGAGTTCTGGTCTGGAAATGTTCTGCCCGGTTGCCCGACTAATTGTAATTCGTAGTAATGATCCATCAGTGAATGGAGATTTGTCTGCTGCTGTCCCTCTTCTCCCCAGCACGGCCGCCTCATCAAACGCTTCTCGGCTCGACGTGTGCAGGCTGTCGTGTTCGTCAGTCTTCTTTCTTTTCCGCGTCACGCATCCCAAGTCGACTCACCGGACTGTTGAGCATGCTTTGTCTCTTGTTCCTGCCCTTCTTAATGTGGCTCTTCAGCGCGCTCGAGTCTAGCGGCTTAAGCAGCTCGAAGCTGCAGAGCAGCTCGTTCGAGACGGACATGACGGCGCCCCAATTGTCGAACTCGCCGCAGTACTGTCGTTCCTGGTTAGCGAATTTCGCAGCGCATTGGCAGACCGAGGCTTACGTTGGGGGCACTGAATACTGTCACAAGAACCCTATCATTGAAGAATTCGTACCCGTCCTCGACCACCATGTGTGCGCGACAAATCAAGTCGAAATCGTGCGTCGCAAGGAAATCCAGTATCACTCGCTTGCCGAAGCAGTAGCTCACGCCTCTTTCATTGGCCTCCCAGTCTTGCTCCATATCGGCCGGATCAGACCACAAGAGGTCGTTCAGCAAGCCGTAGTCGGGGACGTCGGTGGGACGAGCAATGTTGCGGATATCGTCCATGTGGCCCAGCGCGGGGGACAGTCCGCCGTGAACGCAAAAGATCTTGCCCGCAACAATGGCGGCAATGGGCAGCGTGTTGAAGCAGTCAATGAACGTCTTCCAGATCTTGACGTTGCAGCGGCGCTTGCACTCGTCGTAGAATCCGTAGACCCTGGTGACGTTGGCACACTCATGGTTTCCTCTCAGCAAGAAAAAGTTCTCGGGGAACTTGAGCTTGTAGCAGAGCAGGAGGAGGATGGTCTCGAGCGACTGCTTGCCGCGGTCAACGTAGTCGCCCAAGCAGAGGTAGTTGGACGAGGGCGGGAAGCCGCACATTTCGAACATGCGAAGGATGTCCGTGTATTGGCCGTGAACGTCACCGACAATCTTGACCGGGGCATCGAGTTCCAGGAGGGCGGGCTGCGAGAGAAAGACCTCGCGGGCCCGTTGGCAGATGGCCACAATCTCGGCGTTCTTCAGGCACACGCTCTTGGTGACCTTGCCGGCGTAGCCCGCATCGAGAAGCCGCTTGATGAAGTCATCGAGATCGATGTCCTTGATTTCGCTCATGGCGACGCCACCCTCATGCTTGTCGCCAGAGTTTGTCGAGGCCGTCTTCGCAACGGGCGTAGCAGCGCCGTCGCCGCCCTTGGTGGCCAGGATGGACTTGCCCGGCTGCTGCATGTGGGTGTTCAAGCTGCCTCCAGCACACGGGGGCTGGTCAGAGACGTGGTCGACCTCGCCCGAGGCCTGCGCGGCGCTCACATCGTGCACCCCGCTCTTGATGGTGCTCGACTGCGTGGGGGATGGCGGCGGCTGAGAGTCATTGAGCGGGGATTCAATATCGGCCGAGGGCGAGATCGGCGACGTGATGGAGTCGTTGCGGCCTCGGGAAGTACCGGACTTTGCGCTCTTGCCCGACTTGACCGAAGCAGCGTCGGACTTTTCGTCAGTGGGGGAGGTGATGACGGAGTTCCTCGGACTGTCAGTCTTGCTGGAACCGGGGATCTTGGATCGAAGGGCCTTGAACGAGCGCGACGAGTCCTTGGTATCGGATCTGCCAAAGGAAGGGTAGGACTTTAGGGTCTCGGCGGTGCCGTCAACGCCGGCGCCCTTACCAGATGCAAGGCTGCCGTCTTTGGATGGCTGGTTCCCCATGGTGTGTATCTCTCGTGTGGGTGCAAAGGAAAACGAACGGGGGCGGGCGTTTGTTCCGTCGGTCGGGTTGTGCGCGTGGGCTGGCCTCGTCTTTCGTCTGATGTGTGGGCTAGCCTACACGTCTCGCCGCAGCAGCCCGGGTCTGGCAGGGGGCTTGAGATGGTAAAATGCGGTGTTGCGTTGCAGTGCAGGTCCTAGGGAGGATGGAAGAGGCGATCGAGGATGGACAGGAAGCGGATGCGGGAGGGAGAGCGGCGTCCACTTGAGTTGTCCGTTTTGGGCGTGTTAAGGCGATTGCCTTTGATCGGTGGCTAGAGAGGAGTCGGAGTCGTTCTGTGAGCAAAGAAAGCGGGCGAGTGACGTATACGTGGCTCGCGGGCGGCGGGTGCACTGGGGCTGAGCGAGAAGGAGAGAAGAGGGGGGGGGGGATTAATTGATCGGCGGGCGCGGACGGAATCAAGTTAATGAAGCATTCGTTCGAAGCGATGCACTGCTTGGGAGGGAAGAGGGAAAAAATACGGTCAGCTTCAGTTGCGAAGGCAGAAGATAAGGCGAAAGGTCCGAATTGCCGTTGTGGTTAAAAGGATGCGGGGGGGGGATGAACGCAGGACGGCGGCAGTGCTGAGGCGACACACGTGGGACAAGCCCGGCGGATATTAGGTTTGAGCTCCGTACCTCGATAGATGATGATCGGACTAAGAGACGTCCGCGACTTGCGACCCTTTCGATGGAAGGAAAAAGCAAGTTCGTTCAATCGATGGAATGCGGGGGGGGAGCAGGACGGAGGTAGACAGCAATCGCAGCAGGCAAAGAATAGTCAGTCAGTAGCAGAGATGGCGAGACTTTTGGGTGTCTTGTGTTATTGGCCAATCTCGGCCAAGGCGTATGGGGCGGCGGTTTCGTGGAGTGTATGCGAATATGTGTGTGTGTGTGTGTGTGTGTGTGTGTGTGTGTGTGTGTGTGTGTGTGCTGCGTACCTAGTAGTAGGTAGCTGGTGTGTTTTTGAGGCGGAAGGGAGGAAGTGAGTGAGTGAGTTGTGAGAGAGAGAGAAAGAGGAGAAAAGCACGAAAGGTAAGGTGGTGGTGGTGGTGGTGAGAAAGTTTAGTCGATCGGATTCTGCAGAGAGGAAGTCGAGTCCCGTCCTGCTCCTTTGGATTTAACCCAACCCAATCCAATCCCAGTGGCGCCGCCCAGTTGTTCCAAGGTCTTGGTTTGGCGGCTGGCTGCTGGGTTGCTTTTGCCAAGTACCCCAAGATGGAGTTAGAGCAAGCAGCTCACGGGAGGGTAGAAGAGGAGGGGAGGGGGGATGGTCTCAAGGAGGAGCAGGTAGCAAGCAGATGCTGTCTCGCTATTTTCCTTGTCACTGTCTTTCTTCCCTGTCGAAATGGCGCCTGAAACTCGTCCCGTGTGCTGGCCCAGTGGGCTGGGCTGATCCGACCAAGGTCTTTTCCTGGTACGCTACTCTCCTTCTATTGTCTGTGCTGCTTCTCTCCCGGGGGGTTGCTCTGCTCGTTAACCTGCCTCGCCTCGCCCTCTCCTCCAACTTGCCTTGTATTATTACAATAAGTTGGGCAGGGTGGATGGGTTGATGGGTTATATTGGGTTGGGCAGAGACCGAGAGCACTTGGGTGCTTATCTCCCGTCCAGGGTGGAGGGGACGCCGATAACGATAGAGAAGTAGTCTGGTATCCGTCTTGATAAGTCATGAATGGGCCAATCCAGCCAGATGGTGCTTTGGACGAAGCGACCGAGGCAAAAGAGTAAACGGCGCTTGGATGGCTGATGATGCCCCGGTGCCCGGCCCCTGCGTCGATGTTGGACAATGTGAATTCCGGCGCAGGGCGGAAATACAAGATTGAAGGTTGAGACGAGCGCAAGCAAAAGATGGGCGCGCAGGTGGAGCAACGGAGCAGAGCAGCTTGGCAAGATGTAGATCCGTTTGGTCGTCAGTCAGGAACGAAGTTTGAAAGATGGGATGGGACAGCCCCCGAGAATGATGGCAGCAGTTCAGTTGTTGTGGTCCGACAAAGGATAAACCATTACCTAGGCGCCATTGTCGAGTGCTTGAGGTTACAAACGCGATGCCGACACGCAGTCAGTGTGCTGTGTCGGCAGCACATGGCATCGCATGTGCAGTTAGGTAGTATACTACTACTACACACTACCTAGGTATTTCCTGCCCAGCGAGGATCCTCCTTTCTGTTACACCGTATCCCAACTCAGTGCTTACTCGCTCGCTTGGTTCGGGCCTAGGGAAGCTCAAGTGAAGGCCGGTAGGGAAGCAGGAGGTACAGTGAGTGAGTGCACTGGAAGCCCGGTGAGATCGGATGCGGTGCAGCTCGGCCCAGGACATCCGCAAAATCATGATGTGACGGGATTGGTCCATTCCATACCACCCAGGTGTTGGAATCTCTCCGCATGCAACTCGATGGTGACTTATGCAGTTCGTGCCGCGAACAACAACAATGCATGGTAAAATGACCGACCGGGTGCCAATCGGGTCGCGGGCTGGGTGTGAGACGACTCCACCCCGTCGATAGACCCCGGCCTAGGCTCTCCTCCTCCTCCTCCTCCTCCGCCGCCGTCGCCGCAGCACCGCTTGCAACCAGATGTTACATCCCGTGAAGAGACGCACCTAGTGTGGGTAGGTACCTTTTTCACCGTTTGTTTGTGCAGAGCAACATATTCCTCTCGTCACCCGTCTTCCCTCATTCTTTGCTCCACAGTTCCGCCGCCATTTGGCCAGAAATGAATGGGATCGAGGCTCCTAACCAGTGACGACACTTTGGCGTCTAGTCGCTAGCTGTCCACCGTCTTTCCGTAGCGCAAGGGTGTTTGCTACTAACGCAAACCGTCAGTCTCTAAGATGCAAGCACACACGGCCGTTCCGTCAACGCGTGGTCAACTGCTGGTGGCGGCATCACAAACAGACACCACGGGGCTTCCAAGGTGCTTCCCGGTCGTTGCATGCACCTCGAGTTTGGTGTGGGAGCCGGGCGGAGAGTGGAGGAGGAGGGAAACGGACGAGACGAGAGGGGGGCGGAGGAGAAGTGTGGGAAGAGATGGAAGCACCAGAAGACCTGAAAAGTGACAAACACCTTGGGCCATGATGGCACAATGGGAAGCCCGAAGGTCTGGAAGTGGGAGGTAATATGAACTTTCGAGCATACTCCCGCCCTCCGATGCTGGCACGCTTTCTTCGCACCCGTATGGTCCCGAAGGCATCCTACTGCCATCCATCCTTCATCCTCGCAGAGCTGCCGCCGCGCGCCGTCGAGTCGGTGATAATTGGGTCTGACTTCCCCGCCGACATCATCCGAGCGATCCGTAAGCCCGCCCACACATATGACATGTCTAGTGGATGGTGCCGCCAACCGCCACTTGGACCTGTCGTTGTGTCCAACACATCCACTGCCTTCTCCGTCATTCAAGTCTCCAAGCTCCCTATCCCCATCCCCATCCGGCTCCGGTCCAGCAGTGCGGGAGTGCACTAAGCACCCCACACGGCCACAAGCAAGGTGTAGCCGGATGCCGGAACAAGTGTGTCAAGCAGAGGGGATGGCATCCATGCCCGGGATACACGTTCGCCGCGACGTTTCCTTCCGATAGTTCCGGAGTCAACAGACGGTAAAAAGAAGAAGAAGAAGAAGAAGAAGACGACGAGGGGCTTGCCTCGAACGTTGCCGAGAGTACGAAACCAACCTGCCAGGAATGTGCTCTGTAATGTGATATGGCTGCAAGTTGCAGCAAACTCCGCACCACAGATATGATGCCCTCTAGGGCGCAGGTTGCTACTTCGCGGAATCGAAGCATCGAACGACTGCCCCCGACAGGAGCCTCCCGCTCTTCAAGTTGCCCGGTAGATGCCAGACGTCGGATTTGCGGTTACGAAGCCGAGGGTCGGTATTCAGGAGACGCCATCACGGGCCAACACATGCATGTGCGTGTTCAAGATTATGCGGATGGACAGCTGTTTTGTAATGTTGCCGCAGTGTACACGTATCACTCGTCTCCCGGGCTACGCCGCTTCGGAGGCATTGATGTGTGCCTAGCCGGAATACGAATTCGGGCCTGATAAAGGTTGCGTGGTCATGGCCATACGGGGGGACGCCGTTGCAGGCCTCCCCTGCCCCGTCATCGATGGAAGCAAGGACGGGTCTCCCACTTAAAAAAGGCCATCCCACTTCTTGCCGCTGAAATAGGACTCGACTCGAGTCGAACTTTTTTTTATTTATTTACTTTTATTTTTTATAATCAGTCGAGGCTCTTGTAGACGCGGCATGAGGTGAGTGGGACGGAACAACCTGAAGTTTGATGGCGTGGCCATCCCCGCAGCACCTGGGAGCCGTTTGTTCCTCGACGTGCAGCGTTGCAGCCAAGACCGGCATGTCGTGAGCATGTCGTGAAATGCTGTCCGAGTACCACCAGGCAAAGAAAGAAACGAAACGTCGAGAGCTTCAGTAAAAACTGGGACTCACAGCATATGGGACGCAAATAGCGCGGGTGACGACTTGCCTTGTCATGTGAGACTTTGAAGAGAACCCGTGTGAGCTTTTTACAAGCAGTTGGATATTGTGGCCCAACCAACCGCATCCCGAAGCCGCGAGGGTCCGGTTCATCTCTTCGCGAGAGCTGTCAACATGGTGTCAAGCTCGGAGCTATATGGGAGAGGGGGGGAGAGAGAGAGAGAGATTGCGACGTCACTGGACCCTTGATAACGGCTTGCTGGATTGTACAACAGTGAGCAGGGTGTGGAGGGTCCAAAGCCCCTTCTGATAGCCTACGTACGATGTACCTAGTAAAGGGTACGACGCAGTCAACTGCCGCAGCCGCAGCATACGTACGGTAGGGATGGCCAAACAAGCTGCTGGATCCTTACAAAATGCTCCGCCGAGGGGACAGGCAGAACGGAAGCTAGCGGGCCAGGCCCCGGCAGTCATGGGTTTTTGAGCTCGACGATGGTGGCGGTGATGGCTTCGTCAACGCGTCGAGCAGGCCTGTGGGCCAATGGCGGTAGCGCCAAGGGCAGCTCTTTGGGAAAAGCGCAGCAACGTTGAAAAGAATGAAGCTCCATCTTCGGCGCCGACGATCGGAGAGTGGTGGTGCTATCCCGTCGGCGGTGCTGAGCTCAGCCCCCACGGAACAATATGTGGTAGCAACCGGTTATCGAGGTAGGTAGTATCGAGATAGAGAATATGGAGTATGGATGCGGAGGTACACGTACTAACCTGTAACCTTCCTACCTTGGCCATGTAATGATGGTGGCTGGTCATCTTCTCGGGGCTCGCCAGATCGCCCACTCAGGGCCCGCTCCCCGCCTCTCGAAGAAACAAAACCGTATGTGTACCCTGTACATTATACATGGTGTACAATACTTTACCTAATTCTCACTAGGCGGAAAGCCGACGATGCGAAACTCACTCATTGATCTCTAAAATTAGAAGTCGCTCGTCTTTTTCGTCTCCCCTCACCTCGCCGGGCTCTGGCCGACGAGTGACGGTATTCGACAGAAATGGGCATTCGGGACCTCAGTGAGAACATGGTCTGGGAACGTGGTCCTTGGAGAATCCCGAGTCAGAATGCTGCCGCGCTTGAAGATTGTACCCGGTCTCTATGCTACTCATCGCTCTCTATCTATCCCTCCCACGTCGATAGCCAACGAGGATGGTCGGAGAGAGAGAGAGAGAGAGAGAAACACAAGAGCTGAGCCCCCGCAGGATGACGAACCCCGGTGCCACTTCAAACTGCGTACTTACCTAGACGTATGGGGCCCGACCCGGAGCTTAGCGCGTCAGACTGCGAGACTGGCGCCGATCAAGGCAAATCTTGCAGGTAGATGTGACTCTAGTGTACCAGCCAGGTTTGGCGGGTATTGTTTTTTTTTGGGGTTTCACTCTCTTGTCGACTCAGCAACAGACCACCGATCGTCTACTCATGGATAGTGATTGACAGTGAATCTTGCTGATGATGGCAACGGAGAGCCACTCGTTCTCGGACGGGGTTTCTTTCGAGAGGTTGGCATTGGGCAGCCCATGCTTCTCGAAACTTTGCGACATCATCTCTCCCTTCCCCATGTATTTGTACACAGTGTGACAGCTATCATGACAGCTACTATGTGTGTGCCCGTTCCATCCGAAGTTCACGAGGTTCTGGAAGTCCGACCGACACGAGCCGTCCGAGGCCGAATATGAGGTCCGATGAGCAGGCCGCGTACGACGATGCGAAGATGAAGATGAAGGAGGAGAAGGAGAAGCGGCGTCGGCATCGGTTTGTCTGATGAGATGGCACGATCGGGTTGTTCTTCCATCTTGCAGGCCACAGCTGTCGGCATGACGGCTTCGGACTGGATAATGATGAACAGTCAAGTGTGTGCAGTCTCCCCGTTTTTGGCTGAAGGAAGGTGAAGGTCCGAGGATAACAATCCCGGACTCTAAGCTAGACTGACTGGTAAGGTTTGACCGCTGTATCAGAAAGTACCCGTGCGTGGGCAGCTCAGCCAGCCAGCTGTCTAGGCAAGAGGAGAGGTATGGAGGAGGTATGTGCCCCCATCTTCTCCCGCCTTTTTGGGTTTCCAAGCTGTCACCGTCATGTCATCAGAGTTTATACGCAATAGAGGCTTCATCGGCCATGTCCAGAACCACCAGAGAGTCAATTGATACATGCAGAAGTGGATGCTGATTCGGGAGCCGCGTTCGATACAGTGTTCCCGTACGGCGTGTGGGAGAGCATCACCAACGCTCTTTCTCTCTTCGCGTGGCTCGTTGCGCTCCTCAGGCTGCCTCCGCCTCTCGACGCCGTTGCTCGGTCAAGCGATCATGGATGTTCCCAGAAGGGCCGGGGCTGAGTCGTGGCCGCTAGCTGCGTGGAGGCGGGTTCCATGGCACCATGGCTTACAGCCTGTCAGCAACGAACCCAATGTCGACTTCGGCAGCGCCCAGCCGGCGGCCAACAGTCAAGGCAAGGCAGTCGAAACAGGGTGGTAAGGTTCCCAGGTACCCAGGTACCCAGATACCTAGTGTACACCTACCTACCTTACGAGCGTGAGTGGCTCGCTCTTTTGCTCATCGTGCTCACTCCGGGTGTGTGTGTGTCTCTCTCTCTCTCTCTCTTTCTCACACATATACACACACATACACACACTTAGTCACCCAACTGTGTTGTGTACTAGTGCTCTGAACAGCCAACTACCTACGCAAAGCTGCGCATCCACCCGTCCCATCTCCACCAAAAATTTAAAAAATAAAAAAGACGGTTGCTCTGCTGCGCGCACATGTAGGTACTGTACTCACTCGGGTACTGCGCCACTGCCACGTCCCCGCCCCTTGTCGTGTTTCCTTTCCTAATCCCAACCCTGCGCCTTCTTGCACGTACCGGTAGTTGTCGTCGTGCCTTGCAGCCAAAGTACAGTATCTAGGTACGGTACCTACCTACGTAACGGCTCTTCCCACAGCTGCTCCCTCCTCGCCCTCTGTTTTATAAACATAAGCGCTCGTCCGTCCTGTGTCAGCCTCTTGCCTTTTGCCTCTCACACTCATCGTCCATATCCGTTTGCTCCCCCCCTAGACCAATCCGATCCAGTACTATTAAGGGCTCCTCATCACCGCCCTTTCCTCCTTCGCTACCTACCTATCTCGCCTCGTCTACTCCATCTACCGTCCATCGTTTCATCTCTCCAAGACACACATTCGTTGCTGAAGACGGTCGACCCGCTTACCCGAATCAGCCTATCTCTCCGATACCTATACATCACAACCTCTCGCGCCTTACTCGTTAGGAATACTCCAGAAAGAACAACAGCAAAAATGGGTGTCGGCCGGGTTATCTGCGTGGCTCTGCCATTCATCCTCACTGTCGGCTCTCTCATCTTCCTCATGATCGCCGCCCTCGGTGGCGTAACCAACAAGGACCTGTACATGTTCCGTGTCAACCTCACAGACTTGGAAATCAACCCAGCCTCGGTATCCAGTATAGTATCGAGACAGGCTGCCACCGCCGGTACCCAGACGAGCAATATCACTGCCGCTGACCTCGGTCTGAGCAACCTCTACGACATCGCTCTTTGGGGCTACTGCACCACCGACACCAACGGCGACGGCGGCAAGACCTGCACCAAGGCCAAGTTTGACTGGGCTGCCGACTACCTCAACACCTCTACCCTCGAGACTATTGGTACTGCTACCGGTCGTAAGATTGAGCTGCCTAACGAAGTGAAGACCGCTCTGTCATCCTTCAAGACCGCCACCAAGTGGACAGAGGTCGCCTACATCATCGCCTTCATCGCCCTGGGCCTCGAGATCGTCTTCGGCATCTTCGCCAACTGTACCCGCGCCATGTCCTGCATCACATTCCTCGTTGCCTCGGTTGCTTCCCTCGCCGTTTGCGCTTCCGCCGCCCTGTCCACTGCCATGTCTGTCATCGTTGTCGGCGCCGTCGAGGGCACCGCCAGGTTCTACGGTGTCTCTGCTGGCTTCAACAATAGCTTTCTTGCCCTGGTCTGGATTTCTGCCGCCATGGCTCTTGGCGCTGGCTTCTTCTGGATGTTTACCATCTGCTGCTGTGCCCCCAACCACACCAAGAAGTCCAAGCGCAACAGCGATGGCGAGAAGCTCCTGCCCCAGACCGCCAGCTATCAGCCCATCCACGAGGAGAACGGTTACTACAAGCAGCAGCAAGCGACCCAGTATGGTGCTCCCCGCTACGCTAATGGTGCTCGTGGTGACATGGCCTACGAGCCTTACTCTCACCGGTCTTGAGTCTCAGGACCTGGTAATGTGGCGGCAGTCGCCAGGCAAAACTGTTTTAATGCATACGGCAACTTTCTGTTTTTATCGAAACTCATTACTCAATACGGCATTGTTGGCGTTGGGGTAACGGCTCACTCTTGAGAACGAACGAACGAATGACACGCAGAGAGTTGGACATGAATGTTTATTCTGGCCATGATGAACGTCACGGGGGACGACGATTGCTATGGGCTTGCTGGTGGATTGGAATTTCCGGGGATTGGAGATACCCATCCAGGCCTAACTGTCTATAGACTTCAGACTTGTTCATTACAATCAAAAACATACTAGAGTTGGACCAACAAACATCCCGCCTCAGTCTCACAAAAATGCGCGTTTCATGTGACACCCTGACGAGTCGACTGAACTGTGACATGCGTCCAAGTGCTGGACGATTACCCTACACAACGTGCGTCCTCCTGGTTATTGGCACTGTTGAGGGATTGCCTCAAAATTTCTCACGGAAGCACTCGAGGGGAGAAGGAAAAAAACCCCACTAGGCGGCTGAAGGATGATTCGATCCACCACATGCACACCCCCAACTGCACACATCCTTTCGCTGACGGAGGATGCTCCTTTCTGCCACACTCAGCTCAGCTCAGACGCAAACAACTAGCATCATGATCCTGGGTCTCTAGGCAACCACTTTACAAGAAACGCATTCTCCTGCCGTTGACGCTGTCCGAAGTCAGGGTGGTGAGACTTTGAGAGTCAGATATTACCTGACTTGGGCAGGCCTGATTTGGCGGCTGCCCGCTCTTCCTCATGAACCAACCCAGCTATGCAGTGAGTAATCGAGGCCATTCCAGAACCACAAACACACAAAGGACGTTTCGCTATGCTTCCCCCTTCCCCCGTTTTCCCTCGTCTCCCGACGAATGACCAGGTGACTGACCGACGAACACAGTCATCCGTAGCCCGGCCCTTACGACGGGACCACTACTTCACCCCGGTCACCGGTCTCAGCTTCTTCAACGCCAGGGACCGTGAGACATATCTTCTCGCCGGCGAAGACTCGGATCTCAAGATCTACGACGCCGAGGGTCGGCTGCGTGGCGAGCTTAAGATCTTCCGTGCCCAGTCCATCCATGGCATCCACGTCCGTGCTTGCAAAGAAGACAGCCAGCAACGGCGACATGTGCTCCTCTGGGGAAACCAAGCCGTGGCTGTGATTCCCGCCAGCGTTGTCGAATATCTCATCCTCGCCGATGGAAAGGAGGATAAGCCTTCGGTGCCGCTGGACGTTGTGGAGGCCAGAGCCCCGGACTGGATCTACGACGGCGCCATCTCGCCCGAGGAGCCGGGCCGTGGCGCACTAGTCATGGCGCACAACGAGGTCCTTGAATTTTCCATTGGGGACGACGACAGAACTCTCGAGTTCGGTCGCATAATCTCGCCCTCGCGGCCCATCTTGTACTCAGCCAACCTCATGTGGATATCAAAAACCTCCCTGCTAGTGGCTGGGGGCACCGTTTTTGGTGAAATCATCGTCTGGGAGTGCCATTTCTCTGGGGATGCGACGGAGGCAGAGAAGAAGCCGTGGAGCGAGATCTTTTTCGTTTTCACCGGCCACGAGGGCTCCATCTTTGGCGTGGACATCTCCCCCGAGATCGATATCGGCAAGGGAGTGAAGGCGAGGCTGTTGGCCAGTTGCAGTGACGACAGGACGATACGAATCTGGGATATCACAGAGAGGCCCGAGGCCCCGCGGTTGCAGTACGGCGCCTTCGGCGAAGCTCGAGAGACGGGGTTTGGAGGTGCCGACGCAGCAGCTGCCGCGGCTGCCGCGGATCTCACTGCGACGCAGGTGGCGTCCAGCACGACCCTAGCCATGGTCATGGGCCACATCTCGCGCATCTGGCACGTCAGGTTCCCCCATACACTGGACGAGCTAGCCAGCCACTCCGTCACGACGATATATTCTTTCGGCGAGGACTCGACGTTGCAAACCTGGTCCTTGGAGATGGACGTCGAGCAGTGGCGGCGGAAGTACCTTGCCTCCACGGCCGCGGATGACGTCCAGGTCGGTGCTACGATCACGCACAAGGAGACGTACGCCCGCCACGACGGCAAGCACATCTGGTCCACGGCGCTCACGCAGGCGGCCGGTGGCGAGGTGTTGGTCGCCACCGGCGGCGCTGATAGTAAGATCAACCTTCTCTCGGACCGCTCACGTGGGGTTCATCGCGGCGTACCCCAGATGGAAGACTTGCCGAGCGAGCTGCGCACTTTGGTGATGCGGGACGTGATCGGCAATCTGCCGGCACGGGTCACCGACTTTAGGACTCCGTTTGAGGTGAAGGAGGGGTTCCACAGGTTCACATTTATTTCGAGGACAGCCCTGCTCGCCACGAGCACAGCCGGCCGTCTCCTGATCGGCACATTCGAGGCGGAGCTGACGTGGTCTGAAGTCGGGACCGATGCGGAGACGTTGCAGGCGCTGAGAACCTGCACCAGCGTCAAGAGCCCGGTTCCGGGCGTGGCGCTGCTGGGCACGGCAAGCAAGAAGGTTTTTCTCTACAAGGACTCGGCCATCCGGCAGGTCAGCACAGTGCCTGGTAAGATCGCCGATATCTTCTGTTTGGGCAGCGCTTCGGGGACGTCGAAGCTGGATTTCCTCGTCACCATTCTGGGAGGCGAGGAGGCCATGCAGATCCTGACGCTGGACCTGGAGACCTCAACGATCACCTCCATGGTCTCGGTTCCCGAGCTGGACAGCAGGTTTGTTGTCACAGCCGCCTGCCAGGTGAAGGACCTTCTCATCCTCGGCTCTCGCCACGGGTACATGTCCGTCTTCCGCCGCACCGACGGCCAACTCGAGACGCTCGCGGCGCCGGACAGACGCACCAACGACGCCATAAGCTCAATCAACCCCCTCCCCACGTCGTCTCCTTCTTCTACAGCGCCTTACATCATCACAACAAGCCGCGATGGAAACTGCCGCATCTACGAACTCTCCTCCGCCTCCTCGTCCCCCCTCTGTCTCCGCCACGAGACCGCCCCCGCCGCGATCCCGAACCTCGAAGACGCGTGGGTCGCCGGGACGGACCTCATCCTCTGCGGCTTCCGCAGTAAGAACTTCATCGTCTGGAATATGACGCGTCACGAGGAGCTCCTCCGCGTTGACTGCGGCGGCGCGCACCGCATTTTCGCCTACATCCCGCAAGGCAGCAGCGGCGACTGTGGCCTGCGCTTCGTCTACAAAAAAGCCGCTACGCTGGGCGTCTACGTCCAGCCGCAAGCTTCGGCCGCCGCCGTCCATCACCGCACCCTCAAGCGCGGCTCGCACGGTCGTGAAGTCCGCACCGTTGCGTACTCCGGGAGTCGATACATCGCGTCGGGTGCCGAGGATACGGCCATTCGCATTTGGGAGTACGCCGCTATCCCGGAGTCGGACTCGTCGAGACAGGGACTGCGCTGTGTCAAGGTCATCAAGGTGCACACAGCGGGGCTACAGTCCCTCAAGTGGCTCGGCGAAGAGCTGCTCTTTAGCTGCAGCGGTAACGAGGAGTTCATGGTCTGGCGGGTCAGCGACCTCGGCGGCGTGGCCGGTCTGGGCCTGAAGTGTGAGGCTGTGTTCGCGGGCCGGAGCGCAGACGGGGATCTCAGGATCACGAGCTTCGACGTTGAGAGGCTAGAAGACGGGGCCACCGCCATAACAATGGCATTCTCGAACTCGTTTGTCAAAACGTATCGGTACGCGCTCGACAACGGCTTCGAGCTGCTATTCCAGGGGCAGTACACCGGCGCGTGCCTGACGCAGGCGCGGCACCTCCGAGTCCGGGAAGGTGTGATCGACGTCCTCACCGCTGCGACGGACGGGTGTCTTGCTGTCTGGCGGTCGGCGGGTGCCGAGTACGTTCTCAAGCACACGGTGCGCGTCCACCAGAGCAGCATCAAGGCGCTCGACGTACACGCTCCGTCTGCGGGGCGAGCCGTGGTCCTCACTGGAGGCGACGACGACGCGCTAGGCATCACGACGCTCGGCTTATCAGCGGACGACGGCGGCGGCTTTGCGCCCGTGGCCAGGGCAGGCGTCAGGAAGGCCCACGCGGCAGCCATAAACGGGCTCACGGTCCTGGGGGGCAGGAGGGCCGACGGTGAGGTGGTCTTCGCAACGGCGAGCAACGACCAGCGGGTCAAGGTGTGGAAGCTAGGATGGCGCGAGGGCGTGGAAGAGGTCACGCTCGTGGCCGACGAGTACAGCGGCGTCGCGGACGCTGGTGACATCGAGGTCATTGGGGGTGGGAAGCTCGTCGTCGGCGGCGTTGGGTTGGAGGTTTGGGATTGGTCCAGGGCGAGTGGCTACTAAAAGGGGAGCTTATAACGATCATGTATGTGATAGAGAAAAACGAGACTCGAGATATTAGGTGGTGCTAGGTGGCTCGAGAGGGGCCGTTGTGTTTGAGCCGTTATTGCTCTTGGAATAGGAGCTCCCATTACTTGCCTGGGCTAAGAGACATTTACACCGAACGTGTATTGCACATAATGCTTGCTACCTTAGGCTGTCCTGAGAGAAGGCACATCTTCTCCCCGTCCGAGTCCTGGATTATAGACGTTGACAAGACTTTAGCTAGGAATAGGGGCCGCTGCTGTTTCCTGTTCTGGCGGTAACATGCAATGGAAGTACCCAGCACTTGCATGACTGGTTAAAACATTATGTATGTATATTTCCCTAGAAGCAGCCATGAGTTTCGATCGGCACGTACATAAATCCCTGTGCCCTGAATAAATGGCATCGCGTAGCCCCTTCCGGAACGAAGATGCATAAAGAAGGAATCCCTTACTGGGTATTTCCCCGATACGGACAATAAATATGAACCACGCTATGCAGCTTGAAGACCATTGGCCTTCTTTCCTCCAGCCTCTTCATGTCCCCCTCATGATATTGGGCCCCGTACCGATCCCTGTCAGCGTCCTGACGAACCAGTGCACCCAGCTCTCGGTCTCGAGCGTGCTCTTGAGCTCCTCGGCGCGCTTCTCCACGTCTTCGACCTGCCTCTCGAAAAGCCGGACTCCGTCCTCGACGTCGTCCACCTTGCTCACGAGCCCGTTGATCTCGTACTCGAGCCGCGCCACGAGCACCTCGACCTCCTTAATCGCCTCAGTGATGTGCGCCTGCTCCTCGGCGATGAGCTCTGTCGAGCTCTGCTTGACTCGGTGGTACGTCTCGCTGAGCTGGTAATAGAGAGTCTGCAGGTCTTCCTGCTCGCGGCCGTAGTGCTCGTCCAGAGAATCCACAGCCTTGATCTTGGACTCGACCCACGGATTGACCTCGCGCGTGATGGTCGCGATAGAGTCATACAGACTGCGGGCAAACTCGGCCACACTAGCCTGCTGTTGCAAAGCGTCGGCCGTGGAAAAATGCTTATCGTCGTATAGTTCGGTGATTTCCTCCCATCGCAAGACCGCCTCTTCTGCGTCTCCGAAAGACAGCCGCCGGGGCCAGCGAGCCTCGTTTATAGGGTGCTTGTACGAAAGTCTTGAGACGGCGATGCTGTGTCGACGTTGAAGAAAGCTCAAGGCAGTGTTGCCCGTCCTTTCTGCTTCGAAGGGGCCGTGGAGATCAGCTTCGTCAACTACAGACCCAGCAACCGACGTCTGAACCCGATCACGCCCTTCTTTCACCGATCCGTTGGGAGGCGTTAAAAACCCGCCCTCCATCTGCGTCGAGCTGGGTTCTAACGCTTCGCGGGTTGGCTTGGAAGCCACCGGCATATTTTCGAGGTCTTGGGATGACTCCCGCAACTCCTGCGCGACCTCTGCCTCCTTCTTAAAGGCAGTGAGGTACTCCTCCGGCTTGTTCTTCCACGTGAAGGCCCTACCAACCGTGACTGGAGATAGAGTCGCAGAAGACTGTGCCAAGTTCGATAGGCCGGGCGCGCTGTTGCTGTACCCATTCTCGCCAAAGTCGTCTCTACTAGGACGGCTCGCATGGCCTCTCAGGCCAGTACCGACGACGTCTTTGATGCGGCCAAGGCCAGATTTTGCGTCACTGACTCTGCCAGCGACGGTTTTGAAGACTGTTTTCCTAAGTGCATCCTTCTCTACCGGGTTATCGACTACACTCACGGCCGAAGCAGGCGCCGGGGTCGAATAAACACCAGGTGACTCCTCCTTCTGTCGATGAAGTTCCTCTTCCAGCGGTAACGATTGAACTCGTTTGCCTGACGGCGGCTGAACCTCATCTTTCCCGAATAGTGGCTGGGCTACGTCCGTCGGCTTCTCCTGGAGCTCTGCCGCCGCCCTTCTGGGCTTCCCGTACCAGAGCCACTTTGCGCGCTCACCGTACGCCAGGGCGATGAACCTATCAATGTCGACAGTCTCGATGTCAGCTATGCCGGCCTTGTCCTTTCCGCCGACCATGCCGATGACAAGTTCGCCCCTTTTACCGCCAATTTCGGCGACCGTGGACTTGACAGCCTTTTGCACACCCCATCCTTCGCCAGCGGCTGCTTTCGCCGTAACGGCATGGAGTTTTAGAACCGTCTGGCGATCCAGTCGCCTCGTCCGCTCAAGCTTGTACGCTTTTTGGAAGTAGCCGATTCCCCTTTTCGTGCTCTCGATATCAAAAACGTCCTTTGAAACCGGTGCACCGTAGTAGTGCAGCCGGTTCCGGGCACCCATCAGCAATCCCAGCAACGCTGCCACAGTTGTTGGCCCTAGGATACCATCTGTCGGTTCGACGTTGTAGCATTCGGCACCAATTTCCGTCCACCAGTTCCCGATAGACTCTTCCGTCTTGTCGCATAATAGGCCGTCGATGTACTCCATGTCTAGCTTTCCGAACATGAACAGGGACACTTGACATAGCTTGACTAGTTCCACCGCGGACTGTGAAAAAGGAACTTTTTCGCTTGTCTTGAACAGCTGATAAAATTTGGCCTGAGTCGCGGGAGTAGGGTCCGAAAGATTCATACCAGATCGCCCAGAGCATCCCAACCGCTTGAGATTCTCGTTGACAATGAAGGCCTGGCGATGGGTGCGGATATCGCCCTCGGGGACGGGTATGACTGTCAGAGCCGACGGGAAGCTGCTGAGGTTCGTGACCATCACATCGCCCAATGGCGTCTCCTTCGGCCGTGCATGGTACTGATGGATGGCCTTGAAGTAGAATCGCAGGCGGTCCGACCAGATGCTCTCATCTGCTGGGACGGCCAGCACCCCGACGACGACCGAGTGCTTCGGGTCACCCGTATATGTAACGATAACTAGCGTCGGCGATTTTCGTGAACACGCCCATTGTTCGACCAAGTATAGCTCGTACCCTTGCAATACACCCCTCCGTTCGACGACAGTAACGGACGGGTCGCTTTCCAGGTATCTGTTTGTAGGAGAAGCGGTCAGCGCAATGAACCGCAAGGGTGCAATAGACAGAGCACTTGCCTAAAGGCCACTGGGTCGGCAAAGACCCATTTCCTCTTCATGGCCGGCAAGGGAGACGGCATCGCGGGACCAGTGGAGGCCTCCTTTTGCGGCTCGAACGCGCAGGGAGTGTCCAGAGGAGACGGCCGATTACCCCCACGCTGGGAGGCAACTCTCGCCAGAGTCAGCTCCTCTTCGCGGTGCATGCGCGGGTCGTTGGTTGGAAAGGGGAAACGGAAGGCCATCTCCATTTGCGGAAGCGACGCGGTGTGGGCAGTGACCCTTTTGAGAGCGCCTACAACAACGCAGCGACTATCTGCAGGAGAACGAAGGCATAGTCGTCGGACTAGTCTGCCTGTGGTGGGTTGTTGTTTCTTAAAGCGCGGTCGGAAAGAAATCAGGGTGCCGAAGTCGGAAGAAATCAAAGAAGTTGGCGTTGTCCTGTCCTGCATGTGACTCGCACGGGTATCGTTGTGGTTGAGCCGCTGTCGCAGTCTCTTGATGGATTTCCAGTCTCGATCTCTCTCGCTGTCCCTCTCTCTCTATTGTGCCCGTCTGTTCGGAGGCTGGTCGGGCATGTGACGCAATGTCCCTTCGCTGTCGTGGCTTAGGTAGTTGATTGGACCGGCAGCTGCACCACCACCTCACTGGAAGGGGAGCACGAAGTCAAGCGCCGATCTGCCCCAAGCAAGCACTAAGCCTACTCTGTCCCCCCCTGTTCTTCCAGGGCTCCCTCGTCGCAAAACGCTCACCGTTTTCCGGGCCGCTGTTTCGCCGGCAGTTCGGTTACCTGACTTGACAGCGGCCACAGTACTGTGTGCCACCTGAGCGGTCTGCGGTCGGTGGCCCCGCAGCCGGGGAAGCTTCCCGCTACCGCACTATCAGTGGCTATCGGTAACCGCCTGGACGTATGCCAACTCCAACCACAACCTTCAACTACCTACCTACCTACCAAGCGCAGCAGGGACCCGTGATCCTACGCGACTCCCACATCCCCACAGTGAACATTGCCCTTTTCTCTCCCTCTCTTTTTTCTTCTTCTTTTGCCTTCGTTGACGATTCGGAGTTTCCAGGACGACTCGTAGCAATGTTCTGCCCGTCATAGTCTCCCGACATTCGAGCCTCACGCAACAGCAGCAGCATACACTAACTATACTCATCACAACATACCAAACAACCTGCACCGCCAACCCCGCCACCACCATGGCGGAACACAATCCCATGATGACGCTCCAGGCGGAGCTCTCTCGTTTCCGTAAGGCGACACTGAACTCGGCTGTCAGTGACGCTGACAAGCTCCTCGACCTGCTCGTGCAGGCGAGAGAGCAGATCGCAAATGGTATGTCACTCGCCCCGCCGTCATCTTCTGCTGGTCGTGTGCTTACCAGTGTCCCTCAACTCACAGCGTCCGATCCGCACCGCGCGAGCTTGACCATGACCAAGCTCCAAAATCCAGTCAACGCAGGCTTCGAGGCAATTAACAATGACTTGAAGGAGGTCTCTAAAGCACAAAAGGCCTTTGGCAAGGCCCTCGACAAGGTGAGCACCTGTCGATCACGAAAGACGTACGAAACCCCCCCTCGACTAACACCAGCTCCCCCGTCCCCGCCCTAGTCCTTCCCTCAGCGACCCCTATCGACGGATTACGACGCGATGGCTTCATACCCCTCCCTCATAAACCGCGCTGTCGCCATGCACATGCTTCGGGAGGGTCAGTTCAGCGTGGCCTCGACCTTCCTCCGAGAAGCCCACGAGCGACCTCCCCCTTCGTCCCCGAACTACCCGACCCTCGATACAGACATACACTCGCTTCAATCCCAAGAGCTTCAGGACAAGTTCGCAAACATGTACGAGATCCTGCACGAGCTCAAGAACAGGAATCTCATTCCCGCCATCGAATGGGCGCGCGCCAACAGCGACGAGCTCGAGGGCCGCGGCTCCAACCTCGAGTTCGAGCTCAGCAAACTCCAGTTTGTCTGGCTCTTCAAGGGCCCTGAGGTCAATGGCCTCCCCGACGACGCCCGCAACGGCCGCATAGGGGCCCTCGCCTATGCGCAGGCTAGCTTCGGCCGCTTCCAGGCCCGCCACCTCAAGGAGATCCAGCAGCTGTCCTGCGCCATGGTGTACGCGTCCAACATCGGCCAGTCACCATACGCAAACGTCTTCGACACCTCAGCCGCCTTCGAGGACGTCGCCCTCTCCTTCACCCGCGAGTTCTGCTCCCTGCTCGGCCTGTCCGCCGAGTCGCCCCTCTACGTTGCCGTCACGGCGGGTGCCATCGCCCTGCCGCAGCTCATCAAGTACACCACCTATATGAAGGCCAAGCGCACAGAGTGGACGACGGAGAACGAGCTCGCCTTCGAGACTCCCCTGCCCCGCAGCATGATCTACCACCCCATCTTCGTCTGTCCCGTGAGCAAGGAGCAGACGACGGAGCAGAACCCGCCCATGATGCTGCCGTGCGGCCACGTTATTTGCAAGGAGTCGCTGCAGCGTCTGACTAAGGGATCCCGCTTCAAGTGTCCGTACTGCCCCAATGAAGGCCACATCAAGGACGCTCGGGAGATCAAGCTGTAGGGCAAGTTCAGATTCTTCGAGCTGGAGCAGGAGGACGATCCCAGCCATCCAAGACACCTTCTGGAACAAATAGGCTCTTATTTTATGATAGGCTGTCGAGAATAGGCAATGTGATGCAGGCCTCGGGCGTGCGGGGTAGGGCACAATGGCGTTTTCACGGACAACGGTATGACAACCTGGGCGCTATTTTTTTTTTCCTTTTTTTTTTCTCGCGGTCTGTTTATTGTTTCTGGGACAGGCAGGGCAGGCATTCTTCTCTCTCCCCCTTTCTATGCGGAGGGCCTCGGTTTGGGTCACGGGTATGGGATAGCGAATCTGGTTATTGTTGAGAACAGCGAAGAGTGAAACGAGAAATGCAAGTATAACTCTGCCGCGATGATCATTCCCCAAAACCAATGTGAGCTGTTTCTGAATGACAAATCAGGTTGAGTTGATGTAGTGGGACCTAGTTCTTGGTTCAGATGACGAAGTCAAGGTCAAGGTCAGAGGTACAGCCCGGACGGACCGTAAAGACAGGAGCCTGCATCTACGCATCCGGGACGGGTAGGAGAGTGTGGGCAGAGACACAGCCAAAGGTTAAATTCACGTACGATTACTATTTTTAGCCAATCCGGGTTTGAAGACGTGGAGGTGCAAGTGGTTTGATCATGAACACGTTCCAAGGACAGTTTTCATCAATGGTTTGAATTACCTTATGCTGACTGACGCTAGGTTACACCAAGGAAACTTGTAAAGCAAATCGCTGGTTTCGACGGCATGCAGTGCGTACAAAGGCTTATCAGCCCCTTTTCGCTGATCCCGAAGTCAATCGTGTTGTCCTGACCCAGGACCTGGTCGCCAGCGCGACTTTACATAAAAACATGTCCATAACTCCACCTCTGGGCCAGTCTCCATCCCGCGGCAGGTGGAGAGAGCAGGCATCATCATCAACGCCGTATAGTGTGTTCCACACAAGAATAAGGAAGAAAAAGAAAAGAAAAACAGAGCCGATGGGGAATCTCAAGCAGTCCAACACGCGCCCGGCCCTGCGTGTTTGCCGTGTGTCCGTCCACAATCCCATAAGGGGGTTTGGATGAGAAAGGTGGCATTGTGTCGTAAGTCATGTCTTTGTACAATCGAGCAGTGTCTCTTTTGATCATGCGTTCGCCTCATCGGGTCAAGCCAGCTCCACCCCTTTCCTTAATCGATCGTCATCCTGCTTGCAATCTGTGGTTTGACGTCTTGCAGGTTGATAGAATTCAGATCTGTGTTCTTCTCCATATCCCGGGATGGCTTTCGGAGGTGGTTCTTCAGGCCGGCTCCGAAGTTGCGCATGCATATGATGCAGTTGGCGATGGTGCAAATGATGAGGAGTATGGTGATGACAGCAAAGGCAGTGAGCGATTTACGCACCGCCTTGTACTGTTGCTCTGTCTGCGGCTGGTAAATGCGGACGAGCTTGTAGAGGAAATAGGTCAGGCCGCCAAGGTAGAGGACGATAACCGTACCCATGCCGACTTTGTTTTCGATTCTGGTGAACCAGGCTGCCAAAAGCAAAATGGCGATGGTGATGGGAACCGCAGCGATCGTCAGTCCGAATTCGGTGTCCGTATTGGGGGTAACAATGACCAAAAATTGAACAGTAAACCCGAGGAAAAAGAAGAAGTCAAACTTCAGAAGTGCGATATAAATCTGGGTTCGGTCAGTATACAAACAAGTGGCAGGTGTGGCGTATGACCGAAGCTCGTACCTGATAGTGTAGAAAGCGCTTCTTCATTCTGTAGTCGGCTCCTATTGTTTTGAGAATGTCCCAGGCAAAGACTTGGTACAGCTTCCAGGCAGTGAAACCCATGGCAATGGAACCAAGGCCTAGGATGCAGGGAATGGCTACCAAGTACGGCTTGACATCTGCCCACATGTCGTCTTCCGGGTGCTTGAGGGACTGGTTGACCTTCAGCTGGCCCAAAGCCTCTTCAATCTGTTCGACCTGAATGGCAGTGTAAACCATCAATGCGAGGTTGGCGATGCACACGCCAATAACTTGAATGGTGTTCTTGGCCCGCAAGGCATCCCAGACGACCACCAGCTCGTACAAGAAGCCGAAGATGAAAAGGGTCAGGAAGGTCGGGATTGTTCGCCTTGGCGAGTCGATGTTGGCATCGTTCGTTGCCACAGGAGAGTCCTGATCGGTCAAGCCGGTCTGAAACTTCCAAAAGACATAGCTGCGGGAGGATTAGTATTGAGCAGCAAACTGCGCAACAGTACCAGTTAACAACAACTTACCACTCGAATGCCAGGCAAATCATGGCCTGAACGAGAGTGATGAGAAAGAAGATCCTCGGCCACTTGACGCCCATGAAGCCGAAGCCGAGCGGGCCACTGGCGCCGCTGCTAGGACGCGAGCCGTTCATGGTGGATGGAGCGAGACCTTCGCGGAAGGCGTAGCCTTGGTTGTTTGATGCCGGGGGCGGGTTGTATTGCTGTTGGTATTGGTGTTGGTATTCCTGAGCGTACTGTCGTGCAGCAAGTTCTTGGTCAAAGGCTGCAAAGTTTGGGTCGCCGCCGAGCAAAGAACGGCGGGAGTCTAGCCTCGTAGCCAGGTCGACGGTGTTGGCGACTCCCCAGGAGGAGTCGAGATGGGATGATGCGTAATGGTGGTGGGAAGGTGTCGTGGAGGGAAGGTGGCTGGGGTGGTGTGGTTGAGTGTGTCGAATTTGGAGTTAATTTGAGCAAATGTACAATAGGACGGCGGGTATGCGTCAACTATTCGGGGAAACGATTGTCGGAAAGGACGGGACTCGTTCTCTCTTTTTTGGGGGGAGGGCGGTCTGATTCGGGTCAAGGGATGGAAAAGCAAGTGGAGATTGCGAGGGAGTGCCCGATCGGTGGGAGATTCGAAAACAAGCCCAGGCACGAAGGTTATTGAGAAGATTACTATGCGAAAGAAAGAGAGTGAAAAAGGAGGAAGATGGCAAGATAGAGCGGTCGGATTCCCTTAACGACAGTAGGTTTCTTTGGGGTGAGTGTGTGTGTGTGTGTGTGTTGGAGGTGTCAGCAAGGGGGGAAGCTGTTCAAGAAAGAGAGAATGCGAAGATGTTGGTGCGAAGCTGAAACAGGTTGGGGAGTTTGATCGGTTCGGCGGCGGACAGGGCTCCTTTTTCGCAGTCTCCGGATTTTGACAAGCGCAGAGAAAAAAGAAGAAGAAAAAAAAGAAGGGAGCGGCTGGGCGTGGTTGTGGAGGAGGGAGAAGGAGGAGGACGGGTAGCGCAGGACTCAGGAGCACGCTACCTATAGACTCCGCTGTAGGCCAGCAGCAAACAGGAGCCCACTAGGTACCTAGGCATGTAAGACGGGACACCCACGGCCTTCTGCGGTCTTGGGTGGGGTCTTGAGCCGGGGTGTACTAGGCGGAAAAAGGTGCAGTTGCCAGAAGTTGGGAGGAGTGTGGGGCCAGGAGACGCTAGGTGAGTGGGGCCAGTACCAGAAGGGGGGAGAAGACCGCCAAGCCAAGAACGAGGGCCGATGGACGACGGAAGTGTAGACCAGGACAGCCTTGGAGAAGAGTTGGAATCGCACGTTGACGGGCGGGGGAGGACTCGGTACTGAGTGGAGGACCAGACTCAGGGAGAGAAGAGAGAGAATGATACGAAGAAAATAAGAAGAAGAAGAAGAAGAAGAAGAAAACAAGCGGCGAGGATATGGGCTCTTTCGGGCAGATGCGTGGTGAGGTAAGACGATCCAGAGGCTGTTCTTCTTTTGGGTATAGGAGGGCCGGCTTAGGGGATGGGGGAAAGTCCAAGGAAGGGCCTGGGTCGGCTTCGATTCGTCGGGACGGCCGATCAGTCGGGTGATGGATGGCTGATCGGTTGGCGGGATTGCATCAAGATCCTTCGACAGCCGGCGATGAGGTGAGGTAAATAAATGATCGAGGGTGAGGGTGAGAATGAGAGAGGGAGAGGGAGAGATAGAGAGAAAGCGTCTGCAAGACGGGCGGGTCCCTCGTCTGGTCTGGTCGAGAATACAATGGCCAGCGTCTTCCTGGTGTTACGGATTCCTTACTTTCTCCTATTCGTGCGATGGTTGACCGGTCGACTCGTGGCTGTTTGGCGTTCAGAGTTGGAGGCAAAGGAGCGGAAGAACAGTCCGAGGTAAGGAGCATGCGTCTCATTCATGAAATAGATATCCCGGCAGCAAGAGGCCTCAAGAGCAATGAGGTCAATCCTGTAACCCCGGACCCGAGGAATCAAGGCGCATCTGACAGTCACTCCAACAACGTCCAATGTCGGCTCCCCGTACCACACTGTGGCCCATGATCCCCATCCACACACACACACACACACATCCATCAGAGGGATCAGGGAGGGAGGAGAGAGAGAGCGAGAGAGGTGCACTAGCGCCGGCTCGGCACAGCACAGCACAGCCGGGAAAGCCAGTGCACCACGCGCACCCACCCTTCCCAATCTCCAGACTTTTCCCAAGGAGTGAGAGAGGCAGGCTGGTTCCGCCAGGGACAGTAGGGCTGTGCAGAGAAAATGGGTCCAACCAAGGTGGTAGACTGGTAGTACAGCGGGCGGGCTGCGCCAGGAATAGGACTCGATGGATGTAGGGTCGTGTGGGCTCACTGCCTTGCGTCTAACCGTCCATGCTGTTAGTGCAAAGCACGCCAGATGACTGCCAATGGCTGGAGAGGGATGCACTCCGCTAACATTGAATTCTTCGAGTGGACCAGTCACATTGCACTGTCGAAATGGCAGCTCCGGTTTGCTTCTACAGACCTGCAAGTCAACCCTGGCCATTCATTGGTACCAACCCGCTCTCACACGACCCATTTCCCCCTAACATGCATAACTTTATTGACATTGGCACCACTAATATGTCCAACAACCCAGCCAGATCATCTCAGAATGAAAGGCTACCTACCTACCTAGACTAGGACTTTGCCTGCGCCTGAGAGGTGAGGCTTCCTCACAGCCACAGTCTCGCCAGTCCTACGTGATCCAAACCACTCTCTATCTCTTCCTTGTTCTGTTGATTTTCTGCATGCGATCTGCATCTTCCCCTTGCCTTACCTTAAATCTGCACACCAGACTGGAGGTTCTCGACGACCTGAGAAGTTGCCCAGCCGGGCTACGCCGTGGCACTCCCACCTAGCTGCTAGGCTCGTCGAAGAACCGCCCCCAACGCTTGGTGCGCTTCCTGGCGTTTTCTGACGTCCCGACGCTCAAAGGGCTGAGGAACTGAGGCGGATGACCGCTCTCGATTGCATCCAGGGGTCAAAAAACATTCATTCTCCTTCACATGTCGTGCTTGCAGGTAGGTTGGTAGGTGGCTGGTTCCAAACTCCATGGCCTGCTGCTTCGCTGCCTGTTACTTGCTGTCTTCATTCTTAGTAGGTACTCTTGGCTTTGCTCTTCAGTGTCATGTATCCGTATAGGTAGTGTACTCCAATTAGCGGCATCCCCTGCCACCGATTGGTTATGTTACAGAGGCCCGGAAAGAAAGGACCAATAAATATCTCGATTAAGCCAAGGCAGAATACGAAGCCTCTCTTTCTTCCTGCTGCCTACCTCCCTACCGGTCCCCTACCTAACCAGGTATCCGCAGACGCACCGTAAGCCCGGTTAACACTCGCCCTGCTTCGACCTACTGGAATCGTCTGCTGGCGTCTTCCCAGCTTCGCAAATTCGACCAATGTACGACCCTATGTCGGCTACCACTGTCATTTCCACAACCCCGTCCGCCATGCCACCGTTGCACTCCCCCATTTGCTCTATCCCTCTCACCCTTATCAATGCCGTACCCGTCCGTCCACTTTGTTGTTGGCCCACATGCTGTGATCCCAGGCCAAGCCCCCCTTCCACTGCGAACCGGGAACCAGTCCGCGTGCGCCGCTCCCAGCAATGTGGATGATGAAATAGAGAGAGTATTGACCCTGGTGCAGTGACGACAGGCGCATGGGAGGGCGCTAAGCCACTCCAGGAACTCCACCGCAGCACCACGTTTTTGAGGCTCAGCAAAGGTTGAACCACTACGGCAAGACACACTATGTATTCTCACACTGACACAAACCCCTCTGTCGTCATCCTGTTCAGGCTCAAGTGAGATCAGATAATCTGCCGATAAACCGCCCGCACGGCGGCCTCTGCCCTATCAGCCTGGCTAGCGCGCATCTTATCGCAGTTGACGTCTTGCCATCAATGCTTCGCTACTTGCAAAACAGGCTCAATGCCGTCTTGGCCGCAGATCACTCCCTGTGTCAGACTTCCATCATCTTCGTCCGAAGTATTTACAGAATATCCTTCTTTCTCCCCTTTTACCCAAACCCTCGAGGTTGCCCAACTTCCAGGGACTGGCCAGGAGGGCCACCGCTCCTCGGCCATCCTTTTGGACCCCATCAGGTTCCATTCTCTGTTCCTCGGGGGAAAAGGGCCACTACCATCCCTGACACCATGTCGCAGATCTGAGCGAGTCAAACGAACAGTGGCCGAACCCTCGGTCGTGGTCACCCAACAGAGTTGTGATTGGCATCACTGTCCATGCAAGAGGTCGATGATGTCTGCAGTACTCCGTAGATCAGCCGGTATTGCTTCCCCGGTCATCGTCATTACTGCGGCCTGTCCTGCCTTTTTTTCTTCTTCTCTCTCTCTCCAGAAATGGCCTAGGCTGTTTTTTTCCCCCGTGACAGCCTTCTGGAAGCCCACTAGAGACTTCAGGTACTAGCACAACGGACGGGAGACCTCAACGTCGGCTGACATTAATATCGTACCTTGTCTTATCGGCTTCTTCGGTGCCATGTTTGTAGTGTATACGAAAAGTAAAGAACGGGGCACCCGCTGGGATGATGCAACGGTTGTCCTGTCAAACCCTTCTCGTCCGTGCGGGAACAAGATAATATCAACAACAACCCGGTAGCTCGCTCGCTCGCTCGCTCTTGCTTGAGAAGATTTTGAGACAGGTGGGCAGGTAATATGCATTCTGGCACCCGATGCAGTCTCCTGTATACCTAGGTAGGAGTGAAGTCTGCACGGCCCCTAATTAATGGCTAGTTTGTGTCTACTCTACATCATTTGTCCAGATGACAGACCCAGCTTTCCCGCGAGGCCCTCAGTGCTTCATGCGTGCCAATGTGGCATCGCTGTATCTGTTTGCCCCCGATTTAAGTGAAGCCTGTCAACTGGGGCCCAGCATACCCAGAGCCCTGGGTTCCTTGGCTTGTGGCCTGTTCAAAGCCCGGTCGACGGCATGTCACGGTTGCCTCCCAGCTCACAGCACGTAGGCCGACTTTGTTCGGCAATATGCCAGAGACAACTATCGGCGTCTTTCCTTGTCGCCGAGTGGAAGGAACCGTGCTATCGTCGAGACTCGAACAGGCGAAGACTTCACGAGTCATGTGGAAGATCGGATCCGATGAGGCCTTTTCCCTCGCGGTCCACGTGCGAAACGATTCCGCCTGCGCACTAATCAGGAAGAGTGTCCATACAGTGATTTGAAACGGCCCAGCAGTGCCCAGGTGTTTAGGTTGACTTGTAAAATGCGGATGACGGCACCCTCGGGGAAGCCCTATGTGGGCGACGGGACAAAACCACTCCACATTGGCGACGTTCCACTAAGGGGAAGGTCAAGATCGTACCGCTCGCCGGTTCCCGACTCTCGGATCCGGGCTGCCGGCTAAGACGATGATGCCACGCGTTGCTGGTTGAGTTCTGACTAAAAGTCACTATGCGATGACAGTGGATTGTTGGATAGGATAACCAAACGTATGACGAAGAGAATGGTTAATCTGGTTGGCGGAAGCCGTGGGCTTGGTTAACTATATCGACGCATTCCAGACTATCATCGTCAGACTGAGCAACCACTGTCTGTCAAGACACGCATATTACTTGGATGGATGGGATAGGGGACATTTGTGTTCCAAGACCGCTCAAAAGTAGCCCCCTTGACCCCATGGTTCTGATTCTCTTCGCTGGAATTCTGGCTCCGACTGGTTTGACCGAGCCTGAGAAGCCCTTGGGTATCAAGGCATGTCATATGTCCCTACACAAACCTTCTTCGCGATGCGCGCCATGTGTTATCCCAGTTGGTCGTATCGGATATTATAGGTTTGGAGATGCCTCGTCAAAGCTGCTAGGCGCAACTGGGAACGTCCTTCATCCTGTCGAATGCAGCGCATCGCGCTCCTCACCTGGCATTGACAAAGGGCCATGTTTGCAAGATCCCGGTAAGTCAAGTCAGAAGCACGGGAAAGGGAGTCAAGGGCATCTGCCATGCCTGTGAGACGCGATAAGGGTGACTTTCTGTATGTCTCACGGCCACAGCGTCCGGACATATCCCCAAGCCAGGAGCAGGCTTGAGGATCGTGAAAGGCGGAGTGTGAGGATAGTTCTCTTCATTGAAAGGCCCTTCTGGTGGTCCTTCCCATATTATACACGAAGCTCCCGGTTGCCGGTTTGCTTCTAAAAAGACATTCGAATCCCCAAGGTATCGCAATCCTCAATACAGAGACCAAGAGGCCTGGCGACGTCGATACGGGGATCCGCTCCCATCAATAATCCCATCCGTGACATACATGTCACCGCCGTGTCCAGAGTTCTACAGGAAGTAGATTGGTCGTCCCACGGTGATGATGTGTCGTTTCTCTCTTTCCCAAGCTTTGTTGTGCTTCGTCTTTCGTTTCTTTGCTCTTCAATGCTTGTGGTTCTGTTTTGTTTTTAGAACATGCCGCCTCCCATGCCGCCTCCCATGCCACCGCCGCCGCCTCTCTTCTGGCTCTCATTCTGCATCACCTCGGACGCCTTCATGTGCGCCTCGAAGAACTTGGCGGCGCAGCGGTCGAGGCAAACGGACTCGCCCTTGTTGAGGTCGGCCTCGCGGTAGTCGGGAAGGCACTTGGACTGGCAAATCTTGGTCAGGCTAGTTGCGCGCGGAGAGAATGTTAGCAAAGATGTCTTCATTTTGCGGATCCGCGATGCATGGCTCAATGGCGCTGTTGATAGACCTCCAGGAGGTAAATGTCGTAGTAACGTACCGGTTGTGCATGTCAGCTAGCAGACGCATCTCCTGCTCGGCCATGGCGATCTTCTCCTCCGAGGAGAGCTTGGGGCGACCCATTCCAAAGAAAGACATATCGGCGGTTGGTGAGGGTGGAGGAGCGGACCGTTTAGGAGATGGATAGGACTTGAATTCCGTTGAATGCGACGAGGGAGCGTTGTTTCTTGGAAGGCTGCTTGACGTCGCTGAGTCGAGATTTTACAAAGCTCCTTTGCCTTATCTTATCACACCCACAGGCCTTCTCCCAGATTCGGAGTTCAGCGTTCGTTGGAGAGCCCCCACTTCAGATGCTGATGTCCAATCAGCAACTGTTTTGACTTGAGCCCTCGTTCCGGGCCGGTTTGTCCCGCCGCTCGTGCCCAGCGTTATCGATAACGCCAGGGACTGGGATAAAACTGCACCGGCGCAAAATTTCTGTGCAGCTGTTCCGACTATACTTGGCCATCTCAAGAAGAGCCAAAATCTTCTTGAGCAACTATGGTGGTAAGTCTAGATCGAGCATTGCTTTTCCCCTTACCCCTCCCTCTCATATGATGATTGCAAGCAATTCAGAACCGCTGCGACTTACACAGTTTTTGCTGTGGTTGATTTAAACCGCCTATTATCTGACATTTTACTCCTACCCTCACTTCTTCATGCATCCATACCTGCTTGGACAACGAAGCTAACAGGAGATAAGCAGACGCAATGACATCGATTCAGAGTCTACGGCTTTTAAGGCCGTTGTTGCGCGCACCGCGAGTTGTCAGGTTCGCACAGTCTTTCCATGTCGGGCAGCCAAGTGGCACAAGCAGACTTCAGCAAGATGGGGCCAGGGGCAAGAAGGATAGGATAGCAACTCAGACAGAAGACCGGAACACTCCAGCACAGGGTGGAGAAGAGGCCAGGGTATCGGAGTTCAAGAAGATGCGCATCAAGGCACTGGAGGAGGTTGGCGAGAAGGGACTGTACAAGGAGACGCACCCGCGGCTGGTCCATCGCAAGAAGCCTATGTCGGTTCCGGCCTTTAGGAAGATATGGAAGGATGCCAAGCTGGACGATCCGGGCAACACCGAGGTCGTCACACTGTATGGTACGCAGAATGAATACAAGTCGTCCCGCACAGGGCGGCCATCGTCCCTAACCACCATCGGCGCCTCGCTGACAGGGCCACAGGCCGCGTCGAATCCATCCGCTTGCACGGGAACAAGCTCGTCTTCGTCACCATTATCAATGAGTTCGAGAAAATCCAGGGCATGATCAACTACCGCAACCTCGGCAACGTCCCTGGCATGAACATTGACACGTTCAAGCTCTTTGCCCGGCTGATCGAGAAGGGCGACCACATATGTAAGCGCCCACCAAGGTGTTTCTTCATGGTGACCAAATGCTAAACGAGACCACAGCCATCACTGGCAAGCCCACCCGTACGAGCACTGGCGAGCTCACAATCCAGGCCTTGGTGCTCCCGGAGCTGCTCTCCCCGACCATGGAGCAGATCCCGCAGACCCTGACGGACCCGGAGACAAAGGCGCGCAAGCGACACGTCGACATGATGGTCAACCCCGAGGTCGCCGACACCCTGCGGCTGCGGTCTCACATCACAAAGTACATGCGCGACTACTTTCACGAGCGGTCCTTCCTCGAGTTCCAGACGCCCATCCTTGCCGAGAACGCCGGCGGCGCCGTCGCGCGCTCCTTCGTGACCCAGGCCACCGAGTTTCCCTCCAAGGAGCTCTCCCTCCGCATCGCGCCCGAGCTCTGGCTCAAGCGCCTTGTCGTCGGCGGCGTCCACAAGGTTTTCGAGATCGGCCCGGCTTTCCGCAACGAGGGCATCGACAGCACTCACAATCCCGAGTTCACAATGTGCGAGTTCTACAGCGCCTACACGAACCTCCCCGAACTCATCGCCTGCACCGAAGAGCTCCTCGCGGGCCTCGCGGCCCACTGCCAGCACCTCATCGAGACCCAGCTCACCTCTCTCGAGCCCATCGACGCCTCTAAGTTCGCTCGTCCCTTCCGTCAGCTCGAGTTCATCCCTGCCCTTGAGGACGCCCTTGGCTTTCGCCTGCCCAAGCTCACCGGCAAGGATGCCTACTCGGAGCTCGTCGCCGTGCTGGCCCTCTGCAAGATCGAGGTCCCCGGCGGCATCCCGCCGACGATGCCCAAGCTCCTCGACCGCCTGGCAGCCCTCTACCTCGAGCCCAAGTCCTTTGAGGGCCCGCTGTTCATCACGCACCACCCGACGTGCATGTCGCCGCTCGCCAAGAGCTTCGTCTGTCCCACGACGCTGCAGCTCGTGTCGGCGCGCACAGAGCTCTTCATCAACGGCCGCGAGCTGGCCAACATGTACGAGGAGGAAAACGACCCGTCGGCGCAGGCGCGCAAGCTCGCGGAGCACCGCTTCTTCGGCACCGGAAAGGACCCGGCGCCCCTCGAAGACAAGGACGAGCCGCGCCCGCACAGGGACGCACCCCTCGACAAGAGCTACATTCGGGCGCTCGAGGCCGGGTTGCCGCCGACGGGCGGCTGGGGTTGTGGCGTCGAGAGGCTGGTTATGCTGTTCTCCGGTGCCAACCGGATTAGCGATTGCCTGAGCTTCGGGACGTTGAGAAACGTGGTCGGCCTGACGTCCGAGGCGCAGAACCACCAGGAGTCTTAGCGAGCGTCGTTATGGTGACGGCGTGGGTTCATTTCTCTCGATTTGTTTTTTTTTTATTGCATGGGCCACCGAGCATTGAAACTGTCTGTCTGGCTTGAGTCGAAGCCGTCTGGAGATGAACATGGCGAAGGGAGTATGGAGAGAGGTTTGGAAGCGTGTATTAATCTGTATAACATTGGTCCAGCATAGATATACCACTTTGTAGAATACCCAAGCATAAGAGCTTGAGGGCAACAAGGCCACTTTCCGGAAAGGTTCACGAATGAATTCCCATGGAGATTCTGGAATCAAAACGCTCTTTCTCGTGAGCGACCAAACTATGCTAACCTACGAGTAGAGAGAAGATGGGCATGTGGCCCTCTAGAAAGAAGCAACGCACTAAACCGCGATAATAGAAAGCCAGACGAGCCAAGGAGGTGGCGAAATCAACCGAACTAAACTGCCATCGTTCTTCTAGAAACCTCTTTCGTCTAGGAGCACCCTTTCTTGTAAACCAGAATTCGGGAGTTCGTTCAAGGCAGATATGCGCCTTGTCTAATGCTAGCTTCCGGTTTACTATGCACGCTCGTCTTTTTTAATTGTTGCATCGGCATTCCATAGATTCTCCCATGCCCAAAGTATTGTTCGCTTTGCCTTGGTGTAGTGCTGAAAAGTAGTGGTCGGAGTCTAGAATGTAAATGATGATGCTAATAGGTATGTGCCTCCCGTTGCTAGTAGGTAATTGCCGATGGTATAATCTTAGGCAATGGACAAGAAGCGCTCCGACAAGAACGTATTGCTGAATTTCCTCTTTTTCTTACCAGAACCGACTCGCCTGGTGCTCCGCAGAGTCTTTGGCCGCGTCCTTCCAGAGAATATACTCCCAAGACTGGTTACGGATTCTTTTGCTATTAAGCCGAGCCCAGGTGGGAACAGCTTGCTTTGTCAGCGTTGGGTGATCCATATAGATACCCTTCAGCTCTTGTAACTGGTTGTGCAAGTCGAGCAGTGCTGCCTCTCCAGACGCTCCTAGAATGGTGTAATCCCTTTCGGGTGCTGTGAAATACAGTACTCTGGGCAGGGTTTGGTGGTTCCGAACGGCTTCGGTACGAGCGACGCTGTGGAGGGCCGGAGAACGAGCAAAGGGGTTGACGAAGAGCGGTGCCATGGTATCTTGGAGGTCCTTTTCCACGACCTGGCCCGGGATCTGCACAGTTTCATCAGACGAGGAAAGAAATGTGTTGAGGAGTTCCCTCTTCTCGATCAAGCGATGGTGAGCCTCCCCGTTGAGGGCGTATTGCAGGTCGCATATGCGACAAACCCAATGCGCTGGCTGCCTGATTTCCATCTCCGGTCGAAAGAAGGCTCGAACCAGGGCATTGCTGCATCGGTTACAGGTATACTGCTTGAATTGCTCGTTGCGTTGACGATGCTTCATCTTCGGGTCGCAGCCTTGAAGCAGGCTCAGTAGAACCTGGTTCTCGAGACCTTCTTTAACGTGGTCAGGGAGGAGGGCGTAAGAAGGGGGCCTCATGGCCGAGTCAATCCATGTGAAGACATGGTGAAGAAAGGTAGGGCCTTGGCCGGGCTTCATCGGCACGATGTCGAAGAACCTGCGGAAGTCTTGGGTTTTGGAGAGTAGATCGATGCCCATCGGGAAGGCTTTCATGACGGCCAGGAAGACGGTGGCGAAGAAGCTGGTCAGAACGTTGACGTTAATCGGGTCCCACGAGACGATGTGAGTACCAAGACGATTGTCCAGCGGGCCAAGGTACGTTCGAGGATAGAACTGAAGGATGACTGGTTTCTTTGCCATCCTTTTTGAGTTCCAGTAAACAAGGTCTAGCAGTGGGATGAGATGACCGACGTGAAGCAGCTCGCAGTTTATGACTCCTAGAATACCGAGTTGTGGGCACGACGTGAGAATCATCTCAACGATTCGCATGTCCATCATAGGAACTTCATGCAAACGGAGATTCTTTAAGGCACCCCCGTATTGTTTGAGAGAACGTACTGTCATCGAATTAGCTTCGAACACAGGTCATGTACAACCCCTGTTGGGTGATTAACGTACACATTGGGATGTTGTACGAAGCTTCTCGTAGATAATGGTTCGTCGACTCCACAGGGAGCAGACCCTGCTCGTAGCACCAAGCACCTAACTTGGCTTCAGCCTCGAGAAGTCTCTCATCATTGATCAGGAACGGGCAAAACTTCTCGTAGGTGTCCGCGTCCGCTTTGTTGTCCTGCGCAATGTTCCACAACTTATTGCGAGTCTCGTGGCTCAACCACGCCTTCGGAATGCCCTTGATGTCCCCGGGAGCGACACTGGGATCTCTGCCCCGAATGAAGAGGTTGCAGCCGATCCCAATCGTCGACCTGCGGGCGTCATCGATGCCGACAAGCGCAGAAGGAAGCCAATCGCAATCTTGGTAATCGCCGAGAGGCAGATGAAAGCGAGACTGCGGCAAATTAGTGGTATGAAAGGGGATACAATTGGTACTGGGCTTGGTCCTACCACATAGATGGCTACTGCATCCGAACAAGCCTTGGAAGCTGAGGCAAGTCTACCAACCGCTGGTGTGTCCATAGACCAAAGGTATGCTACCACTTCGCGGCCCACTGGCAGAACAGCAAGCATCTGCTCGAAAAGAGTCGTGAGACTGGGTAGGACCACCTTGTCTGGGGGTTTCCCTTTTTGCCGAGACTCTATAATCGACTCTCGACTTGCTCTGGCAGAAAGGAACTGGTTCGACTCCGTGTCGATGTCTGTTGCCTGCCGCAGTTCGTTCCAAAACACTGGCTCTGGAAATGTCTTACAGGGCATCTCGGGCAAAGATTCCTTGCCTCCCGTCACCAGACCGATGACGGCGCTAAGCTGGTGCCGGCACTGCTCCGTGTACGTGCGGCCCAAGATCGGGTGACACTTGTTATTTTGAGGAACCACGGGTTTCATCTCGCCATAACGGATGGGGTTCTCGACATGGTTCATTGCAGAGACCGGTCTCTCCATGGTGGACTGGTGATGGAAGGTAAGCAGAGGGAAGGAACTTACCAGCTTCGTCCAACTATGTGAAGCTAGGCCACGCGATTGTAGTAAATATAAATGAATTCAAGAGCAACCAAGTAGCAGCAGCAGAGAATGAGGAAGAGGACGCAAAAGTGAGATCGAAAGGTGCAAGCCGAATGGTGCAGCTTGCTTACAGTCAAGATAGGAAAGTGAGATCAAGAAATGATCCAGGCATTGAGGAACTTCTCGACAGGCTTCTCGCCGTGTTCTTGTCAGTTCACGTGGGAAAAGTTTACGAGAGAATGATACTGAAAGGGTATGTTGTTGAGAAAAGCAAAGCCAAAGGTGAGGTAGGGAAAGTTGGCTAATATAGCTGGTCGACCCAATGGTGAATTCACGGGAAGTAAGCAAGAACCGAAGCAGATCAGACGAAGATCCAAGAAGCCAAGGATACCTTCCCGAAGGTTGACGAGGAAGTTGATATGAGTTAGTTGGTGAGTATTTATGACGAGGGGGGCAAAGCTAGGGGCGCCGCATGTGATCGGCAAGGTGGACTGTATAACAAATTAGACGCGAAGCGAATATGAAATGTGACTGCGATAGTTGAAAGACGTCAAGACCCAGTTGGTTTAGTGAGATATATTTGAATTGTAATGTTGGGCGAGAAAGCGAATCGCAGATGAGGGATTCAAGGGTATTCTGAAAACTTCGGAGGGCAGGGTCAGGGAAAGCTAATGGGGGAGGAAGGAGAGACCTACCACTATTGGCACTACCTTCTAGAGCTCAACAGGCATCTATTGTAGTGTGAGAATTTCGAAGTAAATATCATGACGATGCTGACCCTAGATGCGAGAGCTGATTCGTAGCCTAGGCGAGTCGCAGCATTCCCTGATTGCTTGATATCAAAAGAAGTCCGGAATGCACACGAACTGGCATTCCCCAGCTAGGTAGAACCAAACAACCCCCATTAGGAAGGTATGCTCTTCGCATGGGCAGAGGGTAATAGCTCGCCCCCATGGACTAAGGTAAGCCGTAGTTTGACAAGAGAGAGGCGACTCCAATGAGCTCTCGCCAAAGGGGACTCAACCGCATCCAAGTAACCGCATGAGGTGATTGGAGAATGCTCTTGCTAAAACAAGCAGGAGTCTAGACCGTCCAACACAGGTTGGGAACGATGAGCCCTGCTAGCTCTCGCCAAATAGACACTGTATAATCAAGTATTGCATAGGCAGCAGGTAAAACTGAGTGAGATCCTGCCAAATGACCTAGGAAGATGAACTTTGCATGGACAGGAGACTGTCGGGGGGGTGGATTTCACAGACTTCTGTCTTGAATAGGATTGGTTCTTGGAGCACTGGGCTACGGAGAAAGCAGCATAAGTCTCGTACATTATATCATCTCTCGTGTACAGTTGCCAATTAGGTTGTTAGCGAAGGAAGTACTCTGCCTTCAGACTATCCCCATGGAAATATAAAAGGCCCTATACTGTACTTTACACTGCGTCCTGACACCAGAAGAGCTTGAGGATCAGTGCCTTGGACCAGTGTACCTCACAAACCTGAGCCATAAGTGTCGGTTCTTTCTAGAGTCAGAACGATACATAAATAAACAGCGTTGAGTTCAGAATAAAAGCATGCCATCTCGTTTTTAAGAAGCGTAAGGTTGCTTGCAACCAACTTATCTCTCGGCGCTTGCGTTGAAGTCAGAACCAACCGAAGTAAAGCCTAACCACCCAAATTGGAGCTCTTAGGATAATGGGTCTTGGGTGCCACAAAGCACATTGCAAATCCGTCTCAAAGTGGCTTGATGTCTCGTACTGTGGTGTGATAGGAGCTGCCCCCCCCCCCCATGAGGAGGTACTGCATAAACCACCGACCAATGGGCCTCACCAACGACACCAATAACGAACGCTAAGACGGATGGATGGTGTGTACGGTTGCATTAAGTCTATGGATTCGCGGCACTAGCGGCGACGACGAAAAGAGGGTCGAAACGTGGTACGGCTGACGTCGAGAGCCGACCAATGCGACCTACCCCAAGATAAGGAGACTCATGCGGCCCACCTATAGCTTGATGGCGGGCACTTGACTCGTCGTGGTGCGATGTAAGCACCGGTACGCGGGGATCTTGGTGCGTAATGAGGGGGAAGAAGCCGAGAGAAGAGGCGTATCATGTGCATGCCGCCGGAGGAGCTTGCATGAACGTTTCTGACGTGTGCTAGCCAGGCTTTGCCAGCGGGCGTGCATGTGAGGACGTCGAGGATTGATCCCTAGATAGCAATGATGTCAAACCCCGGGCGGAGATCGGGCACCGTCACCGCAACTCTGTCAAGATAAGGACACGGGGTTGGCAAAAACAGGCTCGGAAGAAGGAGGCGGCGAGAAGAGTCAGTCATTAGAAATAGACTCAACAGGTGGAAGGTTACGCAACGACCGGTTGGTGGCCGCAACCACCGCCACTTCTATCGTCGGCAATGAAGCTGTTTTTCCAGTACTCGCGAGCCAGAGTACGTCGGTCACATATAAATAAAACACCCCTTTGGATTAGGAGAATCATCGAGGTCTTTACCCCGTATTCGATTCGATACTGTGCAATTACCCCCAAATAGTTAACCTGTGACAACAGACCTGGTTAGTAGCACCTCGGCCCAGCCTGGGAAAGCAGATAGCATACATAGTAGGTTCGGGCAGAGGCACTGATATGACTTGGATCACCTTGTAACCAAGAGCAAAGGAGGTGTATTTGTCTTTGCTGCGTTCCATAGCTGACTATGGTGGCTTCGTCGCCTCTGCAGCGGAATGCCTGCCTTTCTTCGGGTTGTCTCGATGAGGCCCCACCTGCATCAAGCGAGAGACGGGGCTGTTTCAGTTGCGGCATCGAGGACGAGCAGCTGAGCTGGCGACGGGAGTCCCATGGTGCGTGCACCTGGTTGGCCAGCTCCTCCGTATTAGTCGGGAGTACTCACTAAGACCATCGACCACCAGAGCCATGAGTGTCGGCTTTCTGTTTAAGGTCCGATGAATGCGCCATCGTGGCAAGGGAATGTGTAACGCGAAAGGAAAATTGTTGATTTCCCGGATGGACTCATTAGCAACACCCGTAGCACCGTTCATCCATAACGACGCCGGCCAGAGCGAAGAAGCCGTCAACTGATACTCAAAAGGGTGAACGTCCCACGCCTGAAACTACGGATATATGTGGGCATATAATGAGCTTCCTTGGGCTCAAGTAGAAGGTAAGTTGTCTGTAGGAAACCCTGTTTCACGCAAGCCGGACCCGGCGCAGGACTTCCGGAACGTCCCGTGAGCCTAGCAGTACAGGCACTATGAGCAAACGGAAGGGCAGTGGCAAGCAAGGGAAGCCCTGGGTGCCGTGTGAGTCTAGGCTCGGGGTGATGGCTGCAATATGTCGTGGTATAACAATGTTTCACTCCGCACAGCCGTCGTAAGCTACCCCAATGCCGTTTGTCTCAAATATTAGACGACGGCATGTACGTCCAATCAGGCCGACACGAGAAGCTTCCGTGGACGAAGATCAACGAGTGCTCGCACATAAAAGGCGGGCGATGCTCAACGATCTATGCTAGAACAAGTAAACAATGACAGCGATGGCAACGATGAGGTTTTGTGACCGACAGTTACTGGACGACTGGATTAACGAACGATAGCCGTGTCAAAGTTAGCGGCATAGGGCAACGGCAAGCCCGACAATGATGCAAAACAGCCGGGCCAGGGGTGGCATTTCAACCAGGAATAGCCGCTGCTTGAAAATGCAACAGAAAGTGATCATGCGCATAGTGTACGCAGGAAAGACAGGGAGGAGGGGCGATGTGCTGGTAGTAAGTGCAGATCTGCCGGCCACCGTCGATACAGGCCAAAGTGTCGAAAGGGTGTCAGGGAATAGGTAGATAAGAGGGTGACCATCGACGCATATCCATCAAGGGTTGTGGTTGTGTTCTACGTGGGACGAAAAGGGTGACCAACCATTTGACCAGCATACAGTCTAGAAGTGCCTCAACACCAACAAGTCTGATTGACAAAGTGTGTAGACATGTTTTTTTGTTGGTGGTAAGAAAAGACTACTAAAAAAAACCCCCCAAAAAACTGGCTTGGATGGACGATGGATGGAATCGGATACTTGGAAGTACAGGTATAGAAATCTAAGCCTGAGGCAACTACCCAGATAGGTGGTTACCTAGCTACATAGTACGTAGATACCTAACCAGGTAGGTATCGCAGTGTAGTGCTTGCTCGATTGCTGATCTTTCCATGACTTTCCATTCCTGTTTCCTAGGTACCTAGGAAGACTTCCTAGCTTAGGTGGTTGGGTACCTAGTGGGCGGTTACTCGCAGGCGGCGATGATCCGATTGCAGGTACGTTGCCTACTTTACCTGTGCATACCACGTGAGCGAGAGCAACCGGCATTCACCAGAACCCTGGCCCGCTATCTTGAGTAGTTGACCTAGGTACCTACGTACAGTCCAATGAGACTCGTTTGGACGATGCCCACCCGCGGCATGCCAGAAAAGCGCTGCCACACTGCACCGCCTTAATTCTGTAATGTCATGTCAGGCAATTGGATACGATAAACTGCCATCCTTCATGGACGCCATTCTTGGCCAGGCCATCCACACTTCCCAACTTCCGCAGCGACTCGTCGGTCATGTGTACAATATGTGAGACTGTAACCACGACCCCAATTTAGACCTGGGTGGGCCGGCTGCGCGATGCTGCACTTCATCGACACAGATCAGGCAGATGGCGAGATGCCTTGCACCGAGATCGAGCGGGTGACGATGTCGCCATCCAGCCAAGCAGGGCTGTACGCTGTCTGATGACCAGCCTCTTGCCGTCCACCCAACGACTCATTATCCAACTCTATTCCTTTGCTGCGCAAATTCTGTTCGCCGACGGCGGCCGGCGAAGTCCTCGCTTGCCTGGTGTCAGATATCCGAGTGAAGCTAGAACATCACCCGGCCGTCTAGATATTGCCTAAAAATCCGGTTGGGCGACAATATTACAAACAAACCCCATCACGGCTTTTCAGTTTCGAGGGTCAGTCATGTCCGGCTCCGAGCTTTGTGCTAATGCGATGAGCTGTCCTCCGACAGCCAGGCTTCTCCCTGGAGTCACCACCAGCGTGACTGGTTACGACGTGGGGCCAGATGAAAGTCTGCTCCATATGTACATAACTTCCTAACCCAGAAAGTAAAATCGAAGAGGAACAGGACAGGGGTCAGCTAGCAGGGTTGCTGTGGGCTGTCCTGGCCTGAGGAGGGTGGTACGCGCAACCAGCACATAACAAACATTGATTCGGCCCAGTCCTGGCACGCAGCACACCCTGGAAGTTGGACCGCATTCCACGAGTGGCTCCCTCATCCCAAGCCAACACGATCCCAAGAGGTTTTCGGCGTGGGCTGTTGGATAGTTTCCAACGGATACAAATGGCGGATAATACCCTCGTGCGCAAAATCCGGTTCGATTTCGCGGCGACGTTCAGGGGCAAGGCATACACGACTGTAGAATCCGTAACAGCCACCCGAGCATGGTTCCCCCGAGCATTCATTCGTCTTTCGGACTTCGGGACAGGGAGGTAACCTGCTCATGGCTGCCGCCGGCTACCGGCCATCTGCTGTCGCTCGCCAGCTAAATTGAGCACGCAACGGGTGCTCGGCCGTGGCCTTCATCGATCGCTCAAGCCTGCAGGTTAGGTACGCTTCAGGCCAAGTGGTCTGATCGGGTCGCGATGGTAGCGCCGCGCTGGAACCCCAAAGCCAATAGTGGCCGATTCGGACGGCCCAAGGGTCTTTGTTGAAATGAACGCGGCGCCCATCAGCACTTTTTAGCTCGGCAGTGGCCGTACTATGTAATTTGCCGTCCCTGAGCACCTGCATCACAGCCCCGTTACGGATGGTCACCAAAAGCAGCCAGCAACGCCCAAGCTTCCGTCCGTTAGGAATATACTCTGTCCACGGGGTTGGGAAAGTCGGCAGGCTAGACTCGGCCTCAGGCTTCTTGGCCGGCCTAGACTGGCGTGTTTTCGAACAGAACTTGCCACATGTGTCGTTCGGAATCTGGTCTTTTGGTTGATGGGTTGGCAAGCCGCCGGCGCGTGTGCTCTTATTTTCATGTCAGCTCTCAGGATGGGCGGTGGAAGAGGAGTAGGTTTGATGTTCCCGGTTCTTATGCTCTGGTCCTTGAGAATCTCGAGAGGAAAGAGGACGAAAATCATTAGAGACCGGGGGAACGGACCCCTACATCCCCGTCAGTCCCTGTATGGTTCAAGACTAGGCCTGGCGGCAGCTAGGATCTTTTTGGATCAAATATACGGAATGGGTCCAAAGGCCAGGCAGGGGGTTGTGGACCTCTGATTGATTGGTTGTGTGCCGTGGCGGCTTTCGTTTCTGCTTGTCATGAGAAGAATGGCCGCCCCCGTCGTCCTCTGGCTCTGGTGGATCCATCGTGCCGGTCTCAGACGAATCTTCTTTGAACGACTTCTCCTTTTTTTTTCCTGATCCGCAACAATTGGGACGATATGAAATGGTAGCGCCCCAGATACCCGCCAAGGGCAGCCTTTGGCGCAGGCATGGTGCCATGCTGGGTGTCCGAAGATAGAGGCAAGCCATGCGCAGTCGGTGAACAACACCACAGGAGCAATGGGCGAAACCCGAATGCCTGCTTTGCTATCCTATCTGTATTCTTTTATGCACCACGGACGAGTATGACCATGATAGGCTGATAGCTCAACCCGGGTTTGGGGATCTTCCGGGGTTGACTTCCACCCACCCACTCCATAGGGCCAGCGCACACGCAGTCAGGACAGACAGGTTGCGCAAGAGCGTGTATGTAAGTTGGGCCGTCGCATTTCGTTCCCCAACTTGGTTTGTGCGCAATTGTCATGGCCAAAGAGAGCGCTATCGGCTTGGTGGTTGACAACACACACCTGCCCACCCACCCACCCACACGCCCGGCTGACATCCATCATTCATCGGCCAGTCAGTTGTTGTGTAGCCTGACAGGCGGTCAGTCCAATGAAGTATCAGTATAAGCCGCCCAGGCTGGCTGATCAACGACTCTTGCTCTCGACGGTCCTGTGTCCTGAGTCACATGGTTCTAACGGGGATGCAGCTAGCGGGCTAGCGGCACATCTCAAGTGCACACATTATGGAGAAACCCCCTTAGTGCTTATAGTGTACCTACACCATCCATACTACCACTTTGACCATGTTGATTCAGGCCTAATGCTTCGCGACGGCTATGGTGTTCCGTCGGCCCTTCGAAGGGTGACCCGACAGGACCAAGACGTGTGTCGCATAGCATCTCAGTGTGAGTTAGAGGAGCTAGCTAGTAGGTGACCCCTTTTCCACTGTAGTATCTACCTTTGATGGGCAAGTAAAAATTGTGCTGGATATGCACAAGAACCCCGAAGTACCGTCGCAGAGATAGGTATGTATGTATACTAGATAATCGAAGAAGCACGGCCACATTTACCTGACATGGGGGTTTTACTTTTGCCCAATACTGCACAGTACGCAATCCCCCTTTTATTTGGCGGCACTCGCCATGCCGGCACTTGGCCGCCGGTCGCAGCGCCGCACTCTCTCCCATGTGCTTTCTCGTAGGGCGGAGGAACAGCAGTCCAGTCGGAGACGTCTGCGGCGCACACGGCGTAGGAGAATGCGTGCGCGGATGGCATGCGATACGAGAGAAGGAGATGACTCGGTAGGCATTGACGTACAGGTACTCCTTATGGGAGGGGGATACGCCCAGGCAAGTGCAGCCCGGTTCATTCATCAGCCTAAAACAACAGCCAATTGGCGAAGCCCCTTCTCGAGCGGGTGGTGGTGTTCGTCAAGAGTCCCTCCCTCGTCGTCCTGGAAGGTGGTGGTGGGATGCGATACGCGCCAGTTTTTTTTTTGTTGCAGGGCGGGCACCTGTTGTTGAGTGTTGTGTGGTTGTCATGCCACACACAAAGCTTGCATGCAATGCACGAGAACGGAGCGCGTCAACGGCAACCGTCGAGGCGCCAAGTATGACGTCCGTCACGGGCTGGCTGCATGGCCATCACGTGAGTTCGGTCTGGAAGGGTTCGGGGAGGTCCAGCTTAAGGGTTGTTTCTTTCGTGATGTAGCCGTACTGGTATGGACTAAGGTAGGTAGTGTATTGGTATTTGTACGCCCTTTTTATTTTCTTTTTTCTTTTTTTTTACGTCCTCTTTAAACTTCTTTTTGTCCCCCATCCATGTACGCACACTACTTGGCCCCTCGCCCCGTATTCCAATCGGGGAACGGAAGAGGACTGACTGGGATGCAGAGAGGATATTGTGTCCCGTGATTTATCCATGCAGCTTGCATCTCGTCCACTCCCGATCGTCGCGTTGTGGCCATCGAGTGTAACGGTATCCGTACCTCTGTAGAGGTTCCGTCCAGGCTTGGAAAACGTTGGGAACGGCAAGGGCAGGAAGCAGTGAATCTGGGGCCTTGCTAGTTTGAGTGCAACATGAGTCACTTTGCGAAACGTTGCTGGAAATCATGCTAGATGATTACATCGTCCCGCCGACGATGGAGAGCTGGGCACGCCAGTACCTAGGGTGGGTAGGTAGGTAGTGTGCTCTGTAGAGCGAGACGAGGGGGCGCGATGTGGACGGCCGCTCGCCCCCCTAATTACTTTCTCCCTGTCTACCTTATCTCGACAGGCGCTGGGAGAGGAGTCAGTCGCCTAGGCCTAGCTAGGTCCAGGTTCAGCGCGTATCGAAATCACCCGGCCATCTCGTTCTGGTCCACCAGTTCTGGGCTGCAAGATGAAAGGGGTGGGTTCTATTTGGTAAATGCATACGTACCTAGACAAACGAAACGGCCGAGCACATGCCGGGCTGTTGAGGAAAGAAGAGAAAATTGAAGAAACACAGGAGTTTGAGGCCACTAGTTTCATTCCCTGTTCAACAATACCTGTTCAAACGTCGTCCATGAATCCCTTGTTCTGTTGCTTCTACAAGGTGGCATAGGGGAGAGACACCGCTCGCAGCGAGAGAGGCTTCAATTAGAAGAGGAAAAGACAAGGGAAAAGAAAAACAAAAGAAAAAAATTACCAAATGAAATAGGATGGCCACTAGCGTCTAGGATTGGTGGCCATGGGTGGGCCCCACCCGCATGGCATGTCCCCGGCAAAGCAGCAGGGTCCAGGAAGATAGGAACCCTTGATACTTGCCAAAGTATGAAAATGGAAAGGCTCGTCCTCATCCTTACCCTTCGTCGTCGTTGTCGTCCTTCCCGCCCACCCCTGTTCCGTCCTGCATCTTCCTCGTCCGTCTGGCTGTGTTTTTTTTTTGTCCGTCAGCGGTACGTACTGCAGAATCGGAAATTGATTTCTCTCTCTTTCTCTCTCTCTCTGTAGGTACCTAGCGTAGCATGCAAAGGCAGCACAGCCTGCGACGCAACGACGCGACTCGACTACACAGTACTTAATAAGGTACACTTAAAAAAAAAATTTAAAAAAAAGGGATCCCGTTACGGGTCTCGCAAATTTCGTCCCACTCGCTCGCATGCAGCACAGGCCAGTCTGCATTCTCATCTCTCCCACCTGGCAACGGAGCAACACGCACACACACAGACACACACACCTAAGCGCATTGACAGGCAGGGAAAGAGCTACCAGATGCCACGCCCCGCTCCCATTTTAAAGTGAGAAGTACTCCGTACCGTGTACTCAACTCAGCACAGTATCGTACCTGCGCCGGAGAAAGGTACCTGGTCCTTTGCAGCATTCTGCGCCGCATGCTATGTATGTACAAGTCTACTACACTTGTGTGCTTGGAGTGGCTCTGTCACTAGATCGTCCCGTTACTTGGCATTCTTTCTGCATGCCTACCTACCTACTCCGCCGCAGTATCGTCAAACACTCTCGGAATCTTGGACGTGAAGACGGCCGGCCAGAAGGGGAGACGGACAGACCAACAGACACCAATGACAGGAACGGGCGGCCAAGGAAGAGATGAGATGTGGGGTTCCACCACCGGGTCAGTGTGGCCTTTGACACTGACCGGCTGCTGTCTTCGATGTACCACAGTACTCTACCTATGTACCTTTCTACTTGGTACAGGTATGAGACTGACAGGCCTGCCTCTGCAAGGGAAAGTGCCACCCCCACTACAAAGTACGATGTATCCGTTTAGAACGGCTTCCCTCTCAGACCCCGGTCGTTGATTGCACCTCACTTGTCGAACCTCAGCTCATACAGGTACATCGTACGTCCGTCCTCTCTTTTTGCCCCTAGGCTGCTCAGTAGACTGGCTAGACCTTGCTTGACCTTCTCCCCGTTTTCGTTGCACTTGCCTGAACCTGGCCACTGCTGCTCGCTCCCAAGCCCAGAGACCACGCATCCATCCTCTCGTCCCATCATCCTAACCCCTCCCCTTCTCGCGTGATCTACATCGTACGGTTTGGGCCCAGCCCACCGTCCAGTCCATACCGTATTGTCTCCCGTACCGTCCTTGTCTTCACCCAAGCAACGAGACACCTCCCAAGCCAGTGCCGCCCTACGAGCTGACACTGACACCCTCCGTATGGGATACAACTCTCCTCCCTCTTTTCTACACGAGCAATCTTGTGTAGAGGTACCTCTCTCTCTCTCTCTCTCTCTCTCTCCCTCACACACACACACACACCCGACGGGGAGCCACTCAGAACGGGGCCACGCCTCTTTTTTCCTTCTCAAGGGACTAACTAGCTGGACCGTGTGAAGCTCCTTCAACCGTGCCTCCTGACAAGGGCAAGGCCTCTTCTTGTCACGCTTCTGCGAATAAGTACCCCAGCATCCCACACGACCTCCCGTTCTTCCCTTCCTTCCCGTCTTTCCTCTGCCACCATTTACAGGTCTTCCTTTTTTTTTCTTCTGCCAGTATTCCCCCTCTTGACTACTCCTGTCCCAAGAGAGATCACACCACCCTCTCCCAACCAATACAGTACTTTCAATAGTGCTTTTGTTTTACACCCTTTTCATTGTGATACCCAAGTCTCTCGCCTGACTTTTTGATACCCACCCACCCCCTTGCTCAACCACACACCATACACAATGGCCGAAGAACAGAAGCCTGTCGAGGTCCCCAGGGAGACTGTCCCTGCCACCACCACCGAGCAGCCCGCTGCCGAGACGAAGCCCGTCGAGACTACTGAGGCTCCCGCCGCCGCCGCCGCTGCTGCGGCTCCCGTTGCTGACGCGACTGCCGAGACGCCGGCTGCCGCCACCGAGACCCCCGCTGAGCCCGTCGCCGAGGCTGCCGCTCCCGCCGAGGAGGTCAAGAAGGAGACCGTTCCCGTTGAGGAGGGTACTCTCGAGCACAAAGGCGTCAACTTCCCCAAGTAATCCCCGCCTTCTTTGCAGTATTCGAGTTTTTGAATGTGTTCTAACAGTCATCCCCAGGAACTTCATCTACTCCAAGGAATTCTTCTGGTTCGGAAACGATGCCGTCGAGTCCAAGAACCTCTCTTCTTACCTGAAGAGCGAGAAGTCCACCGAGACTGCTCACCACAACGCTGCCTGGGCTGCACACACTGGCAAAGGTCTCCTTTTCTTCGGCGACAAGGCTGCGCCTCAGGGTGTCATCAACTTGGTAGGATCTCAAGAATCAATGGCATCGAAATCGATCCCGCTAACAATCATTTACCAGGCCGATGCCTCTGAGCCCACCACTGATGGCGCCAACAAGTTCCACTTCACTGCCAAGGGACACAAGCACACTTTCAAGGCCTCCAACACCGAGGACCGTGACAACTGGATTTCCCAGCTGAAGCTCAAGATCGCCGAGGCCAAGGAGCTCGCCTCTACCATCACGGAGACCGAGGCCTACAAGACCGCTATCGAGAGCTTCAAGCCTGCCAAGAAGGAAGAGAAGAAGGAAGAGAAGAAGGAGGAGAAGGCCGCCGAAGCCCCCGCTGCTGAGGCTGAGGCTGCTGCCGCCGCTGCCCCTGAGACCCCTGCCGCCGAGGCTGCTGCCGTTCCCGCTGCTACCGAGGAGGCTGCCAAGGAAGAGGAGACCAAGAAGGAGGACCCCAAGCGCCGCTCTGCTAGCCGCAAGCGTGCCTCTATCTTCGGTAACCTGCTCGGCAAGAAGGAAGAGAAGAAGGAGGAGAAGGAGGAGGCTGCTGCTGCTCCCGCGGCTGAGGCCGCCAAGGAGGAGACCCCCGCCGTCCCTGCTGCTGAAGCTCCTGCTGTTGAGCCGTCCGCCTCTGAGACCCCTGTTGCTCCCGCTGCTGAGGCTACTGCCACTGAGACTGGCGCTGAGGACAAGCCCGTCGAGGCCGCCAAGGACGAGAAGAAAGAGAAACCCGTTCCTACCAAGCGCAACAGCATCTTTGGCGTCTTCGGCAAGAAGGAGAAGAAGGCTGCCGTCGCCGCCGAGGCTGAGGCCGCTCCCGCCCCCGTCAAGGAGAGCGAGGTTACTCCTGCCGCTGAGACCGCCCCCGTTATCCCTCCCGTCGAGGCCACGACCCCTCTCGCCGTTGATGTCTCCAACCCCAGCAACACCCCCGTGGAGATCAAGGAGACTGCTCCCGCTACCAACGGTGAGACCCGCCCTGAACTCAAGGAGAAGCGCAAGTCTTCCCTGCCGTTCGGCTTCGGCAAGCGTGACAAGTCCCCTGCCAAGTCTCCCGTCCAGTCTGAGGGCGAGGAGGCCGAGAAGCATGAGAAGACCAGCGCTTTCTCCAAGCTCCGCGCTACCATCAAGGGCCGTGGCAAGACCTCCGACAAGCCTGCCGACAAGCTCGAGAAGACTGAAGAGAGGTCTGAAGAGACCCCGGCCGCCGAGGCTGCCAAGCCCGCCGACGAGACCCCCGCTGCCGAGACCTCCAAGGCCACTGAGGAGCCCGAGAACAAGCCTGAGAACGTTGCCTCCTCTACTCCTGCCCCTGTCACCGCCGCCGCATAGAGTGCGCGGCTAGGTTCGATATCGCTTGCTCGCAAGTGGAAGTCAAGCTCAGAGGAATGAACTAAGCAGCAAAAAAGAGAGGCCAAATCACAAAAAAAAGTGCGCGCATCGAATCGAGATTCGGAGGAAGAGCAACAAACATCATGTGACAACTTATTTCACTCGGATGGGTTTGTTCGGGAATCGGATCTGCATTTCAAGATACCCCGTCAAGACTGGTTCTACCTGATACCCTTTCCTATTTCTCTCTTTACACAGCACACGCATTGGAAGGCGAAAACGGGCGGGAGTTAACCGCTCCATTTTCAGTCGTTCTCGAAGTCAGTTTGTTCCGTTTTTGCTCTCTTTTGTTTGGCTTGGTTTCTATCTTGTTTTGCTTTTTACAAGTATCGTGCTTTGATACCCAGTTATACCCGTCACTCCAGACAACAACACGAAAAAGAAAAAATATCCACGACAAGAAATCGAAGTTGCCGTGGGTCGACAGGATGGACGGACCTCTTATGTTTGGTTCAACTCTCGGGCAAGGGTCAGGAATTGTCAGACTCGAGTTTGGAGAAGTTGCTGTTGATGGACAAAGACTGCATGAAACTGTCTGTGCTGGCCATTAGGGCCAGTGTCAGCTCTGTTCGCATTCACTTAATACTTAATAGAAGCTTGTTGCGTGTTGCCTAGTTGTCTATCTTGGCCCGTTTCGATGCAACCCTCGTGACACTTGGCGGATGAGTTAGTTAAGTTGCTCGGTCTACGTCGCTCAAGCCTGTGGGATACGTAAGTTAAATGTCCCTGCGCCGTGCCACGTCCGTCTGCGTTTCTTGGAACGTTCAAAATACGGTGGACAAGTCCAGCCAACGGTCATGTCGTTGATCCTCGAAACGGGCGATAAGAGTCTGAGCTCTGCCACAGCACCACACCACGTGAGCTGCGAAGCCTGCTAGTCGCGTTCCAGAAGGTCGACAAGAGTGAAACGTATGCGATGATGCACAGCTCCATCGTTTTGCTGGTCCGATCTCTTGTCTGGACGTGCGGTTTGTGCTCGTGTGCACCAGAACCTGCCATGCCACGCCGCCCTGTTCCTGTGGCAGGTTAGAAGCTAACTGGGGTGCAGACGTCGAGGTACAATCGGCATACAGTGCCGGCCTCTCTTTATTACGCGGAGGGGACGATGCGGGAGTCTCAAGTAGTGGTTTGGTGGTGCCTCGTCTGGTACCTATTGGCTTTCTGAAATCTGATCTACGGAGCACGTAGTTCCAGGTGGGTGCATGTCCTGCCGGTATTCTCCTTTTCCTTATCGTGTGTACAGAGCAGTCGATGAATACGGAGTGAGTGGGTTCACACGAGGAATGTGATTGTTGCTCTCGCGGGTTTGACCGATGCCACCCAGAGTTTGCGACAGTCTGTGTCGTAGTAAAGAGGACAGGCAAAAGGGGGGGAGGGGGAGCCATAGCTATCAGACAGATGAACGGTGGGCGCGTGCGCTGTTTTGTGTCGTCTCTTCCTCTCGGGGACGGGGGACGGGTTCAGCAGTTGTCTTGGGAGCTTCCCAGACAGACTTCGACACCTTGGTCTCGACGTTGGGACCCTGGAGGCTCCTGCGAGCGACTTTTCCTGTTCGAGCGCTGGGAGGTGGCCACTCCGTCTTCTGGTCTGGCATGTACGGTCCAGCAACTGGGACCGCCGACACGGCCGCGGGGTGGGGGCGGGACTGGAGACATAGCGGGAGGATGATCGGTGGACGCACGCGCTCAACCACCCGTTCCGTTCCCCTGACTCGAACCGGGCTCGCGCATGGGCTACTGGCATCATGGGCCACGACCACGATGTATCCGTACAGTAGGTTGAAATGCACCGATGCGGCTAGCTCTTCTGGCGCTTGGCTTTTCTACACACGAGTCTGGCTGGGACGACCTGACCAGTGACTTGAGATGATGTTGGAAGTTGACCCACGATCTGGCGGATCACTACGTAATCGCGGCACCCGAGGCGGCCCATTCTAGCCCTAGAAGTGGAGGTGCACCATGTGGGTTGTTTCTTTCCCGGCAACTGGGAGCACTTATAGTAATTCTCCTTCGCGCATGTGGTGGAGATGCGTTGGCTGGGTTGACCGTGCCTGTGTTGTGGAGAGTGAGTTACATTGTCTGAAAAGCCAGTAGAAGAAGGTTCAGTTTCTGCTGTTTAGTTAAGACTAAGATGCGACTGACCTAGACTAATAGCGTTCTCTATTATCCGGCTTTCGAGGGGACAGCAACCTGTTTCTAAACCATCCTGGCGGTGTGGGCAGGAAACGATGGGTGGGCCGGGAAAATGCGAGGATACTGGCGCCGAACAAGAAGCTGGTCGAGCTGTGAAATCTGCCCTGGTCGCTCTGCGTAGCAAACGCGTTGTTACACGGGCTGTGGTGACCATGCTTCACCTCTATCCCAGTTACAAAGGCACATTCCTTGCTTCAGACATTCAGACCGTATATGCCAACGTTAACACAACGAGCTTGCCGATGGCCAGCTGTCTGACAGGGTAAAGTGTGCCGCGAGGTCGACTCAACTGCCTCAGTACCGACCGGAGTGTTCTTGGAGTGGTCGGGCAGCCCTCGGCAGACCCGGCGTCCCGATCCGTAGAGCAGAGGGGAACAAGCTTTTTGTGCCCCTTCTTGACGGGCGCTTGCATGGCTTATCAGAAGCCGGTCACGGAGCGTCCCAACAGAGGCAGAATACACATGATACGCTCTCCAGAAAAGTGGCACTTTGCTAAAGCTATACAAGCATTAAACCTCTCTTCGCGGCTCCGCCCGAGTATGTCAAGCAACTTCATCGTAGAGCGCCACGATATGTGCTATGTCTGTGATGGCATGTACAACTTTGACGAAAGGCAAATGTTATACCCTAGGCCAGGCCATGCCAGAATGAGAAGCGAGCTTTTGCCCAGGCAATTATGGTGGGTTTTATGAAACCTGCTGTTCACTTGATGGTCAATGTTAATAGAGTAATAGAAGGGGGGGGGGGCTCAGCTCAAGGCCTCGTTGGCACCGTTCGCTCTGCAGGTCACTGTACAGAGGCTGTACTCAAAATGCCATCCTTGGGTGACATATGTCTCCAGCGTTGGAAAAAGAAGACAGCCTATTCAAAAAGCATCTACATATCTATATTGGATTCCAAGCATGGGCTTCCTATGGTTGACACTATTGTAGGCAATGATCATTCGACCACCTCGGTGCTCGTGGAGCACATTGAAATCGCCGCGTCTGCTTATGGGCAAGACAGACACGGAGGCAAGCCGAACCAATACTTCTCCTGCCTCGCACCTTTGTCGGATCCTCCGAGGGACGTTTTGCATTGAAGAGTGTTTGTATGATTTGAATTTGTAAGGGGACCCCATAACATCATGGTTCTCTATTCTATGCGCTCAAGTACAACATCCCGTTTTTGAAAGTATCCAGGACGTGGTCCCGGGAACAGAACTCTGACTAATCTCCCAAATCACGGCAGTAGACCCGTATCAGTGTCAGCCCGCCCCCCTGAAGCCATTCTACCCGTCGGTTCCAGAGTATTTACAAGACGTCCGACCAGAGTCTCATCGGCAGGCTGTCGACTACGTTGGCGAAGCCCGCCGTAGGTGTCATCCCTCGGAACGATGCTGTCACGTGTCTGTTATAGACAACAACGGTGATTCATGTGGAGATGCGTCTAGGAAGAAATGCCGTCCTTTTCACAGCCCACCATCCAGTATAGCGGTGTTTTTCTGCCCTTGGTTTCTCGGGAATACCAACCATCATCCCACGCAAGCAGCACAGTCTAGGTAAAAAAGAAAGAAAGAAAGAAGGAAAGAAAAGGAACGAAAGAAGACATAAGAAGCTGTATCGTTGCAGAAGATTTACCATTCGTAAAATATATATACGTCGACTCTTCTTAAAGCGAAGACTACCCACATAGGGGCCAATTCACTACAGCCCAGGGCTGTTCCTGTGACAGCCTACCGCCGGGATCCCAAACTCCCAGGTTGGAAAAGTAGTAAAGAGTAAATGAATAAAAGGGTAATAAAAGCCACTTCAGGTGCCTCCTCTGTATCATCAAAAAGAAGGGATATATAACTCTCGTCGTTGCCGTGACCTCAGCCACCAATACAATGACATAAGCCAAACTCTCTCATCGACTGCCTCCCCCGTGTTCAACCATAATGCTGCCTCAGCGGCAACTTCCTGTCCAGAGTGTGAAACGCCTGCGTCCGCGGGGTATAAGGCATCACCCTCGGGCTCGCAGGAACCTTCATGCCCGTCATCTCCCACTCCGTCCCCTCCTTGATGTAATCCGATGGCGAGCTCCCGCTCCCGCTGTCGCTCCCGTCGTCGTCGACCGTGCCAGCCCTGTCTCCCGCGTTCGGCCAGCACACGTACAGCGCGATGGCCAGGTTAGCCACGTACAGCGCGAGCATGTACACCGTGACCGCGAACGTCCCCTTGGCTAGCTGGCATGACTTGTACGCGCGAAACGGGCGGGCGTAGTCGCATGACTTGGCAATGTACCAGGCGATGTTGGAAGGATACCGCGGGTCAGCGTGGTCGGGCCCCATCTGGCCATAGACGGAGACTGTGTAGAGGGCGACCATGGCAAGGTTGAGGCCGGCGGCGAGCATGGGGAACCAGAACTTCATGATGAAGGCGATGAGCTTGGCGAGGAGGACGAATAGCGTGATGACAGAGATGGCGACGTTGAAGTCGGTGAGACTATTGAATGACATGTCAGCTCTGCTGATACCAGGTATGTCCGAGATGAGTCCATGATGAAAGCATGGATTCCAGCAGGAGACGAGGGAAATGGGGATGGGGGTAAGAACTTACGTCCGTGTCCACACAAAGGGGACATCAGGATACGGCTGGTAGTTGGCGTACGCGTACAGAATCATCCTGGGGTCCGAGTTGAAGCCGTAGTGGTGGCCGATCTCCCAGAGCTTGGTCCGGTACAGGTCCGGCTGAGCGATGCCAAAGAGGACGAGAAGCGGCACTAGGCCGACGAGCTCGAGCGGCATCAGTGCCCACATCCACGGCCGCAGCAGCCATTCCCTGTGCAGGATCTGGTATGTCATTTTTGCAGTTTATTCTTCTTCTGTTTTCTCCTTCCCCTTCCCGTCTTTTTGTCGTGTTGCAAAGGCTTCTGTAACGCCACCCCAATTTTGGTTTCTGTCGCGTTGATCGAATCGAGAGTCCGGAGGAAATGCTCTTTTTCTTCTTCTTCTCGAGCTTTGCCCCTAAGCCCCTAAGCCCCTTCGCCGAGGATAGGAAATTCCTTGTATTTCGCTCTTGGGTGTCGAGGCGCAGTTGTCGCCGAAGCAAACAACGAGATTTCACATCGGTCAAGCACCAGCACTCGACCTTGGTGAAGTACTGCAAGCCAATGCAAGCAAGGGACTGATTTATTCGCCTGGATCGTCGTCGTCGTCGTCGTCGTCGTCGTCGTCTCAAAAGGGGTTGGGTTCTTCCAGGCAGATGGAAAGAAAGCCGAGTGAGAGGTGAGCCTCCTATGGGGTCGGGGCAGGGTGGCAGTTTAAGGGCCATTCCACCTCACCCTCTGCAGGTGGCCCTTCCGTTCACTCCATCCGTCCATCGCCATTCGCCTTGGGGAGGGGGGGCGGACAGTTGGCAAGCAAGCAAGTCAGCAAGCAGGTGGTCGGCGAGGGGGTGGTCGGGTAAGCTGATGGTCGCGGGCAATTGGACCGCTGAGCTGCATGTGCCGTGGACTAGCGGACGGTGCCATCACAGCGGGCCGATCCAATGAGAGCAGAGGTGAGGAGGGTGGTTAAGCGCCGGGTGTGAGAGGGGCCGTTCCATTGGTCGCCTCCCCGGGCAACCAGCCAATAGCGACGGCGGGACGCGACGTTGCGCACAATACCCACCTTGATGAGGACAGGGGTGAGGTGAAGATTTGAGAGTCTTGCCAATTGGATCCCCCGCGGATGACTGAGGGAGAAAACTCGGGCAGGAATGGTGAGTGAGATCAGCCTTTTCGTGCGATGCTGGTGCGATGTGATTATGATGGTTCTTCCGCGCTTGAGATGGGGGTTAAGCGCCTGCTGAAGACCTCGCGATACCCGAATGTGATGAACCGATTATGGCGGCGGACGCTGCACCGGAACAGCGGCAACGGCAGGAACATCCAACGGCCCGAGATGCAGCGTCAGACTGGAGATAGCAGGCCAGTGAATGGCTGTCCTTACAGACTAGCATCAATCACGGATTGTGCCTCAATGCTACCGGGAGGTAAGACAGGTTGAGGTGCTGTCGGAAATCCCCCACCAGTACGGTTTAAAAGCTTATGTGAGCCTCGATGCGACCGACCGGCAGTGATGAAGGACGCCGCACCAAGATATTAATAGAGGTCTAGGGATGGAAAACTTCCGCCGAGAAAGACGACGGGCTTTCACTGAACCTTTTCGTCATTCCTGCCTGAACCCAAGCAGTACCGTTGTCCATCGTCACCGTCATATGCAACTGCAAATTTGACTCGAGATTGACAGTGCAGTGACATACCTGGTAAGGTTTGAAGGCCGATTGCAATTGGACCAAGCGCCTGAGTGCCTCTTTCGGATGAACTTCCGGTCTAGACTCAACCTTGTCAACATCCCGCTGAGTCCTTTACCAGTGCACTTACAGCGACATCAGTGGGAGACGCAACCTTTTGCGTAGGCGCAACGCCGACCCAGCACTTAGGTAGCGGCTCTAGAGCACCAACGGTTGAGCCGCGCACCTGATTTGAGACTACTTGGACTGGGTCGATGGCGGCTCGTGGGCGAAGCGGAGCTATGGGTACTTCGTATGAGACGAGACATCCCTTGAGATTGATAGGACCCGCAGGCACTTGCACGAGCCCCCCTCGGCCTGGGGTCCGGTCTTTCGGAGTAAACTCCGCACCTCCGACCGACACCGAGCAATCTTTAACGCTGCAAGTATCCCCTTGTATCGTGAAAAGCGGGATGAAGCCGTTTGACAACCAAAGTGTAGGGCTGATGCTTATATAGCAGCTGCTAGATGCAAAACCAGCCAGCACCCCAGGCGCAATAATTGTTAGGCGAGTTGTATGTCCTGGACACGGTCACTACGGGATAAATGTGAGATGGAGCAGCGGGCAAATGTCCCCGTGGGTATCTGTCTTGGTGAGGCATTCGAAGGGGTAGGGATGTAGGTTCTCCTTTTCATTCCTTCCCAGACAGCAGTGCCTTTGAGGTCTCTCTGGCCCCGAGACGAGTCTTTTGGGGGGGTGTGGGGGTGTAGAGTTGACGTTACACCCGACTACTGTACATGGCGGTCGCTTCTCGAAGCCAGAGGTTGCGCGTGTTTCCATCATTCTTGCGTGGTAATTAGAAGTTCACGGCGAGGACATGCGAGCGTGGTTTGATATTTCGACAGTACATGCAGCGCCAGCGGGAGTTTGAGGGCTTGGTGTGATGGCCCGAGGTCCGACCAATCCGGCCCGACCTGGCGGCGGCCGGTCTGTTCCTGCAGGAAGACCGGGTAGTCGCAGACAGCTATACTATGTAGCTTCAGGACGACGTTTGGTAATGATGGGGGTTGGTCTCTGAACGAGCTGGCCTCGGACTCAAACAAGAGGCCGGGGTCCATAGGGAATGTCTCAGAGTCGGAGCTGAACCTTGATCTGCATGATACGTCCATATTCCTAACATGGAATGCACTCGACTGCAAGGCGGTAGGTAGTGCACGTATCGGGAGGGGACGGGACGGACCTTTCTCTCCAACCAGTGCGTTGATGCGGAGTATGAGTAACTGCGACAGCGATAGTGACTGAGACAGACCAAGGTGGAAGTCGGTGCTGACAGGGCAAAGCGTCAAATATTGGGCTGGCGCCGGGGAAGGTTGAGACGAAATGCTACTAGGTATGTAGGCTTTTGGCAGAAAAGTCGGGGAACGTTGGGGGAAATGCTGATGCTGATGAAATGTTGGTGCTGATGTAGCTAGATACCTAGGTAGATAGTGATGTTGAGTGATGTTGAACGTACGTGCCCAGCAGCTTTACCTGAAAAGTACGGCGGTGGCTGCGCAAGACAGGGTAAAGGGCACTCGCAGAAGAGAAACTGAGTACCTATCCGTACCTACCTAAGTAGGTACTATGTAGGTAGGTAAGTAGGTAGGTAGGTAATGCTAGGTGGTAGGTACAGATAGCTAGAAAGGGCAGCCACAAACAGGCTGTGCCGGATTGGGACCAATGGGACGGGAGCGTGGCAAAATAGGCGACTTGAGACTGGCGACTGGCAGGTGACGATCCTCGATCGGCGAACTCGGGTGGGGTGGATCACGGTCTGGACCGCGCCACTTCGCGGCCGACAGGGGTGACATGGGGTCAGGGGCATGATGGTCAGGGACGATCCTTGTCAAGGCTGCACCATATGTCGGCACGTATCTGGTCCTATGGTAATTAATGGTTCTATTGGCCTTTGCGAACGCTTGGCGCTTTCCCATCCAGTCCGTCTATCGGGTTCGCTTGCGATGTGGGTAATTGGGACCGTTGCTGACGACCCCGTCGGAATGCGGCTGTTTTGTGTTTGTCTGGTGGAATGAGAAGAAGCTCTTTGCACAGTGGAGCTTCTCTTCTTCACGAATACTCTCAAAACTTGAGAGAAGTCGAGTACAGGGAAGCGGCATACCTACCTAAGTACCCATGCAGAGATGGGGCGCAGTGAGTGAGCAGCTCCATCCATGCGTGCGGTCGTTTCTTGCTTTGTCACCGCCTTCTGATCCGTTTGCAGACGACTCAAAGAGAAGGCTCATTCCTGTCGACTGGAAATAGGGACACGGCGCCGAGACCCGCGAACCGTTTGCCCTGTAGAGAACAGACAAGCCGCAGTGGTTGGAGTGCCCGGCCCTTTTACCCTGCCTCTGTCTTGTCTCTCTCTCTCTCTCTCTCTCCCCCTCCGACGTCCGATAGCACCTGCCTCGAACACTGTCTCGAATTTGAGCCCCTACTCCATTGCAACGAGATTGACCATCCTCCAGCCGTTACCGAGAAATGTGAAGTCGCTGCCGTCAGAATTCTTATTGGTGCCCGTGCACACACCACCGAGATGCCCAGTATCGCGCGCTTAAGCGTAGCAAGGCGATAGATGGCCATCACGACCAGGCGGGAAGCCAATGCTGACCGATGTGTGTTGGGTGGAGTCAAAGGAAAAGCATCCTACCTAGGTACCTAGGTACCCTTTCTCTGCTAGAGAGCTTCGCGTGGGCTCGCTCCCTTCCATTCCCTATGTTTTGGTGGGGCTATGCCGATCTTTAGGGATATGGTCCCTTCCTTCTTTTACAAACACAGACCAGCAGATGTAGCCGTGCATCCTTCTTTGTTTGTGATGATCTGTGGCTGTCGTTGAAGCTTCATCAGGTAGGTACATCAGTGCCGGGCAGTGTGTGGGACCCAAGATGAAAGACGGCGGGGGTGGAATCGGTCATACGGGGAGGCCCAGAGGTTGTGCTGACGCATGACGGCTGACTGACAAGCAGGGCTCTTGGCCCCTACCTACCCAGGTTTCCAACTATACCATGTTCCAACAGGCTGGGCGTGAACCAAGAAAATGGAATGGAGACTGGTAGAGTCGAACCCCTACACTATCTACCCACCTACCTACCGAGGTAGGTACACTAAGGCGAGTGTTGCCATGCCCGAGGGTTCTTGATCGACACCGTCTCCCTCGAGGCGGCGGTAACCCCACTCAACCCAGCATCTGCCGTCCCAAGAAGCCACGAGGCACTTCTGAGTACCTATCTAGGCGTGGCGGTACTACGCATTCGGGAATCGTAGTTCTAGCAGCGCCATGGCGGGAGATAGGCACATACCGACCCACGAGGCTATGACGGCACACTATGGCGGTACGATGGCCACGACGGCGCCACTGTACCGTGGACGGATAGCGGCGAATCTATTGTGCATACCATGCAAACCAAAGCAGGTGCCTACCACTACCTAGTTAGTTTAGGTTGCCTACTACTCTATACACTTGGTAGTGTAGTCAATAAGGCGAGCGGATATCTAAAGGGGGGGGGGGGCGGCTGGATCACAAAAGCTCGCCTGACACGGCGAGGTGGAAATGGGTCTTTTCTCCGACCCCACTCCCAAGAAATCTAGAGAATCTAGACCCGGGTCCAAATACCACTCTACCCTCTCCTAATTCCAGCCAGCCAGCCAGCCAGTGCCAAAGTGAATCTTGCCGCGCCTGCACATGCTACGAACTGTACATTGTACATAGTACGCACAGTCGACACTCTCCTGCACGTTGCGGATACACACCCACACACACACATATATACATACATACAGACATACATACATGGTATAATTGTCCATTTTCATTTCATTCTTCATTTTTGTTGTTTAAACCCACTAGCTGCCAATATGCAGAGGGGGCCGGTACTGTCTCCGCTCCGCCGACGCTTCCGTCCATGGCATTATCGGCCGGGGTACCTAGCGTGGGAAGCTCAAGGCAGATACCTACCTTAACCCACCTACCTAGGTAAGGTAGATAGATACTGCCTACCTACAAAGTACCTAACCTATGTATGGTATGTATCCACGTGAGACGGAAGAGCATGGCAATGTGACAAAACGAGATAGGAAAATGCAGAAGCCGCATCCAAAAACAAAGGAAGAAAAGAGAAGGGAAGGCGAGAGGAAGAGGGAAGGACGACTGGATGCTGCATGGATGGATGGCTCTTTTCGTAGGTAGATACTCAATAATGGACGGACAGACAGACAGGACGGGAAGGACAGGGCAGGGCAGGAGCAGTATCTAGGTATCAGACAGACAGACAGATAGACAGACAGTCAGCTTCGTTCTTGCTGCCTAGGTAGATGGGCACGCCCACAGGCTTGTGTACCTTTTACTCTCCCCGTCTGTACAGATAGGTACCTTAGGTAGGTACTACTCTCTTCTCCCCCCTCTCTCCCTTGGGCCAATGTTTTTCGTCGTTCGTTCTCTTTCACTTTCTCACATGTATTGAACTACCTAATCACATCTTCCATCCCATCATCATTCTCGCATACACACATACATAGCGCGTGTACAAACACACAAACACATACTCTCCTTCGCTCCTTCCCTCTCTCTGCCTGCCAACCCATCTGCCAGCTGCCAAAAACCCATTGGTCGTCTTTTTTTCTTTTCTTTTAAATCTTCCGCCTAGGATCCCAATCTTGCGCCCGCGCCCACTTGCATACCTAGTACTGCCGCGCCTTGCCTCTTTGCGAGACCATTCCGAACCGGTTCAAGTTCAATCCGAGCCAGACCACACCAAACCGGACCAGGAAAAAAAAAAAGAGACCCAAACGTGAGCCAATGCGACGTTCCCTTGTCTTGACTCCTCTTTAGACGTCGAGACACCGATTTCCCATACTGCATCTCGATTCAACCTCTCCGATCCACGTACATCAACCGCCATCACGGACTGCTCCACGACCAACAAACCCGCCTCGTCCCATCTTACTGTCAGTCCGCTGCTGCGTCGATGCGCCTGCCTCGCCAGACCATTCAGACCATCCGAACCATCCGAACCATCCCGTGCTTTTCGTGCCTCTCTCTCCCTCTTTCTCTCTCTCTCCCGTCAGCTTTGGGCCCTCGACCTGCCTCTGCCTTGTCCTGCCTCGCTTCGCCTTGTCGCGAAGCTTGATGCACCGCACTGCACCCGACACCGGACTTGACCCTACCTCGCTCGCCCCATTAACCACCACCACGCACACTAAAGCTGCCCATCGCATCTCGTGCACCGCACTTTTGTGTGTGGTGTAGATTGCCGGTAGACTGGATTGCGTTTATCCTCATCCTGGTAAATCCCATCTTTTCCTTCCCGTTCCCGCCCCTTCTGCCTATGCTACAACAGTGCTTGGTTCCCCTTGCTCGTCACCGTCCCTGGTATCTGTCACTATCACTATCACCTAGGTAGCTTTGAATGCTGATGGCACTCCGCAAACCCCACGTCTTACTGCAAGGCCCGTTGTCTACCACTTCCCGCCTGCTGCCAGTGGCAGCAGTGCCATCTGCAGTTGCATCCGTACTTACCTAGTTGTCTTCGTTGGTCGGGTTGTCAAGTCGCCTTCTTCCCCAACCCTCCCCCCAGTCGCTGGCTGCACTGGCTGGCAACTCAAGCTCACCCCCCGTCAACGTTGCCCCCCCCCCCCCCCCGGTTCAAAGCCTGCCTGTCCCCAGTCGCGCCCCTCGCATCAGTCCACCATAGTCCCTTCCAGACTCCATGCTTGCAGGCCCCTTCCCTTCCTCTCAATGGCCCGGGCCCTTCGAATCCTCGCTTGATCGAGATTCCCGCGCCTCGGTCACGAACAAATCCTCACCCCCGGCAGCAGCAAGGTAGAGAGAGAGAGAGTGTGTGTGTGAAGAGGCCCATCTCCCTGCAGCCCTCGTTGCTGTTCGCTACCACCTACCGAGCCCCCTCCTCTCCCCGCCCGTACCTAGTTGGATATGTATGCTGCCTACCTACCTCGGTAGACACTGCTGGTGGCTTCTGTACTTGTTGCTCGCCCACCAGCGCCTTGCTGCTGCTAGCCCGTTTTGTCGCCCTGTCTGTGCCTGCACCTGCACCTACACACCTGTATCCGTACCCGTAACCCACAGCCGCGTCGTATTGCGTCCTTGTCTGTGCTGATCTGTTGGTGCCTTTCCACCTCTGCACTTGCCTCAACTCTGTCTCCGCTGTCGCTAAATAGGATTCACTCTAGTTTCGACAGGGGAAGAGGACCATAGACCAGGAGGCACGAGACGAAAATTTCTAGGCCGGTCCGACTCTCGCGGCCGCCCTTCATCCTCACCCCGTCCTCCCGCGCATTCATGCCGCAGGGCGACGATCGCTTCCCACAACCCACCGTACAACTGCTTTCGCCCTCGCCCACGCACCGCTCCTATCGTGCCTCGGGATACATTGCAGTCCCTACCATCACGACCACCACGACGACCAAGACGACGGCGACGAGAACCACGACGGCGACCCCTTTTGCCGCCGCCGCCGCCGCCGCCGCCGCGACACCCGTGGCCTCCTCCGCCTCTGTCTCCCCCGCCGCCGCCTCGACCGCCGACCAACAAGCCCCGGCATTTCAGTCGAGTAACCCTCGCTACCATCCCGCCTCGCCAACTCCAACCAACTTCAGTCCAGGAGGGCAATGGACAACGCCTGACATTGGTCGGTATGGTTTGACGTACAGCGATCCAACTTGCGATCCTTCACTCGACGCCCTCTCCACCTCCCTCCTGACGCCCACCTCGGACCCTACCTCCCCGACCGTGGCATCGCATACCGACCCGTCCCACACCCCGAGGTATACAACGTCGTCGCAGGGCAAGCGCCAACCGGACGAAGAGCCGGGGGCCGCCCAGACTCAGCCCTCGCCTCTGAAGAAGCCGCGCACTCAACTGGAACCGCCTCGATTCATCTCCCTTCCAAAGGTGCCCCCTCCTTCGGCTATCTTCGCGAGACGGAACCAAGGGCTCATCTCCCCTCTCTTCTTCTCCTCCTCCAGGACCCGACGACAGATGCCCCCTCGACCGAACCCCCTCCCCCCCTCAGACGCCGCAGCTGTCCTGCTGGCCCGTTTGAGGGAGGATAACGAGGGAGTTCACACTGTTCGCCTACCCCGCGGCACCGTTCACACCCAGGGCCCGGCCAGATCCGGTAGCACTCCGGGGAGCAGTAGCTTGTCGTCGTCCGCGGATGCGACACTGACGTCTTCGGCAAAAAGTCCAAGTAGCCAACATCTCCCGCAAGGGCTGCAAATATTAAGGGGAGTCGGCGTAGTAGAGCTCCTGGAGCAGGACGAGCGTCCGACCTTCATCATCGACCTCGCGAATCCAATCAACATGCAAAAGACGGGGCTGCACTTGCTGTACGCCAATGCGGCACTCCGGGCTTCGGCAGGTGTCCTGGAGCTGCTGTCTGTGGAGGGCGACGACGCCGCCGCCAAAAACCCCGAATACGTCCTTTTCAAAACATGGGCCACCAGTTTTGTGTTGAACCACGAATCGCTCGACGTATGTCTTCCTTCCCACACCTACGGAGGCATCACATGGACTTGCTCGACCTTGCGCAAACGCTTTCGCTTCGTGAGCGGGAACGCGAGTGCCGTATCGACCGCTCCTGGCTCCCCCGTCCCTCTGGCCGAAGAGTCCGATGTTCTCGAGCAGCGGAGCAGAGGCCCGACACCGAACCAAACATCCACCGCTGTACCCATGGACGACGAGCCTGATTACTTTGGCGACATTGAACCCGAACCTCATGGCACCGACGATGCTTCACTTGTGACTGATTGTGTGATGAGAGACAATGGTGAGAAGTATCACTCGGACGAGTTTACTCAGCAGGTGTTCCAGGCAGCCATGACGAAGCCGTCTTTCGACTGGACCCGCATCCAACCCACTCCTGATTTGGACGACCACATCCTCTTTTGTCGGAATACTGACTGGGCGTCCACGTCTCTCGGCCCCATAGAGCAATGGAGTCCAGAACTGCGAGCCATGGCCAACATGGTCATGGGCAGCCCTCACCCGGCCGCCATGTACTGGGGAGTAGACAACATTACTCTGTACAACGAGGCTTATATCGAACTCGCCGGCCAGAAGCACCCGAAGCTCATGGGCATGCGGTATCAAGACGCTTGGCCAGAGATCTGGCACGACCTCGAGCCTGTCATTGCCAACGCATGGACAAATGGCCAGTCAACCATGAAGAATGACAACCAGCTCTTCATAAAGCGGCACGGGTTCGTTGAAGAGACCTTCTTTTCGTGGTCCATCATTCCGTTGCTGGGAAGCGATGGTGAGGTCGTTGGACTCTACAATCCGGCCTTTGAGAACACCCGTCGCAAGGTTAATGAACGTCGCATGCTCACGCTACGCGAAGTTGGCGAGAAGACCGCTTCTGCCAAGGACGTCAAGGGTTTCTGGTCACGGGTAAAGGAGGGTCTGGAATTCAACGACCTGGACGTGCCGCTCGCCCTCATCTACTCTGTCAGGGACGACAATAACGAAAGCGAAGTGTCTTCCATGCACTCAGGGAGCATAGCGCACCCCCCGCTGCTGCATCTCGAAGGCAGCCTGGGCGTTCCCGAGGGGCACCCAGCAGCCCTCAGCCACCTTGACCTCAAGTCCTCAGACGAGGGCTTCGCGCCCTACATGCGGCAGTCCATGACGATGCAAGGAGCGCCCATCGTCCTATCGGTAGATGCAGGCAATTTCCCGACCAAGCTGCTCGACGGCCTGGAATGGAGGGGTTTCGGTGACCCGTCGAGGACGATCGTCATCCTTCCCGTTCATCCCACCACGGCCGGCGAGTCTGTTGTAGGTTTCATCATCTTGGGCACCAACCCCCGTCGGCCGTACGACGATGAATACCAGCTCTTCATCCACCTCTTGTCAAGGCAACTAGCGACGTCAATGGCATCGGTCGTGCTGTTCGAAGAAGAGATCAAAAGAGGCCAGAGGGCCGCTCGTTTGGCCGCGTTGGATCGTCAGGAGCTACAAATGGAGCTGTACCAGAGGACGCAAGAAGCGGTAGAAAGCGAGTACAAGTTTTCGCGAATGGCGGAATTCGCCCCTGTGGGCATCTTTATTGCCAATGATAAGGGCCTCATCAACTTCGCCAATGACATGTGGTGGCAGATCTCTCGACACCCAAGGACAGAAGACAGCGCCAACACGTGGATGCAGAGCGTGATGGATGAGGACCGCCCGGGGGTCGAGCGCGCTTGGAGGAAACTCATTGACGAGAAAGAGGCCATGACGATCGAGTTCCGCTTCAAATACAGCCGCCAGAACGGCGTCAACACTATCGATACCTGGGTCTTGATGAGCGCCTTCCCCGAGCAAACCGAGGATGGCAATCTCAAGAGCATTTTTGCCTGCATCACAGACATCTCACCTCAAAAATGGGCCGAGGACTTCCAGAAGCAGCGTAGAGAAGAGGCGGTCGAGCTCAAGCGCCAGCAGGAGAACTTCATCGACATCACTAGTCACGAGATGCGCAACCCGCTGAGCGCCGTCCTCCAGTGCGCCGACGAAATTGTCAACAGTATCGCTCAGTACCGCTCACAGCCGCAGGACGACAAGCAACTCGAAATTCTTCTCGAGGGCTGCACGGACGCCGCCAGTACCATCAATCTTTGCGCCAGTCATCAAAAGCGCATCGTCGACGACGTGCTCACCCTGTCGAAGCTCGACTCACAACTCTTGCTAGTGACCCCGGTCGATTCTCACCCCGTTACAATAGTGAGGCACGTCATCAAGATGTTCGAGTCGGAGCTGAACACTCACGAGATCAAACTGGAGTTCTCAATCGACCAGGCCTACATCACTCACGGTGTCGACTGGGTCAAGCTGGATCCGTCAAGGCTGAGACAGGTCCTGATCAACCTCATGACCAACGCCATCAAGTTCACCCAAGGCCGCGAGAAACGCCTGATCACAATGAGGATGAGCGCCTCTAAAAATATCACCGAGGTCACAGAGAAGGGCGTTACCTTTTTTCCAACCCGCAAGGAGGACGTTCGGGCCTTGATTCAACAGAAGGACTGGGGCACTGGAGAAGAGATCAACCTCCACTTCTCGGTACAAGATACGGGGCCGGGCTTACGCGAGGACGAGAAGAAGCTCCTATTCCAGCGCTTCTCCCAGGCCTCACCCCGCACCCATGTGCAATACGGCGGATCCGGTCTCGGCCTCTTCATCTCGCGGATGTTGGCCGAGTTGCAAGGCGGGCAGATTGGCGTCGTCTCTGAAAAGGGCATTGGCAGCACCTTTGCGTTTTACGTCAAATGCCGCAAGACGCCAACGCCAAGCTCAGAGACGGCGACCCTTTCAGCGCTCAACCTAGCCCGGCCCCTCAAGAGCGAAACCGCCCCGGCCCCGTCGGCTCTTCCGCCTACAATCCTGCCCAGGCGGGCGTCTTACAAGCAACCAGCCGTCGCAGCGCCGCCACTCTATGACGTGCTGATTGTGGAAGACAACATTGTGAATCAGAGAGTTCTGCGAAAACAACTCCAGAACTGCGGCAACAAGACTCACGTTGCGAATCATGGGGGTGAGGCGCTCGACCAGCTCAAAAAGTCTCGATTTTGGGCCGGAAAAGAGGCCGAAGGATTCGATCTCAGTGTTATCCTTATGGATCTGGAGATGCCGGTTATGGATGGAATGACGTGTGCCAAACGCATCCGTGAATTAGAGCGGGCTGGAACTCTCGTCACGCATATACCCATCATTGCCGTCACGGCTTACGCGCGGCCAGAGCAGATCGAGAGCGCGAAAGCCGCCGGTATCGTAAGTCTTGGGCTTGTCCGCCACGAACCTTGCTAACATTTCTTTCCAGGACGACGTGATTTCCAAGCCCTTCAGAATACCAGATTTGATGCCCAAGATCGAGGAGTTGGTTTCAAAATACAGAGCATCAACCGCTGTACCACCCGCGGCCTCGGCTTAAACAGGACTGGGCTCGGGGCGCGGTCTCTTTTTTGAGCTTGCTAGTTGCAAGCTGTCATCTCACCAGCATTGGGGAGCCTGTGGGTCTGGATCTCGGACTTGAATTCCCGAGATGGGCTCATCTCTTCTTCGCCAGTGAGAACCTCCCGTTATACCAGACGTGTTCGGTAAGGTGGCATTAGACGAACAGAGAGGGAAGGCGTTCGGGGGGAAGGTTAACTGATCTAAAACAAAACGAACTCGGGGGGATGAATTGGCTTTTTCTGTTTATGGGAATTGCATTTTGTGTCTGAGAGAGAGAGTGTGTGTATGAGAGAGAGAGGAAAGCATCCGGAAGAACAAGGCTTGGAATACTGCGGGTGGGAAAGCATAAGAGCGAAGACGAGCGAAGATGAGTCACGGGGTAATTTACGTGACAGCAGACCCGACTGACGATGGACACATCACGTATGTGTATCTTTTGATACTTGCCAGTTCGGAGTATCCTAATGTGAAGATACCTATCCTAGATTCTGCAGCATGGTCAGGTAGATGACAATGTATTGCCATGACTTTTTCGGCCATTAAATCGGTGGCCTGAGGCCTAATAACATTTGGAGTGCTCGCAACTTTACCTAGCACCTACCTAGGTACTTGGACAGGTCCGTGTCCAAATCGATTAGCACCCATTCCACTAGCAGCTTACGTAACGAAGATTTTTCTCAGATAGCTCCTGAGATTGATCATTGTAGCAAGGAAGCTCATCACTCACTTTGGACAGACAACGATCGCAGATCTGTTGCCCCCAATCCGCCCAAAATGCACCAGCAGGCTCTGCGATCGGCTGGTAGCCGTATAAAACCCGAAGTTGTCGCCATCAAGACGTGCATCCGAACCTTTTCCACCACGCAATTGCGCGCCGCAGACGAACCCTCCTCCGGCAACAAGGGCAGTGGCGGCGCCGCCCCTCCCAGGAGAGGACTCCTCTCGACCGGACGAGAGCGATCCCGCGCCGCGGCCAGTGAGATTGGTCAGCTTCTGAGAGGCGGCCCCCGGACCGGCGGAGCGAGTAACGATGCGGCCGCACCCAATGCGGGCGCCGCCGCCGGCGCGAAGCCTAAAGTCATCGACATCAAGACCCTACCCAGCCGCGGCGGCCTCGGCGGTGGCCTCGGAACCAATTTTGTGAAGCTGCCGCAGGCGTTCCGGCGCGGCGGGCGTGGAGGTCCCACCGGCGGTCGTGAAGGACGCGAACTCCCCTCGAGGTTTTCGTCCGAAGGACCTAGCCGAGGAGGCTTCGGCGGCCGTGGACGCGGCGGCTTCGGTGGACGAGGCGGCTTTGTGGCCCGAGGACGCGGGGGACGTGGAGGACGTGGGGGCTTTGGCGGCGGTCGCGGCGGCCGAAGACCCAGAAGGGAGGGCGAGGACGGCGCCAACGAGGCGGAGAGGAAGGCCGACCGCGCTTCGGTGTATGAGCGCTTCTTCCGCCCCGAGACGGAGGAGGAGCACGTCTACGTTAAGGCGCGCGACCAGGGGTTCCTGCCCGAGGCCTTCAAACCCTCCGTGAGCGTTGAAGGTCTCCTGGGGTTCGCTCCGTCCATGCCGATCGCCAGCACATCGTCGGCTATCGCCGCGCCGGCCGCCGTCATGCGCTCCCTCCGCGACGTCGCGGGTGAGCAGCACTACACTCCCGACCACTGGTCCGATACGCAGCACACGGCGACGAAGCTCGCGTTCAGCGGCAATGGGACACGCTTCTTTAGCGACCTGGCCGAGAGGGACAAGTTCCTTGAGGACGTGCGGGCGGCGCCCGAGGACGATGCGGCAACGAGCGCCAAGGTCAAGGCCGTGCGGGCCGCGAAGCTCGAAGATGGCGCGAGCCAGGCCGTGCGGGAGTACATCATCGATCGTGTCATCAAGGGGCGGCACGCGACCCCCCAGTTCACGGAAAGTGGCAGCCGGGACCCGGTGAGCATGGCGAGGGACTCGCACCTGCACAACGAGACCTACAGCGCGGTTGACGGGCGCAAGTTTGACGGCAAGATTGCGGCGTTGGTGGCCAAGGGGAAGCCTGCTGCTGGGGTCAAAACCGCGAGTGCTTGAGGACCTTTCCCGACACGATTGTAATCACATACACACACACACACACACGCAGAGGACGAGTGAAACGGGATGGTGGTGGCCGAAGCAGACTAGCATTGTAGGATTAGAGGAGAGTGCAGAAGGGGAGAGTCGAAAACGTAAAAAAATTGATGTACATTTAGATGCGAAGGTCTCTTCTACTGTACACTACAAACTAGACGTTTCGAGACTCTTTTTTCTGCCATATCTCAGTAACTGGGGAAGAAAAGATGACTTCGTTTAGAACATTCGTGTACATGGCGCTCCCGCGCCCGGAGGTCTCTACGGCCAAGATAAGACGGGGGAAGCAAGAATCCGCCAGCGATTAGCTTCATCCCTGGATCCTCTTGACGGCCTGCTGCTCCGCCGCGTCGACGACCTTCATCTCCTTGTCCTGCAGCTTCTGCAGCTCCTTGTCGGCCCGCCTCTTGAGGTCGGGCACGATGGCCTTGTCCTTCTGCCACTTGGCGTGGGCCTTCTTGCGCTTCTCCGTGACGGCGCGCATCTTCTCCCGCCAGGCCATGGCAGCTTCCTTGGCCCGGCGGACGACGACGTCCTTGTTGGTGGCCTCGACCTTGAGGACGAGCTCGAGCTCGAGCCCGTTGTCCGGGTCGCGCTGCGGCTGCTGGTTGAAGTCGGGCGAGGCCTGGACGGCGACCATGACGGGCTGGACGTAGTCCTTCTCGTGGAGAAGGAGGGAGACGGTGCGGCCGCCGGGCCGGGGCACAATCTCGGCGAGCTCACGGAGGGGGTAGGTCTTCGGGTCCTTGCGGTCGGGCTGGACGGCCAGGGCGCCAATGGCATCCGGGGAGAAGCGGTCGCCGGACTGGAGCAGCTTGAGGATCTCGGTGTGGTAGGCGGCGAGGGACGCGAAGCGCGAGGCGACGTCGGCGAAGTTGAGGGGGTCGGCCGGGTCGGACTTCGGGTGCTTGGAGCCGGGGAGGTCGTCGAGGTCGGCCTCGTCGACGGTGTGGGAGGTCCGGGAGATGACCTTGGGGGAGTCGTAGATCGGGGACTGCCGGGGCTTCCGCTTCTCTCTCCGGAGAGGAGCTGAGTGCGAGAAGGGGCGCGCCGCGAGGGGGGATGCGGAGGTCTTCGTCTTGGTAGACGCGAGGGCGTCGGACGCTGTCATCAGGCGCGCCGCCAACGGTGCCTGCGTTTGGCTGTGGCTTGGTCAATTGGGGGCTTCCCTTTTCGCGCGGGGTCGGGGAGGAGAGAACCACCTTCGCGCAGCTGGCAGGATGCCATTGACGGCCAGGAGGGATCTGGGGGCGCGAAGAACTCGCATGGTGTGGTGTTACAACGGTTTTGGTGTTTTTGTTTCCGGCAGAGCTTTTGGACCTTCACATTTTGGAAGCACTCGGTGTAACGTACCGAGCTCGGCCGAGGGTACCGTGCGAAGAGGGTCGTCGGTTGACTAAAAGTGCGGTCTTTGACCTGCGCTGTGAGCCCATTTCTTCGGGCGAGAAGAAACAAAGAAAGGCATCAGTCAAATATAATAAGTATTCAATTATAATCATCTCATGGCTTTAAACCCCTTTTTGTTGCGACCGTACCTTCAAGATTTTGAAAGCATCATATAACAGATGGCACGTGGATCCTCACCCCCTAGTCTCTGTGAGTCCATAAAGGTATATATATAAGTACAGATATTGAGTAATATCACAATTCAAGATGGTCGATTGGCCCAGCGGTTCAAGGCATCTGCTTTACACGCAGAGGATCGCAGGTTCGATCCCTGCATCGATCATGAATATTATATTTTGCACCTTTGATTTCGCGCTCCGCAGCTTGTCACATCCGTCCTACTGCAAAATCATTACTTTTTGCGATTGAGCACTGGCTGGATGTGCCTACATCTTTCACCATTTCTGTTTCAACTGGTGGCCCCCTCTCTCCTCAAGTCTCTCATTCTTTCAGCGGGGTTATGGTTTTTGTCCCGTATGCGAGCTGCGACTTGGTTAGTCGCATCTTCCGCCCTTAGTACCACCCTTTGCCAGCCGGTCGCGCCTTTTTATCAGGACGCGACGTCAGTGGGAGGCTGACCATTCATCCACCACCACCAACTCTCCCAACACCCCTAACCCCCCCCCCCCCCCAAATGGAGATTGAGGTCGACGAGGACCTCTTGCGGACGGTCGCTACGGGTGGCCAGATGGACTAGTATGTCGGAAAGAAGAAAATGCCCTCCCCTCAACCTCATGCTCATGCTCAGCTGCTAACCACGACTTGCAATAGCGGTCTATGGCCCGCTTTATCTCAAGGAATCATCTCGAGGCTAGATAAGGTATGTTCAGCCCGTCCCACCCCCCCCAAACCATTCGTCTTGGAACGACCAGCCCGTCCGAATAACCCCATGGCCGCACATGTTTGGAAACCTTCTGTGTAGGGCGCGCTCACCAGTTCGCACCGCGAATGTCTAGATCGCCCACACTGAATTTCCTATTCCGAACCTGCCCACCCCTCCTCAACCAATTAACGCGTCAGGCCAACAACCAAGGCTCCTCTCGCCGCTCCCTTCGTCTTCTATCGAACCCGCCAGCAGCCAGCCCTCATCGCAGGACGCCGACAAGGACAACGGCAAGCCCAACCTCCCGTCGTCATCGACTGTTCCTGTCGAAAGGGAAGCCGCCAACACTGCCGCAGATGCATCGTCTGCCGCCGCCGCCGCTCCAGGGTCTCTCCCTACCCAGATCGTGGCCATGCTCGAGGAAATCATCTCCGTCCTTTCGACCTTTCCCAAGTATCCACCGCATACGATTCAGCGCCTTGCCGAGCTCGTGCTCGAACCGCGCCGTCATTACCGCCACCTAGCCTCGTACCTTCACGCTGTCGACCGTGTGGTTCACGTCACCAGCGGCGCTAACACCTACCCACTCCCGCCCGCCATCCCGGACATGTCCACCATGACCCTGATGTCCAACGGCGGCGCCAACGGCCAGGAGAACCCGGCCACGGCCGTGGCCTGGAGCAACTCGACGAACTCGGTCGCCTCGACTGTCGGCACAGACGAAGCCCTTGGCGGTGCCCTACTAACCCCGATTCCCTGGCTCACCCGCCGTGCGAGCCCCGGATCGTCCTCGCCGGCCTCTTCCAATGGGGGCGGCCCGGCCGAGATCCGCACCGAGTCGACGGAGACCATTGACGGTCCCAACGGCGTCGGCAGCATCGAGACGGTCAGCGTGAGCGTCAACGGCATACCGTCCATGGGTGCGAGCAGCAGCAACCGCGCGATAACACAAGGTGAGTTACTGCGACAGGAGCAGGAGCAGGGCGTCGTTCCAGTCAACCAACTAGTGCGACAAGCAGAAGAAGCACAGCACGCCGCAGCCCTGCGGAGCGGGGACGACGGCAGAGCCGCCAACCCCGAGCAGCGGGAACAGGAGCAGCAGGAGCAGGAGCAGGAGCAGCAAGAGTATACCACCGGCGCTGCCGAAGAAGAGAACGAGGTTCCGCACGCTCGCGGGCCCGAGGAGATTGGCGTTGGCGACCTCGGCCCGCAGAGCGAGACGACGAGCTTCATCAGCGGCGGATCCGGCCTCGAGATGCAGGGCATCGACGTCGAGGCCGCGGTGGGCCGGAAGGCCGAGCAGACGCACACCACGCCCCCGCTCGAGGACGCGGAGAAGGAGAACGCCGCCGCCGCCGTGGGGGAGGGGTCTGTCGAGGCAGCCGTCGACGATGCGGCGTCCGATACGAGCGTCACGTCGCATTCGAAGCGCGACGCCGACGATGAGCTCGACGGCCTCGCGAGCAAGAAGATCAAGGAGTACGAGGGCGACGTGGCCGGGGGCGCGCCAGAGACCGCCACGGCTGACCCGTCGGGGAAGCAGGATGAGGGGGATGAAGACGGCAAGGCTACGAAGGTCGAGACTGTGACGGCCGGGATCGAGACTGGAGACACCGAGGGGGGGGGAGAGGCCAGCAAGGGCGACGCGACGGCCGAGACCGCGGCGGCTGGGCCCGATGCGAAGACGGATACCGCCGTGCCAGACAGCTAAGGAGGGGTGCGCCGTCGCGCATTTGATGTTTTACGAGGGGAGGTGTCGTCTCGTTATGTGTTAGGTGAGAGGCTATGATACCATGAACCGATTCCACCGGACCCTCGCCAATCCCCCCTTCTCGATCGAGCTCGTTGCCCGAATCGCTGAGTGTTGTGGATATTTGTTGGCACGTTTAGTACAAATGCATGTGGTGAAATCGGTCACAGAACGCGATTCCAGTTACTCTCTTGGCTTGGAACCAAGGGGGTGGGTGTTGGGGCACAAAACATCACAAAACTGCGTGAAAGTGAGAGAGGATTGCCAGTTGATGAGGTATCATTCCGTAAGGCTCAAATGCTGAGATGTTGGCACAAGTAGCCCTCTCCACTAACTAGATAAGCAGCTGCATACGTGGCATTCAAGGCAGAAGACACAAACCCCCCCTCCAGACGCCGTGCTTGCCATGATCCGTCATAAAGCGAGCCCACATATTCCCATTCGCCAATCAAACGCCCCCGCACACACCGTTGCGTAATGCTTTACAAAACCCTCGTGATGCTCTCTTTCGTAATGACGCTGTTCTGCTTGTCGTCCCTCCGGACGCGGAAAAAGCTGTCGCAAAAGTCACTGCAGCGCATGTGCCTCAAGAACTCTTCGTCGTGGGTGATGACAATGAGCTGGAAGTTGCTCTGGGCCTGGCGGGCCTTGATGATGGCGTGCAGACTCTCGGCAAGGCTCTTGATGTTGTCCTTGTCTAAGTTAGTCGTCGGCTCGTCGAGAGCAATGAGGCCGCAGTTGACGCCGAAGCTCTCCGCCAGGGCGAGACGGATGATGATGCTGGCGAGCACCTTCTGGCCTGCCGAGCACCGGCCGCGCATGTCCATCTCCGTGTCTTGCTTGACCATGCAGACGCGGTAGTTGTACGAGCGCCGGCCCGTCGTCGCGTTTTCGTTGTCGGAGCGGATGAGGATCGTATCAATGTCGGTGCCCTGATACGTGCTCTGCCACAGCTCGCCGGCGATGCGATTGACCTCCTCCATCTTCAGGCTGTGATACCGCATGATGGCCGTGTCTAGGGCCGAGATGTACCGGCCCAAGTCTTCGATCGCTGCTTTGGTCGTCTCGACCTTGATGTGCGACTCGCGGTACTTCTTGGCAGCGCTCTGGTACTCTTGTTCCCACTCGAGTAGGAGCCGCTCGAGTTCCTCGTCTTTGGTTTTCATCTGACCCATGATGGAGCCACGGTCGGCAACCAGCCGATTGTGGCGGTTCTCCAGCTGCTTCGCTTCGGCAATCTGCGTCTTGTAGTCTTCGTCGGCGTCACGGGACTCCAGATCCTCAATGCCCCGACGGAGGGTCTCAAGCTGCACAAGGTTCTGGCGGTACTTCAGATTGTTGCTGATGTTCTGCTTCTTGCGGTCGCCATTGTCAATGTCTTGCTTCAACTTGTTAGTTCGCACAGTCAAGTCCGATATTTCCCTGTCCAGCGAAGCAATCGAATTCTCGAGACTAGCGATGGCACGCTGGTTCGCTGCCAGATTAGAAGGGCCGCCGCGGTCAATGTAGTCTTGGATGTCGCTTTCAACCATCTTCAGCTCCGTGACCGAGTCAGCAATTTTGTCTCGCCCTTCGGCAATAGCCTGCTCCTTTGCACGACCACGCTGCAAGACGTCGTCTCGGACTGATCTGGCCTCAGCGATCTCGGGCTCAATGGACTCCAGTTCCTGATCAGCTCTGCTGATCAAATCTCGCTGATGGACTTGATCTTCCTTCAAGGTCTGGATCTGATTCTGGAAGTCCTTCTTGCGCTCCAATTGGTTGAGGACCTTGCCCAGGTTATTCCTGAGCTCACTCTTTTCCAGCTCGAGTGAATTGATCTGGTCCTTCATCCGTTGGCGATCCGACGTTGTCTTAGAGATTCTGTTCTTCATCGATCTGATCTGCTCATTGCAAGATGCTTGGAGTTCATGGATCTCGTCAGCGCTTCTGCTGACTGCACCGGACGACTGTTGAGTCATTATTCTGTCCACCTGCGCCTCGGAATCCCTGATGTCCTTGAGGGCTTGGGTGATGCTGATGATTGTCTTGTTGAGAGACTCGATATCCGTCAGCTTGCCTTCCTCGGCGCTGACTATGGCATCGTGCTCTTCCAGCTGTCGCCCCAGAGTTTCACATTCAGACTCGAGGGAAGCAACCTCTTCCTTCACAGAAGGGAGCTCTTTCATCAGTCTCTGGTATGTATCATACTGCGACTTGACCTTGCGCAGGCAATCAAGTAAGGCAGTAGACTTGGCAAGATCCTCCTCTGCCTTCTCTTTCTTATTGGGATCAAGGAATTTGATCAGCTTGTCCGAGAACCGGGACTTGAAGACGTTCGATTTGTCATCGAAGCTGCGGTCGCAAAGTCGGCACTTGTTCTTCTCCAGCAGAGTCTTCTGGCAGCCGCGGTAGTAGTCTGCCAGGGCGTCCAAGAGGCTGATGTCAGTGGCGTACGTCTCCACGTCCTCTTCGTGCATCTTAACTTCTTCCTCGTAGTCATCGATGGTTGCACCGTCTCGGACCGCCTGCAAGGCACCGACAACGGCACTGCAGCAACGCTGTGCTTCATCCGATTTCTTGGCGCCGGCATCTTTGGCACTTTTCAGCCTAAAGTCAACCTTCTGCTGCTTGTCCCTCGCCGAATCCCGCTTCTGGCGAGCTTCGGCGACAATTTTGTTCTGGCGCTTCAAGGCCTCATGGAACTGGGCTTCGAGGGTGTCTGTCTGCCATGCGGTGCCAACCTGCTTGTCCAACTTGGGCTTCCACGTGTTGGTAAGGGTATCAAGCTTGCGCTTGCGATCTGACAGTTCCTTCTTCCGCAAGTCCAACTGCGCCCGCTCAGATGCAAGTCGCATGCACTCCATTAATTCACGGCCAAGCTTCTCATTTTCACTCTCGAGCTGCCACAGCCTCTCGTTCTCCTGCTGGAGCTGGTTGTCGTAGTCGGCGTTGGCCAGGGACTCGTTTGCCTTCTTCAGCCGGCTCTCAACATCCTCAAACTGACTGTCGAGAATAGCCTTGGCGCCCTCGTCAATGTCCAGCCGGTTAACGTCCATCTGCAAGACATTGATTCGCTTGTCAATGGCACCCATCCGCTGCTTGGCGAAGACGCGGTTCTGGGTTGTCGTTGCCTTGCGGCCCTCGAGCTCGGTGATGACGCTCGTCGCCTCATCCAGCTCGTGCGCATTCTCCTTTTGTGCCCGGTCGAGGTCGCGCTTCTTCTCGGCCAGCAGCTTTTGAATGCGCTCGTTGAAGGCCTTAAGCTGGGCATCTTTGAGGTCGCCGTCGTAGCCACGGAATCCGTGAAGCTCTGCGGCGTCCCGGACCAGCTGCATGCGGGACTGAAGCTGCCGTTCGTATTTGTCCTTGTCTGACTGATGCTTACCCTGCTCTGCAAGCTTGACAGAGAGCTCGCGACGAGACTGGGTCAGATCCTTTTGCAGCTCGGCATACTGGGCCTTGTTCTCGGCCGCCTGTTCCTCGTAGCGGGCCATGCGCTCCTCGTACTGCGCGAGCGCATTCTCCAGGTACGCGTCCTCCTCGGAAAGCTCCTCGAGGGTCATCTTGATATCCGCAATGGAGCCTTCGCGATAAGCGAGCTGGTCCCTCTTGAACTTGAGGTCGTTGACGATATTCAAGTAGCTGTTGGCCTGCTCATGTTTCTCACGGATTTGCTCCTGCAACTCTTCCATCTCGAGGGTGAGGGCGGTGCACTTTTCACGAGACTCCTCGATGTCGTTCTGCAACGCCATGGAGCGCTTTTCGGCACGATCGCCCTTCTCCTTGTTGATTCGGTCTTGTTCCTCGAAGATTTTCAGCTTGGCCAGTTCTTCGCCCTGCTTCTTTCTGAGGACCTTGAGGTTGTCGATGGCTTTGGTGTATCGCATGGCCTCAAAAATCTGATCGAATTGCTTCTTGAGCGCGGCAGGCTCGCTCATGGGCCATAGAGACTCGTCCTGGTGGCAGAAGATGACGTAGTCGAGGATGGCTCTGGAGACGCCGAGTTCTCTCGGGATGAACTCATCCATCTGGGCGACCCTGGACGAGATGACGGTGCGCTCGCCATTGTTGTTGTAGACGAGTGATCCTTCGAGAGTCTTGAGAGATCGGGAGTTCTTCTTTACGGTCAACTGCAAACTACGCGTAGAGACGCACTTATGGCCACTTGTCGAAGTGAATGCTAGCTTGACCTGAGCCAGAACCTCCTTCTCACCGCACAGCTAGGAAGCGTCAGCCGCAGTTCACCGACTGGAGTTGCAGCGGAGGGAGGGCAAGATACGAACCTTGGGGTCATGAACGAAGGCACCGCCCTTGCTGTTGGGGGGCTGTTCGCCGGTGGTGGCGTACTTGAGACACTCGATAATGGTGGTCTTCCCAGAGCCATTGTACCCGACGATGAGGGTCAGGGGGGTGTAGAATGAAATGGTTTCGCGGCTGCCGCCAAATGAGCGGATGCCCTGAACGGACAGCTTATCTATCTTGGACATGCCGGGCAGTGCCTCTCAGGGCCAAATGCCATGCGAATCGAGGGTATGTATGATTCGGTCGTGCAGGGTTGGCAGTGTCGAGAAGGAAGCTTAAATGGAAGCTTGAAGGGGGCGTAGCCATGCAATTTTGTGCTACTCGGCGATAGGGTGAGGCTCGTTGCCTTGCGCCAGGCTGCAGTCGGTGGTGGTGGACGTGCTGGGATGTGACGCGAATACTGGGAATGGCCCGCGTAGAGGGTAGATGCAGCGGATGCGAAAAAGCGTGACTGCGCGCCTGACGATAAGATAAAGAAGTGCGTCCGGCAGATGGGTAGGCGTAGGTACACCCCGCCGAGATTCTAAATGTTAGTTAGGTAGTACAGGTCTAATATGAACAGTCACACTCTATTCCTACTAAAGGTCTAGTAAGAGTAAGTACTTCCGCATCTCAATAACGTCAAACTATAGATTAAGTAACTCTCTATAGGTATCCTCTCTCTGAGATCTAAAGGAGGGCAACTTATTTGTGGTTTTCAGGGTCAATTCACCACGCTAACATTCAGAACCCTGGCGGGGTGTACACTACATACCCAGGTACATAGGTACCTAGGGTACCGGATCCAGGCCCCCACGACGGTCTGGATAGTGTCGGTGGAAAAGGTCGCGGGGTCTCGGTCAACCAAACCAAATACCTATCTGGCGCAAAGCAAGCCGCAGAGTGACTGTTGCAACCGACGACAATAATGGATGAGCCACCTATTTAACCCAGGTCAACAGGAAAAGCAGCATCGGGGTAAATGCACCTAGAGACGCTTTGTATTGAGTTTCCTGCGGTAGCTGGCGACAAATTGTCATGCGGAAGATTCAACCTGCCAACAGGGCATGACATGTGTGTGTGTGTGTGTGTGTGTGTGTGTGCACAGTACTGATATGCACAAGGAGTAGGTAATGAGCCCAAGGTTATAGAGGCAAGTCGGTCAATGACATAATGATGCAACTCTAAATAGCGTCTGCATTGATTGCTCTAGCTCGAGTTCGGATTATCATGTCAAATGCCAGATGGGTCTTAGCAAAGGCAGAGCCAGTAGAGTACCTACGGTACCTGAGTTGGGTAGTAGTAAAGGCAATGACGGGCAAATCTTAAGCATCTTCGTCACGAGACAAGGTAAGGCAAGGCAAGGTCGCGCAGGGCCTAGAACGATCGATGAATGTTAGCGTACCTATCTATCTATTAGGGGCCAGTGACTTGTAAGTCAGCAAGCTGCGAGGCGACGCGCTAGGTAGCTTTAGCTATGGTGCCCGGGTGGATATGTTATTTATGTAATCTAGGTGGTTACGGATACTACAGGTAGTAAGTATAATGTGTACTGCTTGGGAAAACACCGATAGGGTCCCTCGTTCGGCCGCGAGAGCTGCGGGAGCTGGGGTAGGATGCTCGTGGTAGCGTACCTGGGTAGCTAGTCAGGTCAAAGGCCAAAGACGATTGTTCTCCACTCGAGATCCGTTGTTACACGACTCCACACAAGGCCAAATTCCAAGGCATCGCCTCAACCCGTGCAAAAGCCTCCGACCATCGTGTTCGTCCGGGGCTTTTGCTCCGGACCGTAGCATCCCAGCTGGCACCTACTTCCTCGAGGTCCAGCTTGGAGACCGCCACACCGGATGGCCCCACCAGGCGTATGCCAACATGGACGGTGCGATGGGAGTATTCTAGAAAAGTAGGGGACGGACTACCTGGGTAGGTAGTTAAGGCATCTACCACCTACGTCGAGAAGAGGATTCGAAGGGAGGCAGAGCCAGTATTGAAGGAGAAGCTGGCAAGAGAGCTACTACGTAGGGTACCTACCTAGGTACCTTGGCTTAGCACAAAGTACATAGTAGCAGTCGCCTGGTGGAGGGAGGGATGAAGGGCGGATGGTGCCTTCCTCTAGGGTATCCATCCATTCATCACCTGCACCTGCCGCCGCCAAATATCCATGCCCCGCGACTGAAAATTGCCATGTGCTCCATTTCCATTTCGTAGTTTCCCATCTTTTTCCTAGGTCCCTGCTTTTCCCACATCTTGTCGTCTCCAATCCCACACACATTCCCACCTATCACTACCATTACTGAGGTAGGTACACCACGCACCCTTCCTTCCTTCCTTACTTTCTTCCCCTTGACGACTCGAGCGCGAACTTTCACACAACCCAACACTTCTTCTCCCTCGTCGCCCACGTCTTTCCTTTCCCCCCTTTTCTCTCCCTCCATTTTCCAACTACGTTCCATCTCGTCTCATTTCTCACCATTCTTCCGCTTCTCACCTCGATTTGCTGTGTCCCTATCTTTCTCTCCTGAGGTAGCTAGGTAATCAGACTTCGCCTCGTAGTCCACATCCCAACCCGACTGCCCCCCCCCCGACCCAGCCCAACACAACCCACAGGTTGTGTCTCGCGACAGTCGGAACAGCCCAAGAGAGAGAAAAGATAGGAACAAGACACGAGCCTCACCTCGCCTCGTTACCACCCACCTCGACCAACATCGGCCCTCTCCCTTTTTTCAATTTTTTTTTTTAAATCTCTCTCTCTCTCTCTCTCTCCCCCTCTCTCTCTCTCTCTCCCCCTCAACTCAAACAGCCCCTCCCCCAGCTGTCTGTCAGCGCCCCGTACTACTAGGTACTGCCGCTGGTACACTTTACCACTCCTGCACCGCACTACAAGGCCAATACGCACTAAGAATCGGACTGGCCGGGTCACGTATGTACTAGCAGCAATCCAGTCCGGCAGTTTGTTGTGGCAAGACCACATCGACTGGGATTGTCTCATCCTACCAGACTCAAATCTGACCCGCGCTACTGTCGTCGCCTGTTTCTTTCCTCTCTTTTCATCGTTCGTTCAGTTGCATCCAGCACGCATCCGGGTATCGACCTCGAAATCAACATTTGGTTCCTATTTCGGTGAACAGAGCAGTATAGCCAACGACATGGAAGAATAAGCCGGGCACCTTTCGATGCACAACGCCCTGTACCCGCCGTATCTTTCTTCTTCGTTAGGTACCCTTGATCAACTGTGAATCTAGGCCTCGTCGGACCCAGGTCCAGCTCTCTAGGCCAGCTCACATCCCCCGCCCCCCTCTCTCCTTCGAAACGCCTCGACCACATCTGCTATCGTGGGCGTGGGCTCGGCTTCGGGCTTCGTTGTTGTCGCTGGCGTGGCCTTGGGCGCTATCCCGCCTTCACCACGGGCGCAACGAACATATCGCACTTTGAGTTGCAAGCAGCAATAAAAAAAACAAGAAGCGAAACCCACCCCCCAACAGAGTTGTAGTGCCGTACCGTGAGCAGACCACCTTCCGCCCTGAGGAACACAACCTCCTCTCCCCCCATCTATCGATATCGAATTACGGCGCAAACCGCCAATGCATTTGTTAGAAGCCGTTGAGCCAGTATTGGATCTTTACCGCCGCAACCATGTCCCACGGACCCCCTCAACCTCCCCCGGTCAACTTCTTTGGCTTCGGGCCCCAAGATGCACTTTCTGCCTTTGATGCTGTTCGTACCCCCCCGCCCGCTTGCTTTCCTTGCCTGGTCTTTATATTATACGTGTACACTGCCTATCTACTTCACTTTCTCGTAACCGGTTCGCTTCCCTCTCGTCTCCCCTTCCTGAATCGCCGACCCCCGGCGCATCCCTCTTCAGGCCCCATACGATCTTCCGCAGACCGCGCCTCCCCCCCTCCCCACACGTCGCGCTGACACAATGCAGATGGCCGAAGCCGACCCCAACATGATGTCCTCTCTCCTGGACCCGACAGTTTACGGAAGCTTTGACGCCATGTCCATGAGCGTCGACAACCCCCACGACGACGGTTCTATGTCCACCTTCAATTTTGTCGGCAATACCCCCATGCACGACAGCCTCGGAGACGAAACGCCCTCCATGAGCAACAATTATTCAAACAATGGCGACGATGCTTCCTCTGTTGTCGGCGGGGGGCCTCCGCCCGCCAGTGGCATGAACGCGCAGTCTTTGCAGCAGGTCGGCAGCACCCTGACCGAGTTTACAAAGAGGCGCAACTGGCCCGCAAAAGTCGTCGAAGAGCTGAAGGACTTTCTTCAAATCCTCGACGCCAACGGTCGCCTACGATACGTCTCGCCCAGCATCCTGAATCTAACGGGCTACGCCGCCGAGGAGATCACCGACACTTTCCTCAAGGACCTGGTTCACCCAGACGACGTTGGCGTTTTTGTCGCCGAGCTGAACGAGTCCATAGCCTCGGGTAACCCCCTGCGCCTGTTCTTCAGGCTCAAGAAGAAGGACGGCAAATACGCCATTTTCGAGTCGGTAGGCCATGCCCACATTGCTGCTGCCAAATTCGCGCCGAACCCCCACAACCAATCGCCATTCTGCCAGGCAGTGTTTATGATGTCACGCCCATACCCAACAAAGAATGCCGGCCTCCTGGACTCTTTTCTGGAACACAAGATCGAGAATGAGCGCTTGAGGAGGCGCATTGCCGAGCTGCGCAGGGAGGAGGAGATGGAGAACGAAGAGTCGCAACGGCAATGGATGCAAAGCCAGGAGGGCAGGTCAGACATGACGCCGTCAGAAACCACAATGACGTCCGCCCCGAGCCACGCATCTCGCAACACGGACACGGGCGATAAGTCGTCGGCCCTCAACGTCGCACTCACGCGTGAGGCTCTGGAAGGTGTCGCAGGAAGCCGCCCGGACTCGCTGAAGGACAAGATGGCCCGGTACGAAGGGGGGGCTTCGCACACGGACACCATCGAGATGTTGACCGGGCTGAGGTATATCGAGGGTGAAAGAAGCCGCGGCATCACAACGGGCAATGCAAGTCCAACGTTGATCAAGGGCGACGCCGGCATTGCCATTCCACTCGACCGCGACCCTCGGACAGGCGACAAGAAGAAGAAGCTCAAGACTTCGGAGGAATACGTCTGCACGGACTGCGGTAAGCTTCAGCTCCATCTCCAACTTTCTGCTACTCTGCATCCTAACTGCGGTTATCAGGTACCCTGGATTCTCCCGAATGGCGCAAAGGCCCAAGTGGGCCCAAAACACTATGCAACGCCTGTGGCCTTCGGTGGGCCAAGAAAGAGAAGAAGAATAGACACAACGGCAACAACCCCAGCCATCAGACGGGCTCGTTACAGGTCGAGCATGGCTGAGGTTAAGTTTTGATGAGTCACTACCGGCGCATTAGTCGACAGATGCTCTAGAAGACTAGACACGGCTCTTCCATGACCTCCCCTGGCTGGAGGGGGCATCTGGAAGGTAGCACGGTGCAAGACTACTATTACATTGACGAACATAAGGTGTATGCTACTTGTACGTCGTTATTGATTTGCAGCAACCGAGATACCTGGATACGACTGGGCGATGGGACACACCGAACGAGGTCTTCGGATCAGCAGTTTCGAAAGAGCGAAATTCAAGCCATGTTGCTTTCATTAGCCGGCGAGCCATTCACCGAGTCAGGTAAAGTTGACGTGGGTGGAGGCTCGGGTGGAACCCACCGGACGTGTTGACTTTCTGCTTTTCTTCCTCTCTCTTTGTTGCAGTCGGCCGGCGGTCAACAAAGGCCCTCGGCCAGAAGGACTGGCACCTATGGAGTGCGGGATGAAGTGATGCCCAAATGCGTGTGCCGCGCTTCGCCTACATACTTCGCCTCGGCAACAACTGTGGCCCACAACTGGTGGGAGAAAGATCAGAGGCCGCCACGTGCAACGCGAAGCTGATCCTCCAACTATCAACCTCGAATCGCCTCACTTACGCGCGCGCACGCGCCCTTGGCGGCTTGCATTGACACGCGAAGCTCGGAGGTTTCCTGAAACCTGATGTTTGCCCTGTAAACTAGTTCTGGACCTGGCTGGGTGGGCTCCGACTTTGCACCCGCGACAACCCAGGCCATCCCAGCCGGGAGGTGTCGTTTTTAGACGGTTGGAGCTTGTGATGCGGGTGCAACCTGGATCTCTTGGTCATCGACAGGCTTCAGGTGGGGACTTTAACACCGCTTGCCAAGGGGGGAGGAGGGGGGGCACGATAGATTGATTGCTAAGGGTCCAGCTCACAAGCTCCGCCGAGCTCAAGCACCGCGGGGAGCCAAGGTACAGGGGAGCAAGCACCAAAAGCCAGCTGGTTATCCTGTGTGCCTGTGTACTGTGTAGGCGAACTACCTGCACCGACGACATGTGCGATTTGCGGCAGCTGGAAATGGGTTCGAGGACCCCTGGACGGCTGGCTCAGCTGCATCATTCAGTCCATCAATTGTGGCTGTGAAATGGGAAGTCTAACAGGTCATTGGACGCCAGTTCGGTGTTGTTTTGGCGTGCATGGCCAGCTCAGGGCTCCTGAGACAGTTGATCGCCCACTGGTGATGACATACGTGGCTCTCCTTTATCCATCTACAAGAGCTCCCAACCTGGTCCTCTTTCTTGACCCTCTTTCCTTGTCTTCATCCATCTCAACATATCAATACCCTTATCCCAATATCTTCAGTCCTAAATTGCCAATTTTACCATGGACAAACTTATGAATGTCGCCCAGGAGTACCTTAGTAAGGACGACGACAGCAAGTCTAAGCAGCAGCAGCAGCAGGACGGCCACGGTATGTCCTGAACAAGCTTTCTTCCCCTCCTAATCTACCCCGCCATCCCCTTCTGCTCTTCCTACCCCGCGCGTCCCTAATTGACGAAAGCTCCGATTAACCAATATCTTAAAAGGCCAACCTCTTCCTGGTGACGACAGTAGGTTCCGACTTTCCCGAATCGAACGAACTTTTTCCCCTTCCTTCTTTTTATTCGCTGCTCTGCAGACTGCGAGGGGGTTGTGCCTGGTTTCATAAGTGGGAAGCCGAGGGGCGGCGGGGACGATGATGCGCTGACGTTCGGGTGCGTCCGTAACTAGAGTCTCACGGCGGCAACTACCCCGCGGGCGGCGGAGCTTTTGCTGCCGACGACGACGACGATGATTACCGCCACGCCGCTAACGAGGCTTCACGCCATGCGGGTTCCCACGGTGATAAGGACTTGTTCTCGAGCGTGCTGAGCGCCTTGACGCAGAAGAAGACACAGCTTAGAAACGAAGACATCGACGAAGATGGTATGTTTATTGTTCCCTCTGTTTCTACCAGCATCATTACACTGTCTCCCTCTATGCCGCCGTTTCGACGAGGGGGAAGACGAAGGGCAGGGGATACATGGATGGGTCAATATGGGCTGACATACTTTGTGACTGGCTACAGACGCCGTGAAGAAGCACAAGAAGTTCTTCGGCGACGGCGACGATGACGACGAGAAGGCCGACGACAAGGGCCTCGGTGCCGCGGCCGCGATGCAAGCACTCAAGATGTTCTCGAGCGGGGAGACGGGCGGCCAAAAGCAGAGCCAGGGAGGGTTCGCGGGCCTCGCCATGGCTGAGGCCAGTCGGGTGAGTTGGCGTGTTTCTACCCCGGCGGGTTACACAAACGGACAGCAGCTAACACGACGTTCCCCCCTCCTTTAGCTCTTCGACCAGCGCCAGTCACAGGGCAAGGTCGCCGATGGCACGAGCAAAGAGTCGGCCATTCAGCAGGCGGGCGAGATGGCACTCAAAATGTACTTCAAGAGCCAGGGCCAGCAGCAGCCGGGAGGCATCATGGGCCTGGCATCCAAGTTGATTTAGACGCGGTAAAGAAGACACACTGTTGTTATCGTAAACCCAACTATACGAATGACGAAACCGGACGCGTCTGCTTGATTGACTCTAGCTAGGGAGGTTTCCAGTTTCGGGCCGGGCATTAAAAACGCTCCGCCCCGATTATTTATAGGTAACTCTAGGTAGATAGCCAAAACCTTGAACGATTATGATCATTTTCTTTCTTTCTTTCTTCTCGGCCCATACCATCCTATGTCCCTCCTTCTTCGCGGACCCGCTTGTTTCGTTTCTCGGGCTGCGAAAGTAGGCATTTCTTGGTGTTGCGACATTAGATGTTCTTCTTGGCCTCGAGGCCGCCGTTCTTGGTAACTTCGATGACGTCCACCCACCCCTCGGGCCTCTGGCGGCCCTCCTTGATGAGATACGTCTCTGCCTCCTTGGCCCATTCGAGGAGCTGCTCCTCACAGCCCCACTCGGCCATGGCCATCAGCCCGACGGGTACCTTGCCCTCTCCCTGGACGGGATCGACGTAGCCGACAGGCGCAGTGACGGCGGGGCAGCCGCTGATGTTGGCAACAAAGACGTAGCTCATGTTGGCGATGGTCGTGTTGGTGTCCGAGACGCCGTAGGCATCGTCGCCGGGCTGGCGCGGCCAGCCCGGTAGCGGGGTCGTGGGGGTGAGGACGAGCATGCCCGGGTTCTGCTCGAAGAGGAAGGCCATGTGCTTCATCAACAGGTCGCGCAGTTGGGAGTACTTCATGTAGTCGCCGGCGGGGGTCTGAGAGCCGACGGACATGGTGATGGCGTTGGCGTGGTTGATGATGGACTGCCACTGCTCCGGGTCCGGGTGGCGGTGGCGGGCGAGGTCCTGCATCTCGGTGACGCAGGCGGCCGAGTGCATGAGCTGGATCTCGCGAAGGTAGGGGATGCGGATGGGGACGGTGGCGTAGCCCCGGGAGGTAAAGTGTTCGACAGCGCGACGGCAGACGGCGTTGACGGAGGGCTCGGCGCGGGACCACCAGGCCTCGTCGATGGCAATGATCTTTTTGGGGGGGGAGGACGACAAGGAGGGCGGGATCGAGGGCGTGTAGAGGCCTTGGATGGGGTCGTCCGGGTTCGGGCGCGACATGATACGGTAGGCAATGGTGAGATCAGCGACGGTGGCGGCAAGGGGGCCGACGACGCAGACGGAGGAGTTCATGGTGCAGGCACGATGGTGCGAGGGCTTGAGGCCGTAAGCGGAGTTGAAGGAGGCGGGGATACGGATCGAGCCGCCGGCATCGGTGCCGATGGAGATGGGGACGATGCCCGCGCCGAGGGCAGAGCCGCCGCCAGAGGAGGAGCCGCCCGGGTAGTAGGACTTGTTGTGCCAATTGGTGGGTGTTCCCCATCGAGGCTGCAAGGGTTGGTCAGTGTGCGTTGGAGGGGGAAGGTGATAGAAGGGGGATCTTTCCGGCGTCTTCTCTCGACCAAAGGGAAGTTTACTTACGTTGCAGCCATTGGTGTCTGGAAAGGAGGCCAGTCAGCCTTGATGATGCGCAGATGGGAGGAAAGGGGGTGACAAGAACATACCGCCGCCCAGCTCATGCATGGCGTTCTTGCCCAGCACGATGGCACCGGCTGCCTCGAGCTGCTTGACGGGCCACAGCGTTTCTTCGGCAGGCTTGAACCAAGGCAGGTCGGGACGGTACTGCATGCCGTTGTGACTGACATAGCCCTTGACGCCGATGTCATCCTTGACGCCGATGGGCACGCCGTCAAGCGGACCCAGGGGCTCACCGCGGCGCCAGCGCTCCGTGGAGGCGCGGGCGGCGTCGATGGCGAGGTCCTCGCGGCCGTGGGAGGCGACCCAGGCGTTTGCGTAGGGGCCCGTCTCTGGAGGGGGGTGACCCTCGGCGCGGCGGACGAGGGGGAGGAGGGACTGAACGACGTCGAGCGGGGTCGCGGCGCCGGAGGCGTAAAGGGCGTGGTAGTCTGCGCTGGAGAGGTAGCGAGAGGGTTGGTCCAGGGGCGCCGGCGTGGTGAGTTCTGGGGCCAGGGGGAAGGGATCCGGGTGGGTTCCGGATTCCGAGAGAACGAGGACGTCGGGCTGGCGGGTGTTAGTGAGGCTGAGCGAGGGCTGGCAAGAGAGAGAAGGGGGGGGGGGAGAGAGAGGGAGACGGAACCTGGAAGCGGTACCGGTACTCGACGAGGCCGGGCAGATCTCTGATGGAGCCGAACTTTGCGTTGCGCCAGAAGAAGCGCTGGACAGCGCCGGAGTTTGCGAGGCTGTTCCCCCGTCGTCAGCAGGCAAAGGTCGCAAGAGCGTGATGGCGGGAAACGGCGAGTAGGTACTCACACCGTCGAGCCCACAACGAGAGGCCAGCCGCGGAGGACGGGGTTCTGATCTTCCTTTGGCGTCTCCGAATTGTACTGGGCCGGCGCCTCGCGGGCGCCGGGGTAGTTGGCGTACTTTTGGTTGGGTGCCATTATCTGTGTGGGAGGGTCGTCGGTGAAGCCGGCCTAGAGGCGAATCAGTATCACGAGCAGTTGCGGTGGTACAAAGTGAACACTGTGGCTAGCCTAACAACTTGTTATAGTGTCAATCGGGACAGCCTGTTGGTGCGTGCTTCTGAAAAGAGGGAGAGGCCCAAAGGACAGGAAGGTCAAGTCAAAGGATGAAAAATGCTCGGAAGCTGGCCGGGAATTATCAAATGCCGATTGGGGGGGGAAGAGGCTGACTGTTGGGGAGGAGGACCCTGTTAACAGCAAACGGTTTGAAAATCGGGGATGGGGGCTCTTGACAGAGCTGCTTGCTTCCTATCTCCCTTGGTGCTTCTCCTGGGTTGCTTCAACTGCTCGACACGGAACACACGGACAGTGAAGGCGGTGGTTTTGGAGCCGGTTGAAACGAAACGGGTTGGGACAAGGAAGCGCGATCAGCTGCAGGTGGGTTGTGAGTGTGTCATCGGCCATGGTAAGTGTGAGTTCATGGGGCTCATGTGGGCTCCTTGCCTTACCTAGCTTGCCTTACCTCACCCCAGATCTATTGAAGGCAGGGGAAAGAGAGGTCGGCAAGCTCCTGATAAACAAGACCCATGCATCCGCGCAATGGCATAGCGGACCCGCTTGGTTGCTGGGGGAAAAAGCTGGATTTGGAAAGGGGAGGAGCTCTGGTCAGCGACGGGGTTAGAGCTTCTTAGCAGGTGGAGGGGGGACCAGCCCCATAGTTCAGCAGGTGAGACGCGGATAGCCTGGCGATCGAAGCTTCACGCGAGGTGAAGGAAGGGTAGATGCGAAAAGCCTCTGTGCCTCGGCATCTTTTGACGACGAGGGCCGGAGGTGGCAGTTTGTCCAAGGCATGCGAATATTCCCAACTACCTAGGTACGTAGGGATGCATGTCTCTCACTGCTTATTCCATTGGCTGCGCGAGGCAGATTCAGCCATCTCATTCGTCCACCAGCCCGCCAAGATTCGGAAAGGGCGAGCAAGTGATTGTTTGTTCATGTTTCGTGCCATTTGGGTGCGCAGTATACAACGCAGGACAGCAAACAGCTCGGCACCCCAGCTGGATCCTCCCGTACGTGCCCTTCTTCTCCTGGCAGGCCTGTCCTTCGGCTCGTTCAGGATGCAGGAACGGGCAAAAGTTGCAAATCTGCAACCGCGCGGACGGAGCGAGGCCGGAATGGCGCACATTTGCGGTCCTTGTCTCAGTGTGCCGAGACAGCGAGCGGTGTAATAAATCATCTGTCTCTTATCGCCGAAGTGACGTCCCTTTTATCGATAAGGGAGATACGTCAAGAAACCCTTTTTTTTTTTTCTCTCACTGTCACTGGTGCAGCGTAGTGTAGCAGTCGTGTTGGGCCCCGGCCCACTTCACTTCACATCATGCATGCGCGAAGCTTGGCCGAGTCGCCCGGTCAGACACCCTCACGCGGCCTACAGATAGGTACCTAGGTAGGAAGGTATTCAACTCCGTAAACCTCGACAAATTCCGTGGCTTCGCGAACTGGAGCTCATGACCTCACCACTTCTCCTCCTCCCCGATGCGAGCAACACTTACTTCCGTTGGGAAATCGTTGTCCAGTAAAATCTCACAATAACAACGCCTTGGCTTGCATGGGGTCTTTGTGAGGGGGAAGGGAACCACTGAGACGATCAAACGCGCCCTCGTATTATACTCTACCACTCACTGATCTTGCCCTACCCCAGAATCCCCTTGGTTCGTAACATTCTGCGCAATGACACAATATCGCCCAGCTCTGTTTGGGGGAGGAGGGTGTGGTTGCGCTAAGGGCACGCAAAACAATTCCAACATGTTTTGAGACAATTTTGACTACCCCGCCATCCCACTACGCCGAAGCTAAAACATGCCGCCTGGTGCCATTATCCAGGAGAGCCAGCCTCGCCTACTTCTCCTGCGAGGGAGCGGATGTCAAGCTCCAACCAGCAAAGCATCACTTGGGAAACCACAGGGGGGTGGGCAGGGAGAAGCAGGGTGACAGACAGACAAGAGAGAGGTCAGTGACGAGGAAAAGGAGCCAAATCCCATTGTTGACTCTTTTGTACTTCTACATACGGCCGCGCTGTCTGTCCCGTGGGAAGCAGCTGTTCCTGGCCAGGCAAGCCATGCTCACCATATCGCTCGCTCTCGTAAACCGAACGCCTTCCCTGAATCAGAAATTGCTTTCCCAAGGCCCGCAGGCTGACAGAGTTCGCTTCCCATTGTTTGTTGTGTCCAAGCCGGTTCCCACGGCTGCCAAACGAGTGAATACCCCCTTCCTTTCCTGAGGAGTGTCTGTCATACCAGAAATAGAGGAAAGGGGGGTCAAAAAGAAAAGGAAAAAACCAAAGGTCCCAAACGCCATGCCAATCCTAGTCCGTAGAAACGAAGGAAGTAAGGAGAGAAAAACCCCCCTTCTCCTTTCTCTCTCTCTCTCTCTTTTTTTCTTTGCTCATCTGCCCATGTCCGGTGATTCGTCTGAATGCTGGTCATAATCGTGGGGACGAGGAGCGGTAAAGAAGATGAATGTTCAATGAGCCCTGGCCTCTGAAAAGACGCCTGGTAGTGTCGTGAAGCGAAGCAGGGTGGTTGGGTTGGGTTTTCAGGGTGTTTGGGTATATCGTGTGAAAGTGAAATGCAATGCGACAAAGAAGCCTCGGTCCACTGAGTGCTATGAGGAGAAACCGGCCATCTCAGTCACGCTGAGTGCCTTTGCGCTGTAATAGGCTGTGATACTTTTGAGAATATGCACCGTCGTTGCAGAGGTGGATTAGTTTCCCCAGGGAGAGAAACAGCCCCTTTTGATGGAGTCGTTAAGGTGGAAAATGCTGAGAGGCCTGATGAAGCTGAGGACAAGGCGAAAGCAAGGGCTTTACTTCTTGGCCATGTTGTCGTGGAGTCGCAGAATTCTAGTCCGGAACCACAAGACGAAGCTCGTCCAGGCGCCCTGCGTCTTGCGCTTGGCAGTCAGGGAGCGGCGGGGTCCCTCGAACATGGCGTCGTCGGCCACAGGAGCCTGGCCCTGGTCTGTGCTCTCATAGTTGCGGCTGGCAAAGCCAACACCACCGCCGCTCTCGGCAGCTCCTATGGCCAGCTTCTCAGCATCGGGGGCCGTCTTCTTGCGGCTGATGGAGGGGCGGATCAGGTCGCTGGAGCTGTTGCGGGCGCTGTGGGAGAAGCTCTGCTTGCGGGCGGCCTCCTTTGCCTCTCGCTTCATCACGAGCTGCTGCTCACGCTCATGGCGCAACGCCTCTTTGATGTCAGCGCGCTCTCGCTTGCGCATTTCTTCCTTGTCCCTCTTCTCGTTCTTCAGGCGCTCCTTCTCCTCCCAGCGGCGGCGCTCCTGTCGGATGCGCTCCTGGTGGTAGCTAGAGTCGAGGTCGGAGCGCGAACGCAAACGGAAGCCGTCCAAGGAGGTGCGCAGGGGAGACATGGCGGTTACTGATGTTGAGGGAGATGCTGACGATAGGGGCGAGAGCACGGGTGCCGTGTTGGGCACAGCAGTGGAGGAGGGGTCGGAAATCCCACCCGACTGGTTAATGTCCGAGTGGCTCGAGACGTGTGCGAGTCGCGAAGAAGCGGCGTTGGAGTTTGTACGGCTGGTGTTGATGCGCAGTGAAGGGGGCCCGGTGTGGTTGTTGATGTCGGACAGAGACGAGGTGCGACTGGCCAGTGAGGGTCGGCGGGGGTAAGATGACGATGAGGGGTTGCTAGTGGTGATGGGTATTGAGGAAGAGAGGGCGGCGGCGTGGTAATTGCTGCGATGGTGTAGGTGTTGCTGGTCCAACAGGTCGTCGTCGTCGTCCTCGGTGATTGTTGGGGAGTAATCGCGGGGCCCGGTGGCTCCGGGGTTGGTGTTGATGATGATGTTGTTGTTGTTGTTGCTGTTGCTACTGCTGCCGCCTTGGTCGAGGCTGGCGAGTGAATTGGCGTAGGAGAGGGGCGGCGTCGAGGTGCGCGGCGTCTGCTGGAAGGGGTGGACGAAGGTGCCGCCGTTGCGGTGGCCGCTGCCGCTGGTCGCTACACTGACGTGGGAGGTGCCACTGGTCGAGCGGGCATGCGAGAACTTGCTCCTTCCGTTTCCGATGCTGCTGCTGTAGCTGAGTTCTGTCGCCGAAATGCTGAAGCTGACGTCCCTTCCCCCGAACGATCCTTCCCTCTCTCTCCCCAGACTCCCCCCATAATGTCCAAACGTCGTCTGCTGCTCATCCCACCCTCGATCAAGGTCCAGCGAGTTCTTTTCCGAATGCGACAGCTTTTTCAATATCGGCTTCACCACTGGCTTACTTCGCGTCTTGGAGAGCTTCCCTGAGCTCCCATCCGTATACGAAGCCATCGTCTTTTTGACGTCCTACACACGAGCGAGCCACGAGCAACCTTACAACCGTTTCCCTTTGGGACGGATGCGCTTCCTACTTCTTTTCTTTCTCCTTCCTCTGTACTCCTCCTTTTTGCCCTCCACTACGACGTCCCGCTCGTTTCAATTGCAGTCGCGTGCTGTCGACTTTGCACTTGGCAGTTCCCAAGCGGGGGTTCCAACTGGTGATGGTGATGGCAGGTTGCCAGACCGGGAAGCCGACTTCACCATGCAGCCCGGGGCCGGAGACCGCACCCCAGTCTCGGAGACGCGTCTCTTGCAGCGATTATGGCCACCGGGCGCGATGCATGGATCGAGGCAATACGGGGTACGAAACGGCGACGAAGGCGGCGGCAGCGGCTGTGATTGGGTTCGATACCGGAAACTACGACTAACAACGTGTGTGTATGTGTGTGTGTGGGTGTCTGTGTGTGTGTGGATGTGTGTGTGTGCGCGTGTACGGTTGTGTCTGTGGTGGTGACGTTGAGCCGGCTTTAAATCCACAAGAACGGACAAGCGGCGGTCATGTCATCCAACATACGGTGAGAGATGGACCCAGGCGGGAGGGGGGAGCGAGATGAGCGGCGCCGGGGTTATCTAATGGGCGAGGCGAAAGGTGGGAGCGACACAGGCTGACGAAGCGGAATGGGCGGAGTCCTCCAGGCAGATGGGATGGGATGGGAAAAGATGGGCGATGGGGGGAGAGCGTGTGGCGGCCGTCTGGGCATGCCTCACCTTGTCGTTTTCAGCATACACTGCCCACCGCTGCACCGATTGAGTAGCAGTCGACTCGACCCGAGTGCGAAGGATGTCAGTCAGCCCAGCTGCACCGTCGTCTGCGACTCGAGCTGTCGCTGTTGCTGTTGCCGTTGGCGTTGCCGCTGCTGTTGCGACTCGGTCGTGCTGCAAATGGTAATGTCCCCGGCAATGGACGACGACTATGACCGACCCCAGCAGAGAAACAATGTGTGAGGGAGGGGAGGGAAAACGAGAACGGGGGAAACGAGACACAAGATACCACCACCCCTACTGCGTAAGCAGTTGCACAAGGGCCACCGTCCACCGTCCGCGTCGGCAGCAGAACAGCAAGCGAGTCCAGGCCACCGTCAAAAGTGCGCCGAGTATCCGCAACCCGCTTGGCTACGCCTGGTTCAGCCTCATTCCTTTCTCGACTGGCATGGAGCACGTGGGGGGGAACCAAGAAATGCGCCCGGAGAAGGATCGGGGACATCGAGCAAGACGACTAAGACTTTGACAGAGAAGAATGAGGGGTACCCCTTCTAAAGCGGGAGCAATGGCATGGCGTTGTTTGGGGCCTCCAGACGACCGGCTTTTAAGGTTGCGGGCTCTCAGGACGAGCCCAGACGGCTTAATGTTCCAGAGGTTGCTTCCGGAGTGTTTGGTCCAAAGAATCCAAACGGTAACTTTTTTTTTCTTCTTTTTTCTCTTTTCCTCGCTCAAATGCTGCTAGGGCGACTGGGTTGGGTTTGTTTACACTACTTGGGAAAAAGGCGCATCATCAACAAAACACTGCCGCCTTGTTCATAAGGGTAATTAATGTATGCCTCCCCCGCCTAGGAGGTACCGGTGAGTTAGTTGAGTGGAAAGGTGGGCCCATGGACCTCAGGTGATCGAATGAGAAGCCCAAAGCCCCGGGGCGGAAGACTAGAGAAATCAAGACTAACGAAAAAATATCTGGGTCTTGCTTCCGGGGGGGTGTCGACCGGGTGGAACAGAGGGGGGGCGGGGGGTTTGACGCCGCGCCGATGACAAAGAAGGAAGCAGGGCATAGCGAAACCATGCAAGCTAGGTATGAAAGGAAGGGGACTTTGTCAGAAGGGGTCTACGACTACGCGACTACGAGAAGCGCTGCAAGTTGCGGTGGAGGGTGGTTATCCAGAGGCAGTACAACAAGCATCAGCATTGGCATGGGCTGCCTCTATTGATGACCTTCTTGACGCCGCCTGCCGAGTGCAGTCGCAAGAGGGCGTGACCTACATACACGAGCAAGCCTATCCGCCCAGTATCCGGACGTACCGCACACAGGCACGCAGGGCATATGCGCGCGCGCGCGCGCAAAAGAGAGAGAGAGAGAGAGAGAGAGAGAGAGAGAGAGAGAGAGTGTGTGTGTGTGTGTGTGAGGGGGGCGCAGACACGGACGCGGACGCAAGCACAGTACTGTGTCTGGCAATCCCACGTTACTCTACGCCATCGCCAGGCCAGGGCCGAAGCGGCAATGGAACAGTAGCAGCAGCAGTCCACAAACTCCAGAGAGAGGGAAACGGTCTGAGACTGAGGGGGGAGAACGACTTGGGATGGACGCGGCAGGCCTTGCTTGGCATTGACGGTACCTTTTTACAACACCTCAAACGGCTTCCTGCGCACACAGGCATAGCCTTACTACTAGACAAAGACTCTGAGAAACACAAGACGGTTGGCAGGCCATCCCCTTCTCGGACCGCGCTGCTTCGGATCAGTCTCACCCAAACCACACAGCGGCTTGCCGATGATCATTTCCAACTCGCCATGGCGGATCCAGAAGAGAAGGGGAAAAGTTTTTCGTCCAGGATTCTGTTTGCGGATGCCAGGTACCAGAAACCCCCCATCGGCTGCCAGCGTCAACGGGGACAAGAGAAGCAAGCCATGGAGAGAAGAAAGGCGAGCTACCTACCTAGGCAACTAACTAGATACAGTCAATCTGTCAGTCAGTCAGTCTGGGGGACACAACTTGACCCCCATCGCTGTCGAATTGAAACATCGCTGCATCGAGCTAAAAAAGCCTATGGTCTGTCAATAGGAACCTACCAAACCTGTCCCGGCTCCCATTCCCCAACCACCCCCATGTGCCTGCCCACCACCCACCTACCTACCGTCTGCGGCCCAAATCAGGGTCACGGTTCATGGGATATCGTCTCCATGAGAACGAGGATGAGGACAAGAAGGAAAGCCGGTCGAGAAGAAATGGAGAGCAACACATTCGGTCCTGTTACGCCGGCGTTGGTAACAAACGCCAAAGAAAATGAAATTCCGCCCCCCCCCCCCCACAAAAGGCGCACCACCCACCACCCACGATCTTGCATCCTTCGACGACCACGACGACACGCTTAACTTTCCCCCAATCACCGTCTTCAAATGCCTCACTGCGACAGGAAGAAGCTCGCACCGCGTGCTTATTTCTTCTGTCTGTCCTTGTCACCATCAGAGAGACTTTGGCAGAAAGTCAAAATGCCAGCCAGGGAGAGAGCCATTCTTCTCGCGGAGCCTTGGCCCGATCTTTTTCGCACCCCGATGCCATGCCGGTTGCCAAGCATGAGTTCCCCATCATGGCAAAACAGAGACATCGACCAAGTGACTCGCCGTCGTCGTCATCGCCAGGTCATGGAAATTGCCTTGGCCATGGTTTATCCAGGCAAAAATGCTCTTATACGTCAACACACCATTAACAATTCAGGCCCTTGTTGGTGGCGGCAGCGAGGCCAACCTGCGGAACAAGACCAACATAGGTATTCTCTCTCTCTGTTCTGACAGGCTGCTCCCCCGCACCGTGCTGAGCTGCACTCTCGTGATCCAAGCCAATCAAGCCCTTCGGTCGGCTCAGCAAGGTGAGGAGGTGACAGGAAGACCAGCCTGGCACAGCAACGTACCACCACCAACCACAGCCAATCAGTCGTCCTGCTCCGACTGTGTGGCCCGCCTACCCCGCCACCAAAACGCCTTGCAGATTCAGGCCCGGAATCCTCCAGAGAATTACAAAAGCTGGCCCGCCCGGTCTATGTGCATTGCTTCGATATGAAGCATCATTAATTCTGATGTGGTGTCGGCCATTGGCAGTGCTTATGAATGCCCATTACTGCGCCGCACTCAAGAGCGACCCCGTCTCTCGGTCACTTAAACACATGCTCCAGATCGACCAACCAAGAGACGAAAGACACCTACCTAGACTAACATGACGTTCCGTACATGCCAGCAAACGCGATTCCAAACTCTCACTTAGGTACTTTACCCGCCTTGCCCGCCCGCCCCAAGCCACGGCCAAGCCTATCCCACTTCCCTCCTGTCCTTCTGAACTTAGTCTGTATTTGCATATCAACCCATGTTTCGACCACTGCACAGATGTTGTTGCGGTCGGCCATCCAGCCAGCGCAGGCTCATGCAACCCCGGATTCAGGGTGGTTAGGAGGACCGGCCGAGACCACTGAACTGACACGGCCAGCCTCGCTCATCTCGGCATCCTCTTCTACCGGTCCCCTGCGTGCCTGCCGCCTGCCTTTGCCCGCCAAAGCGAACGCTCTCGGATCTTGCTTGGGGGAAATTGAAAAGGGTAGGTTGCACCGGCCACCGACAGCACTTCTCTTGCACGGCCGCCCAGCGGTCGCATGCTGCAAACACGGACACACTGGGCAAATGCTTTTTTCTGGTTGATATCCCGCATGTCCGTCGGTGCATGTACGGACGGGGATTATTGTCTGCGCGCAGCGACGATAACACCCACAAATAGGAACCACTTATGGTCTCGTGTTCCTTCCCTACGTCTCTCCCCGCTCCGGCCACATCTTTGGTGGGTCATCCCAGCTTCTATTTTCCCTTCATCTTGCGTCGAGGATCGGATCCACGATGCCTTTTTTCAATCCGTATCCCAGACCAGGGAAGACTTGTTGGGGAACTGTCCAGGACCTGCCACGAGAGTGACACTTGGATCACCAGCTGCTTTCTCCGGCCATCCGGTCAAGGAGGGGGGTGGGCCAAAAAGCGCATACGTGGTGGCCCTGCCGCAAATACCAGAAACACGACCGCCTTGGAAGCTCATGGGCCATGGCCTGGATCGACCCGAAGCCATGGTATGCTCCTTGCTTCCCTGGTCGGGCGTTGCAGTCGATCCCGCAGGCAGACTGGCGAGACGCGGTCGCCAGCCGTCTGATACCGGTAGGTATCAGACGCCCCTGACGATCCGAGTCCATAACAGGTTGGTTATGAGCGGGACTAGCTGCTTGCCTCGTGTAGCTCGACTTTGGGCGGAGCATCTCCTCTCAATCGACGGCGTGACGGCTCGTCAGCTGGTTCATGATGGAAGTCTATCTCTCACTCGCTTGTGATGCCATGCAACACGACCAGATGAGCGGAGGTTCACTTTGCCCCCCCCACGCTCTGGTGGACACGGTTCTCCCGGTATTCATAGCTTTTTTCACATTTTGCTCGTTTCGAAACGTGGCATCGTTTGATGCGTATGCCTTTAATATCTCACATATGCAGATGATGCCAAACAAACCCCGGACAATGCTATGCTATGCGATATACCATGCCCAGACTCGGTCTGCGATCCGGCGGCTGCCAGAGCTGGGGCATACGACACCGGTATCAGCCTGCCACAAAGCCGATGCCGTTTTACGGCGGTTTCGAACACAGGGCTGGCAGGGCGCCTAATCAGGCCAATATAACCTTACATGTCTAATTCACTGCTGGTCACCTCGTGGCCCATGCTCTTGCGAGAGCACTGTTCACGTGCGTTGCGGAACGGGCGGCTCTAGACCCGAGTAACACGACATTGACGATGGCTCGCAAATACACCCCCGAACGCGGGGATCGCTACAAGAAAAGCACCATGCGACCTACCTACCGGCGTGGCGTCAGCCGGCAAAGATGGACGACCGCCCCTCCCCTTCTTGGAGGAGGGGAGTGACAAGCCCACTGCCCCGGCTGGATACGATGCTCTCCCGATATTGAAGTCTTCTGGCCTGTGATCTCCTCGCACCGGCCTTTTTTTTTTTTGGACTACGAATGTTAGTGTCTCATAGACAAAGACTACGGCTGGACTCTCTTGCAATCTGCTGGGCAAGTGGCTCCCGCCGTCTGGTACCAGTCCAACGTTTTTCTTCTGTGCTGCAGGCGTAGTCTCCTTTCCGCCTAACCGCATAGGATCGTGGCCTCATCCCTCCCCGTTGCGCCTTGGAATGAACGCCATGCCCTGTCCGGGACGTCAAAACTGTTCTGCCATCTTCCGAGACTGTCCCGCCATGTACCGGGTGTCTCTCGTGAGTGTTGTGCCGCCGTAGGCGACGACGACGAGAGTCCCTTCTTCGCAGCCGTGTTCTCGCGTCTTAGGGGAGCTTGGTAACATGCATTGACAACGTAATGAACATACAACCCAGAAGAATGGCAGGCCATTCGGTCATTTTCAATTACAGGGGAAGTACAATCCCCGTTTTCGGCGCTGTTCTTCGCCGGGCCGGGCCTTGAAGGTTCAGAAGACAAACGTTCACGGGCCGCTGGGACGGCTTTTGATGTGTGTCACCGCCGTCTTCCTATACTACCATGACACCCCCCCCTCCCCCCCGGGGGATTCATATGAATGCAGTAGCAACGAGAGCTTTTCCCGCCTGTCCGTAAGCAAGTGGCGTCGTCCAGAGAACATGTGGTAGATGTCCCATTATTCGCGGACTGCTTGCTCAACTCCCTAAGGTAGTCAACCCCGGCAAGCAGCAACTGCTACAGGAGAACGGCTGCCGTCACATGCTTGTGACATGTCCGCGCGATGGAGAGAACCGAGGTAAAGGAGAGACGGGCATGCGTAGGGAGAGGGAACTGGACGGGCTACTTTAGGCTCTGGACGAGGGCCAGCTAGGACAGGCCGTCTCAAACCCCCACGCTTCCCGTTTATATCGCTCTTGCAAATACAACAGTTGGGTCTTCTACGGTGCTGATTGGGTCTGTATGTAATCTTTCTAGACGTCTTGAAGAGAACAGGACACACACTTCCGCCACAGCGCGGTTCTTGGACTTTGGACACTCGTTTGACCAGGCAGCAGTGAACATGTAAAAAGAGAAGAAAAGAAAGAAAAGAGAAACGGCAGCTCGTCATGATACTTCGTGTAGACCACTGCCGTTTGGCTTTGTTTCCGAAAAGGAAGGATGGTGGTCACACGACAAAGTATCCTCGCCCTCGTTATCGCTCCCACTGCAAAACGCTTGCTTGACGTCCCCCGGCATCCGTCCTCGACCTTGCTTGTACTCCTTGATTCTGGTTCTGGTTTTCAGTTGCCGTTATTCAAGGACGAGCCACAACTAAGGACACAATCGAGTTTGTCACAGTAACCATGCCTATTCGCACCCCCGAGTCTTTCCAAGACGTACCAAGCAAGCACTAACGAGCTTTCCAGAACGACAGTCTGGCCATCCAAGGGCGCTTCGGCAGCGTGCCCGAACAGATATTCCGGAGGATACCCCCGTCCCACACCAAGGACCTAAGCACCGCCAGCTGCGTCGGATTGCCTACACCGTTGCCGCTCCGAGGTTCGAGGACCACCAAGAGCCAGCCGTATGGTGGCTGCCGGCGCCGTGCTGATGACGATCGCTCAGCGAAGAGCCGCCGGCACTGTCACATCCCGCATTTCCTCTATTGTTCCACCTCATCCGCTCCAGGGACAGTCTCGGCTGTAAGCGGGCCGTGCCCTGGGGACTCCGGTCTTCGGGCCGTCCTTCAACGCGTAACCAGGCAGAGCTTGTTGCCTCATCAAAGGGCTCAACGATGCCGCTTTATGGCACTTGCAGCTTTCCAGCCTCGCCTTGGGTTGTAACCGCCCTTTTTATTCGTCATCGAGGACACGAAGTATCGGTTGGCTGTCGTCTCTTGCACGTCTGTTATTGCTCAGCGCCGGGCACTTGCACCATACTTGGGCTCGCAAGAAAATTGCGGCATTCATTCCTAAGATGATTCGGTCTTTCAGCCGCCTAAACAGATGCGTCTGCATGGCCTGCTTAGGTCGCCAGGGGCAGCCGGCCAATCTTTGGCAACAGGTTTGCTCTGGCAAGGCCGTCTCAGACTAGGAAAACGCTTGCGAGGACACCCCGTGAAGTGGGAACACACGTGCTCTTGTTAGGGTCTCTTTCCACGCGGTTGTTGATAGTGGCTACCCGCTCGACGTGAGAAAAGTACCTGCGAGGTAGTACTCAAGTATATTCACACCGGGTCCGCAGATCCAGGTCCTTCTCCGGAGTCCACGCATGCTACCTGCTTCAACAGGCCCAATAAGGCAAGGACATTGATAGTTTGAGGACGATTGCCCGAGGGCTTCGCCAGTACCATCGTCAGCGCCAGTCTTGGTTGCGGGGAAAGTGGCGAGTGTGGAAATGTCCCGCGATGATCATGAAGGCAGTTCCAAGGCGAACAGGGCCCGAGATGGTATGAAGAATCAAGTTAGGAAAATGAAGGGCACCGGGTCACTTGACCATCACGTCCATGTCTTCGGATGGGCCTACGGGGCCCCCGCCTATTCTGCCGTACCTTTGAGACCCGAATCAGTCGGGTCCCATGACTGTCAATCTCCTGGGTTGCAGGAGATGGACAGCGGCAGAGCCCGAGGCGAGCTCTTCGACGTCCCCCCAATCAAATTCAAAAGGTGGAAGAGAATCCTCTTAAAGTATTAACCTACCTGAGGCAAAAACATTGCGCCTCTATGCATGCCAACTGGAGCCGCAACAGAGCTGCATTGTAGCTCATGTCGCCACCGGGGGTTCATGGTTCGTTCTGAGCGGGTTCTCGCCGCTTCGTGAAGGATCTGGTGAGGCCCGGAGCAGGAAACATGCCGCGGGCTTGCGGGATGATGGATGGGAAGGTTGTATACAAACACAGCCCTAGGAACAGTCGTCCGATCGACCTTGACAAGCATGCCAGATGATGGCATGGATCTCACTCTGCATGGCGCCGAGTGCGCCTCTACGGCCGAGTGATTACGGCTCCAGCCAAAGACAATGCCTTGTCGATGAGCGTTGATTTTCTCCAGCTGACAGAACCTTTTGCATTTGTGCGAGGGTTTGGCCCTGGGTGTCGTCGCGCTGTGGGAGCATCGTCGGCAGAGACCAATTTTTGGCTGCACCAATACCACCCACCCATTCTCTCTCCCTCTCTCGCGCGCGCAAGCGTACCTACCTCTAATGCCCAAGTCTACCGAGGGTATTCCATGGAAAACTTTCAGAGACCGTTGGAAAACGTCCGGAACTGCAAGCAAAGACGATAGCTCACATTCGTGACTGCCAAATGGATGAGGTCGCATCGACCCTTGGACCTTGCGCCCTGCGAGACATGCATTAGACATTGGACAGCTCATAAACGCTGCGAATATGCACCCTGTGCGTTCTGGAGCAGCAAACAACTGGTTTCGTCATGACAAAGCGGAACAGAGAGGAATTACTTACTTGGCCACTGTGTGCCTACGTAACGTCTGTGTGGTTTTCCAGGCACGGTTGGTCCTGCAATAGCAGACATTTTATCCAAATAGCAGAACGGGACTGCATGAGACTGGGAGCAGTGATGCACATCATCCAAGATCAACCACTCCGGAAAGCACTGCCTGCTTCCCCGGGACACACTTCCCGCACGATTCCACCCTGACCACCATGCGCTGTCATCAGGGCCTGGATCCATCGTAGGCCGCATGGGTGTATAGCCCATCCGAATGGGGAAGTGAGGCCTGTCCGGCTTCCCACGAGAACGATGCCGTGAGCGCGCTCTGCGGCACCCAAGAAATTGGGGCCTGACGTAGGATGACGGAGAGAACGGTGGAAAGGAATCGCCTATGCCGCGGGGGTCAGTAGGACTGGGCAGAAATGACGGTGGCCATCGCATTCCAAAGCTGTGAGATGTCAAACTAAGCAGGCCAAGTCCGAGGAGTATATGACTCTCTATCTTTTGGTTGTCGAAGGATTATCCAGAATAATCGCGCTTCGAAGTCGCTGATGGCTATCCAAGAAGCCATCTAGTCAACCGGTTGGGATGGAGAGTCGGTACCAAGATGGTATCAATGCGATTATGCTTGTGAAGCTCGCGGAAGTGACTCTTCTTTGGGTGCTACTCTTCAACGATTATGCTACCACAGGTATCCGATAGACTGGAAGCGGCTGGAGCGTCTCTTGACGAGAAGGGGGGGGGAGGGCGGCGTTCTAGGCTCCTTGCCCTCGCTTCTTGGTCTCGATGCTGGCGAATGCCGGCCTGCAGCCCGTCGGGTCTGCCGGCGCAACTTTCCCGCAGTTCCGACGTTGGCAACCGAAACGGTTAGCTATGCAGTCGGTATCAGTGACGGCCGGCCTGACAGATTACACTGCATTGTGCAGGGACCTGACACTGTGGAGTCAACGAGCAGCTGAGATATGAGGAGGAGCTCATGGCAGGACTGGTCTGTCTTCCTTTCGGTGTTGGTCGCATCAGATCACCATCCGTTCAAACCAGAGGGTGCCCTCGGTTCCCTGAAGTAACCATTGCAAAGCCCAAGGGTTGGTTCGTGCAAAGACTTGATGGATTCGTATTGTGGCTGAGAGACTGGTACGAGACGGCCGTCAGCATCATAAGAATGTACAGACATACATACATATGTGGAGCTAGGGTGACACCTCACCTGCCACTGTACCACCCACTCTTGACATATCACAATGTGACAGAAGGCTGTCTCGTCTGAGTAAAGAATGGGGTCGCTAGGCAATAACAGGGTACATATTCCATGCCGCAACTCCATGCAGAGTTTTCCAAGTGGGCTCAAGCTTCAATCTTTGCCCCGGCTCTCTTTCTCTCTCTGCCCTCTTCTTTCGAGTGTACCGGAGTATGATGTGGGTGCAGGCAAGGCGGTGGGCCCCGAAGAAACATCCGACAGAACAGAGCAAGTAGTGAGCGTGTGTCACTTTCCTCCACCATGCAAAATCCACCATCAAATCCCAAAGTGGGCTTGTCCGTCTCAAAACTTGATTGTTTACAAAGCTTGCTCTCACAGCAAGAATGCCTAGCATCATGCACAATGTGACTTTGCTGTATGCGTGTGGCTTTATCGAGCAGAGAGAGCCTTGGTGAGAATTGACTGTGGTTGCAAGGTGTTCGCTTGTGCAGACAGCTCCCAAGATGTCCGAACTAGCAACGCTTCGAGCCTGCTCCGTGCTCAAGGCCCGTGTGTCATCCGAACCGGACGGCGGCCGTGTCATTCTTCAAGCACGCCCCAAGAGTTGCATGGGTTGTGACCGAAGAAGCTAAAGCAGTCTGGGGAGATCCCTGACTGTCTGCCCCGGAGTATCAGTCGCGATTTGCGCCCTAAATAGCCAAGGGAAAAGAGATGATCTTCTGCCACAGGCATAGATAGCGTCTCCACGAGCCTCAACCCTGATAAATTGGCAGCATGGGATCCGAATATGATGTGAACAGCAAATCATGCAAGGATCACTGCGGCCAAACCGTGGCATTTTCGTGCCTGGCGCCAACACACGTCTCGAGCAATGGTGAGGTGATGCCGCCTGTACTGTTTAGCAATCGATGTGGTCTAGCAAGGGAAAAAAGACTAGATGACCTGGTGGACCAAACCAAGGTCGGAGAGTCGACCCCGGTAGGGGCCGAGTCTTGTAGCAGGAAGCATGGCCGTTGGGAGGAGAGATAGCGAGGCTGGGAGGGCGAGTGGGCGGTTGGAGAGGGCCTGAATGCATATGTATGTACTGGTGTAGGTACCCCTCGTTGTTCACAAACGTGTCGCATGCCTCGACAACGGAGGTCCCGCCCGCTACGGCTCGGTCTTGAGGTGTGCGGGCCGCGGGAGCGTGGGTGAGAAGCATGTCCTGCGACCAGCCATAGTAGCGTGTTGCTCACAGTCGCACGGAGGGCCATGACTCGTTGTAGCCACTGAGCTCCGAGCTGTTTACTTGATGGGTTTCTTCCGTGTCAAGTTATGCACTGTTGAGCGAACTGGCCTAGCGGCCACCTACCTGCATGACGGGTCATCTCCCGTGGTGATAAGAGCCAATGCATCCGTAATTTGTTGGTTGTCAAGCGACGTGGGCAGTCATCTAGAGCAATAACACTGTAGCCATAGAGGTGGTAAGTACCGACAGCGAAGTGACTAGGTATAGCAATCGGCAAGTACCTGCACCGCCATGCACATTCGCCCTAGGCTCCTTGATTAAGAGGAAGACGATGGAAGGTTGAAATTTCGGACGTTACTTCGGGGTTATTTGTGCTCCTGAAATGCAACCAAGGCGTGCAGAGAGCCATGGTTGTGGTAACGCTGTCGCTGGCACTAGGCGTCTGGCATGGTGCCATAACAGAGGCTGTTGTTGCTGTCGTTGCGCCCATTGGCTCGGTAGAGTGTCTATTGCATATAAAGCTGCTGAGAGGACAAAACCGGAAGAGAGCGCGAGCCGTGGGTAGAACCAAAGCATTGGATGATGGAATGCAGCTGGGTTAATGGTGGAATCAGGTGCCGCCAGCTAAGGCGTTTTGGTAGCCAAATAGCATCGTACCGGTGCGTGCGGCCAGCCAAAGAAACCACGGCGCAATGCCAAGCTAACGCTGAAGTTCCATACGATGGCGATCTGTTGTGAGCTTTAGCAGGTTCCCAATGGGGCCAGATGCAGCGTACCATGTCCCGACCCCGCGCTGGTTGGTGGTGAATGTTGGAAGGACGTAATCTTTGCGAGCATAGCAAGCACATCAAGGTACTTGGTTGGCACACGCCTAAGGCGGCCGTCAGCAGCCTAAGGCACGACGGATTATGCTATGCTATTTTGGAATAACCGTACTTGTCGAGTGAAGAGAAAGACGAGGCGTGGCATGGCATTGCTGACGCAAGCAGGCAAGCAATGGTTCTCAACGATGCATATATGTTCCATAGCGTGGAGGTATGACATATCGCCGCATTACCTGTGTTCTGCGGCGTGAAGCGGACATCTAGCTGACGAGCATCAGTCAAAGATGGCCTGGCTCGTCGACAACAGTTGAGACGCTCCGGGGCTGTTTCATTACGAGGACCATGCCGGCGAACGGCGTATGCGGCCTCAAGTTCCATTGCGTACGGGGGGGGGGGAAGTGGCCGAGGCAGGGCACGATCTGGACATTGGGCTAGCAACCGGATGCTTGAGACTTGAGATGAGCTGCGAGGTTGAGGATAGCTTCGTCTCATGCCTCTACACGTCTGAAGGATGTGATTGAGTACATCTTTTGACATGTCGGCGTAGGCCGGTAGACGTGGATGGAATGGGGGACAACTGGCGCGGGCGGATTAAGGCGAAGCGGCCAGGAACTTGGGGACCAGCAAGAAGTAACTCAATGAATTCCCAGTCGATTGAGTGCTGTTGATGGAGAGAGGGAGACGCGGGAATGGAAGTAAGTAATCGACCAGGGTGACTGGCAGCAGGCTGCGAATATTTCTCCCGCGCAGCATGGAAGGGTGGCAAGGAAGGGACGGGATGTCGGTGGAGCAGATAATTCTAGAAGGTGAGGCAAGGTGAAGAATGCTACCTAGATGCGCACCTTCCCTTGAAATCTCCAGGTTGCTGGGGGAGGCGAGCGATGGATGGATGGGCTAGGCGAGGAAGGAACACACACACACACACACACGTCAAACAACCATCATCAAACCTCATGCCCTCCAACGCCGGGTTTTCTCAAGACGACCAACTTGTCCTGCCGAGTCAACTGCTCACTTGCCTCACGTCACATTCGTCCATATTTCCTCCGACCCTTAGCAGTAATGAATGATGAATGGGGTGGCGCCAAGGTAAGCTCCTCTCGCCGCCCATCTATCTACCTATCCCATGCTAAAATAGACTGAGACACGATCAGGTAGGTAGGTAGGTCGCTCCAACATAACATCAATTGGGTGTTCCATCGTCGACAAGTCAGTCGTGCACCAGTCACGTCACAGACAACGCAACGCGCCTTTCTTCTCAAAAGTCACAAAATAGAAATGTCCTCACCCGAGTTTCCGAATGGGCATGCTGATATTGATACTAGCCCAATCCAACTATCAGTCCCGATGGAATGACTCTCCGTCGCTCCGCAATCTACCCCTCCACCCTCCAACAACGGCTTGAGATGGACCTGGTCAAGATATTGTCGACATTTCCTTCCATCCCTGTGCCTGCCACTCGGATTGCCTGCGGTGCTATTTAACCCGGCATCTGATCATACCACACACCCTACCTACACTGACAAGATGCACCACCTACAGCGGTTCCGATCCGATCCCCCATCCTGCCCATCAGCCCCCTACAGTGTTCCGTTACGAATACCCATCTTCTCTGGGAAAAAGGTACGACGTCTTCCCGTCCAGATAAGGCAAGGCGTCGTCCTGTCTTCTTCGGCTCGTGTTCAATCGAGATCACGACTGGCCTACAGCGTCCCCATGCCGTTGTCGTCGCACGCTACGCCGAATCCATCCATCCACATCCTGCATCGTCCTTGTCGGCGACTCGGCTCCTACAAACACCATGCAAGTGCTTTCTGATGTCAGGCCCAAAACCGTGTAGGATGGATTGATCAATGTCCCACCCAAAGTGCAGATAATTCACACACACACACACACACACACACGCATATGAATAAACCTCTTTTCCTTCTCAGGTTGACAGCTTCATGGCTTGCAGCCTGCAGGACGGACCAGCTCGATGTGGTGGTCACTCGGCGGGAGGTGCGCAAAGAGGGGACCCCGAGATAACGGCCGGCACACGCCAGATGCAGCAGCACACACTAATTACATCCTGGCGTGCCGTTGCTCTTCTGCTCGTAAAACACCCTTGGTACGCTACGCAACTCACATGCTTCACGCATAGGACTCCCGGACGTGCTGCGTGCTCACTGTCGGCCGGCACGGGAGAAGTCGTGGATGGGTATGCCCCCAAATGTCTGTGCATCCCATCCGGTCCGGAATTTGACGAGGAGCAAGCAACCTCGGACACCTGGAGTGAGACGGGATGCGGACGACGGGCTTCATGATTGATGGAGACCATCTGCGTAATCCCCACCACCCTAGCGCTCGCTCCGCAACTCAGCAGCGTCCTGCTGCAAAAGACAACGGCAGCATGGGACCTGAGTGGTCCTTCTCTTGTTCGCATATTAGCACTGGACAATTCATTCAACCCCAACCAAGGCGATCTACAAGCTACGGGAAATACTCGCGCCTCTTTTCGAGGACTACCTAGCCGCGGGGCCGCAATCATCACGAAAACGGAATCCGCCCCGGCCAAGTCGGGCAAGGATCAGAAGCATCATGGACCGTCAACCCTGTCGGTCCTGTCGTCGCAATGCGGCAGGTCAGAGTGAATGATGCGAGTGCAGAGGCAACAGCACTGCGTCTGACACTCCTCTGTCCGCACCGCTCATCAGATATCAGAATCGCACGGGCATACAATGGCGCTCCGAACAGCAGTAGTCAAGCAGCCTGGCGTCACCCATCATTCAGGCGTGGTGCGTGCACGCACACATACCTACACACCCTCTTCTTGGTGCTGTTGACTACCAATGGACGAGTGAAGAAGACGGGAAGCCAGGCCGGCTGGCTGGCTGGAGAGGGAGGGGCTACCAAGGAAAGAGGCAGAGACGAGTGAGCGATATGCTTGAAGGATCAGTCGAGGGGACCTGCAGGTCCGAAAGATAGGTTTTGCTCGGTACTATTCACGAAACAAACCCCCAGCAAGCGGCAGAGAACCAGAGCAACAAAAACCGTAGCATCCGAAGCCAGAGCTGACCCTCTTCTGGCCTGGCTGCGTATGCTTGTCCGGGTCTGGTCTGGTCTCTGCTCGATAACGGGTCAGGCAAAAGACGAGTCCCCATAATAAGCAGCACGAATGCTTGTGCATCCGCCCGATTCAACTCCACGCCGGCCGTCCGTCCGTTTGTTAGATGGAAAAACCGGGGGACTTGATAACGGCCCAGGCAGGGTCTCTCGTCCGTCAGTGCGTGTCCATTGCGCCGACTCTTTTTCTTCCTTCTTTTTTCGCCCCCCCCCCCCATCCAAACCTTGGTAGGTAGCGACTAGAGGCACCTATTCTCCAATTTTACAGGATTCTGCCCCTCCCGGGTTTGCGAGAGCCTGTGGCCAAGGTACCACTACTCAGTCCCTTGCCGTTGGTTGCTGTTGCTGATTAGGTAGAACTGCCGCCGTGAAACCCTATCCATCCTCTTGCCTCCTGTTCGGTTTCGTCTTTCACTCATGCTTTGGCTGCCTTAGAGACAATCTCGAATTCACTGGGCCGGCCCAATCGACCTCGCCTAGACTTTGCTCCGCCGAGCTAGCTGCCTAGCCCTTGTCGCCCTCTCTCGGCTGCGACTCTCTCCAAGGCAAGACCATTGACGGAAAGGCTCTGCTCCTGGTCCTTGTCCCTCGAGGACCTACCTTCCGATTCTCCCCACCTTTTGTCTCTGGATGTGCAGATGCCCGGTCGTACTCAAACGAATGATGGAATTTGCCCACCCCGAGCAGTGGACCTCCAAATCTCGCCGTGCTGCCATTTTCCACCTCAGCTAGCCGCTCAACCATGGAGAACGGAGAAGGTTGGCCAACCAAGGCGAAAAGACCCTCCCTGGTGCACGCAGGGTATGGCGTTATTCGCGCGCTACACTAGTTGCAAGTATCGCGCATCCAACAAAAAGGACGGGAAAAAGGTGCTAGCCTCTCTCGTCGCTCTTCGTCGCCTCTCAGGTCTGTGCTTGTGCTCCTACCCCCCCCTCTCTCTGTCTGTGCTGCCCTCCAAGCCGCGCCCTCAGAAATACAGACTCCACAGGCTGCGGTCGCTTCGTTCCCCTCCCCACCAGGTCGACTCCGCCTTGTGATTCGCCTTTCCCCAGTCGCCCGCCGTCCATAGCGCAATGGGGCCATGAAGAGGAGAGAACAGGGACCGGTATCCGTATCTACAGCCGCCTCCTCTGGCTGACGGTTCAACGGTCGAGGTTCGAGGGACCTTGACTATCGTGGTCCTTGGTCCATGGTCAGTGTTCTATGGTTGACTCCAGCCTCGGTCCAAGGAAGTTAGCGGCCTGAAGGAAAAATGAGAGTAAGAGGATCCCTCAATCCTGTTTGGTTTCTGTTCTATTGCCAGCCCGTCTACAGTCAGTCGAGGCGTGCCGAGGGCCGCCAAAATATGGGACGGATGGGAAACGATGGGACATGATGTGATGCGACAACATATCGCGGCGCTACTCGTTGCAAGTGCTGATGCCAGGCCGATGAGATGCATCTACTAAGGACACTGATTGATCTGTCAGTCCATACCTGCCTAGCAGGCTAGCTGGCTACCTACCACGGCATCTATCAGGCTGCTTGCTAAACTAAAGAAGCGTCGTCCCAACACAGAGCCACAAAAACGCCAGCCTCTGGACCCCATCCACACCCACAACGAGCAAGGGCCTCAGCCCATGTCTAGCCGGTCGTCAATCCAGCCCATGTTTAGAGACAAGAGGCAGCAGACGCAGACGCAACGACGGCGGCAGACGCAGCCTGGGAGCCACAGGTGGGCAGGCTGCAGGGTGGGCAGCGTAGCAAAGAGTGGGTGAGGACTGAGGGAGAAAGATACTTGCGGCACGCCGGTGGATTCTTCCTTTTCAAGTACGCACAAGTACCACCATTGTACTGCTTCTAGAGCACACTGGCTGGGGTACCTGTAGAAGAGATGTCGATTTAACGCCTCTCTGCCGCATGTCCTCTTTTTTTTTTTTTTTTTCCTCTTTCTGCAACTGGCACACGCCCACACGCCCCCCCTTCCCCTCTCCGACTCCGATACAACCGCCAACCACCCCTCCCATCACCCCCTTCCCCCTCTCCTCCTCCCCCTCCCCTCGTCTGCCCCAATACCCTTACAGATGAACGTGATGCATGTATGTATCTGCGAGAGTGTGGTGTAGCTAAGAAAGCGCACAGTCTAGACGAGGTACCTTCAAGACCCGTTGTCGGCTTGCCTTCTTGCACCACAATCTTAGACAGGACAAGGCCTTCGTAGTATACATCCATTACACTTGCAACAGACACATCCCATCCCATCCCATGCCCATCAAGTACTTTTTTATTATTTTTATTCCTATTATTATTTGCCTTGTTTGGATGGAGCCACCATTACCGTCTCCATGCATGGGCGCATCTCTAAACTAAACAACCCATGCATGCCTGCCAACCCTCCACCACCACATCTGGCTGCGTATATATCCTTGCCCCTCGCCCCGGGACTATTCGTCTCACCTCGGACGACCTCATCATCACTTCTTCTCTTGGGTCACAGTTGTTTTTTGAAAAGACCAATTGGTCCGCGCAATGGCTTGAGTTCCCATTGTAGTCTTCCCTCTCTGTATAATACCTTGTTTGACCCCCCTTCCTCGGCCATCCTCCCCCTTTCCAACATCCCATACACGCGGCCTGGGTGTTGGTCTTCCCTCTTGCCCGTGTCACTCTTTGATACCATACACACTACGACGGACGCAGATAAGGCGCTCTGACAGTCTCGTCCACCACCTCGATCGTTAAGGTCCTCCTGGATAGGAAGAAGAGACTTGAGGATAGAGCGGAAAGAGAAAGAGGGGCTTTGGAAGCAGTACGACGACACACACACACACACACACACACACACACTCACATACACACACCTACACATACACACATATCCTGCCCACGTCCCCTCGAGAGCCTCGACAGCCATCCTGTAATACTCTTGCCCTACGAGCGTAATACCTTGAGGATAGCAGAGCAGTTATTTGGAAACGCCGTTCAAAACTCTCACTTATAATTCACCTTTTCGGTACCTTCTTGAGACCTGGTGGAAAGTTTTTCTCTCTCTCTCCCTTTTTTTGGGCTGCCGCAATTCCGCACTCCAGCCAAAGTGGGGTCATTTCATCTGGAATCAACACCAGATATCAAGGACGACGGCAGCAAGTTACCGGGCTCCTTCCAGATTCACCGGGTTGACCTCTTCGCACAAAAGAAAACAAAAGGAAGGCACGCTAAGGACCTGCAGCTTGTTTGCCACCTTGGCCCTTCAAGAATCTTTTCTCGGGTCCAACCTCGTCTCTAAACCCTCCTCGACCACCACTACCAACCTCACCCCGCAAATTCTTGCTCGTGGCCTCGTTGGGTTTCTCACCACAAAAGTCAACACTCTACAATCCCTCTTGTTCCTCCAAAACTCTCTCTTACAAACACATATACACACACTTCGAGGCACAATCCACAGAGTTGCATCGATAGGCAGCGGTCATGGATCTCTTCTGGCCGAATCTCAGCTTTGGCTGGTCTCCCAGCGCCTGGATGTACCTCTTCATCGTCCTTTGGTAAGTCGCAACCATCATCGCGCAGTTTCCTTTTCCCCTGCTCTTTCACGGAAAATGAAGAGAAAAGATTGCCTCGTGATTTTTAATACCACCAATGTCTAACGCCCTTGTCCAGGCTTCATCGATACACACGCCTGCTCGTCAACTGTGTCAGTCACTGGCTCTACAAGTCCAAGCCAATCCCAGCCAAGCCTACTTTCACTGCCGACGACGTTACTGTCATAATTCCTACGATCCACAACGTCTTCGAGGAGCTCCGTCCTTCTCTTCTCAGCATCATCGCCTGCAACCCCCATGTCCTGATGCTCGTCACCACCGCTGAGAAGCATGCTGCCCTGGAGAAGCTTGCTAGAAGCCTCCCTCATGCCAACGTTCAAGTCTACTCTACCCCAATCGCCAACAAGCGTCTTCAGGTATGCGAGGCTTTGCCCAAGGTTACCACCAAGATTACCATAATGGCCGACGACGATGTCACTTGGCCCTCCACCCTGATGCCCTGGATCCTCGCTCCCTTCGAGGACCCCAAGATTGGCGGCGTCGGCACTTGCCAGAGAGTTAAGCGCGTCTGGGATGGCCCGCTATCGACTCGTATTTTCAACTGGCTCGGCGCCGCTTACATTGAGAGACGCAACTTCGAGATCTCTGCTACCCACAACATCGATGGCGGTACTTCCTGCATGTCCGGCAGAACCGGCGCCTACCGCTCCGAGATCCTCTCCAGCCACGACTTTCTCGAGGGCTTCAAGACTGAGAAGTGGGGCAAGTACATTCTCAATGCCGACGATGACAACTTCGTTACTCGCTGGCTTGTCAGCCACCAGTGGAACACCTGGATTCAGTACGAGAAGGAGTGCGAGCTTGAGACCACCCTTGAGAACAGCACCAAGTTCCTTTACCAGTGCTCTCGATGGGCTCGCAGCAACTGGCGCAGCAACTGGACCAGCCTCGTCCGCGAGAGATACGTTCTTACGTGAGTATTTACCCCCCTCCCCTTCATACCCTGTGCCGCTCCTTGGCGCCTGACTAGTACGCACGCCAAATACTAACCCATGACAAACAGTCAGCAACCCTGGTGCACTTACGCCCTCCACATTGCGACCTTCACCTCCTTGGCCTTCCTCTTCGACCCCCTCATCATCCTGGCACTTTGGAAGGGCACTGCGGAGTGGGACCTGGAGAGCCGCCAGCAGGCGCTGTGGGCCCAGGTCATTTTTGTCTTCGGCTTCACAAAGGTCGTCAAGCTCATGGGTCTCTTCCGTCGCAACCCAAGCGACATCATCTTCCTGCCTGTGTCCATCCTTTTCGGCTATGCCCATGGCATCATCAAGCTCTATGCCTTGTCGACCCTGAAAATGGTAAGTGGCTGGTGTTAGCTCAGAGAGCTTGTTTCCTAGACCAGTCAAGCTAACACTTTAGCAGACTTCTTGGGGCAGCAGAGCTGACGGTGACACCAACGACGACATCCGTCTCACGCCTCGTCCCAAGCGAGCCATGAGCCTGACCACACCTCCCGGTGGCCAGGACCTTGTCCGCTACCGCCATGAGCGCCAGATGACCGAGAAGGTCGCCGACTGGCACCGACCTGCCACTGAGTCGCAGAGACCTCAAACGGTCCGTATGAACACATTCCCCGCCAAGGATATCAAGGCTCCGCACGTTACCTTCTCCCTCCTGGAGCATCCCTTGGACTAAGGTTCAGAGTGGCCGGGGCTTACGAATTATGAAATTGCAACGAATCATTGCCAGAGGTGTAACGGAACTCTGGCCCGGGTGGCATCCTCATTTCCCCTTGGAAGGGGATCAGGGATTTTGTTCAGTCGTTAGCCAGCATTTTCGGACACGACCATCGTCTTCTCATTTCGTCTTTTCTTTCCCACGGAAAACAAAATCAACCAAAACGGATTTTGAGGCGAGAAAAAGTTTTGCTGTTGTTCTTTCATCCACTTTACGACGGATATACGATCGATCGCATATGGGAACCGGAATCACAGCGCAACAGAGCGTGTGTGCATGTGTCGAATTATAATCATCAATGGCATCAAATCGACATCATGGGCTAGGAGGAACGAGAGTGGGTTGGTCATCTGCCTTCAGGGATATATTTGCCCTGGATTATGCCTGCTTCTCTTTTCTTTCTCGCTTTTTTCTGTCCAACCCCCCCCCCCCAAATAAAAAATTGGAGATGGTAGGATTGTTTGTCCCCATGTGGGCTTCTTCTTTTGGTTCCCGAGAAAGAAAGAAAAAAGAACAAACCGGGACGGGCATCGCGCGGATGGCGGGCAAGCTTGTTTTTTTTTTTTCCTTCATTATTCCCAACATGATAACCCCAAAGAGCGGCGGCATTCCATTTCTTATCCATTGCGACGCATCGGCAGGAGGAAGAGGGAAGGAAGGGGGGTAGCCGCAGCATTAGACAATTGGTCTCTATACCAATATTTCAAGTTCCTTCCACTCAGACAAAGAAAACGGGCTTTCCATAGAATGAAGAAAAGAAAGCATATTTCCCACGAAAAAAAAAAAAAGGGGTTGATCTGTAATACTGCCTGGCAGTTGATCACAAACGAGATTTTCTGATGTACTTTGTGATGATGCTAAAGATTCTATGTATGAGTTTCTTTTTCTAGTTATTTTCTTTTCCCCTTTTTATTTTCTTTCTTTCTCCCTACAGAGTTTTGGTTACAGACCGTGACAGTCAGTGCAGGGCTGCAGGAAGGGTATCTTCACCAAGTAAGAAACTAACTAGGTAGCTAGCGAGCCAATGGGAATAAAACGACCCTGCGTTTATACAGGTCGGAGGATCGACTATTTAGATCGCCCCAGGGGGCGGGGGAGGGTTCCGATGGAAAACAAGAAACAAGCAGCAGGCAGGTAGGCAAGCAAGCAGAACACATGGTCGCGTGGCCTGCCCGTTACACAGCAGGTGACGGGCGTGCATTCTCGTATCCTATCGACGTCGGGATCCCCTTCCAATGAATGGTTTCTGGGGAACCCGCGATGTCTGACATTGTCCCCCGCGTGTGCTTCCTGCTCCCGAGGGCTGGCGCCGGTTACACGACAGAGCCAAGATGTGCGAAGGAGTCTTGCTGTCATCAATTCTCCGGCGGGCTGGTCTGGACTTTTTTTCTTCTTCTTTTCTTTACGGAGGCTGTGTTATGTTCATGCGTGTCGTTCAAAAGTGTCATCACGGCGCCTTCGACTGTGTGGGTGTGGAGAGAGTGTGTGGGTGCCTGTCTTACATGACGTCCTCCCATACTGGGCTTGGTGGGGTTTCTCCAGAGGGAGAGGAGCGTACCGGGCAGGGACGGAGACGAGCACGCGAGTCTGGGAGTGGCGGGGTCGAAGTCCCTTTTGCCGCGGACTGCCGTATTGCAAATCTTACAATCGTGGGGGGAGACGAAAACGGCTGCTTCTGCATCTCGTCTCTGTAGTGGCGGTAGTTTCTTGCTCCATCCAGATCTTTAGACAATGTCCATGTGCTGCAGTAGTATTCTACCACTTTGTTGCACACGCCCCCTCTTGTCTCACGCCGGGCTGATGGTAGTATGGGTAGATCAGTCTCGTGAGAGGATGTATGTGTGCGTACTTTTTCCATAGTGGTGCTTGTGCTGCTGGCCGCCGCCGCGGCTGTCCTCGACGCGGGGGAGAGAGGGAGAGAGGCTTCGCACCCACCACGACCACCTAATCTACACCCTCCATCCATACTAGCTCATCGAACGGCTCGAGGCTTGTCTTGATCAGGACGCGGCTAGTAAGACGAACTAAGATATCCGAGGTCCCCACACTCAACGGGGGGTAACAAGGTAAGTAGGTGATGGGTTGGGCATACGTAAACCCCCACAAGGGTACAATCTACAGATCGAAGATGGGTTGGGTATGTGCGGAGGAAGAAGGTGAGCGGAAATACCGAACAACAAGGGGGCGATATCGAAGGAGTCCTGATGGTGCGTATTCGTACCAGTTGGCTACCTCAAGCGTGAAGTTGAGCCGTGATGGGTGGTGGATAAGTAAGATGCGAAGGCCATCCAGCTCTGGGAATCCAATCAGGGCGTCCGGACTTGAGCTACCTGGTCAACAGGTGAGAAAGGTAGCCTCCTCGGTGGGCTGGGGGATCATGTCCTCTGTGGCCTTGTTTACGTTATCTGGCAGCCCACCATCTTGTGGCCCCCATGCTTGATACAAGGCCTGGCAGGCTGCCCCTCCCCCTCCCTTCCCCTCGAATCCCTGGCCTTGTCGATGATGCAAGTTGACAAAAAGTGTGTCCCTAATGACATAGTTGAGCCTGTGTTCGGATCTCGTGGTGTGTTTCGAACCGGACGAGGTTGCGACGGATGTTTGTTCTGGACTCGTCTTATATGGGGCTCAAGGTAGTATGAGTAGGCTAGTTTAGACATGCACACATAGAGATGGGGTCCGTAAGGTGCAGAGATGCACGACATCTTATGCGCGCCTCGAGACTTCAAACCGGCCTAACATTGGAAGGAGAAAGGATGTGGAGATTGTAAGAAAAGCACTCACCAACGCGTCTCCAGATGTCTGACTGGGTTGAAATACCGAACACGACAGAAGCTGACATGACGAGACGCCACCAGTGGTTGCAGATGTTGGACACTAGTGGACCGAGTTGATGGGCTGCAGAGGGCTGGGCGCAGAAGTATCGTGGTATTGTGGTTGTGTGAGTCGCAGTGGATGTAACAGTTGCAGGAGACGTGTTGATCGCATGGATCGGGGTTGCGAAAAATGCACCAGGAAGAGATGTAACTAGGCTTGACGAAATACTTGCGTGAGTGCATGCTGCAAAGAGGAAAAATATCAGAGAGATAGAGAGAGGTAGAGAGCGAAAAATAAGAAGAAGAAAGACAGGCTTGTTAGCCCGGCAGTACCTCTTCTCTCAGTGAGGGTGCCACTCACTCTCTGCAGCAGTTGGCGAGCGAACCAATGCGACGGCACGAGTCAGACGGATTGAGTATGAGAAACAGAGAGAGAAAGGCCGTACGTAAGTTTGATTCAGGTGACGGCCAGAGACACAGAACACACCTCGGGCGGGCTGACCTTGGGGACGGCGAGCGACAAGCGCCAACAGGGCGATGAAAAGCGTAGCGGTAGATGCGATGGTGATGGTGATGATGATGATGATGATATGAGGATTCGTCAGCCTTTTTGGCGTCTAGTAGCGGTGGTCAAGTCTGGAGTGTCTGGGCGATTCTCGGCAGCAGTGGCAGGAAGAGAGAATGGAGGTGCATGCGTGCGAGGATGAGGTGTGGTTGCCATTGGCAAGGAAGGCATGAACAGGTACCTAGGATGGCACGGCGGCGGCAGGCTGGAGGTTGGATGACACACACACACACACACACACACACACTCTCTCTCTCTCTCTCTCTCTCTCTCTCTCTCTCTCTCTCTCTGCCCGCGCACGGGCGCTGACATGTCACTACAGTATAGTCCTGTCCGTTGTCTTCGCGCTCTCCACATCCACAACGTTGAATATCGTACTACGTAGTACTTACCTAAAGAGGAAGTACAGTACAATGGGCCCAGAGCAAGCAAGCCGTCCGGCAACCGCACTCAAGGGCGTCGAGTAAGTCCTGCCTGTTTACCTACCTACCTACCTACACCAGATACCTAGGTAAGATACAATAAATAGGTAAATACCTGCTGCCTGCATGGCTGCACGCCTGCCTTTTCAGGAAGTGACGCGCACTCGGTGGGTTCATCTCGAATTAGGAATGTCTGAGGACAGGCAGGCAGTTAGTTGCGCGACTTGTTTGGTCTGAAGAAATGCACCTTCCTTGATACTTTTGGTAGGGGGAAAGACAAGGCGAGAAACGACAGGACGGGACAGGGAACAGCAAGAGCAGGCAAGCACCTAGAGGAAGGAAGTTGTCCGTGAGCCAAGGCAGGTAGGTACTTTCTTGCCGTTGGGGAAAGAGCTATTTCTTTGCTCTTCTTCCATGTGGGGAAAGCATGGAATACAGAGCATGGCGGGGCAGGGACGGGTGAGGGGGAGGGGGGACACATGAAGTACTTGTGTTGCTCTCGACGCACAGGCGGCCGCTGTATCTCCACGACCTGGCCATGTACCTCTTCTTGCTCCTCCCCCTTTCTCTCTTTCCCCTACCTGCCTATCTCTCTGTCTGTGATTGCTACATACCTAGGTACACTCACTCACTACATGGTGTGTTGCAGGCAGGTCGTCTCGTCGTCTGTTCTTGCCCGCTCACCAATAACCACCAAACTAAAATCTGAACTACTCCATCTCATCTCAAAGGCCGAGCGGAAACAACACCACACGGACTCCCATGATGTCGACATCCCGTCCGCAGTCCACCGCACAGACATGATATGAAGGACGGAACTGGAGTCGGAAGCCGGGATGCGCGAGCAGCATTTTCAGCATATGCAAAGTCTAAAGAAACGAAAAATACTACGTAGGATTACCTATCCATGGATGTCGAAACGCGCAATCCCTCCCTCCACCGGCAGTCGTATCTCGGTTCCCTCCATTCGTCTCAACAAATGATGACCATATACTCACTACCATTATATTACAACCATCATCATCACATCAGGCCATGTTGAACACCCTTATCCTCTGTTAATATCCATGTCTTTCTGCTGCTGCAGATTGCCTTCTCTGTTTAGCCATTGGACAAGCACCTCTCGCTTTCTCTTGTGGATTCCCGTTGGATGAGCGACACAGGCCAAGACGGCGTGGTGACCTCAATGCAACACACCCTTGCTAGCCACCGCGCTTATCCTTTTCTTGTCGGACCTGCGTCTGCATCATCATGGATGCAGAGGGGTGGGTACAACGATGCCAGTCCACCTTCCATCCATGTCTCTTTTTTTTCGGTGCTCTTTTCCACAAAAAAAGTACCCTTCCTCTCATGCTTTCCACTTGTCAAGTACCGCCGTGCATACGTGCAATCTTCGAGCCTTCTGTCCCTTTAAGCTACGATACGCACCCACCATCCTTGATGCCCGTTTCGGATGTTGGTCGTCTCGACTCATCTCGGTCTTTGACGTTTGCCAAGCGCATTCCAAAGTACTGCTCAAAGCTCCTGCATGAAGGAGTCGGTCATTTTTTCCGTTCGTCTTGCGCTGCTTGTCAGCTTCACGCACTAGACACTTGTCCGTCTCTCTCTGCCAGCCAGCAACACATTTTCCCGCGACCCTCGCCTGCGCTTTTCTTGTACTTTGGAGCCCAACACAGATGTCCCGCGACATGGATGACGGGGTACCTCTGTATTGACGAGGTTGCAGTGCTACGTACTACATCTACTGGTTGGTTGGCCACCAAAAACCTAAAAAGATCCCTTCGACTCGTCATGCCCATACACGTAGCCAAGGCGATTCCCCGAAAGGCCGCCCGTCTTGAGCAGCGCCAGTATACCTACCTGTATACTTGATCTGGCAGATATAAGCCACATGAACCTCTGGTGAGCTCTATACCCAGCATCAGCTGCGCCTTGAACTCCACCACATCTCGAAACCTTAGCCCTGACCTTCGCCACGATCCTCCGCACGCCTACACATACTAGTGTAGATGGAGCAGAGAGGCTGATCATGGCCAAAGGCTTGGTGGGGTCGACTTGATTGAGTGGACCAGCGTCGTCTTCACGCAGCCCGCCGGTCCCGTTTCGCCGACGACGTGTACGAATACACGGACAGGGCTGGATACTCTCACTGCTACTTGGGAACGGGAATGCGCTTGTGGTCAACAGACAGAGCATCATCCCTGAGAAGCCGTTATCTCTCTCTCGCTCTCGGTACATACACCTTCGACGTCTCTCTTGCACCATTGAGCACGGCATCAAGTCTGGCGACATGGTGTATGGAGGACGGATGGTCGGACTCCTCGTGCTAGGGTTCATCTTGCAACACTGATCTGCGGCTGCACTGCAAACGGTTGACATCGTCATGCATCGCAATCGTTCATGCTTGCAACCCGAGATCCGCCGGGGAAGCACCTCGCGCGATCCATGCCGCGTCTCGCGCCTGTAGTGTCGTTACACCTGCCTGTCCGCAAGCTGCTCTCCGCAAACTCTGTCCGTCGCAAGCCCGGATGGACAGGCTCACGATCTTCCCGCTCTCGCGTCGATTCGGGGGGGTTCCTGGCTGAGAGGAGGGGAGGAGGGGGGTTGGATGGGGGCTGCCCCTCTATGCCTAGCCAACCCCGCAGGAGAGCATCATCCCAGCGCGACATCGAACAGGCCAGGTCTTCTTCAACAACCAAGGGGGGGAGGGGGGCGGTTCAAAGGCCCGTGTGTCTGTCACCAACATACCTGTATTTATGGAGGGTCATGACGACCAAGGAACGAGAAGCATTGGCGGAGCTGCATCTCGAAGATATCCCGGTCCAAGAGGGGAGGTCCACTTCGCTTCCCTTGGCTCACTGCAACCTCGACTGACATTATCATACAGGTTCGAAAGGCTCGGAACCAACAATGGCAAAGATAATCCAGCCCTTGAGGGGCCGTTAGCAATCCTTTGATCCACACAAGCGTCTTCGGCGTTTACAAGCCGTTGAAGAATTTCATGTCGCCTCAAGGGTGTTTTCACCAACTGGACGATGACCCCATACGACTCAGCTCATGGCCTGATCGTCTCGGTCGCCCCCAGCGGCATCGACAACGCCGCATCGAACTGCCCTGCTTGCACTGCAATCGCAACGCAGCTCGAACCCTCCGATGATTGTACAGACTGCAAGCTCCTCGCGAGACCCAGCAAACATCGCATGCACAAGAGAGCAAGAGCCATGGGAAGATGTGGCAAGCGGCGTGGATCTGTCCTTAGCTCATTGACTCGGCCTGTTCGATCGTTTTGTCACTAGCTGCATGATGATGACTGGATGGGCCGGTCTCTGGTGGTCGCTATCACCGGCTATCCGCTCGCTATACCAAATCAGACATGGAGTCTCCGTCCGTTGACGGAGGATGCTCAGGATCCCTGCCTCCACCCTGTTGGAGGTACAAGCCCAGTACTCGCGAAGTACCCCTTAGGTTCTGATTCAGGATATGCCCCGGGTATTACCATACAATATCGGCGCTGCCTTCGTCTTGTTGGCGCCAAGACTATTCCACCTTTGACCGTGGAGCGCGCAGACGCGTGAGACGGGCCAATGCCTCGACAGTGGTTGACCAGTTGCATAGTTCGGGCCAAGAGCTACTGAGATGTTCAGCAAAATTCAGTACGCTTATCAGAACTGGGAAACAGCTCGCAGGCGCCCGCCAGCCTTCAAGGACAGCTTCCTCGAGCGCGTTGTCAACCCGATTCCTTTCGCCGCCATTCGGGTGGTTTTGGCGTGTTCGCCTCGGCCCCCATGTACACCATCTGGGCAGGAGGATCAACGGCCATCATCGACGTATTGACGGACGCGCGCCAACCTCATTGGAGACAAGGTCACCATTCGGAGACCCATGCCGAATGCTCACACCCATTTCTCAGGAATATCCACAATCGACGGAAATATCCCAAACGCCTTTACTAACAGATGGGGGCCAGAAAGGTACCAGCCCTTTGTCGTGAGTCGTGACCTAGGCCGATTGAGCCTCAACTCGTGAAGCAACAGGCCGTTGTACGTCGAGAAACAAAAAGCCAATTGTTGGCGCTCGATCCCATGGCCCCATTATGATCCGAGCGAGACACCTCTGGGGTGGTGCCGATTTTAATCGCGGCTGCGGCGTCCGCCGCTTAAAAGTCTTTCACTCATTAATCGCTTTTTGCTGAGGGGTTAATTGAAGCAGAACGAACGGGCTGTGGACATGGCATCTCTCGAACCTGCATCAAGGAACGGGGGTCATCGAAACAAACACACACCCAAAGAAATCTCCACTAAGGACAAGGACCGGCCGAGACCTGGCCGAAGAGCGGAACTGACGAGCGCTGAAGAATTGACGAGGAAGGGGGGGGAACGGCCTGCTGCAAGCAAGCCGACTGACAGGACCCCGTCTGTCCATCTGCAGACGGATGATGAGACCACGCCCCCGCCTCTCGAAGCTGCAGACGCAATTGCTCAGACCCCCCTGCGTATGTCTATTAACCAAGAGCACGAACCTTGGAGCACGGGCTCCTACGACCCCTCCCCCTCCATCACAGACCAGCAGCTAGGGGCGGGGTGGGAGGGGGCTAACCTCGAAAGACGAGGTTCTGCTTTGCTGTTGTCCCCGAACAGAGAGGTATCCGTTGCAAACTTGGTTGTAGGCGGCGAGCTCGCGATGATGAAGCCGGGCAAGGTTTGAGCGGACATGGTGCAGGTGTAGGATGACCAGCTCTAGAGCTTTTTTTTTTTCCACCCACCCACCACCACCACCTTTGGGCTGTCTTGAGATGGCGAAGCACAATAAACAGCCATGGGTGGATCGATGACAAGATCAAGTGGAGGGGGTAATGAGGAACACATGCTACTGCTCTTGTAGCTGTGGGTGTAAGATAGGCCTGGTCTTTAGACCAGGGTTATCACAAGCTCTTACTCATCTTGCTCTGGCCTGAGTTTGGTAGACTTGTTGCGAGCAGGTTTTTCGAGAGGCAACACCTTGTGGCCGGTGGCTCGCATGTCGGCGTCACATGCCGGTGATTTCGCGGCCTTGCACGGGGTTTTCTTTGGGGCAATAAAACCAGCCCCAAGACATGCAATCACCTTGCACTGAACAAACTCTTCACTGACTTCTGGGGACCAGATGGGCGCTAGATGCACGATGAGGCAGGCGTTCATGATATGACCGACAATACAGCTGTGTCATTCATGCCGGCTTTCTGGCTGTGTCACACTGTAAGCGGCGCGCCCATCTACTATCATCTCTCCCGTTGCAAAGTGCTCTTGGGGATGAGGTCAGCCTTCCCGTCTTTAAAGGCGGGTATGGTATGGGTTCAGACAGAGCAGGACAAGTCGGCGTTATGACGTGGCGGCCGCGCTTGTCTGAGCGACGCGTGCACGGCCTGGGGCGAAGCTAGAGAAACGGTGGGAAGCGTACGTACTTTTGGTGTGGCTTGCCGCCGCTCCGAATCCAACAGTACGCTTTAGACAATAAGGGAGCGTTGGTAACTTCGTTACTCTACCATCTCACCGTAATGGCTTGTGCTCTGGTTGCACGAGGTAGGAAATAGGTGGGAGGTGAAGCAAGTGTCATGTTCGCCAAGTACGTCTGATGTTCGACTTCGTCATGACCCGTTCTATCTCTCTCTCTGTCTACCCACTCACCTTCCCCGCAAAGGAAATATAAAATAGAAGATGGAGGAGGAGATGGAGGGGCAGGGGAAAGACGGCTGGCGATGGGGGCTGGAACGTGGGGAATGAATCGGCTCTTGTTTTGCGAGTTGAGCCGCTGCTGATCTTTCACATGTTTACTTTTCCCCTCCCCATTCCCCGCCCCCCTTCTTCTTTCTTTCTCCCGTCGACCATTGGAAGAAATTTGAATACCGTCCTGATGCCTGAATTCCCTTGATTGGAACGGGTGTCTGGATATGCAGGCAGATTCGTCCCGACGGCTGGGCTCGCAAGAGTCGCTTAATGCCTGTTGCTTGCTTCCCCTATGGCTGTATGGCTTGAAGCAAGGCTTGCAGTAAACCTGTATAAACGCCTGCCCTAGCCGGCCTAGCACTCAAAGCATGAAGCTGGGCCGATTTCCCAATCGGCTGCTTTCTCTCCGGAACAAGATCACCTGCTTAATCTTGAGGGGGGCAGAAAGGGGGAGGGGCAGCAAACAAAATGCCTCAGCGCAACTCCAACGATACGGTGCGCAGGGGCGGCATGTGAAGCTCGGGAGATGCTGCGGCGAAATCCTGCCTGTGGAAGTTGAAGGAGAATTCCAACAGCACATCGTCCCCCCACCCCCTCTGATCCCGGTCTGCCTGATGTCGGCATTACTGCGTCGGGCCGTTCGTGAAATTGTCTTGCCCCGCCTTTCGGATGCCATTAAGATGCACAGCTGAGGAGAGTTGCAGGCATCGCCACATGCAACGGAACGAACACGCCGTAAGGGCATAAATGCCTGTCCGGAGTCCCGCGTGTGTCCTCCAGAACGGTGGTGCATGAACGAGATTCTCGTGCCGTGGCGTCCGGTTCCGCGTCCCTGGGAAGCCGAAGCCCCGGTAGGTGGCTAGCTGATAGCTCTTTCTTTCCGTAGCGGGAGTGATCGAGCGACCCTTGGGGTGTTAAAGGTCTGGTCATTGAGAAAGAGACGTTGTAGCGCTCGACGCCACCGGGGTACTCCTCCAAGCACATGAAGCTTATGGGCTGTGGCTTTCGGCTCCATTGCGTCGATTCCCATCTTGAGATCTCTCACCTGCTGTTCATCTCTGATTCTTGAGGTGAAGTATGGTATTTATATCGTTCGTCGGATTCTTGTACACGGGGCCGACCAATGTACATTGTTGTAAACCGAACTCAGCAACCTGTGTTCCGAAAGAAGTAGACATTCTTTCCTTCTACACTACGTTGCTCCCACAAATCACACAGTGCTTGGCAGGGGGTAAACTATGGACCAATTCTGGACAGCACAGATACTATATCTTGTCGTCTTGTGCTGTTTCAGTGTAGCTAATACTTTCCTCCTTGGCGATTCTGATGGAGCAGAACGCGCGATTTACACTTGATCGTACTTGAACACTCGGCGTTGCTTATGAGCCAGGAATAACCTCTTAGAGCCGAGACTTTAAAAGGGGGCTCTTGAGGCCATTGTACTAGACTGTGATATGGAGGCTCGCAGTTGATCAACCGCCAGAGAGGGTGAGGAAGACAAAGGGGCAGAGCATTCTATGATACTAAATAATAGAGCGTCCCCTTGGATTAGCCGAAGATTGAATACTCATGAATGAGTGATTGTGTGTTGATTGGGCATGTAAGTTCATGTTAGTCTGTCCTAATGCCGAAGGAGCGTGCTGATGCCCAATGCTGACAGTGAATAACCACCATAATCCTGTGTGTTGAAGCCTTGCCGGCGGTTTCTTTCATTTTAAGAGAAGTGAGACGACTTCGAGAGCGAACCGCAATGAAAATAGAAGCAAATATGTATACAGCTACTGAAAAAAGTGCATGTCCGGATTCACCAGTGAGACGAGAAACTACAGGCGTGAGTGCATAGTCATCGGATCAGCTACATTAGCCTTGTCCTTGAATCAGCAGAGCGGGCGAATGAAAATAACGAGCATATTTTCGAAGTAAAACAAACTTGGAACATCGATGGCGGAGCAAGATGGAAGCTCAAGGCAGAGGGGACAGATAGACTGACGTGGGGAAGAGGAGAGGTCCTTATGTCCGGCGATATCAATATCATGCCTGAGATTGCAGAATCCAATCATGTCGTTTCACCTGTGTCTCCTAGCAAAATGGAATCTACATTGCTAATTTCGTTGGTGCTTGTATCGAAGCTCAAGCCATCTCTCTTTGCTGGGGCCATGCCAGTATGAGGACATTTGACGCAGGTCAGACACACCTGAAGACTTTGCGGTAAACATAGTGATGCTGTGCATCGCCAGGTATACGAACTGTTGTTGATGGTTGAGAGGTAGATGGCAAAGCAGATTCAGATCTGCTCGATGGCATGGAACATACATTTCCTAACTCATAACATGGTCCAACGCCGTGGCATCAGACATCTCCGTTCGTTTCAGCCGGAGAAGTCAAATGCATTATTTTATTTGACGGAATGGTATCACACACAGGTATCAAACCCCTCAATAGAACAACCCCGAGCCTCGGAGTATCATCGGATGGAACGTGGAAAAAGCGACGCAGTTGAAAATCGCCGTATCCGGCTGCCCGGTGAAGGACGGAGACGAGCCCTTAGCACCCGAAATAACCGGATCGCCCGGAGGCAGAGACGACCATCCCCACACCCCTCCACCGGAACCATCGGGTACCCGCTCGTCCTCGCCCCCCGCCGTTCTCCGGCTCAGACTTGAAAAGTTTCCCCGGAAACTCTGTCTCGGTAAGAAGCTACAATCGAAACACCCGGAGAGGAGCACACATCCTCTCGACCGCTTTGACACGGTAATGGGTGTGAATAGACAGGAACGGAGAGAAAGAACGGAAATGAGGGGAGAAACGCCTTCCACCAAACGCGGCAACACGTCACACCCACCCACGTTGCCGAAAAGGCTCGAATGACCCAAAATGTTATCGGAGGATTTGGGGGGTGGGGGGTGGGTTGGACTGAGGCCGCGAAGCGCCTCGGCCCGAGGGCGAGGTGGTTTCGGCCAGGTGTGCAGGAAGGGCTCTAAGTAACATCTCTGATCCGGAAGAGAGTTTCCGAAGAGATGTGCCCGTCGGTCCGTGTTTTCAAGACAAGGACTCAGCTTACGAGAGGTGAGGCGCCATCGTCATCCGTTGCGGTGTTTCGAGGCCGTACCCGGAGCGTCCTTTATCGAGTGGAACCGCCCAACAGTCGATCAAAGAGAATGGGACGTCGTCCACCCAGGAAGGAAACAGCAATAGCGAAGATAGGTGGCATCTTAGTCGAGGTTTCGGAGCAACGTGGGGAAGGGGTGGAGGCGTGGGGCTATCGACATCACTGGAGGGAAATGGGTTGGCTCGAGGTCGTACAGCAAACAAGGTTGTTGTGGAGGACGGGGGATTAGGAGGTGGGCGAAGGCATGAAAAAGTCCACCTAGACCGGTGAGGGCGAGGCCTCGTTCTTGTCCAGAAGCGTTGAATGCCGCCAAGAGCCACCGCCCCCTTCCTCCTTTTCCAGCAGCAAATAGGTCCGCGGAGCAATGCCTCCAACAATGAGGGTTGGGGGGGTTCTCGCAGCGTATTCCGAGAACGTCGTGTCTCAGGATCAAAGAAGCGTGTGTGTGTGGGCAAAGGCTCTCTCCCACCTCGTGGGCCATCGTACGTTGGGCTCCGCGCACGTACTTCCGCACGCATGTTTGCGGAAAGACTAGGGCCACACAGCACCTTTGTTAGCCAAGCTGCCATCGCCTTCCTGTTTTTGTCATCCGATTCTGCCTCAATGGCCTGCAGGTGCCAACAGCAAGAATAAAGAATCAACACGATGATTTGGAAAAGGCGGTGTCGATAGAGTGTGGCTACCTGTCTATTGTGGCCCTAATAAGCGCCGTGCTAGGCGATCGATCACGCACGTATACATATATACGATGTAAGCAAGCACGCATGTTTGCAGTCATTATTCTCGAAGCATGCCCTAAATATCACACTATTGATTATGAGAGAATCACAGCGTAATGCTTATGTATTTTGTGTTTCGAAGCTGAAGAATTAGATTACATGATCTTATGCGAGTCAAGGCAGTACAAGTAAAGAGTGTGCCCTCCGATGCGAGTGAGGTGGACAAAGGAGAGAGACAGGAACTTTGGCAAAAGAAGAGAAACGGTCTCCACAATCGCTGCATCTCAAAGCTCCGCATGATCATGGCTTAGGATTAGAAGAGAGTCTCCCTTCCAAAATGCCGCATGCATAAAGGGAAGGTAGAAGAATGAAGAAGCCTAGGAAAGGAAAATAGGAAGGGTCGTAAGTCGTCAAAAAAGACAGAGCAAAAGCAGTCATGGGCATTAGGCTTTCCCAGCAAGGTATAGGATGTTTTCCCTCACCGCATCCGTCACCTCTCCTTGTCCTGTATACACGTAGGCGATGGTGCTGGGCCAGGCCTCGGGATGGGGCAGTGGTAGATCGATAACGTCTCCCGTCGTAATGTGACCAGAGACAATAAGAGCTGCCAATACCGGGAGTGAGGTTCGGGCGTACTGGAGATCTGTGGGTGGGTTAGGCGTCAGCCTTGGTCTGTGTGCTCACGGGAAGGGAGAGCTGGCTTCTGGGGCTACAGCCAAAAAAAAGTCCGAAAGCGTCTATTCGGGACAAACTTAGGCGAGACACTACTTACGAATCGGCATGGTGGTAGCGCCACGCGACGGGACTACTCGGGCATCTCCAGATTTTAGCCCACGGCTGTAAGAAAATGGGTTGAGTGCCGCGCTGCTTGACATCCTTCGTGCCGCGCTCGGCCGGGGCGATGAGACATTCGGTAGTGGCGCGGTCTTGAGAGATTGCAGCGAAGGCCGCCGCCTATGGTCTACCGGAGGAGAGCTTGGCAACGGGTCTGGGACAGTGGAGCGCAGCTGCTCGATGTCGAAAGTACGCTGGATGAGAAACGGCTTGCGTTCTAGGGCGCGAGGGCGCACGCGAGCACGAATAGAGGTCTGGTGAGATGGTGTTGTCGGCGTAGGTGGCATGTGTGAGGGTGACGAATCGCCGGTCGAAAGGTCCGAGTTGGTGCTGGCATCAGACTGTCGCCGGAGGGCCACTGCTTGGACGAAGACGTCAGAGGTTTTGGCATCGCCCAGGTATACGTGGCCCCATGCTCGTAGTTGTTCGAGATGAAGGCGCTTTTCGGCGTCTTTTGATCTGGCGAAATAACTGGCCCCTGCCACTGACTGTCGTCGCTGTACCTCTTCGCCAAGGCCGGCGAGAAGCATGGATCGAGTCTCGGATGCGAGCGTCTGCCTTCTGTTGCTGGTCGCGGGTGGTGATACGGGGGTTGCAGAGGGCGGAGGTCCTGGCCGGCGCGGACTTATGGGTATGGCGGCCGAGTACCGTCCCGTATTGCTTCCCGAATGTTCTGCGAGAGGAGACAAAGGCCGTGGCCGGTTGGCAGACTTTGGTGGGCTGAGATCGACAGGCTGTCCCTGGCGGATTCTGTGGCCGAGACGGTCGACCATAGCTCGCTCATGTTGTCTCATGGACCCATCGTCGGAGGGGAACACGGGCATAGGCAAGCTTTTGGGTGAACGATCAGAAGGACTGTAATAGGAAGTGGGAGCGGAAGATCTGCCGGATGAGCGAGGAAATCCGCCAAGGTTATACTGAGAGCTCCATAGAGGATGGAGACTGGGACGAGGGTGATTGTCAACCGGGGTAGCCATGATGGCGGCGGCGGCGGTGGTGAAGTGATCAACGCACGAGTTTTTGCAATGTATCAAGGGTTTATAGAATCAGGGACAGAGTCAGGTCAAAGCCGAAGTAATAGCGAACGGTCACAGAGAGCTGGGCGTGCAACCGAGTAGAATGTATGGATGATAGGTATGGTGATGATGAGGCAAGAATCTGCAGCCCTGTAAGCATTTGATCAAGGGAGGGGAGCCTTCTTATGTCTGGATGGAGAGGGACACGATGGTAATTAAAATCAACCACCTGGCTGAATGGTGACCTTGTTGCCCTTCACCACATGTCTCGGGCTTCTTCCACCTTCTTTTTCCACGCCCAAGAGAAGACCTTTGCGCCAACAGCCGGGATCGGGAAATGAAAGGATCGGTAGGGTTGGCAGGTCTCTCAAAGAACAAAAGGGCTCAGCTAAAGGTACGAACAACGAGGAGGGGGGGGGTCCGACCGGATGGATGTTGCTGACCAAGAAGAGGGTGTGTCCCCGCTGGTCCCCTTTGCTTTGCAAAACAGACGGCTGGGGAGTGCGATGAGAAATGCAGTCGTCGACTCTCATGCAACATTGGGCGGTTGCGGCCAATACACAGCCCATGTCACTGTAATTGGGAACAAAGGAGGTGAGCTAGGTGGGCATGTGGGTTCTCAGAACATAGCCATGGGTGACGGGGGGGCTTTGACTGGGAATTTCTGTAGAGGACCGCAGAAGAGAACAAAGGAAAGGCATCATGCCTGTGTTATGATTCGATTCGGCATGTTTCCGACTGCGCAACTGAGTCTACAGTGTATCTCGCTGCATACCTCGAGGGGTGTGGCTACACCCTGCCCGGGCTCGATGCAACGGGCGCATCATCCTATTCCCTAATGTCGCCTCTCGTGGCTAGGCAACCAACAATCGGTTGGAAAGCGGAGCAGCCCGTCATCAAGAACGAGTGAGAAGCAGTATCAGAGAGGGAGATGAGAGGGAGATGAGAGGGAGATGAGAGGGAGAAAGGGGGAGAGATAGAACGCAACCAACGCTGTTGAAGCTTGTGGGGTACAGGTGCGTGCAGTGGCACTAGCAGTTGAGCCAAGTTGCGCTTGTCGTCCTTGGTATGGCTGTATTCGTCAAGGTAGGTGACATTAGCCCTGTGGCTGACTGTCTGTCACGGAGCTTGTCGAAGCCTCCGAACTGCTTTTCAGTCGCCGTCAAAGTGTGGAGGCGGGACACCAACGGCAGCGTCGGTTGTGTCTTGGACGTGTGCGTCGGCGATGGGGGAAAATGGAAACGGCGGAACAAGACAATGCGCAGGCAGCAACCGGAATCTCTGATCTCGATGCCTGCCTGCCTGCCTGCCTAGAGAGAGGCGAAAGGAACCGGCAAACTGATGGGCTGATAGGCAGATGGGCAGATGCGGTTACCGGGGAAGAGAGAGGCGTGGGAACGGCGCGGGAATGGAAATGAGACAACAGCGCAGGGACACGATACTTCGTACGTAGCAGGTGCCAGGAATGTAAGTTTGTGTTGCGCCTGCCCTGACATTTGGTTTGGCTCTTCTTGTCCGGGGGGTGTTCCTTTGAGGGGACGGAAGGCACGTGGGATTCCAGCATCAGGCAAGGAAAGGAAGGCTCTTTCTACCTCCGTGCCTCCGAGGCCATTCTCGGGGTGGGTCCGTACCGTGCCGGAAAGAGGGCCTGCTGATTGGGTAACAAGCATGCCTTCCTCTTCCTGGGCTGCGTCCTCTGAAGGCAAGGACGACTGAATAATTGCCTACCTACCTAGCTTGCCGTCCATGCTGATCGATGCTGATGCCATCGTCTGAAAAAGCCGAGTGGGGCAGGGCAGAGGAAGCTTGGACCACCCCTTCCTCGGTAGGTTCTTTCTGCCGTACCTACGACTGACAACGTTGCACTTGCGACAAGGCGCGAAAGCTCCGAAGGACTACATCGCCGACAGAGCAGCTAGCCAGCAACCGCTACTTGTTCTTTTCTCACGCCCTGCCTACCTACTACCTACCTACCTTACCTACCTAGATAGGTAGTCACGGGGAACCCGCATTGCTCTTTTGTCATCTTCAAATTCCTTTACTACGGGCCATGCTTTGAAATCCCTCCTTTCTTGTTTCTGTCAGAAGGCCTCGTCTCACTCTCTTCTCTGACGTATTCTTTGGAACCGCCATCTCAAACATGTCCGCCACTACGGCCGCGAGCTACAAGAAGCTCAAGGAGGACTTTGTTTCCAACCTCTCCGGCGGACCCGCTTCTGAAATCAACTACGTGACTGCCGTCGCTCCCGTGCGTAACCATACTCTTTGCTCAAGAAACCTTGAACCCCTCGCCTCTCCCTTCCTCCTACTATGCCAGCGCATATGCATCTAGACAAAGCAAGCTAACATGAGCGTCTCCCAACGCTTCAGGTCGCCGTCCTACTATGGTCCGTTCTCCAGTCCCGCCAATCCTTCTTCAAGCCATATACTCTGCTGGGAGCTACCGTCGACTACCTCCTCAACGTCACCGCCATACTGCTCTCCACCACTCTCTACGCTTCCTCCCCCCTGCTCCTGTGTGCACTCCTCCTCGCTCCCGCGGTCTTGACTTACGCCTTTCCGACCAATCTCGGTGCCAGCCGCAAAAAGCCTGCCATACCTCCCAATACCAAGTCCAAGCCCGGGACTCCTCCGGGGCCGCCCTCGGCGCTGCCCGTCAAGCCGTTCCTGACGCACTATCGCGGCAGCATGCTCGTCATCACCTGCATCGCAATCCTCGCCGTTGACTTCCGTCTTTTCCCCCGCCGCTTCGCCAAAGTCGAGACCTGGGGCACCTCGCTGATGGACATGGGCGTCGGCTCTTTCGTCTACAGTGCTGGCCTCGTCGCTGCGAGACCTGTCTTGAAAGAGCGCGCCGAGGGTAAATCGACACCCCTGACGACTCGGCTATTGCATTCGATGCGCCATTCCTTACCGCTACTTATGCTGGGTGTCATCCGCCTGCTTAGCGTCAAGGGCCTCGATTACGCCGAGCATGTGTCTGAGTACGGTGTGCACTGGAACTTCTTCTTCACATTAGGCTTCCTACCCCCCTTTGTAGCCATCTTCCAGTCCGCCCTCAAGGTTGTCCCTAGCTACGCCGCCCTCGCCATCATTCTCAGTGTTCTTTACCAGGTCGCCCTCGAGAGTACGGATCTGAAAGCATACATTCTGACCGCGCCAAGAGTGGACCTGCTTTCCAAGAACCGAGAAGGCATATTCAGTTTCTTGGGCTACCTGGCCATCTTTCTTGCTGGCCAGAACACGGGCATGTACGTCCTGCCTCGTAGCATAAACCCCAAGAGCGACAGTACCCCTTCCACCCAGCGGAGGACGCTTCTCTCGACGATGACAGTATGGTCTGCCGTGTGGGCTATTCTTTTCTTCTTAACCACGAGCTACAGCTATGGCGACGGTTTGAGTGTTTCGCGTCGTCTTGCGAACCTACCCTACGTACTCTGGACGGCAGCCTTCAACTCTACCCAGCTCTTGGTCTATGCGGTTGTTGATACTCTCTTCTTTCCATCATTTTACAACGCCGCCGACGCCAAGGCGGAGAGGGAGGCTTACGAGACTGCCACAAGCAGGGTCCTACGTGCGTACAACCGTAACGGTCTGTTCCTATTCCTCATCGCCAACGTCCTGACTGGCCTGGTCAACATGACGTTGCCGACGCTACATGTTGGACCGCTAGCGGCTATGGGCATCTTGATCGCCTACAGTGGAGCAATTACGGGCGTTGCTCTCGGCCTAGATGCGTACGGGATCTCTATCAAGTTGTAGTGTACCCGAGAATACCCAAACTTGTATATATGACAGCCAAGATCTAGTTCATATAATTCGCGACCGCCTGGCCCAGCAAAAGACGTAATGACAATAGCCGGAGGAACTTAGTATTGCCCCTAGAGCCATCTAGGGGCGCATCACACATATTTGAAGGTAGCAGCATAGGTGGTAGGTAAGCGTAGTCATCATCCTGACCCTCACGTGCCAGCGGCCCTGGGACCAGACTGCGCGACCCCTTTTGGATGACGAGCCAGATACCGACAACAAACACCTCCGGCCGATCTCGACAAGTCCGGGGGAGATACGTTGCTTAATCCAGCCCTCTGGAAAATCTGAGTCATACGGCGATGTACTATACAGCTTGGCAGGATCCCACGTCGCAGAGAGGAACTGTTCTCGGGGCTGATGATGAGATGACAAAGCAGCCTGCATGCTGGTTGTATGACTCTGGCGAGGGTTCTTCATGGCATAAACAAAGCCCTCCTCCCTACCCACCTACGCAAACCTGTCTGATGCTGTCCTTCTCCCAAAGAATCCAAGAGCGCATTTAAGTTCTTCCTTTGCCTAAAGCTGCCGATCCAATAAAGCCACCCACTCCGTCGGGTTTGGAATCATTCTAGAAAGCAAGGTGGGACTGCAAAGAACAGGGTAAGGGCAAAAAGGAAACACTGGTGGCATGGCAAACTGGGTTGGTTTCCCTGCCCATGTCTGTCGGGAACACCGTTGGCCATCTCGCAAGGCCGACCACAGACTTTCGCTTGGTTGAACGCGTGGACTGCATGCGTGCATGTGTTTCCTTCGAGTGAAGGCGCGGTGTGGGTGCCCCCGCAGAGGATCCGGACGTTAGGATACGTTCCATGCAAGCAGCAGTGTTTGCTTGCTTGCCTACTAGGATCGTCCTGGAAACATGTTGATGTTGGGTATTGGCCACGCAGCAGTTGAAGACAGATGGGCAGATATAAACGCGTTGCGCGGTTTTTCGTGTGATTTTCTGGGTTGGTATAACTGGGATCGCCCATGGGGGTGGGGGGCTTATGGCCTATGAATTGGGGATCAGCATGGACATCTCCATATTGGCTCGGTAGGCTGCCAAACGGCGATTTTGTCAAAAGATGGGCCTTTGCACTCGCGAAAAACGGAATAAACAAATGACAATATCATTGCAGGATCCAGCGGGCGATTAGTGAACGTCCTTGTCAACGAAGGGAGCGGCGGGCGCATCGTCTGATGGAAAGCTGGGATGATGTCACTGGACGACGAGCGCCGCTAGGGCCCAAGTGCCGAGTCTGGCTGGGCTGACCCGGGCAGATTTGATTGATGGAGCACCTCGCTTGATCCAGACCCGGGGAGACAAATAAGAAGACCGATGATGACCGTGGACGGCCTGGGTGGCGCCAGATGAGCGGCCTTGGATGATTTTGAGCGCTGTCAACGTGGCCCCAGCAGCCCGTGCCTTTGCACGATCGTGGATGCCAAGAGACATATGACTTGTGGCCGGGCCTGCGCACCACCCACTCGTTCCGCAAGTCGAGCCCGAGGCCAGTAAGCTATCCACCAGGGCCATTCTGCTTTGAGTTTTGCGCCGGAGCAGGCTGACCCTTGCAGTACACCGTGCGCCTCATTTCCGACATCAATGCTTGGCCGACTTGACTTCCCTCCGAGGGTAGACAAAATCTGCGGAGTCAGTTCAGTGGCACACTCATGCCATTTCTAATCCTATGTCGGCGGTCTCGCCTGTGCATTGGAGAAAAGAGCAAGGCAAGCCAACGCGCGGCTCGAAATAAAGTACTTTCTTTTGAACCGTCAGCCCTGGGTATGCTCAAGCTCGTTCTAACAACAGCAGGCGTTCGGCGTAGCGTCGGGGCAGCCTAGGATGCGTAAAAATGACAGGGTCGTCAAAGATGCCTAGTCTTATATAAGACAACGAGAGGCGCCTTGTACATATAATACCAGCTATCATAGTAGATTTTAGTGTTGCCCGCTAGTGGATCTGCCGATTCGAGAGACAAGCGAATGCTACGAGTGTACGGATAGCGGAGCCGGAACAGACGCGCAGGATGGTATCTCGTTCGTGTGGGTGGGACGATGGTAGGGCGAGCGAGCGACTATGATAGATACTTGTTGGGCGAATCAGGATGCCAAAGGGGTTCGGCATGAAGCAATTACAAAAAAAAAGTCGAGAAAACTGCTTGAAGGTGTGGCTGGATAGTTCGTGCATAGGTGGCGTCGTCAATGCTATGAAAATTACTAGGCAACGCCAGGCATGAAATCCAGAGAAACAAGACGAAGTCGACTTCATTAAGCCAAGGAATGCTGTTACAAGGAAGTCAACACCGGGCATCAGCTCCGGCGGGTTGTTGCGCATAAGGCGGCGAAGATGAGATAGGTAGTGACGGCGTCGGAATGGATACATGGGGGAGGACAGTAGCTGAACGAAACTCGCGGCGCAAACATCAGATCTGTGAAGGCAAGGGGAAGTGAGCCGTCCGCTCTCGCCAACACTGGCCGCCAGCTTGTCAGGCTGTGGACAGAATTGAAGAAAAGCAGTCTTCCACGTCAAAGCAAGGGACCTCGCTGTGGCCTTAATTGCAAAAACAAGCAAGCTTATGCCGCTAAGCCACAACAAACAAGATGGTCCCTGTCTGCCTTCGCATAGTCGCGTCGTGGATGGTGGAGCGCAGAAAAGACCCCATTTCGTGCTGTGTTGTCCTTATAGTGTAGGCGATTCACTGACTGGAAGCGTCACGCCCCGTCAACGCATCTACCCTGGAACCGGCGACAGTCAGGACGGAAAAGGATGGGACGAAATCTGAGTCGTTTGCGAACGAACCAGCTGGTGCTTCTGATGATGATAAGCGAGAACAGCAAGACCCCTGGACTGAGTTTCCATCCTGGCCCCTGTCGCCTTGATGGGCCAGCGCGCTGATGAGCAGGGATGAGGAACCTTTTGTTTGAAGATGCCCACCTGAACGCAGAAGCCAATCGTAATGCGACTCTGCTGCATGAGCAAAGGGCGAGATCATCAATGCAAGCCAGCCGGCGTTGCGACCTTACTTACAGACAAGCACTCATCGTCTGCATCTAACAAGCTCATTCGAACCATAAGCATTTGTATTATGCATCATATGTCGTTCTCGATGGTGTCATGCACTCCGAGCTTGGAGGACGATGTAATTGATGCTGCTGAATGGCCTAGGCAAGGTGTTGCTCCTCTCATTACCTATCGTCAGACGAGGGAGAGGAAGACAAGAGAGTCGATTTGGGGGCGCCAAGCAGATTCGGTGCGTGCTTCTTTACGATGACCCTTGTTGCGAGTGACATACCATCTTGAGGGTGGAAGCAAATGGCATCGGTCATGCAGTCGTATTCCCGTCGGGCCATATAGCAGCGAGAACTGGTCAATGAGTCTTCTCGGACGAGGTGGAGTGCGGTGTCAAGGCTTGGTGCTGGTCCGCTCGGCCGATTTGAATTGGTGTGGTAAGACTTTGCCGAGGCCGAAGTCAAGCTCCCCGACCTTCTGGTCAGAGGCGAGGTTCGGACGCGAAGTTTGGGGCCGCACCCAGACGTGACGGACAAGCTAGAGGAGCTAGAGCGAATGGCAGAAAATGAGTCGTGGAGACCATGGAAGAAATTTTATGAGGAATAAGCAAAGTAAATATTTGGTCGGGTGAGAGGGAAGGTACCTGCCAGCTAGTAATTACCAAGATGAGATCTACCGTCCAGGTAGCCAAGTCAGGAAGGAGTGTGCTCACATGTTATTGGGTTTGCGTATCTGCATCTCTCCTTCCTTCTGTCTCATCACCACACACCTGGCTCCTCACCCTCCATCCCTTCCTTCATCTCCTTCTACTACGTACCTGGGTACCTTAACTAAGGTACCTGCCTATTTTACCTACCTAGGTAAGTAAGGTAGGTACCTAGGTAGATAGGTATGATGTGAGGTTGCCGAACACTTTCCTCCCGACTCTCCACATCCTACTACTTACTGCTCCTACTCGAGTCAAAGACTGGCTGACAACCTTGTCTGCGCCGGGCTCGAAGTTGTTCGATATTGAATTCCAGGCGCTCCCTTCGACATTCACGAGCAGAGGACCTAATACCTACACATTATCAAAGCCAATGCACACACCAAGCGTTGGCGTCGAATTTCAGGAACCGCGCCAGCAGCAGCCCACGTTTCTTCCGGCTGTTGTGCAACGCCCTCAGTCTTACACTAACACAACTCACATCGCGACCTACACAAGCTCATGCTTTGGCTGAGACCCAAATTCAGACAGACCAGGTGGTAGCAAATTAGACTCGCCAATTCCTACTACGTACGTTGGGTGGCCTGGTTGGGGGGGGGGGGAGGTAGTAAGAAAAAAGAAAGAAAAAAAAAAGAAAGAAGGAAAATAAAACATACATTGTTCAGATTGCCATCGCCGGCTGTCGCCCCAAAAGTCTATCTTTCCCGTCGAGAAGCCTCCCAGCGTGCTGGCTTTCTCTTTACAGTCACAGAAGGGAAGGCCAATTCATTCCGGGCGCCACTACATGGAGGAAATGATTGGGGCCAAGTAATCAATCGTCAACACCCTCGGGCCAGCAACACCAGCCGAGCGGTCACGGAACCAAGAAATCGACCAAGCTGGATTGCACAACCTACACACCCCTTCTCCTCCCTCTCCTCCAATAAAGAAGGAAACAACAATAAGCAGCTGTACCAACATTCTCTCGCCCGGCATAGGTACGCCGTCGTTCTGGAAATCCGGCCGAGGTGGTGCTTGGACAGTCGTGAGAACAGACGAATTGGACAAGGCGGCATTTCCTCATTCCTGCCTGTACAGTCTAAGCGGCAACGGTCAAGTTTCCCAGTTGAGACGGGAACACAAAGCTGATAACCTTTTTTACGGCGGTGCGGATCGAAGATAGCTTCTTCTCTTGTCCCTCGTCCCGGCTCATCTCACCTCCCGTCTCGTCACCACCGCAGCCATCATCACCAGGCGAACGAGGCTTTGCAGCCGCATAACCCATCCCTGGATTTACTTGCTGCAATCCCCCTTCCACCTGCATTGCAGCTGGAGGATGGATTGATTGCCTGGGTTGACGGCAGCTGCACCAACGCTCTTCAACCTAGCCATCGTACCTAGGTAGGCATGTAGCAACCAGTAAGTCGGCCGTTGCAGTCGCGGTTGCATGCTGCAGCGGTGGGCAGCATTAGCGGATATTAGCGAGTATCTGGTACCTGCATCCGCTCCTAGGTTACATGTACCGCCGCCGCTCCCTTTTTCCCGCTTTTCCTCCCCTCCAGGCCCACGTACGTCTCCGCCTTCACTTAAGAGAAGGCGGTACTTCGTACTTGCATTACATCTCATCCCTGCAAGTACACGATACCCCCGAGGACCTACCTTGGATTCGGCCACGACGGGACCTGCCTTTCTTCATCTGCGCAGCTCATTCGCTCGCTGGCCCGCCCGCGCGCACGCCCGTTCACTCTAATCTCTCTCTCTCTCACTCTGTCTCTGTCTCTCCCCTTGACTTGCTCTAGGTAGTACGCGCGCGCGCGTGCGCTCGAGCTCCCTTTGCTTTGCTTTGCTCTGCTCTAGCTGGGCTGGGCTGGGCTGTTTCTTTCGTCTCAATCCGCGTTGCGCTGTTCCAAATATCGGGCGTCCTGCAACCGGCTCGTCCCAAGTCTCATCTCGTCAATTTTACTCCAACGAAAACAAGGAGAGTCTGACCGTTCCGTTTGTTGTCCGCCCCCCCCCTCTCTCTCTCTCTCTCCCCTCTCTCCCTCCCTCCCTTGCCCAAAGCCAAGACAAGGTCCATTTCCAATCCCGCTTGTCTTTCAATCATCTTGTCTGGCCGCCTCCAATCGAATTACCCTCTTCCTCCTCCCACCTCCCACCGCCTCTCGGTTCCTCCCCAACTTGGACCCTCCCCTTGCCTTATCCCACTTCCTGTACGGATAATACCCCGACTTCATAGGACGACGTACCTCCTTCGCTGGTCGTCCGTGTCGGTGTTCCTTTGTGTTGTTTTCGCGACCAACGATCCATCCTCGCTCCGATAATCTGCCGTTAGCCTCGATCTCACCAAGGCAGAGAAGCGCGTCGTCGACACCTCCCATCCATCTACACAATCGTCCACACATAGACCAGGGTCCGCACGCCCATTCCTGTTGTCGTCCTGTATCTTGGGAGCCTTTAACTACTCGAGCCAGGCCTGTTTTGTTTGACAACATATCAGCTTCCCACCAGATACCGGCCAGCCTCCTCCTCCCTTTGACTGGGGACACCTCACCGACACAGCTTCCCGCTGCCTCCAGCTCACATTATTTACCCCCTTCCTCTCTCCCTCTTCTCTCTTTCTTGCGCGCGCACGCTCACTCATCCCACCGACCGTCTGCAACCCCCTTTTGATTTCGGACGGCGTCTAGGGCAAGACTAGACAAGAGGGCATAAGTTCAAAGCTGCATCCATCAGCCGCACAGCCTGTTCACAAGAGAGTGCGTGCGCTGCGCAATCACCCCCTTGTCGCGCGTCCTTTCTCAGTGTCGCTGCTGCTGCATTGACTCGACCCCCCTCCTTGTCCCAAGACAATCGTCGCCAACACATTTCATTGGGTCAAGCTGCAATACTACAGCAGTAAACAACAAATCACAGCAGCTCTCAACCAGAGAAGAAAACAAAAGCGACTCCTTCCCCTCGTACCATGAGATAGACTGGCCCGGTTCATTGGTACAGTAACAGCCAACGACGCAGCCTATCCAAGTACCATAATACCTCCAATCGGGCTTGTCCGTCCCATCCCAAATCTGGACGAGTTAATTCCTGCAGCTCAATAATTCCTGCGTCCTGAAACTTGGTGCCCAGCGAGCAAATCTACTTCACAGAAAAAGGGAAATCTATCGCTTGCGGATTCTTCGCTTCTGTATTCTCCTCCAGCAATCCAGCTAGCCAGCCTCCCTTGGCTCCTCACCCCCCCTAAAAAAAACGCACCGACATCGTAGACCGACCTCTTAGCGACATCCGCGAAACAAAACACGCCAAACTAGGACGACACCCGCACGGAACTCTATTTACTGCGCGCTTGCGTTTCCAGTGTCGGTGGAGCATGTCCTTGGCCACTTTGCAGCCTTCGCATCAGACATCAGCCTTCGCATCACCGCCTTTACTCGCAGCTTCATTGAGCGGCCGTCAGTACACGTCGAACCCACCCGACCTGACCCGCGAGGCGTACAATGCCAATCTGCAAAACAACTCTGCCTCTCTCACATCTGCACACCGCCCCTCGAGCCGATCAAGCGAACTCGGCGCGTCTGTAAACAGTCCGGATCCAGTTTCGCCCATGACGTCCCGAGCGGCTCCCGCCAGTTCCGTCGCCGTCGCGCCTTCCTACCCAAATTACCAGTCTTCATCCGAACAACGCAAAAACATGCCTCCCGTTGCCCCCCCTCGAACGTCTTCGACGAACTACTCGGGTTCAACGGCCACCGCGACCACAAAGAGACGCGATCACGCTGCCGATAAGGCGACTTCCTCACCGCGACGCGGTCAAGCAGACGTTACAAATGGCAATGCCGACTCCACCTACGACGACGGGTCCGCGTCACGCAGCAGAAGATCTCATCAGCAAATGGCGCCCGATTCACCTCATCGGTCTACTGGAAACAGGCCTGGAAGCCAGCCAACGGTCATTCCCGTCCGATCACATGCACCACCCCAGACAACTGCGTCTCCCAAGCAGCCCTCACGCGAAGCGAGCGAGGTTCTGAACAGAATGGTCATTTCTCAGCCCGAAGTCGACGTCGCTCGCGAAAGGGAGCGACTGGCAGACGCCCAACCTGCCCACATCGGATCATTACACGACGATGCCGCACCACTGCCAGTCGTTGCTATGCCTGATCAAGAAGATGGCAGGCGAGGAGCCAGAAGCCGGCACGATCACTCTGGGAAGCGTGAAAAAGTCGTCAGGTTTGGCGACTACATCCTTGGCAACACGATTGGTGAGGGCGAATTCGGAAAGGTCAAACTCGGCTGGAAGAATGATGGCGGTGTGCAAGTGAGTCTACGACCCGCTGCGGCCCCCCTTCCCCCTGGCGTCTTTACTAACGAAACCGGAATAGGTCGCAATCAAGCTGATCAAGCGAGACAGCGTGGGCAACAACCCCTCCAGGCTGGCAAAGATTTACCGCGAAATCGCTATTCTCAGGGGCATTTCCCACCCCAATATTGTCCGCCTGCATGAAATGGTCGAGACTGAAAGGCATATTGGTATCATTCTTGAGTACGCTTCTGGAGGTGAACTGTTCGACTATATCCTGAATCATCGATACCTCAAGGACAATGCCGCGCGAAGACTCTTCGCCCAGCTTGTCTCCGGTGTCGGTTACCTACACAAGAAGGGTATCGTCCACAGAGATCTCAAGTTGGAAAACCTGCTTTTGGACCGGAACCGTAACATCATCATTACCGACTTTGGCTTTGCCAACACATTCGACGCCGAGGAAGAGCTTTCCGAAGAGGAGGAGCTGAATCTCGGCGACCGCGAGTTCGTCAAGAAGCTGGGTCTGGACAGAATCAAGACCAATGGCTCGAGGAAAGGCGATCTGATGCAGACTAGCTGCGGCAGTCCTTGCTACGCGGCTCCAGAACTCGTCGTCAGCGACTCTCTGTACACTGGCCGGAAGGTCGATGTGTGGAGCTGCGGTGTAATTCTGGTGAGTAACTCATTCCAAGCGCTGTCCTTCAGCAAACTAATTGGAACAGTATGCCATGTTGGCTGGCTACCTCCCCTTCGACGATGACCCTGCGAACCCTGAGGGCGACAACATTAATCTGCTGTACAAGTACATCGTCAACACCCCCCTCACCTTCCCCGAATACGTAACCCCTCACGCACGCGATCTTCTTCGAAGAATACTGGTTCCCAACCCGAGGAAACGAGCGGACTTGTTCGAGGTGGCCCGCCATAGCTGGCTGAACGAGTACGCCCACGTCGTCGAGTTCATCACCAGCAGCACTACGACGCCGAACGAGATCCAGAACACAACCGTGCCGTCAGAGGAGTTTGGGGACGAACACGGCATTGGACGCAGCGCATCGGTTCGCGAGGCCTCCAAGACGAAGGCCAACACCCCTACTTTTGTCGGAGGACTGGCGAGCAAACATGCCAAGATCGATACGGATGCCGAGGCAGCCGCCATTGCGAAGCAGCACAAGGACAACAAGCGTCGTACCGTGCAGGTCGAGTATGTGGCGCCGACAACACAGACTCAAAGAGGGGAGGCGGTAGCGCCAGGCAGCAGAACCCGGGCGCGTTCCAACAGTCAGGGCCCAGTGGAGATCGCGGATGGACAGGCACTTCAGGAAAAGCCTCTCCCCAGAGACCCTCCCCTCTCGCGAGACTCGTATGCGGCCAGTCGGCAGAACACACGCCCGCCAAGCTCTCATCGGAACACGGCAGCGGCTCCTTCGAGGCCGACGCGCGACACCCGCGCGACATCCGACAACGCGTTCGTGTCCTCAACGTCGAGCGTACCGGCGACCGGCAGACCCCAGACAGGAAACTCGATGGCATCGGGCTCTATGGGTCTGGGAGCTGGGAGCCGCGCGTCGTACGGCCAGCCAATCCCTCCCGCCGTCGCGGGCACCAATGCTCATGGCCGGATTCAACAGCCCAGTTCCCAGGAGCCTCAGGCCATGGGAAGGCCTAGTGTCAGCGTACCTTCAAAGTTCGCCAAGGTTGCAGGATTCGCCCCAGAGCAGCAAGCCGCCCAGAGCCAGGCTCAGGCTCAGACTCCGCCTCAGTCGAGCGACGGTAGGGGTCACGGACACAAGCGTTCCAACACTATCGGCTCTCTGCTGGCTCGCAACGGGTCAATTTTCGGGGGTAAGAACCGGAGCAAACGACCCGAGTCTCAGATGAGCCGGAAGTATCCTCCGGTCAGCATGCCCAACAACATGCCGGCTGAAGGTCAGCCCCGCCCTTCGATAGATTCGAGGACGTCGAGACACTCCTTCTCCCGGAGCTTCGGGAGGAAGCGAAGCGGTAGCATCGCCGGTTCTCAGACTTCCCACGAAAAGCCAAACAGGAGGTTTTCGTTGATCCCGCAGTCCTTCTCGCTGAGGGCCATTGGCATAGGTAGGGACTACGACCGGCCGCCGTCGGAGCCTCAGTCTCAGCCCGACCTGCCCATTCAAGAACCCCCCGAGGTCGATGAGCATGGACGGTACGTGGATCAACAAGGTCAATCTCGGGGCTACGATGGTGGTCACGAACAGGGGTACCGCCAACCCCCTGGCTCCAACTCGGCACCACAGCTTCAGCATCAAGATTGGCAGAATCAGCAACAAGGCCACCAGCAGCAGCATATGGGTCCAATCGGGCAACCCAGCACTGTACCGGGCTATATGCAACAAGGGGCAGTCCTCAACACGGCTTCGGAGTCGTCGTTTGAGAATGGCTACCAGCAGAGAAGGCAGTCGAGCGCACCATACCATGGTGGCGGGTTTCCCGAGTCGGAAGGCTACAACCGACAACAGCAGTCCAATTCCCCCCGGGGACACGGCCGATCCGGCGTCTTGCTGAAGAATAATAATAAGAAGTTTACGGACGCAGACTACGCCGGCCACCAAGGCAGCAGCGGAGCCGCCAAAAGAGTGATGGACTTCTTCCGGCGACGCGGCAAAGCGAGAGGCGGCGATGAGAGATAGGACACCCTCGGTGCTCTCGATTGTTCACCGCCCATTATTTCGAAATCTAGACCGTTGTGCGGTACCCGATCGTCTCAGATGAGCCTCTCTCCAGCTCGACAAGTCGAGTTCTGAGACGATGGATATGAGTCACTCCACTCTCTCTTTCCCTACAAAGTTTGAGGCTATAATGTGTGAATACTAAGCCAAGAGGAGACCAGTCTGGTTGCTTGGCGTCATTGTCAGATGTTCATGGTTGTCTCAACCGTCTGCTGCATTGTTGGCGAACGGGCATAGAATGGCGGAAGGAGTTTTCTTTCATGGGTTCCCCTCTCTTCGTTTAAATTGCGAAGCTTGCTGGCTTTAATCGCGTCGGTTGACGACGGTTTTCACGAGATGGGAGTTTTTTTAGTTTTGGTTTTTTGTTTTTTCTTCGTCGGCACAGATGGAATTGGTGGTGTTTCTTGCCTCATACAAGGAGGCCTTTTTCGTGGTTGGTTGGTTCAAACCAACACTTTCCCTTCTTAATTTGATGGCATCACAGCGGCGACCCCGGTTGCTTGCTGGCGGCGGCAATGGCGTACCGGGAATACAGAAGAAGAAGAAGAAGAAGAAGAAGAAGAAGAAGCAGAAGAAGAGGAAGCAGAAGCAGAATCAGAACGGACTTTGACTTGCGAAGCGAAACGTGTAGTATGTATGCAGCGCGTCGTGTACCTGGTGGAAGCTACTGCCATGCAGCCCTATCGGTTGATACAGGACGTGCAGTGACATGCCAAGTTATATTCAGCGGTAAAGCACCGACAAGGTCCCCTACCCCGTATGAGAATGAAGTCATATTCTACTAAATTCCTTCCCTGGGCAACAACAGAAAACGAGTGCCATGAGCCAACAGGACGCCATCCTAGACCTGATGGGACCAACGGCGTTGATGACGGGATGACGCTCGCTGTATAGCTTGGCATTGGCCAATAGGGCCAACGGTCCTAGTGTACATAGTGGGTAGGTAGTTCATGAAGTTGGTACTTGGAGTATGCTTTCTTTTTTCCCCCTTGGTTTCTGGTGTCAGCTGAACTTGTGCTCCTCTGGACGTCACTGGATCGATCGCCTGCGCCCCTCCTTGTATGCGTCCTGTGGCTGAGCGTGGCGCAGCGGACCAGTCATACTCGGGACAAGCCAATCGCAGACGCCAACTTATCCACCAATGACGCGAGGAGAGGGGGGGCCGAGCGCAATATAGGAGCTGACGTCACTTCCGGCCGCATGCGCGCGCGCCGGCTTTCTGTGTGGGTAGAAATGGTTGGTATCTCTTCAATGCTTACTCGTACCCATGTTTAGATATGTGGGTAGTGTACTACTATGTAAGTGTACAGATTGATAAGGCAAGTCTGATCAAGTGCTGAGAGCACAAATGGGAAGCGCGAGTTTGCTTTGCCCCCCACTGCAGGCATGTCATATACCCGGAACGGTTTTGGGTGACGCGTCTTTGGGTTGCCCCGTTCGCCAGCACTCGGGTGATAAAAAAAGCGGAATACTTTTTGTTGGCGGTTGCGGTAGGAAAGTGGCACCCTGCTTTATTGTCACCCGAGTGACCAGATACTCCCCGCTGTCCCTGCGGATGAGGAGGAGGGACGCGGGTTAGAACCCTGGAGCAATGTCTCTCTTTCCTTGGATTGTCCAATGAGGCTCGAACAAGGCCCGAAAGGCTCGTCCAGAGGAGTTGTTGAAGGAAAGGGGAAGAAGAAGAACAAGAAGAAACGGAAGAAGAGATTGACTACGTCGCAGACCTTGCAGGAGTTGCAGAGGTTGCAATTAGGTTAAAGGATCCGAAGAGGGATTAGACTAGGTACCCGAAGGGTGCCTTTAGGTCGGATGGAAAGAGGGTTGCCGTGTTCATGGTCATAGGCGGAGGGAAGCTAAAGGAAAAAATAAGGCGGGAAACGGCTTTCCTCCCATCCACACGCCCCTTCTTGTTTTTCTCTTTTTCTTTTTCGTTCGGCTCGGTAGGAAAGCTTCGCGAAGGCCATGGGTGTTTGGAGTCGTGGTTCCGTGCGCCGTGTGTTTGTGTGTTTGTGTGTGCGCGCCCTGAGCGTACCTACACTGCCTACCTTGATAGTTTACACTGCGACTGGATTGGAGCTGCAGTTGAGAGGGCGGACATGACTCCATCCCCGTCTTCGCAACCCATGTTGCGGTAGTGGAGACATCGTAGAGGATGCGAGTAGGTGGCCAGGCGGAACGTTGCTCTGCTACAGAGCGTGCGACATATGATGTACACTACAGCAGGAGAGGGTCGACCTCGCGTCGAGATGCCCGGAACATGTATGTTTCTTGGGAACTGTTGTCAAACGAGAGGTACGAGGGTGATCCCCGACCGATCAGCAGCGTGCCACTGTGGTGGGACCAGCGGACTATGGCGAGTTGACATGTCCTAGGTGGTGCGTGTTGGGTGTTCTCCCAATGTGTGTGTGTGTGTGTGTGTGTGTGTGTGTTTGTCCATTTGCGCCTATTTTGGTGGTGGTGAGGATGTGGTGATGTTCGCTCCTGCCTTTGACGAGGTTCTTAATTTTATTTTATTTTTTGCCTGTTTTTCTTTTACTCTCTTCTTCCCTCCCTCTCGGCGGCAGCAAAACACCACATAAAACATGTAAACGCATTGGTCTCGGGGGGAAGAGATGGGACCGTTCTCAGCATCCGGTCCCTCGTTTCGAGATTCATGTACGCGATGCGTTGGCCAGCCCATCATCTGGATTCGGCCATCTTGGCGACGGCTTGGCACACGTTGCGAGTGAGGGCATAGTGGTATAGTATACGCCCGCTCGCAGGTTTCTCTGTTTCTGTACAATCTGAAGATTTGTTTTGGAGAGGACGGGACGGAGGGAGCCAGGGAGAGAGCACACTGCGCTGGATAAGGCTCGAGCGGGTAAGGCGCTGTGTGAGAGCCGACCACGCTTTGTCCCCTATCCCTCTCTCTCTTTCTCTCTCTCTCCCTCGCCCGGTCGAAGCACCCCATTCTGGCCCCATTGATGTTTCTCGGAAGGGGATGAGGCTCGAACAGTTCTGGTTTCCAGTGTTTGGGATGGACGGGCGTCAATGTGGCGTAAGTTCTTGAGAGGTCACAGGGAGCGTATGGAAAGAGAGCAATAAATCCCATCCCACTTTCCGTCGAGCCAGTCTTGTCCCCTGCAGTGCGATGTAGGTAGTAAAAGACCCATGCATATTAGCTTAATGGCTTCCCGAGTCGCGGATCCACCGGGACTTTTTCGGGGCAGGGTTGGGTGAGGTAGTCTTGTTGTACGTTAGTGTGTTGGCAAGGCGGAGGACAGTGGAAGGATGGTCCCTCTCTTTGTTGCGTCGAGGATCCGTGTCTGGAGAGGGAGGCGGGTGACTGAGGGGGCAACCCCCGACGAGGGAGAGCTTCCCCCCGCAGTAGATTGGCGAGATGTGATATCATATCGTATTCGCTGGGTCGGGGATCTGCTACTGGTAGGTCAGTAGCTTATACTGTAATACATGGTAGCATGATGAAGGCGGTGATGATGCTGACGATGGTGACGGTGGGCAAACAGGACGAGTGGCAGCATGCAGGTCGTGTACGTGTACGTGTACGTGTACGGATACTAATGTACATTGTACATGCATGCATTGGGTCCAGACTTGCCCGTCATCGTTGTCTATCTACCTAGCCTATCTAGGTAGGTAGGCGTAGGGTACATACTTACCTAGGTAGAGTAAGTGTAACTGAGTACACACCGGTTTTCCATGGCAAAAGCTTGATGGGCTTGGACGGATGGCGACCCACTGCCCGGAACAACATCGTAACGAGGTGCCCGCGCTGATTGCTGACAACCAGCATTCCAGCTCTCGAGACAACAGGAGGACCTTTATCAAACACTCCAATCATTCAACCAGAAGGAGCTGATGCCAAACGCAAGCGCAAACAGGAGGAAGGGAAAAAGGGCGGAGTGAGGGAAAATGGCCAAAGAAAGAGAGAGAGAGAGATTGTGAGAGCCGAGAGACGGACGCACAGAGTGGGAACCCCGTCAAGAGGTGAGGCTAAGGAGTCATTGATGGTGTACCTGTACCTAGAGAAGGTGTGGGTGCAGCCCGTCAATTAGCTCGCCTGAGGCACAAGACTACGGGCTACTTACTGTATTTGGCACTGAGCTTCGCTCGACACCATCGGTGGTTCACCCACTAGGACGTTTCGACGTTGGCAATTGGTTCCCGGGCATACCAGGCGCGCCGACAGGGAGTCCCTGCTTGCTTGCTTGTCCTGGCGTAGGGCCCAGCTTGTTTTGCGCAGTAGGTATGGATAACTCTTTCCTTGTCTACTCCGTATTTGTCTCTCCTCTGATCCTATGCGTGTATGTAACTGTGTGTGTGTGTACATGTGTGCGCCTGTCTGTTTGTTCCGGTACGTATGTATAAGGTATTTAGGTACCTAGATAGGTACTCCGTACCTACCTAAGAAAAACATTGGGATGGCGGCAACGGAAAGCCTACCGCTGCAAGGACGGGATAAGGATTAGGCATGCTGCAGACCCATACGCCCCCCCCCCCCCCCGTCCGTCTGCGACGTTGCCTTTACCTTATGCCCACTATCTTACCTACCTATTTAGTCTATCTCTCCCTCTCTCGTTTGACCACAGCTTCGTCGAGCATTTAAAGCATCCCTCATCTTCGTCACGTCCGACCACATTCCCTTCCGGACTTCTTTCCTCTCTTTCCTCTTGTAGACCGCGCTTCTCACTCTCCTCTCCGAAGCTAGTCTTCGAAACAGTTTGAACCTCTTTCGAAAAAGCAAGCGAACAAACAAACAAGCTCGCATTCACTACCAGAAAAAGATATCCCATCCATCCATCCATCGCCCTCCCGCCGAGGCACGAGTGTCCGGTCATCTATCTCGATGCAGAACGCCTCTCCTGGCCCCCCCGATATAGATCGCAGACGCTTTGGTGCACCTACATCCTCGCATGGCGCCCGTCGCAGCCCCTCCTATCCTCGACACGACGCAGCTAGACCCGCAGACATAACTATCAATCTTCCTCGTGACTTGCCCAGCAAGTCGTCCACCTTTCCCACTGACCAGCGATATACCAACAAGACATCTTACACCACGGCTTCCCCCGCCAGCAGCAACCATGGCGCCGCCGCTTCGCCCGTCGGCTACCCGGACGACATCACCGATAAAACCAGCCCCCGCACAACCCAGCATGTCGCCGCAACGAAAGCTTCGCGGCAGGGGCCTGTCCTAGGCGACGGCGGCGTCGACTCGCAAGAGAAAGGTAACAACAAACCCTCAGACCAGAAGCCAAAGCCGTCCGTCTTCACCCGCTTCTACCTCACTTCAAAGATGATCCTGTTCCACAGCTGGGTCAACTTGCTGCTCATCTTCGTACCCATTGGCATCGTCGTCCAGGCCCTCGGACTGAACCCGGGCATCGTATTCGCCATAAATGCCATCGCCATCATCCCGCTCGCCGGCCTGCTCAGCCACGCCACCGAGTCTGTCGCCAGCAAGCTCGGCGACACCATCGGCGCCCTCCTGAACGTGACATTCGGCAATGCAGTCGAGTTGATTATCTTGTAAGTTTCCCGCCGTTTTCTCGTCCAAAATTCTCCCTCCTGCTTCATTTCCGTCTTGCCAAAGCATGCCAATGGTGTGTGTGGTTTGAAAGAATAAATGCGGAGGACCTGACTTGGCATGGCTTGGCTTAGCAGCTGTCTTGGCCGTGTCGCACCCTGCATCTTCTGCTTCCAACCATCAGCCCTTGTATCTCTTGGCGTGGGCTTGGCTAATGCTTATTTCTCAAATCTAGCATGTATGTTCCTACTTGCCCTTCTGCGGGTGACCAAGATGAGAAAGACGAGAGAGAAGTCGATTCTCCAAGGAAAAGACACTATCCCATCAATCGAGTCCCAAATCATGCACAGCTTTCCGTCCCATCGCCCTGCTGCCACTTCTCCTTAGTTGTGGCTTAAAAGTATCATTTTATTCTATTCTATTTTTGCGGTATGACTGACATGGACATGTTTTCGCGACTCTACAGTATCGCGCTTGTCAAGGTTCGCTACCCCAACTTGTCGTGCGCAAATGAGCCTAGGCTGACATTGTGGGCAACAGAATGAAATCCGTATCGTCCAGGCTTCTCTTCTCGGGTCTATCCTGGCCAACCTCCTGCTGATTCTGGGGATGTGCTTCTTTCTCGGTGGCCTGCGCTTCCGTGAGCAGGTTAGTCTGGCCGCCTCGAAGCTGATTGAAACATTATACTGACGACGCATGCTAGATTTACAACAGCACCGTCACGCAGATGAGTGCGTGTCTGCTAAGTTTGAGCGTTATCAGCTTGGTCTTACCAGTAAATTTCCCCCCGTTGCTAATTTCAATCATCCCAGAAACTGATACAATTGCAGACGGCTTTCCATGCCTCTTTCCAGAACAGTTTCAAGGCTGAGGACCAGACTTTGAAGATCAGCCGTGGTACTAGCGTGGTGAGTGCTTCTCTTTGAGGCTTTAATTGGAAATTCATCTTGCTCATCGCAAGTAGATCCTTCTCCTGGTGTACATCTTGTACCTGCTCTTCCAGCTGAAGTCTCATGCCTACATGTATGAGTCTACTCCACAACACATTGTGGATGCCGAGGCCGCACCAGGCCCGGCCATCGGTTTCTTCGACTCGTCGAGTTCCGAAAATAGCTCGGATGACGAAATGGACTCGGACAGCTCGGACAGCTCTGGCGGCACCGTCCGCAAGACAGTGAGAAAAGTAATGCGCGCCGGCAGAAGGCGCAAGTCCAGTGTGGCCTCTGTCAACGCCGACGGCCTCTCTAGGGCTCGCACCGCTTCTGTCAGCACCTCCAACGGCTCTGAGGGGACCGGTAGCCGTCCTTCTATACCCCGTTTCAACTCGGGCGGTAGTGACGAGGTCGTGGAGGAGAGCCCACGCAAACACCGCAAGCACCGCAGACGCCACCACAAGCACCACAAGAAGTCTAAAAAGAGCTCTCGCGGCGGTGTTATCGACACTGACGGGCATGAGCCTATTTTAAGTGATCAGGTCGGGATCTCTACGCAGACCGGTGAACCACTGCGCGTAGACTTCGCAGACCAGGGCGCTGCGCCCACAGGCGAGGCCACCGAGGCGTCGCAATCGAACTCTCGCCCCAGGCCTGCGCCCGGCCGCCGTGGTCTATCCATCAAGAGCCTCGCTCCGGCGGTCTTCACGGCGCCCCCGGACCCTTTGGCCATGGCCCACACACCTTCTGCCGGACCGGTCCCTCGCGTCCGCCTCGGCATCCGCCGCACCAACTCCCTACCCGACCGCCTGAACCAGTACGGCCGAAACATCCGCGCCCCCGGTGGCATGTTCCCAGCGCATGCTACCGTGGCCACGGTCAACAGCGGCCTAGGCACTGAAGACAAAGCTGTCGACAATGATCACCTATCTCGCACCGCCGCCATCCTCCTCCTGCTCTTTTCCACTGGTCTCGTTGCCGTCTGCGCCGAATTCCTTGTTGGTTCCATCAACGAGGTTGTCGAGACCAGCCCTCTCGGCGAAATCTTCATCGGTCTCATCATCCTTCCCATCGTTGGCAACGCCGCCGAGCACGTCACAGCCGTCACGGTCGCCATGAAGAACAAGATGGACCTAGCCATCGGTGTCGCCGTCGGCAGCTCCATCCAGATCGCCCTTTTCATTACGCCCCTTGTTGTCATCATCGGCTGGGCCTTGGACCGTGATATGTCGCTGTACTTTACCCTCTTCGAGACCGTCTGTCTGTTCGTCTCAGCCTTCATCGTCAACTTTCTGGTTCTCGACGGAAGGAGTAACTACCTCGAGGGTGCGTTGTTATGCGCGACTTACATCATCATCGCCGTGGTGGCCTTCTTTTATCCCAACACGAACGAGGCCAGCTCCATGGGCGCTTAAGCATGTGTGTGGACGTTGCCAGGCGTTTCTGCCCCTTGACCGATTTGGTCATGTGCAGTTATATGGAGGAGCGGTTGTGGGTAAAGTGCATCTTACGAAGCTTTACGGCCTTTTCATTTTTTCATATTTCATTTTCCCTCCTCTCTTCTTCACTTCTATTTGGCTGTTTCGGCACTCGAACGTGTCTCACGGCCCCTTTTACCCGGGGATGGTTTGGGATGATGTTCTTATTCTTCAACGGCAGTGACTAACGGTGGTGGAATTTCCTCGCTTGACAGCCGTCATAGGCGTTCACCTTATGCCGTATAGAAATTAGCCTTTTTTTCTTTTTTAATCATTTTACAAGTGAAAGCTCTGCGCTGCCGTGTTTGTGTCCATCTCTATTGTCCTGGTCTTCCGTCTCAGTATCGTCGACATTCGTGGATGTAGGCCCACCGGGTAAGCTTAAACTTTAGCTGCCCCTCACCCTGTTTTCGCCCGGTTTAGCTGGTGATAACTGAGCACTTGTGTGACAAAAAAAAAAAAAAGGGCGGTCGCACTACCTACCTACCCTCCTACCCCCTATCAACACATCACTTTTCCTACCATTGTATACCGTGATAATATCAGAAAAAGATACTACAACACTATATCATATCTTAATGAGGAAAATTCTCTGTTACATACTTTTTCATCAAGTTATTAAACAGGATATGGATATGACAGGCTTCCAAAACGTAGGGACTTTTAGTGTCTTAGCGATGTGGTTAAGACCGGCCATTTTTTTTGTCGCCCAAGTGCTGAGGCAAAGAGTGTTCGGCCTACCCGATGGCGCCGGCGACGGTGGCTGGCGGCTTTGTCCTGGTCATGTACTAGGTATATGCGACGCCGTTGGTCTTCCACGTAATCTCTTGCTCAAAACAAACAAGTCGAAGAGCGATTCAACTGATTTCCTTCATCGGACGTGCAGGAAAACAAGCGAAACATTTGGCATGACGACCAGAAAGCAGCACAAACGCTGAAGCACTCCCGACCCAAAGAAGCTGCTTGCTTGTTAGGTGTCATTTGTACCCGTCACTGCAGCGCCTTTGGGGTACCTACTACGTACGTACCTATATACCTAGGTACCTAGGTAGACATGCTGAGTAAAAACGGGTCACTTGCCTATTGCGGACAGCTTCACAATGGGGTCTCTCATCGCCGGCAGGCACCTATGTCAGCCATATGCTATGTAGCTTAGTGTCTGTATGCCCTGCCTGCCTTGGCCTACACGACACAGCCACTCTCATTTCTTTTCATATGACGCTTCATTCGCCCCCAAACCTGCATTGTCGCTGCATCTCATCTACATCTTTCGCGATGCTGACGAACTTGGGCGCTTTCGAAATATCTCGCATTTGACTGACCAGCCTGACTCGCCTGGATCCCAGTGTTTCAAATCCCAAACCCTACTTTCAAGCTTGAGCTTTATTTTGGCGTCAAGGCGTTTACCCCACCACCACTGCGTCGGTTCCGGTACACTGCTCTGCGACTCATCGGGGCTTTCGACTTTGGACGAACTGCATAAATCTCTTCGGAGAGCCCTTAACCGTCCTTCTTATCAAATATGTGTTTCGGCGGCAAAGCCGACAAGGATGGCAGTCCTGCCCCGCGTCCCGCCCAACGACCTCCCTCGGCACAGCAGGACAGCAAGATGAGCAGCAGCCAGCAACCTCACTACGCGCCGCCGGCTGGCCCGCCTCCGGCTCAGAGTTCGAGTCAGAACTATAACCCTCCGTCCGGCCCTCCCCCGAGTCGGTCATTTGCATCCCCGAGCGGTCCGCCGCCGCCCCGGACTGACGACTTTGCGCCTCCTCCCGGCCCTCCCCCTGCCCACAACGGCTACATGGCTCCTCCGCCAGGTCCGCCGCCATCCGTTTCCAAGCCAAAGCACGACTGGGAGGCTGCCGTTCCAGACACCACCCTATTTCCGCCCCCGCCGGCATTCTTCAGCGGCTTTGACCGTTCGCCCGCGAACAATTCTACCGAAGAGGAGGCCGAGGCAGGCGAGGCGTGGATCAATCAGTACCCTCTCGTACAGCCCATTGACCTAGACCCCACCGCCTTGGAAGCCCTGCGCACTCACAGGATATGGCTGCTCCAGCCTCAAGGATTCCGGGGGACCATGAGCCAGCCTGTTTCGGGCAAATGGGAGGTCACCACGCAGAGGAACGCCTCGGATAGCACCATCATCGGGTTCCCGCCCCTCTACTCTGTCAAAACACATTCTCCCCACGCCACCGGCTGTCCTTTCAAGGCCTACTACGAGGTCAAGGTCCGCGGTTCAGCGAGAGAAGTTGACCTCGCCCTTGGCTTCACCGCCCTTCCCTATCCCAACTTCCGACTTCCCGGATGGCACCGCGGCAGCCTCGCAGTCCACGGCGACGATGGGCACAAGTACATCAATGACAGGTGGGGCGGCAAGTCCTTCACGGACCCCTTTCGTCCCGGTGAGACGCTGGGAATCGGCATGTCATTTACGGCCCAGGGTGGCGGCATGAACGTCGACATCTTCTTCACCCGCGATGGCCGACTGGTCGGCAGCTGGAACCTGCACGAGGAGAGTGACGCCGAGCAGGATCTGCCGGTCACTGGACTCGAGGGATACCATGACTTGAGCTGCGCCATTGGTACCTTCCAGAAGAACGAGTACGATATCATCTTTGACCCGAACCTGTGGATGTACAGACCTTGAGAATGCCGGTGGTCAGGTTGTCTGAATCATGGAGGTACGAGAGACGGCAGCTCTATGCTGCGTTGGGGAGAACACTTGATCCTTTTTCCTATTGTGGCTTCATTTCAGCTCGTACTCTAGCTATATCTTGGCCTTTGCGTTTTTTTCATTCCACCACGGATACGCACTAGGCGCATCTTTCTCCATTCTCCCCTCGAAACGAGGCGCACGCTTCTGGATAAAACTCTCCATGCCTTCTTTGCTGTCTTACCCGTTGAATAGGTCAAAGAAGATATTACTCTCCAGCAAGTGCGCCTCCTCGGGCGATTGAGGTGATCGCAAAATCATGTCCCGCATAACCCTGACGGCGATCGTGCTGACGTTCGCCGCGATGTCCTCGGCAATGGCGACCGCTCGCGGCAGGACCTGCTCCGGCTCAACGATTTCGCTGAACAGGTTCCGTAACAGGGGGCTCTCGGCCGGGTACACAGCCCCCGTCGTGACGAGGTGCAGCGCGGGCCCGGCACCGATGAGGCGAGGTAGGTAGAAGGACGAGCAGGCCTCCATGTTGAAGCCCCTCTGGCCGAAGACGAAGCCAACCTTGGCCGCCCTGGACACGATGCGGACGGAAGCAGGCAGTGTCATGGTGATGCCCACGCCGATGGCGGAGCCGTTAATGGCGGCGACGGTGGGCTTGGCGCAGTTATGCATGGCCAGAGCCACGACGCCGCCCGTGCCGCGGTGCTCATTGCGGGTGGTGCCTTGGAGGCGGACCGGCTGGTGGAGGTCCATGCCGGCGCAGAAGGTGCGGTTCTCCGGGTCCGAGCTCGTGGGGACGACGCACTTCACCCGCGGGTCCGCCGAGAGCAGGGCGTAAGCGCAGACGACGGAGGAGGCGATCGACTCGGTGAAGGCGTTGCGGGCCGTGGGGCGGTCGAGGGCCATGATGATTACGGGGGTCGGGGTGGGTGAGGAGGCCGGGTGGTGAGACAGGCGGACCTGGGGGAGGGTGAGGGTGTTGTAGCTCGTGGGGAGGTCGGACATGGTGATGGTTTGGGGGGTGGTGAATTCTGACCGATACGCGGAGAGGAATGTATCGTGAGAGAAATCCAGATACCTTGTGCAGCATGTCGACGTGATTTGCGAGAGAGGGGTTATGACACCGTTCGGTTCGTTCTAAGTGCGAGGTTTGGAGACCCGGGGAAAGGCGCTTCCAACCGTATGCCGAGGTCCGACGTGGTACAGCGACAGATACCGTTTGTTGATGGATATCAGGCTCGGCTTTTTCAATGTCTTTACAGCTAACAGAATACCACGCGAGTTGAAAGAAACATGATTGAGTACATCCTATCGTAATGGTTACAACAAGCAATGCTGAACCCCATTTTATAATTCCCTACCTACTCTGCACACTCCATCACGGCACTGGCGAAGTTATAAAAATATACTTGAGACAAACTCAAGCGTTACATTTACTGAACTCTAAGATGCAGTCATTGACGAGGATGTGATGATGAACTGAGTAATCAATGGCTTTGTGATGACTACGATTTGTTGCTACCGGAGGGGTGGGGCCACCGAAGCTCACCGGGCTCACCTTGATAAGACCGCGATAACAGAACAGTCTCCACGACCGTGTAAATGATCTTGGCACAGTACGGCTGACTCGACTAACCACTTGCGCAACGTCGAGTCGCCCCTCCACAATGATCCTCGACCCAAAACGCATTCGATGAGCTCTGATGCGTAGGTATCTAGTATATGAAAGAGCATGGTCTATGATTGGGACGCCCACGAAAAGCTATGTTTCCAGCTGTACATCAACGAGAAGAAGTCCCTCGAGGACATAATGGATTACCTCAAAATCCACCATAACTTTGCACCCTGGTGAGTCAAGTCGGTTCTGGGTGCCATCTTGTCCCTCCGCACTCTGTGGCTCTCTCGCCGGCCGGACCATCTCCGATCCACCCAACAAACGTTCCTTGACCGGTCCGTGGGGGGCGGAGACAAAAAGAATCCGGGGAAAGGCATCCTGGGCTAATCACGATGACGCATGCAGCAAACGAGCCTTTCAAACACAGTTCCGTAAATGGGACTTTCCTTCGAAACAGAACCCCGCCTACAAGAACGAGCGCCTTGTCGCCCGCATCAAGGAACTATGGGAGCGCAACCTGTCCCAGAAGGAGATGCTGGCAGTCCTGAAGGAGGACGGCTTTGACATCAAGAAGCGCGAGCTGATCCGCGTGAGGACCAAAAACCGATGGCTGTTGAAGGTCGCGAACGGCGACCGGCCGAGGGACTCGCCAGATCCCAACTTGCAACACCCGCTGATGGCCGACGAGTCTTTCGAGAGCCGGGACGACGGCCAACAGCTGTCGCGTGCGGCAGGGGATATGACTCCGGATACATTGACAGACCACGAGCTGTTGGGGACTCTGTCGAACGAGGCCGGCGCTGCCTGGAACCAGGACAAAAACAGGAGAAAGAGGCGGCGGCTGAAGGCATGGGAGGCTGCATCGCAAGATGAGCCTATCGCCCCGCGGTTCCCCTCCGAAACCACCCTCGACGAGGCCAAAGTTATCCTCGGCCTGGCCAACGACGTCTACCGACAGGTACGGTCCACGTTTGCGCGGCTCTGCGAAGAGTCGGGTATCGTCAAGAAGACCATCGCCGGCCCCGACAGATGGGACGCCGCCAAGAACCGCCTGATCCAGGAGACGCCGCAGCTTCAAGCCGTGATGTGGCAGTCCAGGGATAACCACGAGTCCAAGGTGTTGGCGCTCGACGTCATATGTACGGACATCACAAAGCGGGTGCGGACGCTGGATAAGCGGATCACTCTGGCAGAGGCGAAGAACATCATTGGGATCAACCCGGAGGAGGCGAGAGACCTCCGCGCCGCGTTCGATCAGCTCTTGAGGGACGAGGGCCTCAGCTCCAAATCGGAAGCTGGCCCTACGCAATGGGACGACCTCAAAAGGAGGTGGGAGGATCAGTCAGACCTCATCCAACGCATTCTTGCCCTCGGGACCAGCGATCCTGCTTATGCTCAAAAGGTGCGGGCATTGGATCTCATCGCCCGGGACGTGATGAAGCGTCTGCGGGACGATATCTCAAGGAGGGACCAGCCAAGGAAACGGAGTCCCGCCAAGACGGCCCGGTCGGATGGCGCCGAGGTCCGACACGAACAGAACGTGCAGGAGATTCAAGCCACGCAACCGGAGATGGTTGACGGTTTGCAGCACCAAGGCGGCTTGGGTAGCCAGTACGGCAACGCTGGCCAGGTGTCATCCATGAGCTTGGTGCCCAGCTCGGGCGACACCCAAGGACAGATGCTGATGCCGGTATCCATGCAACCCCAGGCCGCCGGCGACCAGATTGGCCACCCCACAGCGCGGATCCTGTCTTCGGCGCTTCTCGGGCAGACGAACATGGCGCTCGATTCTCACCTGGGCTCCTCCCTCCTGCTGGTCGCCAACGCGCAGGCGGCCTTCGTCGACCAGCAGTACGCGCAGCAGTTCGCGGCCGCGCCGCCCGTGTTCCAAACACCGGCACCGACGAGCGTGGTGGCCATCTACCTGCGGCTGCATCCGTCGTCCACGTTCGTGGTGAACGCGAACCTCTGGATCGCGACGCTCAGCTCGCACTCGATGCAGGAGCTGCGGCACGTGGCGGCCAGCAAGTTTCCCGGGTCCATCTGTCTGAGGGTCGAGGGCGTGCTCAAAGACGGGAAGGGCGGGGAGATGCCTTTGCAGATTGACCAGGATCCGGAGCTGGCGGCCTACGTAGCGCACCTGCAAGGCGCTACCCCGACCTTCAACGTACAGCTCGTTCCCGGGTGGAAGACGGGCTGAGAAACTTGCAGTGATACCGCGGTAGAGTCTCTGGCGAACCACATGCTGCAATGACAACCCTAGTACATTTTTTTGAAAAATAAATAAAGCCGTCTTTGAACTGCGATGTTGATAGCTAGGTAGTTCTATGAAAGCGGGAGCAGGCTGAGGCAGGCATGTTGGAGTGTCTCTACACGGGTCAAGTCCGCGGTCTAATCAGAGCCGAGACAAATGCGACCCCCCCTTTATCTCGAACGAGTCCAATCATTGCATCTCATCTCTGTATTAGTTCAACATACCACTCAATGCAAGGATGCCCGCACCGCGAGCACACCATTCGGTTAGCTCGCCAACCCTCGGCTCTGAGAGCCGACACAAGGGAAGGTGGGAAGGAAAGAGTAAGCCACGGTGGTGTGGGGTCTTAGTACCGGCCGGCTTCACGGAGGGGGGCTCCCACAGTTTCCCCGCTCCCGGGCCGGCCAATCCTTATCCCCGATAGATGTGCAGAGTGTTCCTGCTGCAGGCCTTTGCATGGGTGCCACTTCGCCATTCGAGCTCCAGAAGTGCTAAGAAGGATGCAGCTCCACCCAGCTACAAATAATCTTCCCACCCCCCCGAACCTCTACTCTACTTGTCACCGCACCCTCCTCGCAACCACCCCTCCCCAACGCCCTCCCTCAAGCTCCCGACCTCTGATGGCTTGAAGCTGCTTGCGCATTTGTCGATCATTTGGATAGCACCAAACACTTATTCAGCCACGAACCGCGTCCCGGTCCCCCCGCTATCGAGTCGAACGAGCGCAATGGCGCACATCAGAGCTCGAGCTCCGCAGGCGGCCCTGCAGGGCCTGAAGGCCGCGGGCCCGGCCCCGCGTCGGCGATGCGTCGCCCTTGCCGGCAGCGCGCGACACATGTCCAGCGAGCGCCATTCCGAGAGGCCCGCGGCGAGCGAGAAGAAAGACGGTCGTTCGTTCCAGGGCCAGGTCGTCGGCAGCATCACCCAGCGTCTTGCGCGCGAGAAGGCGGAGCGAGAGAGGTTTGCTGCGGAGCGGGAGAAGATGGGCAGCAGCAGGAACCTCTCCTACACCTTTGGTGAGTTGGAAGCCGGACGCTCAAGAAGCAGCAATGGCTAACGCTCTCGTGCGTCGGCAGTGCTCCTCACCACGATGGGTGTCTCGTACTACCTCGGTACTCTCGTCCCCCCGAGCCCCAGCGAAGACTCGACGCTGCCGCTGGCCAAGACGATCGCGCCGGTCCACAAGCTGAACAAGGAGAACCTGGAGGCCGCCTGGGCCGACTTTGTTAACATTGTGGGTGAGGAGCACGTCAGCACGCTGCCCACGGACATTGAGCTCCACGCCAACTCGGAGTGGTCGTCACACCCGGCCAAGCCCAACGAGCGGCCCTTCTGCGTTGTATTCCCCAGCTCCACCGAGGAGGTTTCGGAGATTATGAAGATCTGCCATCAGCGGCGGATCCCCGTCGTCGGCTACAGCGGCGGCACCAGTCTCGAGGGCCACTTCACCCCGACCCGCGGCGGCATCTCCATCGACTTTTGTCGCATGAACAAGGTCCTCCAGCTGCACCAGGAGGACCTCGACGTCGTCGTGCAGCCCGCCGTCGGGTGGGAATCGCTCAACGACCAACTCGCCAAGAAGGGGCTCTTCTTCCCGCCCGACCCGGGTCCGGGCGCCATGATCGGTGGCATGATCGGCACGGGCTGCAGCGGCACCAACGCCTACCGCTACGGCACCATGCGCGAGTGGGTCCTCAGCCTGACAGTCGTGCTGGCCGACGGCACCATCATCAAGACGCGCCAGCGCCCGCGCAAGAGCTCCGCCGGCTACGACCTCACCAAGCTCTTCATCGGCTCCGAGGGCACCCTGGGCCTCGTCACCGAGGCGACGCTCAAGGTGACGACGAAGCCCCTGTTCACCTCGGTTGCCGTCTCGGCGTTCCCGACGATCCGCGACGCCGCCAATTGCGTCGCCAAGGTGGTCGCGGCGGGCGTCCCCGTCGCGGCCGTCGAGATCCTCGACGACCTGCAGATGCAGTGCATCAACAAGGCCGAGATGACGAGCAAGGCCTGGGCCGAGGCGCCGACGCTCTTCTTCAAGTTCGGCGGCACGGAGACGGGCGTCAAGGAGCAGGTGGCGCTGGTGAAGCGGCTGGCGGCGCAGGCCGGCAGCAAGACGTTCGAATTCGCCAAGAACGAGGAGGAGCAGCAGGAGCTCTGGAGCGCGCGGAAGGAGGCTCTGTGGAGCACGATGGCCGTCAAGCGGGAGGGCGACCACGTGTGGACGGGCGACGTGGCCGTGCCGATGAGCCGGCTGCCGGACATCATCGAGGAGACCAAGGCGGCCATGAGCAAGAGTGGGCTGTTCGGCACCATCGTCGGCCACGTCGGCGACGGCAACTTCCACACCATCCTGCTGTACAACGACAAGGAGCGTAAGCGGGCCGAGGACCTGGTGCACAACATGGTCAAAAGGGCCGTCGAGATGGAGGGCACCGTCACGGTGAGTTCCTTGTCTTAGTCTTCTGTTTTTTTCTCCTACATAAGCCCAATGCTGACTTCGCCCCGGGTAGGGCGAGCACGGCGTCGGTCTTGTCAAGAGAGACTACCTCCCCCACGAGCTTGGTGAGTCGACAGTCGACACCATGAGACAGGTAAGCCATCAAGAACGAAGCAAACAAACAGAGCAGACTTCTACCTCGGATGCTGACGCTAGGTGCTCCCTCAAGATCAAGAAGGCCCTCGACCCCCTCTGCCTGCTCAACTGCGATAAGGTCATCAGAGTTCAGCCGCCCAAGGCTGGCGAGGTGAGCGAGTGGTAAGCGGTGCGGTTTGCGGTGCAAAACGGACATGGCAGGAGAGTGTGGCCAGATAAAACGTTTAGACCCGGGTGGCTTGGTGTAGGATTATAGGGGGGATCAACGCAGATTAAGCTGGCATCAGTATCCGTACTCCTTGTGTATATATAGCTCTCTCTCTCCCTGAGGCGTCGGTCCGGCCGGCGCACAATGATGACATACGTTACAAGAGTCGAAGTTACTGGCCACTTACCCGGCGGTATCTCTCTATCTATCTCTGATTTTGTCTTGAAAGGTCAGTCGAGCGGAGTAGGGTCCAAGTAGAGGAGGATGTAGGATGCTCGCTGGGCGGCTGCGGATCGTATTGAGTCAACTTTGGGGCCTAGCGACGGCGACGCGAGACTGACATGGGGGTAGTGCGAAAGAGAGCCACCTCGCTGGGGATCCACGGTTTAGAAAGACGATCGATCAACGTTGGGGGAAAAAAAAAAGAGAAAGAGAGAGAAGGGGGGGGGGGGGGCAAAACGAAAAGGAAAAAAGAAACTCCCCAACATTGACTGACGATAGGAGAAAAATGCAAAAGTTGAAAGGGACGAGACTCGAACTCGCGCGGGTTGCCCCACCAGGAAACAGATGTTAAGCTAACCTTAACCTGGCGCCATAACCAACTCGGCCACCCTTCCTATTTGATATGATTATCAGGCAAGTAAACATCCTATATTCACTAGCTTCTTGCCCGATCAGTTTCCATGCCCTCTCTCTCACCATTCCTTTTTCCCTTATAGTGGATTGTGTGTTTTTCCCCCGTATTTTTAACCTTTACCAAATACAAAACGTGAAGGAGAGTGTCAAATAAACCGGGTTAGATGCCGAATACCAGATGATCAGTTAGGCCCCTTGGTGCTGACGTCCAACTGAGATTCCTTGCGGCAACACAAACTGCTTCTGGACGCCTTGCGAAGTGCCCAGATTCCACACGAGCTCTGTATCAACTTTCGCAAGCTGCAAACCCAATGGATCTTCTGGGCTTCTTTTGCCGAGCCGCCTTGGGGATCTGGGCTCTCTCTTAAGGGAGGCTGCAGGTCGCCTTACAGAGCCAGAAGGTGACATGCAGTAAGCGCCATCCCCCGCCTGGAGATGGCTGCGCTCTGCTTAGACGGGCGTTCTACAGGACTTTCTCGGGGGCCAAGTCAGTTTGAGATGCCGGTAATGATATTCAATATCGCCCAGGAGCTCTCAACATCCAAGGAATCGACGTAGCCAGCACGTGCGAGTGCTGGTCACAATCCTCCTGATGGAGATTCGCACCCCGTGTTAGATACCGGTGACGACCGCTTGTAAATGTATGGAATTACCTCCTTCCTGAGCGGTCACATTAAGAAGAAAAAAAAAATCTGTACATTTCCCATCTAAAAGCCGCGCAGGGTAGCAAGACATCTGCGGGCTCACTGATGCAGTCGACGGCACCGATTTCCCCTCTTTTCTTGCTATGGAACACCTCCCTCGTGGTCATCACCTGCGGCATCAGCTCTTATGATGTCAAAACTGGACTGAAAATAAGCCACAAAGAGAGCCTGGTCGAGTTCTTTTGCAATGGAAGTCCTTGAAAGGTTGCCTTCTCTCATACTTCGGTAAGCCTCTCCTTCGAAAAGCGTGAATCCGCCCTTACTGTACCGGACGCGATTGACGCCCGCATTGCCTCCAGTAGTACGTCTCCGGGGACACTTTCGACGTCTGAGGAATGGGAAGGTACACTGGACCTTCGACTTCCTGGGTTCGTTTCCCTATTTGCGGCAGACCAGCACGCCCCGAGACTGCCGCCTGCCATGACATCGAGAGGGGCATCTTCTTCGGAAGGTTCCAGAGAGAAGGTCTAGCGAAACTAAGTTCGACGCTGCATTGCTTAAGACCTTGATCCTGAGCAGCACCAAAGCTGTCCATGCCCAAATAATAGAGCTCCTTCTTGGCTCGGCCTCCTTGATGGATTACACCCCATGGATGGTTGCTGGAAAGGGGCTTGGGGGCCTTTCGAGAGCCTCTGCCGACATAGTGTCAGGCTTGCAGACGACGATGGGCATCCCGAAGCTCGAAAAGACATCCATATGTCCTGAGGCGATCGTTGGATGGATGGTGAGAGAAGGCGTTGACCCGCAGCACCTGGCTGGCCGAAAGGGACTATGACGCCAAAGAGTTGTTGCGTTCACAAGCTGACCAGAGCCTTGAAACGAGTCGTCGACTTTCTTGTGAGTGACGACCGATCCCTTACAGAAGACGACGACGTAACTGTCTTCCTTATCAACAAGCTTTTTACAGCAGCTCGCTTCGCCCTGACGACCGCGTGCTTCAACGCGTCACTGTTGCGAGTCCTCGCGGACAACGGAGTCGAACGCTAACGTCCGCGACCGCCTGGGTTGTTCCCCATGCTCTCTAAAGACACTGTTTCTTTACAGTCTTTGTTGGAACGCCTGACCTCAAGGTGGGAGACTGAAGCTGGAGGGAGGAGGTTGACGTACTGATGAGGAAACCTGCCGAGAAGCGCCGACAGACGATACACGAGGTACTTGACACTTCACCGGCGGTGGATTAGACAAAATGTTCAGGGTCGCGATCCCAGGGCATCGGCATGTTAGCCCTGCGAGATGGCGGTGTATCGTTGGATTTCTACAGCTTTGTTCACGAGAGAGATCATTAGCCATGATGGTGCGGTATCTACATGTGAAGCCCCCTCCCTGTGCTTCGACACTGAAATAAGCTGCTCAGTCATCGAGGCCACCCCATTCTTCTCCTTCATCGCCGCCTAGTTTTCTGGCGTTCTTGATCCGCTGCTTGTTCGCCGCGGTGGCTCCTTGTATGTTCGTCTCCTTGCGTCCGTCCCACTTGCTCTGGGACGAGATCATGGCAGCCCCGTGACTGCGTCTCGCCTCGACGCCCTTCTCTTTCAGCTTCTTCTTGTCCACCTTGCTCACTTTCGGCAGGGCGTCGAGGAGCCACTTCTGGACGTTTGCCTGGTCGCCCGTCTTGCCGGCCTGCTTCTCGCTGGCGGCGATGACGTTGGCGACGCTCTTGACAAAGGGGATGTCGTCGGCCGTGTAGAACGTGACGGCGACGCCGCCTTCGCGGCCCGCCCTGCCCGTCCGGCCGGCACGGTGGACGTAGGCGGCGCTGGAGCCGGGGACGTCGTAGTTGACGACGCCGTTGACGCCGGCGAAGTCGACGCCGCGGGCAAGGACGTCCGTGGTGATGAGGATCCAGACCTCGCCGGCGCGGAAGCGGCGCATGATGTCGGCGCGGGCCCTGTCCGCGAGACCGCTATGCAGCGCGGCGATCCTGGCGGGGCCGCCGGCCGTGAGCGGGATGTCGTACCGCAGCTCCTCCTCGAGGGCCGTCGCGCGCTCGATGGTCTGGGTGAAGACCAGGAACGGGGGCCGCAGCGGCGGGCCCGGGTCGTCTCCCGCCGTGGGGCGGAGCAGCTGGCGGAGACCCAGGAGCTTTCCCTTCTCCGTCGCCGTGTAGATGAGCTTGTGGGTGACGTTGGGGACGGCCGTGTCCTTCAGGCCGACTACCAGACGGATCAGGGGCTTGGACTCTGGCCTTGCCGATTGCGCCTCGGTGACCAGAGTCTCAATGTTGGAGCCAAAGGTCGCGGACCAGAAGGTGGTCCTCAGCTCGGGGTTGGGGCACGCGGACCAGATGGCCATGGTCTGCTCGCGGAACAGAGGGTCCAGGAGCACGTCGGCCTCGTCCAGGATCAGAGATGTCACCATCGGAAGCTTGCGGCTCGTCTTGGGCGACCCGGACGTGAGGAAATTGAACAAGAGCGCCGGCGTCGTAACGAGTATGTCCACCTTGACGACAGACTTTGTCCTGGCGGGCTCCGTCTCACTGTCCTCGTCATCGTCCGACTTTGCGCTACCCTCCTCATCCTCATCCTCGTCCTCTCCGTCCTCGCTTCCTGGCTTCTTCTCCTCTTCCTCGACGGCGACGCGCATGCCCTTCTTCATGCCGGCAACCTTGATGCCGGAGTTCTGGGCCAGCTTGCGTGCCTCGTTGACGATCTGGAAGACAAGCTCCCTAGTCGGCGCGATAATGATGGCGGATAGATCGTGTTTGTCCTCGTCCTCGGCCGAGGCCCTATTGTGCATGATAGAGTTGATGGCGGGGATCAGGAAGCTGATGGTCTTTCCGCTGCCTGTCGGCGCGACGGCGAGGAAGTCGATGCCCTTGGAGACATCTCCGAGCTCCTTCCGGTTAGGGACCTCTTTCAGGGCAAGCTTCGGTTGCAGGAGCAGGGGTAAGGCGCCCAACTGCACCTCAGTCGGCACCTTGTAGCCCTGGTGTGCCAGGTTGTCCGTCAGCAGCGGCGCGATGCCGTAGTTCGTCCGGAGCTGGCGGAAGGTGGTCAGCGGCTGCGGGTACAGCTGGTTCGTCTCTTTCTCGACCTCGACGGCGACCTTCTTCTTCTTCTTCTTGCTCTTGGTGACCTTGGATGGTTTCTTGTGGCGCTCGGAGAGGAGGGTGAGCTTCAGCCGGTGGGAGCGGAGGATCTGTCGGCACTCGTCTTCGGGGAGCAGCTTCGGCTTGACTGCGGGCGCGGAGAGGGCGGCGTTCTGCTCCCTCGGGGCGGCGGGGGCGGCCTTGTCTGCTTCCTCGGCGGGGGCGGGCTTGGGCGCGAAGAAGTCGACCTCGGGCAGCTCCTCCTCCTCCTCCTTCTCCTCGACTTCCTCCTTGCCGCGCTTCCTCTTGTGGCCCCGCGCCGACGGCACCTCGTCGTGGAAGAGTTGGGGGTTCGTCCGGTTGCCGGCGGATGGCAGGTTCGCTGCCGACTTTTTTGCGCCCTTGGCGCCCTTTGGGGGCTGCTTGATGCCGCGCGACAACACTTTGAGGATATCCATGGTTGCTCGTGCAGTTTCTTTTGTATATTATTGTCAAGTCGAGGGACTGGATGAATGGATGCCTTTGCTGGAAAATGCGATGGACATGGAAATTTTAATGTGGAGACACGGACAGTGTCCGCACAGTCGGCCGTCTGGCTTCAGACTATGTGTGTGTGTACATAGTCTGTATGTGTGCAAGGGTCCAACGCTCCAACGCTCCTGGCAACGTACCCAAAGGCGTGATCAGCAACCCCAACGACTTTTTTTAAAACAAGGTCCGAATCGTGGATAACAATTAAAGCAGGTTAAGCTGTTTCGTGACCGCAGTAATTTGTGAAAGCGTCCTCGTCACAATGAGATTTCGATGCAGACTTGACTTACACTGACTGTCATGAGGAACCAGCCTAGCTAGGACTGATCAGGTCATTCGTTTCTGGGCACTCTGGGATGGAAACACCTCAAACCATGATGGTATGTGTCTTGATTGCTATACAGACTCTGGAAGCAGAACACCAAGATGAGCTCACTATCTATTTGTCTCGTGATGTAGCCTTCATCAGCTGGTATCCCAACCTGATTCCTCACCAACACTACTTCTATCGCTCCCGTCACTCTCATTCACCTTACGCCCGCGATAGTGCCTCTTTCGCTTCCTCGTACCCATATCATCTGCTCTCCAACCCTTCCTAGCGCGGATGGGCTTCAAGAAGCCGTCGACGTGCACCGCACCAGACATCTCGTCCTCGCTCTCTATGTCGCCCACCTCCACAGCCTGTCCAGGATGAAACGTCGCCACGTGCCGCTGCAGATTTGTCCTTCTGCCAAACCCTTCCGCCGCTCGCTGGCACCCTGCCACAGGACAGAAGAAGAGGCCGACAGAGGATGTGCGGGATGTGCTGCAGCCCCGACTCGGCGCACGGGAACCCCGTCCGCGAGGAGCGTCCGAGTCACTCGGCGGGACGCTGTCCCGCGCTAGGCTGCCCTGTCTCGACACGACACGACGGCGCAACGCGGGTCTTTCAACTTCGGAATCCGAGCTGGATGACGAAGGAGACTGGCGGCGGTTGCCGGGAAGGTAGCGAGTCCTCTGTGGCTTCGGTCTCTCAGAAGAGGGCCCCTCGAGGAGCGTCTGCATTTCCATCCCCTGGCCGAAAAGATCCGCGCACCGCTGCGCCGCCCTGGCCACGACCTCTGGCTTGAACCCCGAAAGGGATGCTGCGCCGATGACATCGCTCCAGTCTCTCAGCCCCCAGCTCCCCAGCATCAATTCCCTGGCTCTGATTTTAGCTTCAGCCCGGGCCTTGGGGGGCAGATCCCTCTTCTTGCGCGACGACCTGGTCCGCGATGTTTCCGCCTCCGTATCCGCATCCTTCCTCTCCCCCTCGTCCTCTTTGTCATCATTGTCCTCCTCGCCTGACGAGACCGGGATGCGCTTCTTCTGCTGCCGTGCGATCCGGATCCTCATCTCCTTCTCCGTCTCCCCCGGTAGCGGGATCACCATCTTTCTCGGCCTGCCCCGCCTTGATGTAGAAGCTGTCTGCGGCTCGGGCGTTCGCGGCGCTTTGCTGGGCGGAGCGCCTTTCCTCTTGCGCCTGGTGGCCGACGACGCGCGCGACGCCGCGGACGCCACACTAATACCGTCCGATGCATTGGACGCGTGGCCCTCCGTGGCAGAGGCGGAGGAGTCGGTCATGTAGCTCAGGCCGGCTAGGCGGGCGTTGTGCAGCGCAGTGAGGGTTTTGTCGAGTGTGGAGAGGATGTGGCGGACGGACGGGCGGAGGAGGTCTGCAGATAGATCGTCGTTGGCGGAAACGACTGGCTCGTAGGTCTTGGCGCGCCTCGGTGTCCCCGCGTCCTCATGGGGCTCTGCTTTGGTCTCTTCTTCGTCCGAGAGGACGTCCTTCTCGTCGTCGAATGAGGCGGCGGCGGACGCAGACGACGGCCCGGTCGTTTCGTGGGCGGATTCATCCTGAGCCCTGGCAGCTTCCTTTTCTTGGTACCTCCGCTGTCGGCGTTGGAAACGCTCCTTCGCCTGGCGCAAAATCGTGGCCGTGAGTTCTTCTTCCAGGGCCGTGCTGGGTAGCTGCGCCTGCCTGGAGCGGATGGTGAGGTCGTCGTCCTCATCGTGGGTCTCCTTCAGGAAATCGTTGGCCGGCACAGTCTGCGGGTTCATCGGCCACGCCGTCCAAAGGTCCGGTGGGCGCCACTCGCCGCTGTCGACAATCTCTTCCAGCGGTTTATCGGCGTCCTAGATGACGGGAGTCAGCAATGCGGGCGGGGGCGTGTCTTGCCCGATGGTGCTGCTCACCTCTGCACCGGGTTCCGCCGTTGCCGTTGGCCGCACCGGGCGGTGCTTGAGCGCGAAGGCGTTGTAAAGATGCACCGACAAATCCTGGTCTCGCTGTTTTTCCATGGAGCGATACAGAAGCCGTTCCTCCCGCGTGTACATGTACCATGTTGACCTGTTGCCTTTCCAACGATTGGGTCTGTTCTCATACAACTCTTCTGAGTCAACTGAGCGGACCTCATCGGTGTCGAGGTCCCATGATTCCTCCTCGTTCGTCGTCATGGCTCAATAAGAATCACTGAGTTCGTTCGGAAGTCATATGATTCAGGGTCTATAACGCTATGTGTCCATGCAGGCACGCAAATGAAAATGAAAATTAAAATGAAAATGGGTATCGAGCATGTAGAAAGGCAGCTGATTTGAGTGGGTTGGAGCCAAGGTGAAGGAGAAAGGAAGAAAAATCGGGGCCCGCCCACATCACACCGAAACTCACCGTACCTAAGTCAAGCAAGCGGCTTTCACATCATGCAACACTCGACCTAGACATCACAAACGAACGGTCTTCATCAAGGCACCCCTTGGTCTTTGTTTTCATACGTCTCAAAGTGCCTCAAGCATGTATTTCTTTTTTCCCAACACCACAATTATGGTATAACAAACGCCCTATTACAGTCTAGAAAACACAGAACAAGCTTTTGTCTTTTCATTTTTGTTTTTACGCCTTGGCCTTCTTGTTGAGCTGCTTCTCCAGCCTTCTCCTCTTGGCCCGCAGCTTCTCGTCCTCTGCGCTCTTCTTGTTATTAGTGTACTGCATCTGCTCAAACAGCTTTCTCTTCTTCTTGCTGAGCATGCCCTTGGCCCGCTCGATATCCTCGGCCTCCTCGGCCATCTTTTTGGCATGCGCCTTGCGCGCGGCCTCCTTCTTGGTCTTGGGCTTGGACTCCTTCGCCTTGACGGCGCCGCCCGTAAGTTCGGCCTCGAGCTCGCGCTGGCGCTGTGCCTCCTCGTCGTCTTCGGACTCGGCCTCTGCCTCGTCGTCAGAGACACCGCCAACGTCGGAACCCTCACCCTCGTCCTCGTCATCGTCGTCTTCGGAACCGGCAACGTCCATGTCGCCGGCATCCGCCTCGTCGACGTCCATCTCGTCGTCGCTCTCGGCAAGGGCCTCGCCCTCGGTCTCCTGCTCCTCGAGAGGTACAGTCGGGTCGTAAGCACCCTGGACCTGCCTGACGAAGGGGCTGAGATGGGGAGGGAGCTGCGCGCCGGGGGCATACTGGTCCGGCTGCTTCAGCTCCTCGTCGTTGACACTGTCCCAGACCCACTGGGGCTGGACGTATATCCGACCGGGGATGCGCTGGTTGGGCGCCAGCTTCTGGGATGTCTGGTTGTCCTCACCGTCGCCTCCCTCGTTGTTTGCGGCGTACACCTGGGGACGGTCGACGATCTGGTGGGTGATGGAGGGGTCGCGCTCGTCGGTGGTGAAGGCACCCTCGCCGAGAACGGCATCCCAGCCAATGCGCTTGCAGCCGAACGATCGCAGGAGGAACTCGAGAGGTTGTCTGGGAGTCTCGCGAGAAAGGAAGAATGTGCAGTTGCTGAACAGCTTGGCCCTGTCCGAGCTGGTGTGCTCAGGCTGGGGGAGGACGTCACCGCCGGGCGCGACAGGCTCGAACTTGTCAATGGCATTGGTGGGTTCCCCGGTGGATTCGGTCTGCTCCTCCGTCGCGGCCTCCTCCTCGTCGTCGGCGTCAGATCCCTTGAGCTTCTTGAGGACCTTGTCGACAGCAGCCTGCGTCTTGGGGTCGACCTTGTGCTGGGACTCGCCGTTGGTGATCTGCTTCTTCTCGGGCGCGGCGAGGTTCTGGCCCTCGAGGGTGAAGGCGGCGAGCTCGGCGGATTGGTTGTCCTTGTTCTGGTCGAACTTGGGCGGGTACTTGAGGCCGAGGCTGGTGTACAGACGGAAGTTGATGAAGCCCAACAAGGTCATGTAGAACTCGACGAAAGTGCCCATGATGCGGAAGTCGACGTCGCCGACGACCCTCTGGTTGAACTTGTAGGGCACCAGCCACAAAACGTCCTCGCCGTGGATGTTGGCCTGGTAGTAGATGCCCTTGATGGAGAGGAAGGACTTGGTGACGCTCTGCGACACGATCAGGTAGTGCTGGAACTCGAGACACAGGCGCTCGCAGCGTGCAATCATCTTGGCGGGGACGGACGAGGTGGAGGGCAGGTTGGCGAACAGGAACAGCATGGAAAGGCAGTCGTCAAGGTCTCTGACGGCGTCGACAAAGGTCGGGTATCGCTCTCTGATGACGTGGTCGAGTGTGTATCGCGGCTTGCCAGTCTCCTCGGGGCGGGAGGCGTTCTTCTCCAGGCGCTTCGCATCGCCGACATCTCCACGGCCGAGGGCGCGCGAAATCTTCTTCTCGAGAGCCTTTTGATCGCGGAACTTTTGCAGGAGCGGCTCGTGCAGGAGGTACTGAATGTCCTTGGCGTAGTAGAAGGTTGTCGAGGCGGTCGAGGACTTGGAGACCTTCTTCTTGCTGCGCGGCTCACGGGGGTAGATTCCCTTCCAGATGCAGAGCTTGCGGAAGTCGGGCAGGCTGATCTGCAGCTTGCGGATGGCCTGGTTTCTCGTGACATAGTTCTTGGCCGCTCCGGCCTGGCCCTTCTTCTTGATTTTGCCCATCCTTGTTTTTTTCTTTTCTTCTTTTTTGCGAATTCGTGTGGTTGTGTTAACGTCGAAATTGACGACGGGTGTGTGTATGTTCGGGCGGGTTTAGAAGCTATCAAGGACTTCTTCTACCCATGGCGGGGCACCCGCTCTCGACTTTCTTTCTGAACTTTTTTTCCATTGAAATTTTCTGCCAGTGGTTGACCGCCCGAGCGTCTGCCGGGATGAGACTAGTCGCATTTGATGTGACTTCTGATTGGCTGTCACTATCTAATCAGCGGAATTTCTCCAGCTTCAGGGGGTTCGAGCCACTAAAAGCAGGTGGACTGCCCTGGAAGCAAGGCCGCCATTCGCTGACAGAGCTCCTCGACCCCCTGCGGGCCTGCACCGCCGCCCTCCCCCGGTCCAGCCAGGTGTCATCCATCTCCAGGTCAACCCCCCCCGTCCTTACCTCATGCGTCCGAATTGCAAGCTCCGCGATCCCGTACTTCGACATCCCGCGATCCTTCGGCCCGTCCTTTGTCTCGCCTCTTGTCCCCCCTCTTTCCCTTCTTCTCCGGGCCATGGACTGAAATATGACCGGCGGTACAATGACTCAGGGAGGCAACAAGACGGGTGTCTACGCCGCGGCAGCGGCGCTGCGTCTACTGCTCTTCGTTGCGTTCCCCGGTCTGCCTGACCTGCTGACTGGCCGCGTCGAGATCTCGACCCCCGTGACAAGCTTCAAGCGACGTAAGTGCCAACCGCGCCTCCCCCACCCCCCCGCGACTGAGAGCAGCTTTGCTAACGACACGGTCGATGCGCAGTACAAGAAGGCCTCTTCCTCTACAACCACAACGTCTCTCCCTACGATGGTGGCGTCTACCACCAAGCGCCCCTCTTCCTCCCCCTCTTCTCGTTGCTCCCCGATCCGAAGTCGCTCCCTATCTTCACATATCTCCTCTACGTCCTCGTCGACATCCTGAGCGCAGATGCCCTCTCTCGAATCGCCGACTCGGGCGAGGCTGGCTCCTCTCGTCTCTTCACCTCCCCACGCCGCGGCAAGAGGTGGAGTGGCCTCGTCGTCGCATCGCTGTGAGCTTGCCTCCCCTTTTAAACCTTCGCCCCGGACCCTCCTGACCTCTCTCATTACAGATTCCTCTTTGACCCCTTCACAATAGCAACATGCGTCGGCCGCTCCACTTCCGTCTTCTCGACATGCGCCATCCTCCACGCCGTTGCGAAGGCCATCTCCGGCACGCCCCTCAGCGCAATGGTCGCCCTCTCGTTCGCGACCTATTTCTCCATGTACCCTCTTCTCCTTCTGCCGCCCCTCGTGCTCCTCGCCTACGACCGCCAGGATCCCTCGCGCCGCATCGCGTCTACCGTGCGCTTCGCTCTGGCAAACGTCGCCGCCGTGGCCGCCGTCCTCACCGCCCTGTTTCTCATGTCCTTCCTCCTGACGGGCGGCTCCTGGGAGTTCCTGTCCAGCACCTACGGCGCCCAGCTGACGCTCAACGACCTGACGCCCAACGTGGGACTGTGGTGGTACTTCTTCGTCGAAATGTTCGACTCCTTCCGCCCCTTCTTCCTCGCCGTCTTCTGGCTCCACCTCTCGAGCTACGTCGGCCCCCTGACCGTCCGCATCCGCTCCCAGCCCCTGGTAGTCATCACCCTCCTGCTCGGCATCTTCTCCATCTTCAAACCGTACCCCTCCATCGCCGACACGAGCCTGTTCCTGGCGATGCTGTCGCTCTTCCGCCACGTCTTCCCCCTCATGCGCTACACCTTCGTCGGCGCCGCCACCATCATGTACGCCTCGTTCCTCGGCCCGGCCTTCTATCACTTGTGGATCTACGCCGGCAGCGGCAACGCCAACTTCTTCTACGCCATCACCCTCGTGTGGAGCCTGGGCCAGAGCCTGCTCGTCAGCGACCTGACGTTTGCGGTGCTGCGCGACGAGTGGGAAGTCGAGCGGCCTGAGATGGTCGGCAAGGAGATCCGGCAGATCTAACGTGTGTGGCCAGGCAACTTTTGTCGATTTTATACGTGGCGCCGAGGAGGGGGAAAGAAAAAAAGACACTGCGACGTCTTCAACACCCTGATATATGGGAGTTCTAAATCGGACATTGGTAGCATAAAACGGTAGCATGGGGGGGTGTTAAGGGGAGGGCATGGCGGTCAGTTCAAGCAAACCAAAGATATTCGAAACAGTATTGTACATATATATTCTTTTGTGAGACCTTTGTGCCTCTCCCTACGCCTTATACGGGCGATTCCAGCCAGCTGTCCTTTTTCTTCCTTTTTTTTTGCTACACTTCAAATCCGCGACGGGCCTTCTGATGCCCTGCTTTGGTGCCTGGCCAGGACCGTCTCTTTGACTACCGGCCCCGGCCTCGAGGCGAGTGTCTCTCGTCCGCCCTTTAGTCGACGGACAGCTCCGAGTTGACCACTCTATGCTCCGCGCCGAAACCCCCGCCCCATCCAGCTGCGGCCGGACTCGCCTGCGTCGCTGGGTCCGCGAGCCCCAGTGAGAAGTCAAGCATGGCGCCCAGGTCGCCAAACTTGCTCAGGCCTCTCTTCTCGGCCGTCCAAGTCTGCGTGCGCATGCCCCAGGGCGGGAGGCTACGGTACGCCCACGCCCCGTACGCGATGGCAGTGCCGGCCGCCAGCACCCCGCCCGCGAGAGCGAGCGTCCTCCGGTCCGCCACGCCCTCGGCCTTGGCCTCTGCGCGGCGCCGCCACTCGTGTAAGTAGGCCTCGCCGAGGCTCGGAGTCACCTGCACGACATTGTCAAGGAAGCGGGCCGCCGTGCGGAGGGCCGACGAGGAGGGCGCGACCCAGGGGAGGGCGCCGGGGCCCGTGAGGCACTCGTCGCGGAGGTCGGCAGCCATTGCGGTCAGGTGGGAGAACTTCCTCTCGAGGATGGTACGGAGCCAAGGCTGGGGGAGCTCGACCTCTTGGATGAGGGCGAGGTACGCGACGACGAGGCAGTCGAGGGACGTCGCCACCTCGCCGCCGAAAAAGTGCTTCTTCTCCCCCGGGGTTGCCTCGCCCCGGGCGCGGAGCTCCTCCAGCGGCGTTAGGACATCGACGGTGATGGCATGCAGCTTGATGCCCCGCACGGTGCCGGCCTTCATCTCATCCAGAACGCTCTTCCTGGTGGAGACGGGGAGGTGCTTTGCCGCGCGATCCAGCGCGCTGCCCTGGACATCGGCGTCCGAGTCCTCGTCCTCGGCGCCCAGCGAGCCGAGGCCAAGGTGGGCGCACCTGGCGACGGCCTGGTTGCGGAGCATGACGGGGACGGTCCAGCTCAGGGGGAAACCGAGGAGGTGGCTGAGGGCGGGGCGGGTGACGGCGGCCCAGTTCTCGTGAGTGCCGTAGAGGGCGGCGTCCAAGAGGGGCGCGAGGTGGGCGTCAACGTAGGCGCCATAGGCGAGGGTGTCGGCGCGCTGGGAGGGGGTGAGACGCGAGTCCAGGTCCAGGTCCCAGGAGGGGGAGTGCGGCGAGAGGGAGGCGAGGTGAGAGGTGATGGCGGTGTAGCCCGTTACCCAGACGCCGTTGGCGTTAAGGGCCGGGAGGCGGTCTAGCAGGGCGGGTTCGTTAGCACGGGCTGCATTGTTTCAACGTGTTTCTTTGTGAGTAGTCGCGCGGTTCTTTGTGTGAGATGCTTTGTGACGAGTCGTCATGATGATGTACTCGCGTGGGATCCATGCTGCGGCGGCTCGACAGTAAGAAGGGCGTGGGCGTTGAAAAGGGGTAAACGGACCAGTGTAAGAGAGAGTGTGTAAGTGTGTGTAAGTGTGTGTGTGTGGATGTACGTGTACGTGTACGTGTGAGCATAAGGGCATGTATACTTACTAGATGAGTCAACGCCAGGGTCGTTGCTTGGGACCAGGCGCCATTGGGAACTTGGGAGGGCTGTGTGGAGGTATGCGATGGCGGCGAGGCACTCGGCGTCGATGGAGGGGAGGCCGAAGGCCGGGCCCCAGACGTGGAGCTCCAGGACGTCCATTTGGTATGACGTGATGATGTGTGTGTGTGCGTGTCTGCGGATATCCTTGTGCGCTGTGTGTGAATGGGGGAGTGAGGTATGGGCTTGACCGCCAGCAGACACGAGCGTATGGTTCCGAGGTACTCGATTTACTCGGACGGCGGACCACTTTCAGTCCTCCTGGGCCCTGATGGACGGCGAGCGTCGTCTTAGCGCGGGGATTCTTGTCCAAGAAGTGATTGACGGAAGGAGGCGCTCTATCTGGCGGATGACTCAACAGTCTCGACGTACGTCTGTGACGGAAAACTCCGAGGAGATCTCGAAGGCAGCAACACGATACCACAAGAGGCAGTTCTGATGCTCTTGCGCGATACGCAGTACGTCGTCAGGCTGGGGGAGGAAGAAAACGGACACCCATGCCAGCTGCCTTTGTTCGCTTCAGCGGCGCGAAGATACCGTCCGGGGCCTGTAGCGGAATACCCAATCCATCCTGGACGGTACGATCTCGGCGCGGACTCACGTGGCGATAAGCGAAACCACGACCGATAACGCTTACATAAGACACCATGCAACCCACCGACGCTTCGCCATGAATAAGCTCCACATTCGCCAACGGGGTTTTCCCTTTTTGGACAGAAATGGCGAACCCCCCCTGGACGATCCGGTCCAAGACTCCAAACACGCCGCTTCGAGCAGATGACGAAAGTATTTCAACCCAGCATCAAACATAGCTAGTCGATCGCAGAAAAATACGGAGACATTCACATTACTTGGCATAATGCGTGCTACCTACCTGGCGATTGGGCTGAAGGCCTAACGCATCACCCTCCCCCCCCCCCTTCGGCCTGAGGCCCGCCTGACGACGGCATCACCTCCAAGGCAGACGGACCGACAGCGCCGACGTCAAAGGAGGAGCCGCGTGCAGAACGGACACCTCTTCCCCCCTTCGCCACCGCTAAGGCAGGTACGCGACACCGAGCCCGCCAATCCGCTGCAACCGAACGAACCTTGGACAGCGTGGCAAGTAGAATCCGACGCAATCTAATTTCGTCTGAATTTCAGACGCATCAGAAACCTCGCGGCCTGGGGAAAACGGGGGATTGACACGATCGACGCGTACCCGCCAGCCTCAATGGCCGGTAAATCCCCAAAATAGGTAGGTACCTATAGCTAGTGTGAGCGACAATCTCTCAGTCTGAGAAACGCCACAGAAAGATTGGCCACAGCCCGATGGCCCCCCCCTTTCGTTTCAAACAGATTCAAACAGTTTGTCGAGTGGGGGGAGGGGGGGTGAGGCGACGATCCAAGGCCCCGCCAGATGCCATAAACTCACGACGGTGTCAGAGGAAGGCGATACATGCATGTCTTGCAGTCCTGAACCGATTTACCTGGGGCAAAACGGCGTCACGTTGATGAAAGGGGAACCGACGTGATGCAGTCTCCCTGTCCCTCTCTACCTGCGCGTTTGGTTGACGTGATGTGCCGGACTTCGAGTCCCTGCGTGATGCCATACCGCGTGAGGCAGCGTATAGTATCCCGTCCTTGGGCATGGTCTTTCCCTACCCCGACCCAACCTAGTTTAAACCGTCCCGTCCGTTTGTGACGACTATCATCTGTTGTACCTGGATTCGTCTGGTCAACATGGACATACATGTCGGATCGCGGACACCAGGCTTGATTACGGCAAAAAAGGGGCCGTCTCTCATTCTCCTGAGCTGTGGTGTGGCGGTTGAGAGAGGCGCCGTATTCATGGAAAAAGTCGCCCCGCCCCCACGACGGCTGTGGTTAGATTCCCCGACGACGTCCTTTTCGCGCCGGCGTCGTCGTGTCGCCTCTCTCCCTCACGCTCACGCTCACGCTTCACCCCCTACACCTATTTCCTCCCTTGGGAACCACGGACAGAGGCACGAGGACAAGGCGGTTCTTGGGAGCCCCCCTCGGACGTTGAGGCTAGAATGGTGGCTGGCACCCGTCTTCTTGAAATTACACCGTCATGCTAACCCTAACCCGTCCTTGGCCTTACGAGCGAGGCGCATGTCTCCTATGCGACGGTAATGAGAAAAGGGATGGACCCCTAAAACGCTAAAACGACAGTGCCGGAATTCTCCATTCCTCTCTTCCCTCCCGTCCTCTGACTTTGACTTGAAAATTAGGGGTCCCGACATTCCACATCCCGTACCGTAGGTAGCTAGCTGCGCGTCTTGCGACCTCCCCCCTTTTCGCATGCGTCCCGGAGGGACCTCAGCCTCGTCGCATGCCAACCAAATACGGCAAAACTCCAAAGGGGGTTTCCGAGGGTCTATTTGCCTAAAATCTGGTGTGCATGACGTCCATCGGCCAGACCGACCAGCTGGCACGTAGTATGCGGCCCGGGCCCGCCAACGCTCTTAATTCATGAGGGAGAAAAAAAAAAGACAAGCAGGGTTTAGTTATCGCGACTCAATGGCTGGCACACACACACCACCACCAATCCATTCCATTCACATTGGGAGCTTTCCGGCCCTACGCGCCCGCGTCCTCCGTTTGTCGACGGTGTGAACACGACGTGAACCAAAAGGCTACGGCGGTATAGCTTCCAATCTTCCCCATTTGGGGAGAAACGAGGGGTGCGAGGCCTAAACCGGAAGAAACCCCTTGCCCCTTACCCACCACCCCGGTCTTCCCGTCGCAACGCCGCAACGCCCTAAGGCAATGTATGAGTCCTGCGTCCTCACTTAGGCGAGATGAGCATCTGCGGCAAAAACCCAAATGCCGCAAGCCACCGCACTCGGCTTTTGAGCGCCTGAACCGTGCTTGACAAATATCAACAACGACAGAAAAACAGGACCCGGATTCGGATCATGTCACCCACCCCCAGCCCCTCTCCGGTCGGATCCAGTTCGACGAGGTGCGGGATTGACGTGGGAGAGAGTTGCGTGCGCGCGCGCTGCCGCCTTACCCGCAAACATCCCATTCCTCTCGACAGCTACAGCCGTCCACATACCCTTGAACGTTCGAAGGGGAGGGGGGGAAGATATCACGAAAATCGCAGCGAAGAAGCGAGTAAGGTGACGGAAGATCCCAAGAAGATATCTCGATCTCCCCCTCTCTCTCTGTACCCCTCAACCACGACCCCTCTTTGATTTCTCTCCTCCTCACTCCCCCCTCTTGTTTGATATCGATCTTCTCCTCCATTATGTAGTATAATGTGCCTATCAATCAACGTACACTAGGACAGGTGGGTTGGGGATCGAGGGGGGACTACCTCCTCGTATCAGATGTTTACGCGCATCTCTGTGACGACCAGGAACCCGGGCACCTAGGAAAGTGAAGGGAGGGAAGAATAGAAAAAAAAACCCACTCGTCAGAGTTTCCCCTCGGCCACCGCTTCTCCCCACCGCTCCGTGCTCAGGTGAGAGAGGGGGGTTTGTGTGTTGTGCGGCTAAGCTGATCGGGTCGCGTCGATAATGCGTGTGTGCCACCGGCGGGCAAGGTGGTATCAGTAGCCGAAGTTGGCAGGCAAATCCAGAACTGGGCAAAAGCAGAAAGGCAGACAGATGAGGCCCGGGCCTGCCGTTTCGTTGCCCGGCCGTGCCGTAGCGTCGCATCGACAAACATGAAGAAGAAGACCCTGGGACGACCGTCAACCGGGCGCTAGCTTGGCACCTCCCCCCCCTTACCTCCCTCCTCCTCCTTGGAGGGTGGTGTTCGGGAAGGGCAGATGGACGGTGATGCTGCTCGAATCTTGGAGGAGGGGTAAAGATCGACTCATCCAAGGTCCAACCTCCCCCCCCTTCTCCCCCCTGGTGGCTTGTACGACCAAGCAAGGAAGGAGGAGGAGGAAAAAGGCAATTTGAAAATCTACCTGGAGAGTGATGACATGTCGCGAGAGAATGGGGCGGTTCCCTCGCGCCCATGCCGCCCTGCCGCCTCATGCGCAGAAAGGGCGGGGGCATGGTAGGATAGATGCGCACAAGATGGAGCGGTTCCGACTTGGGCTCGCGCCGGTAGCGAGATTTCGATACGGTTAGATCCGCAGCAGGCACTTGCCGGTGGGAAACGTCACAATCAAGCGGGCGAATGACAAGGCGGTTGCTCTTTTGCTTCTTTTTTTTCCTTTTTGGAATGAATTATTCGGTTGGTATTAGAACTTTGCTATAGAACCGGTCCAGTGCTGAGTGGACGAAACACCCTTGTAGGAGAAAGGGGGAAAGAAATACAGAAATAAACTCCTTTGACCCTTCCTTGGGCCAACTTTTGTAATCGCTCATAAGATGACTAAAACTTTCCGTCGAATCCATCCATCTCTCTGAGAAAGGGAAGGGGGGTATCGGCGACGACAAAGTAAGAAAATGGAAGGGTTGGAACCCCCTTCCCGACATTGTTCCCTTCTAATGATACATGAGTTGATAAGGTGGTAGTGGTGCGTCAATGAATGCGTGAAGAGTGACGTTGAAGTCTGTGTGTTCCTGGGTCCCGTAATGATGCTTTATTTGCTCGTTCCATTGGTAGGTCATGGATTAAAAGATAGTTCGAGATTGGCTTGTTGAATAACCCACCGCTCGATGTCGAGGGGTGGCGAAGAACGAGGGACGGTGATTGGTGGTGTTTTACAAGGTAGTAGGTATGGTAATGGAATATTGCAGAGTTGCAATCGGTGACGAAGCCAAGTGAGTGGGCTGTTGCGTGTTCTCGGCGTCGCGTGCAGGAGCCCAGCTCTTGGGGACGCGGACCGGCACGAAAGCAGGCAAAGGAAGGACAGAGTTGCCAGCCAGGAGGCCCATTGCGAAGACCACTCCCAAAGCAACCCCACGGAGGGAGGCCATGGTGTTTGCCGTGTTGGTAAGAGCGGTTGCATTGATTGGGCCGGTTTTGACGAAGGCGGCTTAAGACTGACGAGTTCTTCCGTCCAGGGTGGTGTGCGGGTTTGGTTGTGGTTGGTTGGGTGGGTGGATGTAGGTGAGATGCATGCACGGCCAACACATGGGATGCGCGGATGGCGTGCATATCCAAGGGCGGTCCAGTTCCAAGCGGGCTGACAAGGACAGGCCGTCGAAGGTGTCGTTGCTTTCGATCGCAATGGATAATAGCAACTGGCGGGCTGTGTTGTTTCCCGTTGGTCCGTATATTGTTTCGACTACGGAGCCAAGACATCGAAGGCAGGTGCAGTCGAGGGTGGTTTTCTCAAGCCACGGCCCTTGAGCCATGGGGTCGAAAAACAAGGAGGTGGGTCCGTCATTGTGAGATTGTTGCGCAAGGCTGTTGTCGACATGACAGTCTTAACCCCGGTTGGGGAGAGCAGGCAGAGGGCGCTGAGGCGGGGGGCCGGGGCAAGGAGGCAGTTGCGAAGGGCGCTGGGCAGGCATGGTGACGAAGTCGAAGTTTGCGGAAGAAGCCAGTTTGACGGTGTTGAGACAGCTTGGAAGAGCTGTCTAAAAAACTAGGTTGTTGTTGGTGTTGTGGTGAAGGCTGTGTGTAAGAGAGCCTTGGAAGTGCGGTGGTGATGGCGGTTGTTGGTGAGTTGTGAACCGTTGGGAATATAGACAAAGAGTCTTGAGAGGTGTGAGGGCGTAAGAGAGAGATGTGTAAGCAAACGGTTGCGGGCTAGAGTAAGTAGTTCTGCTGAGTTGGTTTGGTGAAGATGGTGATCTGGTCGTAAATCGATGTTCGGGGGGGAGGGAGTCGGGTGCCTTATGTATCTAAGAACGAATGCGGCCGGCCATGGGGAGGACATTTCGGCTGGCGGTGCCTGTTTGCAGAGGTCGCTGTCCGAGACTCTGCAATTTTGGAACAGCCAGAAACCTCGCAAGGGTGTTAGCCCAGCTTGACCTTGGATCGGGCACTGGCGTCGTTGTGCAAGGGGAGGGGGGGAGGGTGTGTGTTGGCAAGGGAGGCCAGGGGTAAAGATGAGGTGAGGGAGGGGTGGGAATAAACTGAAGGTGAAGAAAGGAATCTTGCATCCCTACCGAGTACGTACAATACGTCAGTACTTTGACCCCCTGTACCTGGCGCTACCGATGCAGCTTGCCCTGAGCGAGTGTCCGTCTGGTGTTTGTGGAACGGAAGTGGTGTGATGCAGCGAAGACGGTAGGCAGTTGACAAGAAGGGGGCCGTAACATCTCTGTGTGTGTCTGTGTGTGTGGGGGGGGGGGGTTGAAACGGAGAGGACAAGTCCGTTTGGAGGCAGGTACGGTGTTGTAGGCGGGCACAGACGGTACATGTACGTACCTTGAGTACAGGTAAATAGCTGTAAGTACCCCACAGAGTCCGTCCGCGCACTTTCCCATCCTTTTCATGTCGCGTTTTTGGGGGCAAAAGGGAAGGAATGGTCGCCCGAGACGGTGGGGGACAGGCAGATAATCCCAGGCACTAGCGCCGAAGAGAGAGTACGTGCTCCGTACACGTATCCGTATCTGAAGGTACAGGTAGGTGAGGTAAGGTAGTGGCATGCATGTACCGTTTCCATCTCCGTGTCTCTCTCCGTCTCCTAGATTCCCTCCCCCTTTTCTAACGGTCGACTGTCGATACTACCTATAGTACGGAGTACACAGGTAATATGCAGTATGCATCCCCCTCCACCATGTCTCTCTTGTCTCATCTACCTATCTCCTTCTCCGTCTCCGTCCCTCTGTCCTTCTCCACGTCTTTCGTCCCCCTTCTTTGGCTCCTCCCCCCCTTGGCGGTGACGCACCGCCAGAGTCACCGTGGGGCCTGACCGCCGCAGCGCCAGGAAATGAAACAAGCATGCCGACAGGGGCTGTCCTGCTTGCTCTACCTACATACTTGACGGTAGTAGAGGAATACTGAGGGCTGTACGGAGTAGTGTACACCACTACCTGTGTACTGTAAGCGTATGCTGCCCCTGTCGCGCAAGCCTGCTGTCTGTTAGCGCATGGCAGCCAGCACTTCGCAGCCCACCGTATCCACCCCGAGCTTTTAAGATGATTCTCTTGATGGGACCGAGAAATTGCTTGCTGACACCCAGACACAAAGCAACCCAGCCCAGCCCAGCCCAGCCCAGCAACGCGGCAACTCACCTCACCCAGACCGGACCGCATAGTAAACCTACCTACGTAGGCCTGTCTATACACTGCTTTTACTCGTTGCTGTCGTCTGGGGTGCTACAGGGCAGGAAAAGGGGTGCAAGGGGGACTAGAGACATAATACACACTACCTAAGTAGGCAGAGAGGAGTACGGATACCGTACCAAAAAGGACGAGGATAAGACCATACGAAAGGAGAAAGGGAATTAAAAAATAAAATAAAATAAAAAGGAGACAGAAATCGGCACCTCCGTCTCTGCCCTTGCCATCCCTGGCCCTTCATCCTGTTACGGTTCAACCTCGAACCGTCTGGGAAATTGCAGCGCGCTCACCGCTCAGACACAACACACGGATTACTCCTACAAGAAAGGTACCATTACTGGGCTGGGCAGTTCAAGAAAGACGGTGTACCCGTACTATTACTGCTATACTCGTGACACTAGAGACAACCAACCTCCTGATCTGTAGAAGACGACGCCTCATCAACTGGTTACAGGGCCACCATCAAGTCGCGACCTGCAAGAGGCTCTAATTTTTCTTTTTCTTCTTCTTTTCTTCCTCTCTTCATATCCGTGCCCATGCAGATCATCCAGAGTGAATGACCCCTGTTTCCTTGTTCTCTCACGCAGTGCCCGTCTCAACTCGACCCGAGTTTCCGAGGCAGAAAGCGACTCTTTGTCCTTTGCATCGCATCGGAGACTGGCAGCAATACCAATCCCTACCACCCTTACTCTTCCGCGCTTCTTCTTTTTTCTGAACCTCAAGCGCGGACAAACGTATGGCGAAGCCGTCAAACAAACTCAGCCTCCACGTTGTACGTCCGCTTACGCCCGTAGATCCCGCGGCCCATCCCCGATCCCTTTCTTGCGCGGTGATTTTATTTTGTTTTATTTCGTCAATTCATCATTTCATTGTGTGTGTGTGTTTTTTGTTTTTTTCCTTCTCTGTTTTGGGATGGGGGAGGAGGCTGGTTGGTTTCCCTTTTTAGTAGTCTCGCTCGCCCCCAGAGTCGCATACGCTGCTGCTACGTTGACTTTTTATTTATTTTATTTTATTTTATTTTTTCATTGGACCTTGACCTTGCACTGACGGCCGAGAACCGACGTAACGTACGAGTGCGGCCTGTTGTTGCCAACGCATGCGGCTAGCCCGTGACACTGTTGCGCGTTTCGAGTTGCTGTCGACAACGAAGCAGGGACCAAAATAGAGAGCGAGAGAAAGAAAGGTCATCGACGTTGCATGCCTAACGCAGCAACACATGCGATGCGCCGACGTTGGCAGCATGCCTTGCTTTACCTTTCTTGACTCGACTTTACTTTTCTTGATCTTGACTTGCTGCAGAAGGCAGCGGGATGTGCATCTCCGTCGACCGCTCCGCTCTCTTCAGGAACACACCCCCTCCACACTCCACGGCAGACTAGCCTTCACGATGCATACAAATGCATTACAAAGTGGTTTGGGAAAAAAATAATATTCATTTAGGGGCAGTTTCCTCCCCCCCCCCCGGTTCCCTCGCCTTCTCCCTCCTTTACTTTTCTGCACGCCGCAAGCATGCACGTGGTGCCTGATCTTACGGCAGAGAGTATTCGTACGCGCACTGTTGTTGGTGCTGCGCCTCCCCCTTCGCGGCCGGTTAGTGAAGAGGAGCTTTCAGTGTTAATGAGTACCTTGGCTCATGAGACAATAGCGCTGGCTGACCGCATAGCCTGCCTGATTTCCGGCCGTAGCCAAGTGGTTTACGTAAGGCCATCACAGGAAACACATAAAGATGATGGATGATGGACAGCTGACAGCTCGATCGTCGAATTAGGTAAAAAAAAAAAAAAAAAAAAAAGGGAAACCCGCCCGTCATCACTTCTCAGCGCTTCAAGGGGTTCAAGTGAGTGAGTGACTCGATTGGAAATCGGCCATCTTGCAGCAGCAACACCAGGGAACGCATGGGCCACACAGGGAGAGGCGACGCAAGTTAGGTACCGGTAGGTGGTAGTGTAGGTAAGGCAAGGTACGTACCTGCCCAAGATGATCTCCCTTTTCTTGTATTCTCCAGTCAGTTGGTTCTACAGTACATCGTATCTTCCTTCCTGCTTACGTGTACGAATGTTATACCTGTACGGAGTATAATCGTCGCATCCCTATCCTCAGGCGACTGACAGGGACAGGGACTACCGACGAGCGAACGGAACCGAAACCCATGCGCGTGCCCTTAATTGCCATTACGACCCGCCCTTTTTCCCCTCCCCCGTCTAACATCGAGAAATTGCAATCAATCGCCAGACGGGCGGGCTCAACAGCAAGGAAGGGGGGGGCTGGTCCCTCCCCTCGTTCCCCCTGATCAGCCTCATGCATGGAAGCTCTCATGGAATGATTATGGAAAAAAAAAAGATGAAGCGAAGAAGAAAAGCATGGACCGCTTCCCTCTCGGATTATGGATACAGTACCTATCCCTACATACTAAGTACAGGGTGGCAGGGGTAAGTCTTTTCCCCCTGTAATGTTGCGGCCCACACACACTATGATTCATAGAAACCACTACATTTTCTACCCCCTTCTACTAACCCAAAATCCCCCAAAATTCACTATCTCGTATGCCCTCTATTCGCATCAATCACTGCCTGGCATCTATCGTGCATTGAATAGAGCTGCTGCGCGCAATAGTCATCTGGAAGGGCATCCCACGCCTCTCTAACCCACCCATATAACGTCCGGCGAGGTATTTGCCCTTGGATATACCCGTGATGGATCTGGATATAGTCCTTCATCCAGTTCCAACAAGGCTCAATTGGGTTAAGGTCTAGCGAGTATGGGGGAAAGGGGATAACCTCTATCCCTTGCCTAGCGAATTCCTCCATCGTAGTCCGGGCCATATGTGACCGGGCTCCATCCTGCATAAGGGCAAGCCTCCAGCCTTGGGATTGCTCATGCTGGTTAATGAATCCGGCGATCAATAGGACTATGTGTTCTTAGTAGGAATGCTAATTAATAGTCCCCCATCTCTCCATATCCCATACTAGCCCAGGGCCCTTCTGGATACCCCAAAAAGAGCCCCAAAACATCCATCCTTTCCCTTGCCTTAGGCATTAGATAAGGCAAGTTGGATCCAGCTCCTCGTCTGCCCTCCTCATTACATAGACCTTCCGATAGGTGCTACCGTTAACCCACATCTCATCCATCCAGAGGATCCTTATCCAGTCGTTAATAGTCCAGCTGATATGGGTAAGAGCCCAGGCTAGCCGGGCCTGGCGGGTTTCTTCTGTTATAATGGGTTTCTACCAAGCAACGTACCGGCAATAACCTAGCCAGCGAAGAGTACTTCAGATCGTATACTCACCAAAGAGCCCATTAAAGAGGATAAGAGAGAGCTGGAGGAAGCTGGCAAGTCGACCTTGATAGGAAGAGGTCACATATTCAACTAGCTCTTGCTCTTGCTCATCAGACAAAGCGGCTGGCCGGCCAGATCGGGGCCAGGCCAAGGCACTAGATGCCCGAAGAGCATGCCGAACTTGGCTAAAGGAAAATCCAGTCCGGTTAGCAATTTCTTGCCTACTAAGCTTGCCATCAAAATAAAGGGTGCGTATCCGTATACGGTCAATATCTGATAGGTGTTTTGTATGGATATTAGGTGGCTGGCGGTGGTTATCTATAGTGATAGGTATGGGTGATGATAGGTGGGATAGATAGAGGGGAAAATTAACAGCTAGCTGGCTGGCCGGCTGGCTGGCTGTAAAATAGTGCCGTAATGTTGGCTATACCCAAATTAGTAGGGGGGTGAACATTAGGGCGATACCTGGCAGGGGGAAAAAACTTCGGCCGGATACCATTGTATGTCGGTCTCAGTCTCCACATGCCAATTTCCCGACTTCCCACTATTCTCTCCATCTCATCCCATCTCAATCTACCTGTATCTCCCTTCCAGCCAGCCAGCCAATCCGCCCCACCCCAGCCCAGTCGGCCAGGCTGTTTGTTACCAAGTCGATTCGGTTGGGGCGGTACCCAGAGGCGGTCACGATGTTGCTTGCTTAGTTGTTGCTGCCCCATTCCGAATGCGAGCCGGCCTTGCAATATGATAATATGCAAACGGGGTGTAAACCTTTTTTTTTTTCCTTCCCTTTATTCGGTCTATTTTCAGTCTATCATCCCAAGTGGGACCACTCTGAGGTGTTCGTCGGTCCGGGGCGGCGGGACTTTGGCCTGTCCCTGGCAGACGCCGCGCAGCCGCAACTCGTGCCGGTCGTCCGCACTGGTTATCCTTGCCCAGCCCAACTCACCAAAAAACGAAAAATCAAGGCCGTCGTTCCCTCTATCCGCTGCGACGGCCAGAGTTCTGCACTGCGGGTCTTGCGACGCTGCTATCACCTGGCTCACACGGCCTATCATGCCGCGCGCAGGAGGGCAAGAGAGAAAGGGAGGGAGAGAGAGAAACAAGACAAAAATAATAAAATAAAAAGAGGAAGTAAAAAAGTGTAAGTAAAACCCAAAAGCGGAAATTAGCATGAGCACGGCCGCCTCCCGTGGGGCCCCGAACCCTACTGGCAATTAGGAGACAAAAAAGGGATCAAAGATTAGGGAGGGTGAGAAAAAAAAAAAGGAAAAAAAAAAGCAAGGAAAAAAAAAAAACTGACGAACGGAGAGTTCGGGAGCCGCACTACTGCATGTCATGTCATGTCAACAATCAACAGGAACCCAGAGCGCCGGGCGAAGGAACGTCACGAAAAGCAAGGAACCGGCCCAGCGAGGTGGATCACTGCCTTCCTACCTAGGTAGGTAGAGGCTCCAATGGCTCCGACCCGAAGGAACGGAGGCGAGGGGGAGGAGGACGAACACAAAGGGGGAAAGAGAAGAGAAAATAAAACAACAATAGAAAAAACTATAGCAATGGCAATGGCAAATTATCTAGGCAAGCTGGTGGTTGGTTGTGCAACACGCCCTGCCAACGAGAAAGGCGAACAACAGCGACCATTTGTAGAACGTTGGTGTCAAACAAGAAGAAATCTTCTCCTGTTGGTCGAAATTAGAACGAACAAGACAGACCGGGTCGAAACACGATTGAATGAGAAATGAATATAAAAAACAAAGATAACAAAAATAGGCTGCTTGCTGAGAGACGAATGGCAGCCCTCGAGGACGCTGTGCTCCGGCTGCTTAGCAGACTTGGCCCAAGGATCACGGTGCCAATGAGATGCCGAGAGCATTGTTTCCTGTTTCTCTCTTGTCTTCACCGGTGATCGGTGTGTCTCAACCGTCTGTCTGCCTCTTGACCGACAGACCAGGATATCATTGCTTTTTCTCTCCTCCCCCTCTTTCGCGCAGCCAACCTCTCTCTCTCCCCTAGTGTCATATGGGCTGAAGGACAAGGACAGACAGTCACAAGACTCAGAGCCGAGCCCGGCGATCGTGCCATCACCGTTTTTTCCTTATTCTGGTTCCAGCTGGATCGATACGCTGCATGTCTGGGGTACGAAACCCGAGCCATTGGCGCGAAATATCGGTGGCTGTCCAATCTCGCTACTTCAGCCCTTTACCCAGGTCCCGTACCATGTAAGATGCACCTAGCCTGCCTACCCAGGCTATCTGCCCTACACTACTCTGCCCTTCGTACTTCGTGTGCAAGGTAGTGAAGTGAGTGCATGTACTCCGTAAATCCGCAGCGCAACGAGGGGCGCCCCCTCTTTTTCTTGCTCCCCTTTAATTCTTACCGTTTTTCAAGCTCCCAGGAGTCCCAGTACCCACCGTATCAGGCGGTTCCACGATTTGGTAGCGAGGCCAAGGCAGGGCAGGGCAGGCAGGCAGACAGGCACTCTTTCCCACTCCGTACTCCATACCAAAGATGATCCCATCTTGTTTACGTCAGCCGACGGACGGGCATGGCTATGGGACAGTCACCAACATGGAAGCAAGTAGCCATACCACCTATCTACCTATACGTGCTTACTTAAGTACTTACCCTGGACGCCAAAGTACATTCGTACCTACTACCTACATCGTACATCGTCCTCTGCGATCCGACCCCTACCACCACCACCACCACCACCACCACCATCACCACCACCATCACCACCACCAAAACATCACACGAAAAGTCTGGACCGTAATGTTCACATCATCATCACCACCCTCACCATGCGCCTGGTCCAATTCCAACCCTTGCCGACGTGCGCGCGCGCACCACGCGTTCGAACCCCCCCTGGTCCGCCTAGGCATGCAAGTCGAGGTCAGCTGCCCCCCCTTCTACCCCTTCTACCTAAGGAAAATCACACAGTCAACAGTTCCAGTCTCACTGCGACTATTTAGGCATCAGGAAGAAAGGAATCAAGGAATCCGAGCGGGGTGCGGAAACCAGGCAAATATGCAGGCTCCCGTCAACAGTCGCAGATGACTGCAAGACTCACTCTCGCACATTCGAACTTCACCCCCCCCCCCTCCATCTCTCTTTCGTTACGCTTTTCCCGCCGCAAGCCCGGCAGCAGACACGTTGTTTCTCGATTGGCCTGCCGTTGCGTCCCCCACGTATGCGTCTACCTGGGATGGATTGAGAATCGACCCTCTCCCTGCCTGTCTGCTAGGCGCCGGTGTCGATGCTGACGGACGCGCATTGCTGACGGTGTCAGATGCATGCTACCTCACTCTCTATATCCGTGCATACTACTCCGTAGTAGTAGTAGTAGTAGTAGTAGTAGTAGTAGTAGTAGTACGGATACATACTATACAATGACAGCTTCCGGACCCCCTGCTTGACCCGCGCATTCTTGGACCTTGAGACTAACCTCTTACACTGCACACATGCGAAGACTCTGTACAGGTAATCAGTATCCGAAAAGGGATTGGAAAATATAGTCGGGTGCCGTAATACCGTTATCTCCCACCGTTTACTGTGTCTGCAAGGATTATCATGTTCCGGTAGTCGATCCTGCAACATCACCAGCACCAGCTTCAGCAGCCGGTCCTCGGTGGCTTAGCAGCCGGCAGTTAACCGAGAATAACACCAGGCCAAGCTTGCGATACGATACGATACGATACGATACGATACGATAACCCCCATGTATCCGTCATCACTGCCTAGTCACCAAGAATCATCCCATCATAGGCTAACAACACTTACTCGGCCCCCTCGATGTGGACGCCCGGTCCCGTTATCTAACGCAAGCGCCTACCAGATCTACGGATCCGCGGCTGTCATCGTGCGATGGTCAGAGGCTTTCGAATGGCGTCGAGCCTGTGGCTTCGGGCTTCACCTCACCGCAAGCCTCTCCTTCCCTCCCTTCCTCCCTGATTCCCACACACTCTGGAGACAGTGGGGTCGCGCAACGGTATTGGGAAAGGAACGTGCGTGCTCTGGGGGGAAATGACACTCGCTTTCTCGCCGCGTGTTAGTAGGATTCGAGAGAAAGCCGGTGGAATGGTTGGTCACGGCTGGCTTGATAGGATGAGCGCCCTCGCGACACTTTCTCGATGTGTGCAAGCTCCGACCAGCCCAGGGCAAAGCCGCACCCTAAAACAAGCGGTCACGACAAAGCCCTCCCCTCCCGACTGTTGGGGAGGACGGTGGCTGACCACAGCAGTGGGTCATGATGGATATTGCCGTGAGACTAGGCAGCGGCCCCTACTAGTGTGCGTACCTTTGCTTGTCTTGCAGCTGGCCGTGTTCTGCTGGTTGAGACTGTGTGGTTGAAATTGGCCGGCAGCCTGGCGCTATCCATGCCCCCGCATTGTCTTCATTTCACCGGTATCTGCCCTGCCCACTGGCATCTCTGCATCTTGTTGATCTTCTTGGACGCTACGGCAAGCCGCCAACAAGAAAAAAACGAGCCGGCATTTACGCCCATCATCCTATCCTCCCTGTCGGTCCGTACCATGGCGGAACAAACACCCCCTTTGGGCGCCCACGGCTCTCAGGTTCGTGTCACCAAACCCCGGAGGACCTGTCATTGACGGCATGATTACACAGACGACCAAAACACCGGAAACTCTCCGCCCTGGGTGGCGGACCGGCGCAACACCACACTGGCCGCTTTGCTGGCGTTTTTGTCGACTGACGAATCGCAGCCCGTTGTGCCCGTTTCGGAGCGAAACCTTGACCGTCCACATACACGCCCGCCCATTGATGATTCAAGCCAGTCAGTCCCCCCCCCCCTCCCCCCTCACTGAGGGAACGGATGGGAGGGGACGAGGCTTCCGCCTGTACCGTCCCTCCGGGACCGCTTCCTCTACCTACCTACCCTCGGTGACTCTGACGGGCGAGGGGGTGGATATTCTTGAGTTACAGTCAGAAGCTTATGTGCAGCCGATCACTTCCCCCAACCCTGGGTGTCAGTCAGGTCGACGCCTGCGGGCTGACACACCCATTCGGTGGGGTCACCACCACCATCAAGGTCCAAGGCTTAAAAAAAAAAAAAAAAGTTTCCCATTCTGTGCTGTTGTTGCCGATGCTGCCTTGCGGTACCTTGTCGTGTCACCGCCACCGTAAGCAACAGCGCAGCAGGCTGTGTTTGCTGACACCAGAAACCCCTCGGCGACCGACGATAACAGCAAGATGGAGGTGCGGAACGGGAGATGCCCTGTCTCTGATAAGGATGATCAGGCCGTTGTGGTGTGCGGGCGAGACAATAAACGGACCATCTCCCTCATCAGACACTCCCCGCGTTGGACGCCAGACTACTCGGTCCGCCCCCCTTCCGGAGACGACGCGGCCAGTCAAGCGGAGATGTACATGTTCGGCAAGTCTCCCCTCCCCCCACGGCGCGGCCACCGTTTTCCACGATGGGATGGATGTATGTGCAAGTGCAACAAATGAGAGGAGAGCCCACCCCCCGTCCGCCAAAAGCGCACGTCGAGCAAGCTGATTGGGCCTGGCCTCGTTCCACGAGCCGCCGTCACCACTCTGCCTCCCTCCCTCTCTCTCTCTCTCTCTCTCTCTCTCTCTCTCTAATGAGAGGGGAAGGGATTCTGTGACGACACATGGTAGCGCTGCATGGTGATCCTCTTCCCATGCAGCCTTATCCCCCAACTCGGGTGGCACCTCTCTGCGGGTTCCGCCGAATAGGCACGCCCACCACGTACTCGGTAACTCGGTACATGACCCAGATGGAGGGTCGAGTGTAGACCAACTACGGTCCGGCAAAGGATGGATGCTTGACGAATGCGGTGATGACGACTCACAACATGCCCGTCCGGCGCCAAGGAAAGTTTGCCCGCGGGCCACGTTGTCCGGCCCTCTCCGTTTGATTTGGAGCGAGCATCCACAGGCCACATGCGAAAAGAAGGCAAAAGAACCCACAAACATGCAAAACAAACAAACAAACAAGCAAGCAAGCACGCACAGGGCCCGCTTTCTAGCGCTCGTTCTCTCTCTCTCTCTTGGTCCACTCGACAAGTGGGAATGAAGGCCGAAATGAAGTGTCCCATAGAAGGAAAAGAAGAAGAAGTCGTCGCTGGGTCTCCCCTCCGTGCCGAGGACACCGAGAGTGCTGCCGCCTCCGCCCTTTCGGTCCAATCCCGTCACTCGATGTGAGAAAAAATAAAACAGAAAAAAGGACACACCGAATTTCAGGTACCTCTACAAGAAGTAATCGACAACAAAAGGGAAAACGCACCCGAAAGTAAATAATATTAAAACGTCAATAGTCTTTTGGATGGGCAGATTTATCATTTTGACTTTGTGTTAACTAAAAGCATGCACTTAGTTCGTGGTTGCCGTGGTGGTATTCAAGTTAAAAGTGTGTCCTTTTTTTTTTTCTTCTCTTTTTCCTTCTTTTTCTCCCAACCGCCTGCCCGTCAAATACCTGAACCAGCAACAGGGGGTCGGGAAACATTCGCAGATGGCGGTCAGGCCAAACCCGGCCCTTTTGCTTGATGATGACACTGGTTTTTTTTTTTTTTTCACCCTTACCCTTGCTTGGCGGAAAGGTGTGACTCACGATGAGTTGGCGGTCTACACGTTAGTTTACCATCTGTACACGTACCATTCCCCTCATCCAATGTGACGGGCTCTTCAATGTGGGTGAAGCAATGCCCAAGACAGTTCCCCCCTCCTCCCTCCAAGGCTGAGACTCTGCGAGACGATCCCCACCCTTGTCCGCAGCCCTGGTGTTTCCTCTTTTTGGTCGGGTACGCCTACATTCCTAGCTCCGTGGAACTGGGCAGCAGCAGCAGCAGCAGCAGCAGCGCAGGAAGATGCAATGTCTCCATCATGTTTGGTGTGGATAGCCTCAAAAGTACCCCTCTTTTTTCTTCTTTTCTTCTTTTTTTTTTCGTCAGACTGCGCGCCGGCATCGGTGTGTATGCAACCTGGAACGTTCAGGATGGATCACCCACCGTGAAGGAAAAACCGGAAACCCGACAACTTGACGCACATTTCCACCCTCACTCTCTCACTGCCCCCAACGGGCCAAGCGTGAGTGGATATGAGGGTCGGAAAAGGGGAGATGAAGGGAGAAGAAAAAAAGGATCCCCATGTCAACGAAAGCCGAGGAAAACGTCTAGAAAGAGCGGAGCCACGAGGGTAGTGGAAGCGACGGCGTACAGGTACGAATAGGTATTTCCGAAGGCGGACCCTCAACTTGGTCCTTTTTTTCCTTTTTGGCAACCCCCCTTTTTTTTTTCTCCTTCTTTTTTTCTTGTCCTGTATCCGTACTTACTGCTAAACAAGGGGGGGGTTCGGTGGGACCACGCGACATGAGGCACCGCGAGGCTGGGATATCGCTGTCGGCTCAGCAAGCCGTAAGAGAAGAAAAGTAAAAAAGTACAAACGGTAACTTACACATCCCCATTCTGCATGGTTTAGTAGTGTAATTTTTGAACCCTCGTGGTCCATCAAGGCAGAGAGGGAGTGTGAGAGTGTGAGAGTGAGCTCAGGGACGGATGTACTTTTACAAGGCGGACCCTTGCCTCGGCCTGGGCGAGATGGCCTTGAGACGAAGATCAGACAGGAACCACGACGTCGGAAAATTTCCGTTTGTGCTTTTATTTCGTCCGTCTTCATCACGCAGTAACGAGGCCTCGGAAGAGCCTCATTTGTCGCGTCTCAAACCCTTGGAGCCAGACGCTTTCCTTTCTCATTTCGGCGGCGCCGTCCTGGTTTTTTGCTATTTGCTCTCTCTCTCTCTCTCTCTCTCTCACACACACACACACACACATACACACACACACACACCCCTCCTTTTCCCCAGCTTGGCACTGACCGACCTGGCTGCGGTCCAGGGCATGCCGATGGACGGCCAGCGGTGAGAGAGAGAGAGAGAGAGACAGGGACGAAATCAAGGCAAGGCTGCGTGATGAAACTGCTGAGGGCGCGCACGGTCACGGACTCTACCCTTGTTGAACACGCCGTGTCTTTGAGGGGGGGGATAAGCTTTCGTCATACCGCGTACTTGGGAATCTGGGATATGCCTGATGGTAAGCCTACCTACGTGTCTATCTCTCTCTTTTTTTTTCCCCTCCCCCCCCCCTTATTTTCTAGCGTTAAGGGTCTTTTTTTCTGCCCGGTGGCGCTCCAAGATTCTTCCTTGTCGTGGACCCGTCGGCTTTTTTCTTCTCAAAACTTATTTTATTTTCTCTCCCTTCTGGTCTTAAGCTTTTTCTTTCACATAACCTTTTCGGAAAAATAAGAAGAAAATAAATGAATATACAAAATTACGTTTTTCCAAGAATTCAATTGACCGCCAGGAAAAGGGGCAGGTGGCATGGTCAAGCAGGACGGATGCCGCCGTCCCTGGGATACCCTCTCTCTCTCTCCGGCTTCTTGGGCCTCGTCTCTGCTTCCCCCCTCGGTACATACTGCTTAGCATTTGCATCTTGTCATGCACGGCGCCCTCCCCCCCTGGGCCGCCTTTTGGTTGTTTCGCATGGGAAATCGATGCCCGTTCTCTATTCTCAACCATTTTTACTGTAATTTTTTTGTCGTTTGACGCTGCGGCATTTGTTTCGTTTCGCACCCGTTCCCCTGCCCCCCCTTTTTTGCGTCTGATGTTCTAAAATGGTTCCAAGATGGAGCCCAAAAGGGAAGGCATGGTGACTACTCATTGGTCGGTTTCCCTTGTCCCCTTTTTCGAGACGGCAGACGGCGTGCCATTCTGTGGGGGAAGGGGTAGGAGGCCGTTTTCTGGTTACACCAAATAGGCCTCGGCGACATGTAGTGCACGAGAATAGCATCCCTCCCCCCGGGGGGGGGGGGGCGGGAACGAACACATTTGCCATCCATCTGCAGCGACGGCAGATGTTTTTGGTTCATGAGGGCGTGTGTGTAAGAGAGAGATTGTGTGAGTGAGATTGTTTCTTGACCGTAACCATTCAAGACTGAAATGAAAGAGGGGGCTGCATGCGTCTTGCTTCGATGTCTAGCCCCCCCCCCCACCTCTTTCGGGCTACTGTATACGGTTTTATTCATTCATCCCGTGGTGTAGTGTGTAAACTTACACCTCAAACCCTCTCCGTTTTTTCGTGTTTTTTTTCTTTCGTCTTTGGTAAGGTACCGGGTCGTTTCCGAGTGCCTCGTCCCCCTTGTCCCTGCTACACGTATATTAAACCCGTCGTCCAGAATTTGGTTCAAAGATTAGGTAAATTTGTGTCCGCTAGTGAGAGAACACCAGGAAGTTCCAATGCAAAAGAGGAAGGGGGAAAAACTGAAAGAAAAGAAAGAAAGAAAGAAACTTTTTTTTTAATTTATTTATTTCAATTGAGAAGAAGAAAAACCAGCAACTCGGTCATCTCCATCGCAATTTAGATCTATTTTCCTCCGCGTGTCGTTACCACCAGGCCGGGTCCGGGTCACGTCGTTTTCGGTCCTTTACTGCCCAGGCCACGGGGGTTCGCATTTTTCCGTGGGGGCCTCTTTGCTCCTTCCATTCGTACCACGAGGTTGGGTCGGTCGGTTGGTTTGTGTGAATGATGGCATCGTCAATCCAGGCCTCATACACGCAAAACCTGCCGCCCCATTGTTCCTCGTCAGCTCAACAGAATTCTCTCTCTCTCTCTCTCGTGTGTGTGTGCGCGTGTGTGTTGGCTCAAATCCAGTGCCGCACACCTATCCTCACCCCTGGAACCCGGTCAGGGTATCATTGCCTCTTTTTTTCTTTAAAAAAAAAACATGGAATAAAATGAAAACCAGAATTGGGGACGCAAAACACGAACCCTCGGATCCCGATGTTGAGAGAGTCGGCACATGTTGGCGGCTCTTGGCAGTCTGTTTTGCGTGTGCCATGTCGCATCCAACGTGTCCTGTGACGGTTCCAATGGACCGGGACACGGTACGGGAAGAAAAAGGTAGAAGTTTCTCACCCTCCTGCAACGTCCCGTATGTCTCTCTCCCTCTCTCTTGGTGAAGCTCCACAACACGTCGTCACTCGTCCGTCTGCGGTGCGAGCAGAACGGAGGGCGTGGCCGCAATCAAGCAACCCATCTCCTCGACCCCTTTCACTGTCCAGCCCTCTTCTTCTTCTACTTCGTCTTCCCCGGTTTACCTGCACCACACCGGCACGCGCAACAGAGACAGGGGGGCCGGGACGAGACTAGAGTGCATGCATTCGCTAGTCGGGCAATATATCTATCTGTACTTGCTGCAGCCGGGCCGGGCTGCTTCGGTCAGGGACCCGAGACATCATCGCCCAAGTAACAAAAGAGTCGACGTTTTCATAAGTTGACGTTTTCATAGATGGCCGGCCACACACCCAGCTATCGATCCCGGCCGTCAGCACCCATTGTTTTGACGCACGCAAAGCCACGACTTGGTTATTTTCCCCCTCGTCTTGTCTTTTTTTTCTCCTTTTTTTTTAGCGCCTCAACGCGAGAAGAAAGCCTGGTACCAAAGTTTATTCCACCGTCGCCTCCGATCAAGTGACAAGGCAAACGGGCCCCTGACTCTGGCCGACACCTGGGCAGGTTGGGTTGACTTTCCAAAGGGAACTCCTCCCTCCTGTTCGGCCGTAAACCCCGCATCGTAGTAGTAGCATTGGGGGCCCTTTTTTGGGGGGGGGGGGAAGAAGGGAGCGGCCAAAAGTTGGTTGTGCTGTGTTTCAAACCCCCTTTCCCCTTCTCCATTTTGGATGGCGACCTGTGACAACTGTCGACGTCGCGAACCTGTAATTTGAACGACATGCAAAAGTTGGAAGAGCCCCCGTCCGTCATATTTCCCCCGCCCTCCAATCCATCATCCATCGCCCAAACGAGACTTTCAGAGGGGCTGAACTGCCCACTTTGGCAGTCCCAGAATGGGTGTTACCTAGGAGGACATCCTGTTTTTGCTCGCATCCTTCATCTCTCTACTGGGAAGTGTTGGTCCTGAGAGGGCAAAGAGAGGGGGGGGGGTGGTCGCATGTCTGCCAGGAACCCCGTCACCTGATCTGTGATTCCATTCCAAAAACCCTGTTTTCACGCGGGTCCTTTTTTTTTCCCCTTGGGGGTTGCTCGGCGGCTCTCGGCTCGCTTTTTCTTGTGTATGAGAGAGAGAGACGCGTAGCTCGGCTTGCCGAAGTGACGAAATGACGTGTTGAAACATGATAACATGATCACCATCTCCCCCCCTCTGCCGTCCGCGCATCCCGCCTTGCTTGCGCACACACCACCCTACTCCCCGGGCGTCATAACTGGGATGAGGGTTTGGAACCGTTTGGAGATGCTGGTCCAGGTGCACATCCCCCTCATGGCCAGTACGCCATGCGTGAGCTTTTCCCCAAGTTCTCTTGGCACCCAGACCGTAGGTATCTTCGATCCCCCCCCTCCCCTGGGACGGTGCCCAAAACATGAAAGAGGAGGGGAAACGACGGTGGTTGCTTATTTTGAGAACCATGTTGCACCCCCCCCCCTCTTCCGTCTTCCTGGTCGATTCAACAGTTCGTGTGATTGGCCTTGGTGAACGAACCATGGCGAAGTTGGGATACGGAGAGATATTTTGGGGCTGTGGCGCGGACAAAACATTGGCATTGTCTCAACGCCTCCGAAATAAGTGCCTCTCTCTCCGTCTGCTATGAAGGCGTTTTCCGCATCCGCCCGCCCGCCCGCCCCCCTTTTTCCTCGTTGGTAAGAGCCGGATTGTCAAGGGCGTTCTCCGTCCAAAGAACGACAGCGTTTTGGTCCCTTTTCGCACCCGTTGCCCTCGGCCGGGAAACGGAAGAGGTTCCTCGTACAGCAGCGGAACATGGGAAATATATATATATATATATATATATATATATATATATATATATATATAAAAAAAAGGACGAACCTACGACAGGGCGGTTGATGCAGCCGAACACCAAAAGGCAAGAGTTTGCGAATCCAACGGCCCGCGGGGGCATCCAGCTAGCTGGGCAGCGGTTTTTGGGACATGTCGAACCAAGGCCGGCGCGGCGGTCCCCGACAGAAACGGGAGGATCCGAAAGAGGGTGAAGTGGAAGTAGAGAAAATAAAAAAATAAAAATAAAAAAACGACGCCTTTCGCAACGCCGATTTGCACCTGCAGGTCTCAGCAGCTTCGGTTTGGGCTGTGTGCTACGCTACGCAAATGGTCTTTTTCTTTTCTTTTCTTTTTGCCTAAGGTGTACCACCCACCCCCCCCTGCGCGGGCGCGCGAGGTGTAGATTATTACCTACCCTTATTACCTCCCCCCCCACTCTATATGTGCAGGAAATAACCGTCGGACAATTACCCTAAAGGAAATCTCGCATCAATATTTGGGGGCCTCGGCGGAGGGGTCTCGCAGGGCGCACACACACACACCGTCGACCTTATGCATGCAGGTGTTCCGTCATGAGATGTTCATCGCTGCGGCTGGCGCGTCGTACGAGCCCGCTTCTCGCGCCTTTTTTTTTTTTTTTTTTTTGCTCATTCACAATGGTGACCCCAGCATGCTGACATTCGTACCGGTGAGAGAGCTCTCGGCGGGCTGCTTCATCGGCTGCGCGGCCGTGGCAATCATCCCATTGCGTCCCGGAGAGCCGCGGCTTGCGATCAAACTGAATGTCCACCCGGCCTTCCCCTCGCACTCCCGGGGGGTTGTTTCTTTGACACTCGCTGACGTGTGCGTGTGTGTGTGTGTGTGCCTCTATCCCAACTCCATCTCTCTCACTCAGCATCGCCGCAGCTTCAGTTCCTCGCCCGGCGGGATGCTTACTATTGGCAGGCTCGGCGTCGTCAGCCTCCTCCCTCGGCAGGCTCGGCATCGCCCGCCTGTCGAAAGAACGCTCCCGAGGTGACGGCTCGTTATGTAACCAATGGGACGGCGGAGGGGGCACCAGGCAGAAGGGGGGGAGGAGAGGCATCTGAAACATGCTCTCCGTTCCCTCCGCTCTCCCGCAGTGACACGAATGCGGCGCAGGCCTCCCAAAGAGGATGGCAAAGCGCTGTGCTATGTGTCCCAAGAAGTCCGAAGAGAAGCACAGCGTCCAAGCTCCAAGAAAAACCCCCGTAACAACTGGGGTTGGTCAGCCGCCGCGTATGCCCACGTGGTGCTGCTGGTGCTGGGGGATGGGTGGGGAGGGGGCGGCTCATAAGCAACAACCACACGACCCCTGACGATCACACGATACGCAGTACCTACATAGGTAGTACACCTTCAACAGGGGTTCATCGACTGATTTCCACACCCCCAAACTACTATGTACTACCAACAAACCTGACGGCCGGTTGGTAACGTTCCTCGAAGGGTTACACGCACGCACACACACACACACACACACTCTCTCTCTCCCAGTAGGCAGTTGCTGCTCACCGGCAGACACGGTCGATAGACCGAGACATGACGGATGAGGCCAAAGCCCGGCGGTGGCGGCGGTGGTGTTGCTGCTGCTGTTTCTTGTCTGGTCAGTTGAGCTTTGGGTTTTTTTTCGTTAGTCACCCAATCCATCAGCCTTCCGCTCCGCGGATCAGCAGTCGCTACTGCAAGTACTATGGCGATAGCAAGGAGGAGGAGGAGGAGGAGGAGGAGGCAATATGTTCGGTATTCTCGTTTTGGGACTCTCTGTCCCGGTTCGCGTCCGGTTCGCCCTCACTTCCCGAGACAGGATACTCGCCTCCCTCCCCTCCTGAAGCTATTCCAATTTCTCGCCGAGACGCAGCAAGGGGGACGGACACACGGCCCAGATGGACGGTCGGACGGACGGGGAAGTATGGGCGTTGGGTTGTGTTGGGAGAGGGGGAGGAAGGGTGGCTCGACTTACCTTGGCTTTTCCCGAGGCGGCTCCTTCGGCGGACGAAGTTGCTGGGCTTGTTTCTCCGTGACGAGGGCATCGTAACCTCCTCTATCAAGTAAGTTGTCGCCGTAGTCGTCGTCATATGGTGGTCCATCAAGCCCCCGGTGTCCCGCCGTCAGAAAGCCCGCCGGCCGGGCATGCCCAGGAAAGGCGGAGGCCATACTGTTGGGGACAGGCCTCTCTCTGTCCGATAGCTTCATTCTATTCTGGGCAAACGGCCAAACGTTTGCTGGGTTGGTTTATTTTATTTTTTTGGTCCCGGGCGCGGTACCCTTGCCTCAAAGGCGGCATCTGAGACGAGAGAACCCAAATAGAGCTGTCTGCATCAGAGCTGCCCGCACGTCCCGTACATACCTAGCACAAACGGTAGCTACTTTACGGACATTTTGCTGACGGGCTCTCATCCGGTCACCTACACTGGGTAAACCGTCCAGAATCCTGCCAGGCCGGCCACAGCCAGCCCTGTCCGTAAACGAAGAGCGCGAGCATCGACCGGGCTGAGTGGGGGGTCCAGTCGGTTGATCGACCAGCAGGGCACCTGCACCTCGACGCTTTCAGAAGAGGCGAAATCGCACGTACGTCCATGTTTCCCTCGGCTGGCGTGCTTTCCAGCTGCGCCCATACCGGTATATCCGCGCGATCGTTCACACCCTCCACCGGGCTCGCAAGCCCATGGCGGCGGTCGGTCATGTGGACTCGGAGTGCTGGGAGGGAGGGGGGGTTCGTATTCGACGGAGGATTTGCCCTGCCTTGCTGACGCCGGGGAAGCCCCCAATTAATTCCAAACCCGTCAGCTTAGCAGAGCAGCCTCTCGAGACAGCCCATGTTATATCCGGAATACGCTCGATGCAGCTCTAGTTCTGCGCTGTTATCAAACGGCGAACAGTGTCAGCCGACCTGAGATGCCGTGTAAAACGACTGACTGCGCTATACTGCACCAGTCATGTCGTCATCCCCGCTCGTCGAACCGTCTGACCGCGAGTCTGGGCTGGGCCGCTCAGCCGGGAGCTAGCGTTTACCTCCGCCTGTCAGGAGGGGCCAGTCCGTGAGTTACGGACGGCCGTGTCAACTCTTGGTTAGACCGACACCGTGATACATGGTAGTTTCCCAAAGTCACATAATCGTACATCCCGCCCCTAGCCTGCAAGAGTTAACGGTATCGCTGCCAGTCCGGTCAACTCTCTCTCTCTCTCTCTCTCTCTCTCTCTCTCTCTCTCTCTCTCTCTCTCTCTCTCTCTCTCTCTCTCTCTCTCTCTCACACACACACACACACACACACACAAGACGGTATTCGGTTGGTGTCACCTGTGTGGAGCTTCGAAACGTCCTTACGCAAGCTGTTGTTTCTTTGGATTTTTTTGGGAGGGGGCAAGGGGGGTAGTTTGTCGAGATGTATCTTCTCGAGTTGGATGTTGTCGTACGTCGTGGGATCAACCATCCATCCATCGCGTGTTGGTTGGGCAGGGGTTGGCGTCGATGTTTCTGTCCCAGGAAACGAAAGCAAATAACATCCTTTACCCTGGCAATGCCGTGGGAACAAATGTCATGCCCAGGCTTATTACTACATAGTATACCTAGGCCTCCCGAAATGATGCATCTTTCACGGAAGCCCGACAAAGGTTCACTTTCGAGACAGCTGAGCTGCGTTTAATGGCATGTGTCATGCCATTGCAAGTCACCACATCCTTGGTTGTCAACCCCTTCCCCCCAATATCCGCAAAGCTCCGCCAACGGTGGACAACTGCCGTTCGAAAGCTCGAGAATGGTGGCGACTGCGGCACAATGGGCTCAGTCTTGAGGCTGTGAGCACCATCACGCGATCACTTGAGCACCCCCCCCCCCTCACCTTCATCGTTGGTGTCGTAACAATGAGGCAGATAGAACAGGCAGCATGCAGCGCCAGGGGAATTGTGCGACAGCCAAGAGGAGGAGGGAGGGGTGGCGTAGACGTCAACCGATGTTCATGATTCCAATGACTTGGGAAATTCTCAAAAAGCTGACTTGGACTGGTATGAGTCGTGCCGAGCATCGTAAACCAGCTTGGCATCAGTTATTAAGCTTTCAAACTAGGCCAGCGTTCAGTATTTTCAACCACCTTTGGGGGTTCCATCCATGGACCAAGTTTCAGTTGTCGCTGGTCTAGTCGAGTATAGTTGCCCGTGCGTTTGCTGTCGACAACTACTGCCCATAGCTCTCCAGATCGACACTCCGGCACCATGCCGCGCGGTATAGCGCTAAAAGCCCGGGACACTCCCGGCGGGCTGAGTGGCAGTTGCAAGCGTGTGTCATGCCTCCGCTCGGGATGCTGGGCCGCCCACCCATGAGACGACGCCGGCGGTCCCTGAGGCAACCCGGACGATAATAGAGTTCAGGTTGGCCACGTCGTCCCCACCCCCGGCGGCGCACCGCAAGGCCAGAGACCTGCGGCCGTGTTTTGACTCAGGAAGCACGTTTTGTGACCTTGCTTCCTGGGCCCTTCTCGTTCTCCCTGGGCGCATGACGGAGCCGCAACGAAACAAATCGCTTATTCTTGCTGCATGCCCCGCATCTCGATCTGTTCAGGCAAGAGACATGTCACAATCGTCTTGTGTCTATTAGAAACGACTTGGCTACTTTCTTTGGGGGGGGCACACGAAACAATAGGCGGGGAACAGCCACATGCCCGGTTATCGGTGTTGGAGTTGTATATGCGATGCATCCCAACATACGACAAGAGGTGTCAACTGTCGGTCTGAAGTGGCCCGTCGTGGTGCCACCGAGTAAATTTCCCGCGGGGGTGAGGAACATGGGCTCCCATGTAGCCGGGGGCCCTAGGTATCCTGTATGGTTGCCCAACGTTGGGCGGCTTGAAGTCCCCGTCGCAGACGGCCGCTCACTTGTGCCTCAAGACGCATCCTCCTCGGCACCAGGGTTCGGCATCTGGGTAGAGGTGATCCAGTTCTCCATGCTGGCCTGGCCCGCGGGCTGCTTGGCGTCCCCGGATCCGCTCGAAGCTGCTAATCTTAGACCGTGCCGCTTCTTGACGACGAGGCAGAGCACGCGGCCGTAAATGGCAAAACCTTCGTATGAAACATCCATGGCCATCTTCTTCTTGTCATTGTCGTCATGATCGCCGTCAGGCCCAGCCCCCAACTTCTTGACGCGCTTAGACGGCGGGGAAACATCGTCCTCGGAATCTATTTCGACTGGCGAGGTTACATCACCGGCATCATCGCCCAGAGGCACCTCGTAATCGGCGTCGGGGCCGCTAGGATTCCCGCGTTGTCTCTTCGAACGCCGAGGCCGGCTTGTTTCATCGACGGCGGGGATCCGGGAAAGCCCACCGGCATCGTCATCGGATTCGCTCTCTTGTCGAACGGGCACGGCGGCACCGGAACCCTCGGCCTCCATGTCCAGATCGATGGGCGCATCATTTGTTTCGACAATCAGCTTATTAGAGTTGGACTGCAGCTTGCTGGCCGCCTTGTCCCGGAAATGTTTGTGCTTAGTGAGCAGTGAGTGACGGGTGCTGGTCTCAGTAAGGAACACTGACACCTCGAACTCATCTGTTCAATCCGATGATCAGTCAACTCTATTCAGTTGGGCAGGAAGCCTAGGCCTGGCCGGTTGCAACCAATGGAAAATAGTGGCTGAGCTGAGCGGAGGTGGCAGCAGCGACAGACAGCAAGCAAGGGCTGCGAAAACGGCATGACGAACCTTGAACGACGACATCCTTGAGGCTCTTCTTCTTGGAGCTCTTCTTCTTGGTGCGTTCCCTCTCCTTCTCCTCCCGGAGCTTCGGCAGCACCAAAGGACGGACGCTTTCAATGACCTTGGGCAATATGGGATTCCGGGGGTTCAGCAGCCAGCTTTGTGCCAAGGCCGGATTATCGAGATATATGCGGCATTCGAGCACGGAATACTTGGTGATCCTCAGATACCGACGGAGAGGCGCCATTGATGCTTCCAAGGAACTGGGTTACAACAGGGCGTGAAGTGTCTGTAGTATCTGTCTGATCAGACGTGGTTGGTGGGGTGTCCTTTTCACGAGCAGGGGAGGTTTCAGACAGACAGGGTGTGTGGCAGAGGTAAACGTAACGAGGCCAAAATGAACGCGGTGGCTGAGAATGAAAAGATAAACAACAACAAATATCGCGTGCTGATGTAGATGAATCAGCGAAGTTGACTGTGAGGGTGAGTAAGTGAAGCTGGCTGAATGAAGCTGTGTGACGTCGAGCTAGAGTGCCCCACTACGCTGATGTACCTTTCCCGGATCCATCTGCACGCAATCGCGGTTGGGTCAGGGACGTGTACTTACTTAGGCGCGCCCGTGTCAGTTGCTTACCTATGCGGGGGGTCGCTGCACGAAGCAGCAGTAGTAGCAGCAGCGACCTCCTCAGGCACACAGCGACTAGTTCAATTGACGGATCAAAACCCGGCCCCACTTAAATTTTATCGGAATCGCGTCGTCGCCGTCCACCTTGCGGGATGTGATCGTGTCGTTTCGTTTTTTGAGCTGCTGCGCCATCGAGAGCTCAGCTCAGCCAGCCATCCCACCCTCCCACCCCCCAAACTTCGAGGACGCACGCATTGCGGCTTACACCAACCTCCCAGTGATGCTTACAAAGCGATCATGTCGAAGTCATGGGCGTCGACACTGAGGTTACCCAAATCCACCTTCCCGTAAGCTCTGACTGATGATTGATCCCGTCCGACCGTTTCGTTCGTTCCACCTCCGTCGCCGCCCGAAGCTGACCCGTGTCCCGGCCCGGCCCTCAGACCGCGCCCGCTCTCGCAGTTCCGTGCCGACTATCTGCGCCGATCCGCCGACGACTTTTACCAATGGCAGCTGTCCAACGAATCGAGGCCCGGCTTCGCCCTGCATGACGGTCCTCCCTACGCCAACGGAGGCCTTCATGTTGGTCATGCATTGAACAAGATCTTGAAGGACATGATCAACCGTGTCAAGGTCCAACAAGGTTGGCGGCCCTCGGCCATCTATCTTGCTTGCTCTTCGTCCGTGAATTGACATCGCCCTTGTAGGATACCGTATACGCTACAGACCTGGCTGGGATTGCCATGGTCTCCCCATCGAGATGAAGGCAGTCGGCGCCTCTGGCGGCAAGGACATGACTGCCACCGACATACGCAAGGCTGCTAGAAAGCTCGCCTCTGCCACTGTGCTGGAGCAGATGGACGGCTTTCGATCGTACGGCGTCATGGCCGACTGGGATGCACGATGGACGACAATGGACCCCGAATTCGAGGTCAGGCAGCTGCGCTTGTTCCAGCAGATGGTCCGTCGAGGTCTCATCTACCGCAAGAGCAAGCCCGTATACTGGTCGCCATCGTCCAGGACCGCATTGGCCGAAGCCGAGCTGGAGTACAACGAGAACCACGTTTCAACGGCAGCCTACGTGAGGTATCCCATCACCGGCGGCCCGTCCTTGGCTGGTGTCTCCGGCCAGCTGTACGCCATCATCTGGACCACCACACCTTGGACGCTCCCCGCCAACAGGGCCATTGCCATCCACGAGGACCTCGATTACGCCATCATATCTGTCAACGGAAACTCATACCTGACCGCCGTCAGCCGACTGGAGGCCGTAAACGCCCTCTTCACCGAGGAGAAGCCCCAGGTCGTCGTGCTGTCTATCAAAGGCTCCGAGCTGAAGGGATTGAAGTACCACAACAGGCTGCAGGGCGCACAGTCCGCACCGCAGCCCATCATCCATGCAGACTTTGTCTCTGCCGACTCGGGAACTGGTCTCGTTCACATCGCCCCGGGCCATGGTTTTGAGGACTACGAGGCATGTGCGCAGCTTGGAATTGACGCCTTCGCGCCTATCGATGACGAGGGGAACTTCACCCGCGAAGCCTTCCCCGACGCCCCTGAAAAGCTGACCGAGGCCTCTTCCATCCTCAAGGGCGGCAGCAAGGCCGTCCTCGTCCTGATCCAAGACGACGTCTTGAGCGCCGCAAAGTACAAGCACAAGTACCCCTACGACTGGCGGACGAAGCAGCCCGTTGTTATGCGGTCCACCGCCCAATGGTTTGCCGATGTTGACAGCATCAAGGACGATGCCGTCAAAGCGCTGAAGGACGTCAAGTTCGTGCCGGCCTCGGGGCGCAACCGCCTCGAGAGCTTCGTCGTCGGCCGCAGCGAGTGGTGCATTTCGCGCCAGCGTGCCTGGGGCGTGCCCATTCCTGCCCTTTACAACGTCGACGGAGATGCCGTGGTGACGGAGGAGTCTGTAGATCACATCATCTCCGTCATCCAGCAGCGCGGCATTGATGCCTGGTTCTCCGATGCCCCTGACGAGCCTGCCTGGGTCGCCCCGTCTCTCAAGGGGCAGTTCCGCCGCGGCACCGATACCATGGACGTCTGGTTTGACAGTGGGAGTAGCTGGACCGAAAGCAACGGCCAGGCCGACGTTTACCTCGAAGGGTCCGACCAACATCGCGGCTGGTTCCAGTCGAGTCTGTTGTCGTATGTCGCCGCCCAAAGAGCCGAGAGCGACGGGGCAGCAACAAATCGGGTGCAGCCCAAGTCCCCCTTCAAAACGCTCATCACCCACGGATTCACCCTGGACCAAGCTGGCAAGAAGATGTCAAAGTCGATTGGCAACACCGTCACGCCCGCCCAGATCATGGATGGCACTCTGCTGCCTCCGATCAAGGTCAGAGGCAAGGCCAAGGTGGCCGGCGCCGGCCCGACATATGAGGCTCTGGGTCCTGACGCGCTGCGTCTCTGGGCGGCGAGCTCCGAGTATACCAAGGACGTGGCCGTCGGCCAGGCGGTCCTCAAGTCCGTCCACACGATATTGGTCAAGTACCGCACCATCATCAAGATGCTGACCGGCTCGATGCACGAGTCGGCGCGCACCGCCCCCACGACCACCCTCGATCACATCGCCCTCGTGCAGCTGAAGGACGTCATGGAGGAGGTCCACAGGGCGTTTGCCGCACACGAGTTCTACAAGGCCTTCAACGCCCTGAACCGCTGGGTGGCCAACGACCTATCGGCCTTTTACCTGGAGGCCATGAAAGACCGCCTCTACTGCGGCGACGGTGGCGGCATCCTGGAGCCCATCTTCTTGGGCTTCCTCCGGATGCTGTCGCCCATGACCCCGCTCCTGGTCGAGGAGGCGTGGGATCACCGTCCCGAGTTCATGAAGGCCGACCGAGCTCTCCTCCACCCCCTGTATGCCCCGCACGACGCCCCGATCCACGACCGGCCGCCCTCGGCCGTCGGAGAGGCGGCCCTCCGCAAGGACCTCCCGATGCTCATGTCCATCTCCGGCGCCGTGAAGGCGGCCCTCGAGAAGGGCCGCCTGGTCAAGGTCCTCGGCTCGTCGCTGCAGTCGTCGGTCGTCGTGACCACCGAGGACCGGGCGGTAGCCGGCGTCCTGGGCAAGTATGGCGAGGAGCTGGAGGCCATGTTTGTCGTGTCGTCCGTGGAGACGAACGCGCAAGTCCCGCCCGTGAGCGCGTGGCGCTACGACGAGGTGTTCGAGGTCAACGGCGCAAAGGGGACCGTCTCGGTCCTGCCGCCCAAGGAGCACAAGTGCCCTCGTTGCTGGCGGTACATCGCGCCGAAGGAGGACGCTCTGTGCGGTCGCTGCGATGATGTCGTGTCAAGCTTGTAAGAATAGATGGACCCGTGTATAGATGTGTGCAATAAAGAAAGAAAGATACCCCTCGTGATGATGTGAAGGTTCTTGGGAATCAAGTCTAGGTACTTCCAAGTGAAAGATCCCGTGGGCGCTAGGCGACCTACGGATTGGGTGGACGTTGAAAGAGAGAGAGAGAGAGAGCGTGTATCATTGCTACTTTTGGGGGGCATAACGAAATGACCGATGCCTTGGGTGTTGAGGCGCTCACACACACAGGGCGAAGGAGAGGGGACGAACAACTGACGAGCCACTGAGCAAGGTATCATAAGAGGCATATAAATTTCAACTCCCATCCTAGGATCGCCCACTAATTGGTCTTATTTCATTTCTTCTACCTTTTTTCTTTTTCTTTTCATTTTACCATTCCAACACGCTTACTTTTGAAGAGGCTGGCCCATGCCGCCGTACGTGATCATCTTGGTGACCTGGTACTCGGAAATGCCGTACAGGGAGCCCTCGCGCCCGAAGCCGGACTCCTTGACGCCGCCGAAGGGCGCGGCGGGATCCGAGATGAGGCCGGTGTTGACGCCGACCATGCCGACCTCGAGGTGCTCGGCCACGCGGTGCACGCGCTGGATGTCGCGGGAGAAGAAGTAGCCCGCCAGGCCGACGTCGGTGGCGTTAGCCAGCCTCACGACCTCGTCCTCGGTCTTGAACCGGAAGAGGCCGGCGACGGGGCCGAAGGTCTCCTCGCTCGCCATGGCCATGTCGGCGGTCATGCCCGTGAGGACGGTGGGCTCGTAAAAGTTGCTGCCGAGGGCGGCCATCCTGCCCCCGCCGACGACGACCTCGGCGCCCTTGCTCTCGGCGTCGCGGACGTGGGCCTCGGCCTTGTCGACGGCGCGGCCGTGGATGAGGGGCCCGTGGGTGGTGCCCTCGCCGAAGCCGTTGCCGACGGCGAACTCGCGGACCTTAACGGCGAACTTTGCGGCGAACTCGTCGTAGACGCCGGCCTGGACGTAGATGCGGTTGGCGCAGACGCACGTCTGGCCGGAGGAGCGGAACTTTGAGGCGACGGCGCCGGCGACTGCGGCGTCGACGTCGGCGTCGTCGAAGACGATGAAGGGGGCGTTGCCGCCCAGCTCCATGGACAGCTTCTTGAGGGTGCCGGCGCACTGGCTCATGAGGAGCTTGCCGACGCCGGTCGAGCCCGTGAAGGAGATCTTCCTGACGGTCGGGCTGGCGGTGAGAGCCGCGCCGACCTCGGGGGTGTTCTCGAGGGCGGTGACGACGTTGACAACGCCCCGGGGCACGCCGGCGCGGCGGCCCAGCTCGGCGATGGCGAGCGAGGTGAAGGGGGTCTCGCCGGGCGCCTTGCAGACGACGGTGCAGCCGGCGGCGAGGGCGGGGCCGATCTTGCGGGTGATCATGGCGGCGGGGAAATTCCATCTGGGGGCGCCCGTCCAAGTCAGTTTCTCGGTGTTGCGTTCACGTATGTTTTCATTCGCATGTGTATCCCATTCACAGATAGCAAGCCTGGCTGCGTAGGGAAGGGGAGGAGGAGGGATTCTTACGGCGTGATGAGGCCGCAGACACCGACGGGCTCCTTGACGGTCCACACGCGGTTCCCGGGCACGGAGGAGGGGATGGTGTCTCCGTAGACGCGGGGCGCCTCCTCGCTGAACCACTCGAAGAAGTTGGCGGCGTAGGCGACCTCGCCCTTTGCGTCGGCGACGGGCTTGCCGTTCTCCCAGGTGATGAGGGTCGTCAGGTCCTCGGCGTTCTCCATCAGCAGGTCGTACCAGCGGCGCAGCAGCTTGGAGCGCTCGCGGCCCGTCTTGGTGCGGAAGGTCTCGAACGCGGCGGCGGCGGCGGCGATGGCCGCGTCCGTGTCGGCCTTGGAGAACTCGGGGCACGACGCAATCTTGTCGCCGGTGGCCGGGTCTGTTTGTCGGCTAGTCAGTTTGAATCTTTGAAAGGGGGGGGAGAGGGAGGCCGACATCCGGGCTGAGCTTACCGTGCACATCAAACGTCTTGCCGGACTTGGCCTTGACCCATTCGCCGTTGACATAGCAGACGTCCTGCTTCAGCAATGACGGGTCTTTGAGCTAAGAGGGGTGCGTGTGTATGTGAGCGAGCGAGCGAGCCAGACATGCGGCTTGCCAATTGGATCGTAGCGGGGAGGGCGTTTACCTTGGGAACCATTGTGGAGGCGGCTCTGAGGGTGAACGGGACGAAGGGTGTCCGGACAGATCGAAACAAGGTCCTTGGCACGAATCGTGACGCCGGGGCGACTGCTTTTTGTAGTGCGACGGGCATTGTGGAGAGGCGAAGTAGGAGGAGGACTGGGGAAGAAGAAGGAGAAGAAGCAGAAGCAGAGTTAGAGGGAGAAGCTCTCGGATCGTTCGCTACTAGGTAGATCTGTGGAAATACGGTGAGCCGGCGCGTCTGGTGGTTTTGGATGAAGTTGAGCTTCACAGTCTAGCAGTGGAACGTTCACTGGAGAGGCGCTCAAACGCTTTGCTTCCTCGTCGCCGACGGGCTAGCAGATGAGAGGGCAATTGAGAATGCGGAACTTCCCTAGGCTCTTCAATGGCAGATGTCGTGGTGAATACCGTGATACTACTACAACTACTACTGTCGATTTGCCGGAGCAGAGCTGCGCGCATCCGGGTGACGTTCGATGACGTCCCCCCACCTAGCCGACCGGCCCGGTTGGGCGAACCGCAAACCGGCACTGAGCGAGCGATATCATATCAGTCTGTGTTGTTAAGATAACGCGCAGGGAGGGGGCGGAAACACTAACAGATACCGCGCCACCGGCACTGACTGATACCAGCGGGGGTTCTCTTATGTCGAGCTGTTTCCCTGGCAGACCCCACTCACTAGGAGGAGCTATGACTGACTAGTCGCTTCTCTCTCTCACTTGCGCCAGCAACTCACTCACTCATCCATTTGCTCACCTCATTTAGTCACACAAGCTGCTTGAACAAGATGCTTCAGACTCATTGCAATGAACCAGACATCGCATTAGACCAGGCAATGCACATCTCCCACATCAATATTGGAAGCAGAACGACGCTAAATGCCCCGTGCCCAACTAGGTAGACTGCCAGGCTAGATGACCTTTCAGGTGTTCGTCCCATTCCCAAACAGCCTTTTGCACCTGGGAACCTTCGTACATGACTCTTGTTTGATCTCCCATAGGAGCTCTATCTTTATCCTTCGCGGCTCATCGCCAACACTCGGTCATGATGCTCACTACTCTCGCCACCTTTGATTTGTCATACCGTTAGAGGAAGAAGAAGAAGAAGAAGAAGAAGAATTGCTTCCCCGCCTCCCCATAACAAACGCCCCTGGGCACACCCGTAGGCCAAGTTCTCCCAAGAACCCGTGTTGACGCTTTCTGCGGTGATCTCGCCCGTTTCTGACCGGCTCAACCGACCTGCATGCCGTCATGTTCCTATATCACCTGCCCTACTTGTACCGACTTCCGCCCCGTCACCTTTCGCCTCCTCCTGTAGCCCGACAGTTAAATCCCCGCCCGTCGGCACTCGTCGTTGATGCGGGGAAGCTTATTGTCACCTCGAACCTCAACCCGCTCCGCACTAGCAATAACACCGCCGCCCCATCATGCCAGCCTCGATCGCCATCCGGTCACTCGGCGCCGTCCTTGGCGATGAGTTCCGTTGCCTCTTCACCGCCTTGTTCCCCTGTTATAGCCTGTTGGCGTGGGCCGGGTCTCTCCCGCCGGCCGCCGGCATCCTCGCGGTGACGCGCGACACCGCCGCCCCCATTGTTGTCCCCGGTCCCGAGACGGCCAGCGCCGTGTTCGACGCCTTTGTGAGCTACTCGATCGAGTTCGCCTTCTTTCCGGACTTCGCAGGTAAGAATCCCCCCCCCTCCCTTTTCTTCTAGACTTACTCGAGTACTTATGTGGTCTTCTCTCGGCTGCTCTGACCATCCGTGTCAGGAAACGCATCGGCGCCCAACACCTTCTCGGACAACCTGCTGGCGAACCTGGGCGCCCTGCAGGGCGTCCGCCCCTACATCCGGGTGGGGGGCAACACCCAGGACTACGCCCTGTACGACGAGTCGCTCCCGTACGCGGTCAACGGCACGTACGACTTGGAGCGGTCGCGGGACTACCCGACCACCGTCTACATCGGCCCGTCCTTCTTCGAGTCCTACGGCACCTTCGCAGACACAAAGTTCACCCACGGCTTCAACCTCGGCCTGGGCGCCAACCGCTCCGAGGGGTGGGAGACGCTCAAGGCCACCGTGCCGCTGGCGTGCAGGGCCATCGGCGGTGACAACCTCGACGTCTGGGAGTACGGCAACGAGCCCGACCTCTACTCGACCTCGGCCCAGGGCCCCGTGCGGCCCCCCTCGTGGGACGAGGCCGCCTACGTCGCCCAGTGGCTCAATGGGACCCGCGAGATCGCCCGCGTCCTCGCCGAGGCGTGCCCCGACCTCCCCGGCCCGCCGGCCTTCAAGGCGCTGTCCAACGTCGGCACGGCCAACCGGCTCCGCGCCCCCGCGCAGTGGGCCGCCGGCCTCAACGCCGACGGCAACGTCGCCCTCTTCTCCACCCACAACTACGTCAGCGGCGCCGAGAGCCCCGGCGTCACCCTCCAGGGCACGCTGATGAACCACACCCGGACTGTCGAGTCCGTCCGGGCCCACGCGCGCGAGTACGCCAACATGACGGCCCGCTTCGCCGACGTGCCCCCGCACATCCTCGGGGAGCACAACTCGCTCTACAACCAGGGCAAGCCGGGGCTGTCCAACTCCTTCGGCGCCGCCCTCTGGGGCGTCGACTTCAACCTCTACGCCGCCTCGCAGGGCATCAAGCGCAGCCACATGCACATGGGGACGGACTACAGGGTAAGCTTCCCCCCTCCCTAAGTCACTCACTCTGCATCTTTGGTCTCGGACAAGGAAGGCTCAAAACCGTGTTTCCCACACAGTACCAGAGCTGGCAGCCCGTCGACACAAACACGACCGCCCTCGGCACCAAGGCGCCCTATTATGGCAACATCGCCGTCGCCGCCTTCCTCGCCCCGCCCGAGCCCTCCGACCACCCCGTCTCCGTCGCGCACATCCCTCTCGACGACGACGACGGGCTGTCCGCGGCCTACGCGGCCTACCACGGCTCGACACTCGCCCGCATCCTCGTCGTCAGCCTGCGGGCCCACAACTCGACCGTCAACGGCACGGGCACCGCGCCGGACCCGGACGCGGACCCCGAGAGCCGCCCGACCTTCACCCACACCTTCTCGGTGCCGTCGTGGCCCGCCGGCGGGCTGGCCGCCGTGCGCCGGCTCCGCGCCAACGGCAGCGACGCCATCACGGGCATCACCTGGAACGGGTGGAGCTACAACCACGAGCTCGACGGCGGCAGGCCCGTCCGGCTGGGCAACGTGACGGTCGGGGAGCGGGCCCTCGTCGACGCCGGCGGCCGCGTCACCCTGACCGTCTCGGCGAGCGAGGCCGTCGTCGTCAGCGCCCCCTACGGCGGGTGCCGCAAGCGTTCTTAGGCGCGTGCGGGGCAGGGCCGCTTTGTGAACGGAGTTCTCGAAAGGTACATGCGCACATGTCTATTCAGAGATACATGGCATGTTGCCCTCCCCCCCCCCCCATCCCTCTTTCTTGACACACATCGGGATCCCCTTTGCCGAGACACTGCCCATCCCAATCTCCTGCATGGAAACTTCATCAACCGTAGCCGAACCGAACCGCCTTTCAAAATCCAAGATTACAACCTCCAAAGCTCCCCTCTACGTGATGTCATCTTGATCGTCTTGTACACGCGAGGCCGTGGCAGACAGTAAGCCAGTCCTATCCACTGATGGGCAGGCCGTTAAACTCAGACGTGAACAGCAGCAACCGAATACACAATGAACGAACGAGGCATGTCGTAGAAAACAAGTCCTGAATTTGAATTTCATCTTCGGCCAAAAAAGAAAAAACAAGTCAAGGAAGGGTATCGAGAATACCAATAAGCCCACAGCCCCAAAACCCAGCCAAACCAAACCAAATCAAAGCCCGAAACCCAAACCCAACCCCCATTTGTACAGTTCTCTACCAAAAAAAAAAAAAAATGCACTTGCAAAACTCGCCCTCCCCCAAAAAGACTCCGATATCCCTATCTTCTTTTTCAACATGTAAAACACCGCAAACCACCATCCCTATCCATCCCGTCCCATCACCCGCCCTCTAGTTCAACCGTGGGCTCTTCCTGCGAGGTCCCAGGCTCGACGAGAAGGACGAGGGGGGCACGTTCTCCCGCCCCTCAATGGGGAGCAGGCTACTCTGCTTGCGGCCCTTGGCCACAACGTGCCTCGCCGACGCGCGCTTGTTGAAGAGCAGCGGGGCTGTGTGCTCGTTGATGGACATGATGCTGGCCGACGGGTCGTAGCCGAGGCTGCCGGTGGTGTTGGGGTTCACTTCGCGAAGGCTCATGTTAAAAGGGGGCATCTCCGAAATCATGCTGAAGGCCGACATACGGGTCGACGCGCGCGCCGGCGGTGAGCGGGGGGGCAGCATGTCGTTGTCATTGTCCGAGAAGACGGCCGGGTCGGACGCCGCCTTGGTGGGTGTGGCTTCCTCGCCGAGCTCGGCGAGGAGAGCGTCGTGGGCCTCGGTCCGGGGGAGCTCGGTCGGGTACTGGTACTGGACCTTCATAGGCGTCTCTCCCGTGGGGCGGTACTCCTGGATGGTCGTGGACTCAATGTCCTCGCGCAGGGCGGCCAACGGCTTCGCCAGCTGCTGGGTCAACGGGTCCAGGCCCTGCTGCATCTCTTCCGTGTCGGCCTCCATCTCCTCGCCCAGGTCCTTGACGCGGTCAAACGTCGACTTGAAGTGGCATGCGATGCTGTCGAAAGACCTCTCCACGGTCGACGACAAGCCCTGCACAGACTCGCCGTGCCGCTCGTGGTGAGATGCGTTCTCGGAACGCGCACGGGTGACGAAGTCGTCCAAGGCCTCCATCTGCACGTCGAGGTCCTTCAGCTGCTCGTCTACGACACGGACAGTCTCGGCGTGTACAGATTTGGTCGTCGCTTGGATTGCCGTGCTGTGCTCCTCGGCGGTCTGGGAATGGTTAATATAGTTTCGGTGATGCCGCATGGGGGGGGGGGGGGTCGTTGTTGGCTTACAATCCAGTCCTCCTTCAGCTTGTTCTTCATGGCATCGCGCGACTTGGCCATGACGTCCAAGAACTGCCCCTCCTTTTCGTCCCAGACCTCCATATCCCCGGTGTACTGAGCCACGTTGCCTTGCAAGGAGTCGTTCGAGTCCGAGACGCTCTTCTGGAGCTGCGCCGTCTTCTCCGCCAGTCTGCTCTCCTGGGTTTCCGCCTGAGCGTGGATGAGAGCGGTGATCTGGGTCAACAGATTCTGTCGGTCCTGGGCCGCCTGCTTCCTCTCCTCGTCAAGCACCCGCTGCATCTGCGAAGAAATGTCCTCGTTTTGCTCGACGATGGTGTCGGTTGCGGTCTGGAGCTGTCGCCTGAGTCTGTCGGATTCACTTCGCTGTTCCGTGATGTGCGCCACGAGGTTCTCAAAGATGCCCTTGAACTCCTTGCCCAAGGAGCTGTACGAAGTATGCAGCTGCGTCTGTGTTAGCGGCGAAGCTCCAGGGGCTTAAAAAAAAAAGAAGAAGGAAAAAGAAGAAGGAAAAAAAGTCCGTATGTCTTACCTGGGTATGGAAGGTGTCGAGCTCGCTGAGGACATCGGCGGCGATACGCTCCGCGGCACCGGCAATGGCCTGGAGGCTCTCTCCGACCTGCTGCTTGACCGTGTCGCGAACGACCTTGATCTCCTCGAGGACATCGTCCATCTCGTCCTTGGACTTCTCCTTCTGCTCCAGGAGCTCCCGGCGTGATGCGGCAAAGGATTCCAGCTGCTCGTCGAGGAACTTTTGCGTGGTGGACAGCTTCTGCAGCTCTTCGCTGACGAAGGTGTTCATGCGTTCGGAGATGCCCGAGATGCTCTGCCGCTGCTTGTCCTGGAAACTTTGCACGCGTTGCTCCACCAGATTCGTCACCTCGCTCACTTCGGCTTGCGCGGTGCCCCAGGTACTCCGGTTGATGGACTGGAGTTCCGACTTGCGCTTGTTCTTGGCCCGGAGACCGTCGACGTCGTGGACCGTCTTCTGCAGGGTGGCAATCAGCTCGCCGCCCACCTCGGCCAGCCTCTCCTCGGTTTCTTGGTGGGCCTTGCGGAGGTGCGTCTCCTCTTCCAGGCTCCTTCTTGTCGCCTTTAGAACGAGCTCCGTCTGCTCGAGGACGCTGTGCGTCTCGTCGAGCTCGGCCTTGGTGCCCTCGTGATCCTTGCGTAGTCCCATGAAGCTGGAGGTGAGGGCGAAGAGCTCCTGGACCTTGTTCTTGAGGTTGTTCTCGAGGGTCTCCATCTTGGCGGCCTGTTCTTCCATGACGATGCGTCGCGATTCGCTCTGGGCCGTCATTTCTTCATACGACTCGTTGGAGAGGTAGACGCCGTTGCGCTGTCGGGTAGTGATGAGCTCGCTCTTGAGCCTCTCGATCTCAGTCGCAAAGTCCCTAAGAAGCATCCTCTTGTTGATCATGGCGTTCAGTTGCGGCTTGTTGCGGATGTTCTTCGCTCTAAAGGCGTAGTCGAGCGTCGAGATGGTTTCCTCCAGGTTGCTCTTGGCCGGTGAGATGGTGGCGATGATGCATGTCTTGGTCTGGCCTCCGAGGGAGTCCTGCAGCAGCCGAGTGAGCTTCGACTCTCTGTACGGGATGTGCTGGTTCTTGTCGACCAGGGCGTTGATGACGCGGCCGAGCGTCAGGAGACTCTTGTTGATGAGTCCGGCCTCGGCGGCTCGCTTGTTCTCGGCGCCGGACCGCTGAATGTTTTCACTACCGGCCAGATCGACGAGGTTGAGCTTGCCGGCGCTGACGTAGTCCTCGCCGCCGTCCTCGCCCTTCTTCCGGACGTAGGCGGTGACGGTGAAGACGGTGTGGCTTCGACTGCTGAGGTCGTTGCATTTTGTCGCCGCCACCTGGCGCTTCAAGCTCCCATCCTGAAGAACCTTGATGCCCTCGCCGGCGTTCCTGATGTGTCTCTCCTCCATTCCCTGCACCACGGTGGTGGCATGCCTCCTCGACGTGTCGTCAAAGATCTTGAGCTTGGGGCCATCCTCGACGGCGATGAGGTCGCGCAACTCCTCGTTGTAGAGTTCGATAAAGGAGCACTTGACGCAGCTCTCGGTGTCTTCGACCTCGAGCTTGTTGAAGAGGGCCTGGAGGGCCCTGGGGATGATGCCGGCGCCGTCAGAGAGGAGGCCCAGGGTTTCTGTCATGTCGCCGGACATTGTGTAGGTCTTGCCGGTACCGGTCTGGCCGTAGGCGAAGATGGTGCAGTTGAAGCCGGCAAGCATCTAGATCTTGTCAGCGGGACTGTGTGTCGAGCAAAGCAAAACAACAGAGGTCACTCAACCGGGGGCAAGAACGAACCTCGTCCAAGATGGGCTTGACGACATCGTCAAAGACCATGGTCTGGTCGGCGGCGGCGGAGAAGACGCGGTCAAAGTTGTACGTCTTGTTGCTCAGGGCGTTGGCGCCGAGCTTGAGCTCGACGTTGGTGCCCTTGGCGCCGTCGGCCTGGACGACGACGGCGCTGTTCTCACGAACCTCGCGGTCGTTTCGGCCTCTGCAGCGGACGACGACGTTGATGTTGGTCTCCTGGCCCGGGGCGTCGAAGTCGTAGTCGCGCTCCTTGCGCTTCGTCGCGGTGGTGGCTACGGAGGCGACGGACTCTGCGGGCGAGGCGGCGCGCTCCGCCATCTTGGAGGGGGCATTCTGGTACCGCAGGTTGGAGGTGCGCGTCCCCGGGCGCACGCTCGCGCGGGCTGCGGCGCCGGTACGCACGTTCGACGAGGACGGCCTCGTCAGCTCCCGTCTGGAGCTCATGGTCGTGGGTTGGTGGTATGAATGGTCGATTCCCGGTGATGGTGTAATAAACAGGTTCGAGGGCAGCGAAGTCAACTCATCCACGAAGCAAGAAAAAACCACAGCAAAAAAAAAAAAAACAAGGGTCTCTGCTGAGAAAGTGTAAGTGGGCGATGGGTGTTGATGTTTGATATACGGTGTGAGGCAAGGTACTAGGAACCGGTAGAGTGAGTGAGAGAGAGAGAGAGAGACTGTCTGTCTGTCTGTGCGTGTGTTGACAAAGAGCCGGGGTCGGTAAACAGAAGATGCGCGCCAAGTGGGGGGAAGCTCTGTGGTTGGTTGACATCGTTTCTGTTGCCCGGGAAACAGCCCTCAATGACCCACCCACCCTTCCTTCGACTTTTCTACTACGGATACCGGTACGAAGTTAATTTACATACCTACTACCTACCTAGGTACGGATACCTAGTATCTATTATTTCCCTGGCTGTTTGTTTGAGGTGTCTGTCACTCTTGATCACTCACCGAAACGCACAAAAGCCCATCTCTTCAAGGAGGGACTCGGTTGGCATAAAAAAAATAGAATAAAACGGAATTAATTGTGTCATGTCAGACAGACTGGGCTGAATGACAGTCTCCACAGTTTTTGCCATACCATACATTTGTGGACAATGCTAAAAGAAGCCGCTTGCTAACTGACTTACCAAACAGTCACCCCCACGGAACGTTGCCGAGCGTGAATGAGAATCATGCCGTGACACTTGATCCCTCATCATGTTCCTTTCACTGTCCTCGTCCCGCCTCTGAGCCTTCGAGCCCGAGTCGCATGAGTGTACCCGGCCATGTGGTGCCGTTCGCCCGCTTCATCTCAAAGTCGGCAACGATGTTGAACCCCAACTTTCCGTAGAACCTATTGCTCATCTGTTCAGCGCTCGGTTTTGGGAGGGGATCAGGAGACGGCGACGCCCAAAAGTATCAAATTTACTCACTCGACCAACTTCCTCCCATTCCCGGCCCACGCGTCGACGTAGAGCGTCTTCGCCCCCCTCTCGATCCCGTAATCCTTGGCTTGCTTCACGAGCGCCTCCCCGGCCCCCTTGCGGTGATGCCCCGTTCGGAAATCCGTGACCAGCACGTCGAGATACACGAACCCCTCTTTCCCCTCCAGCACGGTACGGATGGCGGCGTCCGTATGAAACTGCGACTTTACATGTCCGGGCACCCAGTCATCGCGGACGAACGCCACCCCGACTGAGAGCATGCGCGCCCCATCATCGGCGGTCCAGTAGCGAAGACCGGCCGGCAGCCTCGGGTCGCCACCGCCGTCGCCACCGCCGCTTGGGAGAGGGGAGGATCCGCAACCGCCGCCGCCACTGACGACGACGGCTCGACCTCGGCGTCCGCGATGAAGATCCGCAACGCGTCCCCCTCGCCCGTCGCCCGGTACCTCTCCGATACCCGGACGTCCGCCGCCGTTTCCTCGTTGAACCCCTCCTTCTCGCTGAAGGGCTGGGACCCCCACATGCCGCCGCTGCCGATCGCTTCAAGGTACGGGAGCGTCGAGTCGAATGCCTCCACGATGTAGCCGTCGTCGTGGGGGACCGCCCCCGCCCCTCTGATCCGCAGCTTGTTCATGATGGAAAGAAAGCCGGAAAAGAAAGGGAAAAAAGAATGAAAGAAAAAGTAGAGAAGTCCGGCGCTATGTTCCAAACGTGGTTTGCGGTGATGATGAGGATGAAAAGGCAGGCGCAAAGATATGAGCAAACACGAGGTTCCAACACACACACACACACACACACATGCATATACACACACAACACTGGACTGCCCCCGCATACATAGTAGATAACACTCATGTAGCCCTGTCATTCGTCATCTCTCAAACTCTTAGAGAAGAAAAAAAAAAACCCAATTACACACTCTGTTAGTCGAAATACTATCGTAATGTTTCTTTTTTCTTTTTTTGCCAAGAAATGATTCATCCTTGATGATCGAGAACTTATCGGTGCAGGTACGCAAGATGATTTGCTTCTTTTCTGTCTCGACTCCGCGATAGGACTGCGTGTCAAAGGGACAGTGTGTCAGCCACTTGATAATCACCCACTTCTCTTGTTCACCTAAGAACCGTTGTTCGGCCAATCACGAGCCTTGGCTGTGTGGCACATCCCGTTTGTATAGCAGGTGGCATCACTGGGCTATGCGTGGTGTTCGTTGGATTGCCGGATCGGAGGAAAGCCGGCCCATTGGGGTCGCGACGCCGACAGGTACTGAATTCCCCGGTGCGGACTACGTCAAATATCGGAGACAGCAACGTCTTTTTTGCGATCTCGGTGGCAAGCCGTAATATGCAGGAAGGATCCTCGCTGCCCAAAAATAGCAGCAGCCATAGCAGGCGACGGAGACATCTCTTTTTCCACCTCTTTCGATCGTGACCGTCCTCGACTTGCCGGGCATGAATGCGGAACAATGGGTCCGAGCTGCTCATGCTCGTGTAGAAAGAAATCCGGGTAGTCTCCGTTGCCCTTACCCCAGGCTCGGCGGTTGCTGCCAAGTCCCGGGTTCTTGCGAGGATGGGCTGTTGATGGCCGTCCATGAGAACAGGAGGCGTGCTTCTCAAGCTTTCCCCAAAGGCTGTGCTAGATCGGAGGCATGCCTTACTGTGGCTGCCCGTCGCGGTCCAAAGAGTGCCCTTGATGGCTTGCATAAGATGGCGTGGCGTAGTCTCATGGTTTTCGTCAATGTTGTCGAACGAGGCCAAATTGTGACAAGTCTCGACCTCACGAACAAAGAGGGTATCGCGCGGCAGATGCTGAGGCGGGGTGGCGAGGCTGCTCGAGAAGTTGCCTCGGAATCCCGACCGAACTGCAACATGATCAGCCTTGGCCGGGGGCAATTAATGCGAACTGTTCCCCAGTTGCAACGGGGGCTTTTCAAGGCGAACCTGGAGTGAAAGCTGTCTTACCTGATCATGCACAAAAAGTCTTCCAATTCCAAGCATTCCCGCATGATCAAGCATGGCGGCCCTAAATTGTATTGGACTGTGCTGCCGAGTGGGTGATTCTTGTGCGTTTAAGGCAGCCCAATCGTATCCCCAGTGTCACCGTATTGGAACGTTCCTTCTCACAGTCTACAAGAGCGATCGATTTTCCGTCTTGTACATAATGAGATTTCAGCCAGCCAGTGCCTGAATGGTACATGAGGCCATCTCCGTGCGTAACCGCACGGTTGGTCGACACAGATGTCTTGAAACTGCTTGCCAATGTCGGCATTGTCCAGTACATCTCATCTAGAGATTCAGAGGATCGAATCCAGGCGGCTTCCTTCAGATCCTCGAGATAAGCGAAATTGTCCGCTGAGTAAAGATGACAGATGTGCTAACCGGTGCCGGTGGTGTTAGGAACCAAGAGTTCGGCCACAACGTCTTTGGTTTTCGAACGGAGCGGCCTGACGTTCGCGGTTGAATGAGAGGCCAGCCTCAGAGACCAGATAGAGATACGCTTACGAGTTCTCTTCCTTCCTTGGAAAATGCACGACCAGGACGAGCGCAGCCTGAATGCAAAACCCCTTCGTGGGCATAGCAGTTGGTCTCGATCGGCAACGGCGCTTTCACTTGCGGGTTCGAAGAGACATGGCCTGGATCACCATGATCAAGAAATTTCATAGAAGCATTCTAACGCTCCATTGTTAAGCTAACCTTGGGAACTCGAGGGCGTGCAGGTCGGTACGGGATTTGGGATTCATGTGTTGTCTTGACGGCATAGTTTCCCGCTCGTCTCTCTGTCGCCGTAGGGTTCTATGCGTGGAACGCGCCTGTGTCTTTTAACGATTTCTAACTTGTCCCACTGTTATGGACTCGACCCTTACATGTACGCGGGAACTTTCAGATTCGCGGTTCGGAGAGAGATAGAGAGAGACCGCATATCATGGAACACCAGGCGGCAGTGGTCATTGTGAGGTCTACGCGACACCGAAAGTGATTGCTTCAAGCATGGAAGACTCTCCAGTCCGGTCCGGGTCCTAAAGGCGGAGGAAAGTCAATTGAAGAACAGAGTGTTGAGAAAAGAGGCGTGAATTTAACGGTGAGATTCCGAAGGCGAGTCGTGCTGCAATAGGCAATTCGAAGGTGTGCCTCTTTGACGAGCCATTCTAGCTAGTTGGAAGCCGAGACGCTTCTTGAGACAATGGTAACGGCGGTAGGACGTCGGGTGTGATGTTGATGAATTCCTGTATTGATGGGTTGCGATAGTGGTCTGTGATGCGGTCCAGGCGACATGCCGGGTACTTGAAGACCATGTGGGACAACCCTTCAGGCGATTTCAGATCCGGAGAAGCCGTAAAGGAGGGTTGGCGGAGTGAGGTTGAATGAAGGGGGCGAGAAGTATCTTGTGATGGTGCTCTATCCTTGTACATTGATTGGTAGACTGGATCACACATCTACAGCAAGAAACGCGTGAAACAGGAGCGAGAGTTCGATGAATGCCGGTCTGTGGGCATCAAGCCTTGCGGGATCTCCGTGCTCTACCTCAGGAGAGAGGGATCGCATGCCAGATGGGGCTCGCAGCTGGCCGGTTAAAGCGGGTTTGAGGCAGAAGTTTCCATGCGGAGAGGGCAAGGAAGTAAATGTAGGAACAGGAAATCTCTTGAAAGGAGTTGTGATAGGATGCTATGCTTGGCAGTTGTGTGAGCGGTGCCGCGCATCTTGTCCTCAGCCGACCATGACGGTTGGCATCGTCCAGAGTGTAGGAAGTGCCGGTATCTATGGTTAAAACGGAATATTGTTGAAGACTAACTGTAGATATGGCATCGCCTCAAGCAGTGTTGTAAGTAACCGTTTTGAAGGTAGGCAAATGTTCAATCCTGAGATGATGGTTGATAACCCCCCCTTTGCTGATGGTACACAGTACTTAACTACACCTTCTTAGAATTAGTTGCCTTGCTGCCTCATCTGTCTTGCTCATCTTCTTTCTCCATCCTCTTTCGTCACCTTCCTTCCTCATGCTTCCAATTCGCATCGTGGCGTACCTAGGTAGGTACCCAAGTAGCTAGGTAGGGCACATACAATGGGAAAGTTCCTGCAGTTCCTTCCCCCCGGTTCGCCTCCACTCTGAGCTGGGTTGTTGCCGACTGATAAGATAAGAGCTTCGGACCTGAGACGGCAAGTGGGACATATCACTTTGTGTATCCGTACATGTACATGAATAAAGCACAAAAACAGCATGTGATTCTATGTACAGTATACTCAAGCTAGCCCAGTGACGTCTCCTCCCGACCCCACGCCCCGCTAACTCGTTGTCACTGTCGCAGCATCACATGAACCCCTCCGTCGGACCCGTGGACAATCACTCAGACACGGCTTGCGCTTTGCTCTGCCTTGCCTTGCTTTGCTTTGCTGACCGTACGTACCTACCACTGCCTCTCCCTCTCCGACTCCGAGTTCCCTTCTTCAAAACACCATCCATACCTACCTACGTTACAGTTCGACAGCACACAAGCTCTTGCGGAAACATTGCATGCTTCCACCCACTCCGACATACAAGACGGTTCCTGCGACGACGCCGCCGCCCTGAACACCTCGCGGACCCCGCGCTGAGCCCCGATCGCATACGCCGACCATGTCGCTCTTCAACGCGCAACTGCACCCAGGACGCGCTCTGGGCTTTCTCGGTTTGCATGAAATCCGCCTGCCAGACCACACTCGGACGCTAACTTTAATGCCTGTCGCCTAGTTCTTGGAGCCTCTTTGCATGATGTCTTGACGCGACTCAAGGCCGAGCCGCAACGTTTTCCCCAACTCCATCTCGCCTACTCGAGGGAGCAGCCCGTCGAGCAGCCTGTAACCCTCAGCCTTGCCGCCAACGGTATACGCCTACGCTTCGACGGTCCCGAGCAGCGCTTGCGCCTGATAGAGATTGTCGACTTCACAAAGAACCATGTCACGTTTAAGGACCGCGACCTTGTCAAGCCAGCCAACTCCCAGGGCCCGCCCTCGTCGCCTGTACCCGGAGAGTCCACCTCCGGACCAACCTTCCGGCAAATCTACCACAGGTTGCTCGGACCGACATATGGTGGAGAGTTCATACCGCCAACCCCTGATGCCCCCGACAACCTGGGAAACTACATACTTTCCTACCCCGGCGTTGCCTTTACCTTTCGGCTTCCCGAAGCAGCCTACTCCCCCACCAAGGATGTCGTGTCGCTACTGTCTTCAGCCCCGAGCCAGGTACCCACCTCCATGGCTGTCTTCAGCGGTGATTCGTGGGCCCAGGCCCGAGAGTGCCTTTGGACCGAGATCCTGCCAAGTGTCAAGGCGGTGCCTGTTCTTCCAAGAGGGAAGGACGTGGTACCCGACGAAATATCGCTCGTCAAGATTCACGGGGGTGGAAAGCTCCAACTGTTTCGCAAGTGGTCCAACTCTTCCATCTGGATCATCCTTGGAGAGACCAGCCCCCAAGAACTGATTGCGGAGCTTGGTCCCCCCAACGCCACATATCGGAAGAACGATCAGAGGATGACAATACACAAGCTTCGGACGGCCAGCCACAGCAGGGCTCGCTCCAATGGTGCTGATCTGCATCGGCCAGACGATCTGACTGATACCGACCAGTCGTCTGCAAACACCGGCTCGGATGACTCCAACGACGAAGCAGTGGAAGAAGACATTGCCGGCAACGTTTCCGGCGAGTGCTTCTACAATTACTTTTACCTGGGCTTTGACGTGCTGGTGTCGACGCCTTCCCCGCCATCGAGGCCACCGCCGACCCAGCACGAATCCCAGGTCCCGCCGAGCAAGCCCATCAAGTCGGAGTCGCCCGACCGTTTGGTCGCCACAAAGCTGGTTCTCCACGGAAACGTGCCTGGCTCGTACGAGTTCAACAGGCACCGCCGTTGCCGCTGGGAAGTCAGCTATCTTGACGACGGTTCCCCAGGCACGGCGCCAAACTCGGAGACGAAATTCACCGAGATCAAGGATAGGCTGAATGAACGGTGGAAGAGCGCGCACCCTGAAGGCGACCCCAAAGCTCCTCAGAGAGGCATGGTCCTCAACCGGGGCTGGGGGGATAGTCCTGGCAGCAGCTGCGAATTCCTCGGAGGCTGGGAGGATAGTGGCGCCAAGAGACTCGATGGCGGCGACGATTCCACCACCACCCTCTTTGGGTTCCCTGGTCTCGTGTTCGAGGTGCTGAAGAACGATCATGTCAACACGGTGACTGTGTTTTAGGGTTTGGATCGGGCATGAAAAACCCACAGCCAGCTGTTATGGCCATGCCGTGAGCGGATTCGCTGCGACCATGGCCGGGGAGTCGAGACTAGACGATAAACTACGAAATCCCTAAAGCAAACTTGGCTTATGCTCAAATCCAGATGCATCTTGCCACACCACCACCTCCCTTTTAGGCTCTCGTTGTGCTTATCCGTCAACTCAACATGGAACAGCCATGACGTGGGCGTGGATACAGATTCCTCGTTTGCAAGGCTTCTTCACAACACCATCCACTTGCAACAACGGTCCCGTCTGATGTCGTCCTTTATGCAAGCCAGAGATGGGACATTTGAGCTTTGTCCTCGCTTTACTTTACTTATCGGCCTGACTCTTTTTATGTTTCGGGAGCCAAGGGCATTGCCAGCAGCACCTACCATGTTGTAAAGCTCCAGCAGCCCAGCTCCGAGTAGGCCGCTTGTGGCCAACAGACGTTGTACACGGGCATCGAAAACAATAAATAATACAGATAGAAGCCTCCATGACCCCCGGGACAGCATAGAACAGTTCACTCTTGGAATACCCAGCGATACCCCACCCCCACCCCCAGAGATACCCCCATAATACCCCCATATACCCCTTGCCCGTTTCGCACCGTCCACAATGACTGCTGCTGCACAAGGTCAGAAAGCCAAGCAGAATGCTCTGGCTCTCAAGCGATATCTTCCGCGCAAGCTCAGGGAGGCTGCCGAGGACGAGGCCGCGGTTGAGAAGGGAGTCGGACACGACTTGACCATCTACAGCTTCGACCGCCCCAACGGCCAGTACGGATACACGCCCTTCTCGATCCAGTTGCGCTTCCGTCTTCGCCACGCCGGCGTCCAGCACAAGGACCGCGCCGCCAACATCTTCCAGGCTCCTAAGTACAGAGTGCCATACGTCAAGCTTGCGGACTCGGACGAGCTCGTTGGCGAGACGCAGTTTGTCATCAAGCGCCTTGTGCAGACGGGCAAGCTGCCGGACCTCAACAAGGACCTTTCCCCTGCCGACCAGGCCAAGGATGCTTGCATTCGAGCCATGTTGGAGGACCGCGCCTACTTCCTTGTGGTAAGAAGCCGCCGCCGCCGCTGCTGCTGCCTGGGGCACTACGACGGAGTTTAGAGAAGACTGCTGACATGGTTCCCTTTTTTTCTTCCCCTTTTAGCTGTACGAGAGATGGCGCGACCAGTTCGACACGATGTGGAACGACGGTCCCTTTGCCCACTTTGTCTGGGGTGCGAAGCAGATTTCGACCCAGGCGGCCCGCGGTTACGTCAACTCGCAGCTGTGGTTCCAGGGTGTCGGTCGCTACAACAACGACGAGGTCAAGACGTTCGCGTCGGAAGTCATCATGTCCATCAACGGTTTCTGCGAGACGTCGCTGTCGAAGCTGAGCCTCGACTCGCGAGAGTCTCGGGAGCCTTTCTGGCTCCTCGGCGGGCAGCGCCCGTCCGAGGCCGACTTCGTCGTCTACGGCAACCTTGCGACCATCATGGGCACCAACGTGTAAGTGACCGACTGGCTCCTCACATGCACGGGATGGCGAACAGCCGGCAGGCCTGCGGCGAAGGGGTGCTAACAAAAGCAACACAGGAACCCGGTGCATGCTGCGCTTATCCGCGAGAAGCCCGCGCTGGTCGAGTACGTTGGGCGCATCCACGAGCGTTACTTCGCCGAGTACAAGTCTCCTGTTCACTCTTGAGATGGTTTAGGGTGAGATACCCCCCAATACGCCAGGCCACTCAAGCGGAAGGATGTTGGCGCGGTGTATGTTGTTTGATCTCGGGCCCGGCAAGCATACGTATTCGGGCTCCGCGCTTGACTTGTATTTTTGTTGCATGATTTCTTATCTCCTTGGCTGTACAGAAAGAAGGCAGATGGAAGCTTGGAAAGGAGGGGGGGCGACATTTGGTCAACAAGCCCCCCCGTTAGGAGCGGGCCACAATACCTAACTCGAGTTTTCTTAATCTACCCTAGAGCGTAATAATCTGTTTCCTGACAAGCTCTGCGTCTACCGCTGATGTGTGTGTGTGTGTGTGTGTGTTCGCCCACCCGTCGATGGTGCTGTGCTGACATGGAGGAGGTGGACGGGCGCGGCGCATGTGATTTGCATGAAATGCAACAACGGTGACAATCGACACATGCAGAGAAAGGTCGACGTCAATGGCGGGGGCGCCAGTCGGATGAGTTCGCCAAGCTGTAGTTCGTTTGTTTAGTTGAGGCCCGTCGAGCTTACTATTACTGCGGACCAATACGTAGGTAGTATGGTGCAGACCGGGAAGACCCTTTCAGATACAGGCAGTGGCGGTCTGAATGCAAATGCGGGAGAGATGGCGCGAATCGGGGGGGTGCTTGAACCGTTGGCTTGCCGGGCTTAGCGCGCTCAACGCCCTTTCAAAAACAGCTGAAAGAGCTTCCCTCCCCGTTCCCATCGGCTTTGGAAACCTTGCAACGTTTTTTTTTCTACTCTTTTCTTTTCTTTTGAGTGGACGGACGGAGACAAAGGAGCTTTTTTTATTTGCTTGTCTAGTGAGCCTGTCGAGGCGGCGCCTATTCTTCGAGATGCGAGGGCCCCTTCGGGCGGACCTGTAGGATATTCCGTTCCGACGATTGCCGAATCGGGTGGGGTCATCAAATCCCTCTTTGCAGCTGTGGGAACGGGCGGGTGGAGCTGTGGTATGGTACATAGGGTACATAGGTAGGTACCTACAGTCGGTAGGTATGTGCTGCTGTCCAGTAGGTATGTAGGTACTGTAGGTACCGCGTGCGTGCGTACGTGCGTACGTGCGTTTGGCTGCAACACTACGGCAGTCGATGGGGGGAAGAGAAACACTAAGTAGGTACTTACCTAACGACCTAGGTACGGGAGGAAAGCTGTGGTTGGGAATCCCTGACTGTGACTGAATGGACAACGGATACAATACATCAATTGCCTACTGACGTTGTGCGAATTACTTCCGTGCTGTATGTACACCGACTACCACCACCGACCGCTACGACCGCGAAAGATACCATCCACCCATCCATCCATCCATAATCCCACGCTCAACCAACTGGCACATGTCAATGCCCTGTTTCGGCTCGGACGAGTCAGCGCCATCGGTTCCAAAATCTTCGTCACCTCTCGTCCTTCACATGGCGTATCTATGCTTGGCCTTGTGAACCCACCACCACCACTGAACCCCCCCCCCCCTTGCAACGAATCCGAAGGACCATGATACCCGCGACCTGCTAACGTCCCTCTTTTTCTTTCCCCTCCCCCTTTTTTTTCTTGCTGCCTTTATCAACGCCAAACCCATCTGAACTCGGTGCATCCACTGCCGATGACAGGCTGCGAGGGAGCGATACCGATAGCGACCAAGACCACGATCCCGACCACGACTACAGCTTCGGATCCGACCCCGACTCTGATCACGGCTTGCTGAACTTGGAGACTCCGCGACCGCCATGCGAGCATCTCCGCCGTCATGACGGAGAAGGATGTCGCCCACCAGCGTGCCGTTCTCACGAGGACGCTGAGTCCGCACTCCACGCCTGGCGATAGGGGAACCAGCAGCAGGGGTAGCTACGAGACAGGCGAGTCGAGCACCGCCGGTAGCGTTATCAACGATGCAACCCTTTATCCCTCTCCCAACGAGTCGAACGGTCGCCGCATACATTCCTCGAGCCCACGAGAGACCGAAATTACAAACGGCCATCATGGCAAGGATGCGAGAAAACAACGAGCGCTTAGGCATCGCTCCAACGGAGCCTTCCTGCTACAAGATGCCATCCGCAATGATGACGATTCCGATCCCGACCAAGGGCCTCGCCTTCGCCACGTGCGCAACCTTCCCCTCGTCCGCAGGACGCAGGACTACGGGAAAGCATCAGACAGGTCGGGATTCAGCACTGGCCACGACGCCGGGCTTGGAATCGCACGCCTCGATAGTCCCCCGGGACGAAATGGCAACACCTCGCCAACCCACCCTATACACAATCCAACCATCCGGAAACGAGATGCCTCAAACGGCAGGCCTCTCTCAGGATCCAGCTTTACCTCCGCCACGAGCCAGCCGCTCGATATCGACTCTGCCCAGATCGTGAACATGGCTCTGAACCTGAGCGAATCAAGGAGACAGGTCTCGCGGAGGATAGCACCGCCCCAGGCCGTTCCGACTCTGGCGCAACTTCCCGACGGCACGACGGGCGCCAACCTCAAGAATCATCTACAACAACAGAGGAGAATATCGCGAACGAGGTCTCCGGGGCCCGACAGGGCGCTGACGCCGCGCCTCCCCTCTACCGGCTTCCTGACCAGCCCACTGCAGGCGACATTCGACATGGGTCGCGACGGCGGCACCTTTCGCAACCACTTCACTGCGTCGACCTTGGCACGAGCGCAAAAGGCCAAGGATCATCTGGAACTCATGGCCCAGTACCGACGGCTCTTGGAGCTGGTGCCACCCATACAGGCGCATCATCACCACCCCCATTATCATCACAGCCGCCCGACAACCGCCAGCCCCCCAACGTCCTCAGGAGGTATTGCTAGAACCCCTACCTACGGCACCCCCGAGGGTAGCGTGCGGCTTGGGCGGCCGTACAACCCGTTACAGTACATTCGAAACAGAAAGGTTCGAGCCCGAGAGCGCAAGGCCATCGACGGGGAGGCCCAGGGGTTTGGTGACATCGTAAAAGTCGCCGACTGGGTCGACGAGGTGGCCAGATGGGCCGCGACAGGCCAAACAAGCGCAGAGGGCTGCACACTTCCGCCCTTCGCTGACGCAGATGCCTCGGAACGACTGAACGCTACCCAGCTGGTGGCCAACGTCAACAAACCAAGAAGACCCAGGCTCGACTGGGTCATAGATGCCGCGGACCTGCTGGCTGATGCGTACTGGTTGGAGCAGGACCATCACAAGCAGCTAATCGAAGACCGTCACTGGCGGCGCATATTTCCCCAGCACGTCGACCTTCACAGACCTCTGTCGAGGCAGAACGAGGACCACGGGAGCGAATCTGGGCAAACGCCAGGGCACAAAGAGAACGAAGAGTCCTTGCCGGCGACCGACCCAAGGACCAGCAACCCAAAGCTGGCCAAGTCAGATACGGACCACTCTACGGCCAGCACTCGGGATCGTGCTCGACAAAAGCTGCACGATCTTACAGGTCATCATCATCACCACCACCACCACCACCACCATCACCGCCACAGCAGCTCGATGCATAGTCACCACGACTGGCGACACGGGAAGACATCCTCGGACCTATCGGACAGCGAGAACGAGGGGAGGCCCAAGAAAGACAGGAGGAACCGGTCAAGCACACTCACTAGAAGCCACCAAGACATTTTGGAAAAGCAGATGCTCGAGATGATTGCCATGGAGGCGAGGGAGAACGGTCACCAGAAGCCACAGGGATCGGGTTATGTGACGCCGGAGCGAAATGTCGGGCCCAGGTCGCATCTGCAATCGCTGCAACACAGCCGAAAGCCGTCCATCGCGGACTTTAGCGAGTCCGACGAGAGAAAGAGTAAGGAAAAGCCTCGCTTCACCCCGTTGCACCCCCAGCGCCCGGCAAGGTCTAGTCTGGATATTCCAACGCTTGGCAGGCGGAGCTCCTTTGAGGTTGACTCGTCGCTGCCCAACTCACCCGACGGCGCCGCCCGCGGAGACCCTTTCATCCCCGCGCTTGGCGGAGATCTCTCAGCAGAATCTAGCCGTGCCAGCTCTCCGACCCGAAACCCCTTCTCCAAGGTCAGGCAGATCTTCCGCGAGCGCAGCAGGGAACGAACCGGTGACCGCATCTCGGAAGAGAAGTCAAGCGCCGAATACCTGCCCAGCGCCCCCAGGACACCGTTCGAGGCCTCGCCGGAGTCGTCGGGAGAGCGCAGGTCGATAGACAGGCGAAGGTCGTCCAGAAGCCCCCCTCGCAAGGTCGTGCAGCGTCAGACGGGCGAGAGCCACAAGTCCCATCGCAGCATCACTAGTATCAAGCTGCGCAGCGACGAAACTGGCGCCCGAGGGATCTTCAGAGGAGCCCGCATCGACAATGTCATCCGCGGCGGCGTATCGAAGCTCGGTGACCTGATCTGGCGTAAGGAGTCAGACGTTGGCGATGTTCCCTCCGAGGCGGAGGGCACGACGACGGACGAGTCGGACACGGAGCAGAGGGGTAGGAAAAGAGGCGAGACACCTCTCTCGCGAACGGCTTCGATCAGAAGCCAAGGAATGCGCCAGCAGAACCTCAAGACTTACTTGGACGTCATGCCAACCTTTGACCCTGCGTCTTCCGACAAGCTGAAGCTCGCGCAGAGCGAGCAGTCGGGCCTGCCGGACCTGCCGGACAATTCGCCGCCATCGGCGAGCCGTAAGTCGCCTCGCTTCGACAGGCTCAAGCCGCCACGCATAGACATCATGAGCGCATCACCAACCTCGTCACACGGCTCAGGCAAACGGTTATCAGATGTCTTAGAGCTGGAGCCTCTGTCCGGAAGGCGCATCCCCGACGTGAAGGAAGTGGACAAGCGCTTCAAATCCATCATGGCCGTGTCGCCTTTTGCGCCCGACAGGCGGCCCAGATCCGGGTCCAACCGCAGCCGACACTGGTCGATCTCGGATCACAGTCCGGCACCGGAACAGGCTCCCATGTCGAAGCGAGAAATCGCCCGGCTGCGCGCCCTGATCTTGAGCTCTGGCATCAAGGCCATGGAGATTACGCGCCGCGCCAACGAGCCCCACCCCGTGTTTGCGGATCGACAGACGCCGTCGCAGAACGACGTCCAAGTCGCCAACGCCTTTTGGCCCGAGATTGCGAAACTGAGCCCTGACCCTGACGGTGTGCGCAAGAAGGCCGTCCCTCAGACGGAGCTCTACCAGTTCGCGGCCAAGAGCCTCGCCAGCTCCATGCAGTGCTCCGGCCAGGATTGGCAAAAGACGGCGGACCTCTTTGTGTCGGAGACGGTGCCGGCCTTGCACCGCCGCGTCGAAGATGTCCGCCGGCGCGTCGCCACGGACCTGTCGGCCATGACGCGCGCGGCGGCCGACGAGGCCGACGAGACGAGCCGCGACCTCACGCTGGGCCAGAGGCTGAAGATCAAGCACACGCTCGACGTTATTGAGACGATGCTGCGGCGGCGGCGGCGTAGGTTCCGCTGGGTCCGCCGCGCCATGTGGCTCGCCGTCGAGTGGGTGCTCGTGGGCTTCATGTGGTACGTGTGGTTCGTCGTCATGATCATGCGGGTCTTTTGGGGCGTTGGGAAGGGCGTCGTGGGGGCCGTGAAGTGGCTGCTGTGGTTGTGAACGAGCTCAGGCCGGTCTGAGATCTGCCTTACCCCCCCCCCCCCCCCCCCCTCTTTTTCTCTCTTTATAAGTGTTTAACGAGCGACATCTTCTTCCGTCTGTGTCCGCCCCTCCTTTCCATTACCCCAAGTACGAATACGTACGTACTATCAGCGTGGGCTGTTTTCATCATCAAGCACTGTCATTACGTTGCATAGCAGCCGGAGCAGGAATATTTGCAGGCGTCTGGGAAAGCCATGTGTTGCATCGGCGTCATTCAGTTTCAAACATATCATACCCTCCTTCCCTACCCCCCACCTTTTTCTTTTTTTTCTGAATACAATGTTGGGGAGCCGGGTTAACCAAATCGACAATGGAAACGAACGCGTGGAATGAGAGCCCCTGGGAGGCGGGTTTCTGAAGAGCATAGGGGATGGGGGTTACTTGGAGACGGAAAGGGAGAAGACGGGAGGTGATGATACACGAAAGGATGAAAGAAGAAAAAAGGGAGAAAAAAAAACCCCCTAGGGGACCGAAGGAAGCCATGCGTGCCCATCACTTTGCCTACCCGTCGGCTCTCTCTCAGGAGCCGCCCGGCTTCTTCTTGTAGCTTTGTTCGCTACCCTTCTCGCCCTTTTCAGTGGCGAGTTTCGTATATCTATAATTAATTAATTAATTAATTACCCCCTCCCCTTTCTTCCATTCTTGTTTCTCATATTTTTGGACGTACGCGAGTAGTCAAAAATAAGGGGCGAGAGGACTCGAGCGTCTTCAAGGAGGGACGAGCCCACACTATCACTCTACTTTTGACTGAATGTCATCTTTTCTTTTTTTTTTTTTAAAGAGGGCAAGGGGACGCGTTAGACGCCCGGATGTATAGACATAATGATACATACCTAGTTTCCTCCTTCCGTCCACCCACCACAGCGCCGAAGATGCAGCGTGATGAAAACGTGTTTGGGGTTTGAACCAGCAAAGCAAAACTTGGGCGCCGAAGGAGAGAAAGAAATGAGGGGAAAAAAAAAAGAAGAGAAAAGGGACGGCGTACGAAAAAGAAAAACGGGAGGCGGGCCGAGCCCGAAAGCCCAGCGCAAGCGGGACAGGACCATGCATCCTCCTTGCTTACCTTACACAAAGGGAACCTATTTTACTACCAAAGGACGAGGGGCGGCGGAATCGAACCACGGAAGAAGTAGGTAGTTTTAGTTTAGTAATGTATTACTCAGTTCTGAGAACCATTTCTGATTCTTTTGGCGACGTCTTGTCCCGTGTCAATGACCATTGGGGGTACTAAAATAATTAAACCCCAGTCCTCTTTACAACTCGATACCGAAGAAGGAAAGCCAAGGTCCTTCTGCATGGACACCTGGACGGATGCGATGACCGAGCAACGGCGCAATAGAAGTGGGAAAAGAGAGAAGAGTGTTAAAGAAAAAAAAAAGGAGAAATAAAGAAAGGGGGAACATGGAAAGCCCGGCCTTATTCGATCCTCTTCTTGCCTTCCTCGGCGTTGAGATACCTTGCGGTGCTGAGACCGCGCTCGTGACGGGCGACGAAGGAGCCCAGGACGGAATCCTTGCGGGCCTTGGACATGTGCTCGGCGTAGCCCTCGTTGGCCCACGGCCTGGGGTTGAGCTTGGGCCAGTTGACCTGGGCGCGCAGGTTGTGTCAGCCGACTGCGATAGGTACTCACACCGTGAAGAGAGGGAGAGCAGGGGATGCGAAGGGGGGAAACCTACATAGAGCATGCCGTGGCTCAAGATGAAGCTGGCGGACCAGACGGCGACGGCGAGCCAGAAGAGGATGAAGACGCGGATGGTGACGACGGCGTCCGTCTTGGAGAAGAGGCCGACGAGGACGAGGAAGGCGGAGAAGGCGAGGAGGTAGGGGACGGACTGGATGAGGATGGGGCGGCGGTCGGCGAAGATGAGGGAGCCGCCGATGTTGGCGGTGCCGGGGGCGTAGACGCCGAGGAAGAGGTCGTACGAGTCCTGGCGGGGGCCGTCCAAGAAGTTGTTCTTGAAGTAGCGGGTGACGCCGATGCGGGCGTCCTGGAGGGCGCCAAGCTTGGTGCGGTTGCCGGTGCGGGTGACGTCCGTCTTCATGGCACCGGTGCCCGAGTAGGAGCAGGAGACGACGTCGGCGTTGTCGGCCCAGAGGTTGCGGAACATGTGCTCAAAGGCAGGGTCCTCGTCGCGGAAGGAGGAGCCGCGGGGCATGAGGCCCATGTCCTCAAAGATGCGGTCGAGCATGTGGCGGGCGAACATGGACTGGACGACGTTTGTGCGGTCGAGGCAGTCCATGCAGTTGGTGCGCATGACGCTGGTCTGGAAGGCGCGGGGCTCGAGGCGGCCGTCGTTGGCGCCGGGCATGTCGACGGCGCGGAAGTAGCCCTGGGCGTCGAGGGCGTCGCGGAGCTTCTCGACGAGGGCGTAGGCGCGGTGCATCTTCATGCCCTTGGTCTCGTGGTGGTAGTCAAAGTAGACGTAGTGCAGGCGGTCGAACTCGACGGCGCGCTTCTCGGGCTGGATGAGGGTGAACTTCTCGTCGGTGACGCCGCGGTCGGACTCGGTGCGCTCCTTGGGGGAGGAGACGAGCTTTTCGACCATCTGCTCGTACGAGGCCTTGACGCGCTGCTCGCGGCCCTTTTGGTTGACGAGGTTGATGAGGTAGTTGTCGCCGTAGATGCGGATTTGCTCCTCAAAGTGGGCCTTGGCGGCGGGGAGGGCGCTGTCGATGCCGCGGACCTGCAGCTTGGGAACGTAGCGCAGGCTGTTTATCTCGGCCCAGTATGTGGGCACGCTGCCGCGGGTCTGGACGTAGGACATGATCTGGGCCTCGGCGGCGGGGCGGTACTTGCCGCTCTGCATGTCGGTGCTGCCGGCGAAGCCGCCCATGGAGCTGCCCGAGTCGTTGAAGATGGTGATCTGCTCCGTCTCGTTGTAGTTGGCGGCGTGGCCCTCGTCGTCGACGCCGCGTGTGAAGTAGCGGGTGCCGCCGCGGTGTCTGGAGCGGCGGGAGATGAGGGTGAGGGTGACGGGGGTGCCCTTGAAGGTGGTCGGGCGGATCTCGAGCATGCCGAAGATGACGGGCAGGATGAAAGGGTCGACGGCGGGCTGGGGGCCGGGGTGGCCGCGTGCGCCGGTGGTGCGAAAGCGGATGAGGTCGGACTGGACGAAGCGGTTGAAGAAGAAGCGGTCGTCGGCGCGCTGCCAGAGGGGCAGGGAGGTGTCGGCCGAGGCCTGGCGCTGGAAGGAGTTTGTGAGGTCGAGGGAGTAGGAGAAGTACATGGGGCCGTTCTTCATGAAGGTGTCGAGCAGGCCGATGAAAGTGTCCTCGTCGGGGTCTCGGATCTGGCGTTCGCGCATGGGGAGGATCTCGGTGGCCATGACCTTGTAGACCATGTGGCCCTTGAGGCGACCGACATGATTGGCCTTTGTGATGAGGATGACATACTTGTCTGGAGAGGGCAAGTGTCAGCAAAGCTCTCTTCGAAAGGGGGGGGGGGTTCTCACCAAGTCTGAGTTGGACGATACCCAAGATTCCGGCGATGCTGGATACGCGGGACACCCTCTTGCCGTGGCCAGCATCTCCCAGGCGCAGATCTCCAGTAGGGCGGTCGATGACGAGGGCGGGAGCATCGGGGGACGAGGGGGAAGTGAATATGTAAGAATCGGGAGCGACCTTGACGTTGATGTCACGATAAGGTAGAGTCGGCGCCATGGTGACGACGACAGCGGGGTCGCTTCGAGCCGCTTCGAAGGGGAGGAAACGGGTGGGGGGTATATGGGTAAGAAAAGAAGAAGAAAAAGAGGAGGAAGCAAAGGGTTGGAAGGACAAGACAGAAGAAGAAAACGGGGGGGTATGAGCAAAAAGATAGGGAGCGAAGTGAATGAAGGTTCGACGATGTCCTCGTCTTGATATCGTCGTCAAGCAACAGGGAGTGGGGGGGAGTAAGTAGGTGTCGTTGTCGATTGTCGCAAGAGGTTGCGAGCTATAGGTAATGCCTGGGCACCTAGGTACGCACAACCCACAGCAGCTCGCAGGCCTGATCCGGGCGAGGAAGTACACGGGCCGTCGGATTAACGTTGTTAAGGTTCCGTGGCTCTGATCAAAGTGGTGTCCCAGCCCGTTACAATTAAGAAGGTCTTCTCTAACTTGAATGTCAATAAGCATAAGTATAGAGTTTGTTAACTAGTAGACTATGTTAGTGAGCTATTGAAACTTTTCTATGTTACTTATATATACCGGTTTTATGAGTTTAAATATTGATAATCTCTATTAATTCTACTCTGTCTAAAAACAACCACCTATACCCTCGATCTTCAGCGTCTCTACTTCTTTTTTACAAACCTTTTCAACTGACTCTGCTACAGTCGATCGCGTTCAGTAGGCTAGGGGTGACACTCGCCACTCGGAGATCCATGCCATAGAAATCAGGTCGTGATTCAGCACGTGATTGGTAGAGTAACATTTGTAGAATTCGCCGTAGACTCTAAGGCCGTTAGAGACCGCACAGAAGATAATTGAGGCAAACATGACAACTATAGTTGTAACAACGACATCTATTAAACTAGCAAAAGACTTTAACAAGGTAATAAAGTACTGTTACGCAGGGCGAGACAGAGAATTGAGTCTAGTAAGCCTACAGAGGGTAATCATTACTCTCGTGTAGACATTACAGTGCTTAACCCTAAGCTTAAGGCACTGTATACCCAAGAGCGAAATGCCAAGTAGAAGAAGCAACCTCGCAAGAACAAAAACTCATGAATGGCCACCGACGCCCTACTCGTTCCATTCCAACCCTAAGCCTCTATAATCCTAAACGGATCATTCTGCGTAGATTAAACCCTAGTAGCGTTGTCGCTGTGGCGAGAGGAATGGCACCATTCTACACATGGCTTTGTAAGCAAAGTCAGGGCAAAAAAATTGGATTGGGGTACAAACATGCAAGACCGGTAGAGATGTCAACTACCAAAATTAATCGCATATATAGAGAACAGAGTGGCATTTCCCACTGCAACATTGTCTGTTAGAAGAGCACCCTTCGTTTCTCCGCTTGCATCCATCCCGTCCAGGTCGGTGGGGCTTCTTGCCCTTTCTCTTAGGTTCGCGACGTTCGAGATGAGCTTCGTAGAGAGCTTGGAGATCACCAGCGTCGAGGTTACGAGCTTCCAGATCAGCTTCCTGATGACCAGCCTGGTTAAGCATAGCGCATGCCGTACTAGACAGACCAAAAATCAAGACAGCTGTGTTAAGGAATCGCATGTTGAGAACTGGAGGAACGGAGGAGGCGGGTACTAATGATTAGGACTAGGTTAAGTGAATGTGAGTAGTAGTAAATGCTTGAGATGGTAATGACCCTGAGTGAAGACGTCTCTGAGGGCGGGATGACTGTGTCCTTAAATATATGGTAACTTTAACGTTGATTATACTCTGTTTTCTAAGCACCCGAGGTCCCTGACCTAGCTCTCGGTCACTCTGAATGAGTTCTAATAGTAGACAGTTTGGACCGAGATAGCTCTATAGAGGAAACAATAGGATTCCTACTACTTTAAGATTAAAAAACAGCTGAAGTTTAATTAATTGTTACAACAAACGTGGAAATATAGTCATTACTGTTACAGCTGCGTTTTTAAGTACTATTATGACCCACCCCATAGTTTTCTAATAGTGTTAGGAGACTAGCAGTTTGACCTCTTAATCGGGTACATCTCGTCGAAGTTCAGGCGGTCACCTCTACTTTTGTTCTTAACTGGGCCTTACGTATTGCTGGGCATCTAACCTGAATCAGGTCCAACACCCTAAGCCGCCGGGATTCAAGCCTATAGCGTTTGTCACCAGTTACTTAAATAGAGAGCATACCATCAAGGCACACAGACAGGTGGTAGAAAAACTGGGGCTTATGACTACGATAATGAAAGTGGGACCATAAATTGTTACTGCTATAACTGCGTTTTTAAGTACTGTCGCAACATTAATACTATTACATACAGGGTGGCAGGGCTAAGTTAATTACCCCTATGATGTTACCCTCCACAGCTGATATCATAATAGAGGGGGAATATTCACCAAAAGTGAAGTCCTGTAGTAGGGGGGTGAACATTAGTTACCTAACAGGGGCAATTAACTTCGGCCTGATACCATAGTATATATGTAACAGACGCTGACAGCGACGCCTGAAGACAATATACAGGGTGGTAGGGGTAAGTAAAAGCTCCCAACCATGTTCCATAGCTACACACCCTATGACTAATGGAAATTATCGCATTTTCTACTGCCTTCTACCCAGCCAAAATTCACCATTTCGTATGCCCTCCATTCACATCAATAGAGCTGTTGGGCATAATAGTCATCCGGAAGAGTATTTTATGCCTTTTAAACCCACCTATATAGCTCTTGGGGAGGTAGTTGCCTTTGGAAATACCTATAATAAATCTGGATATACTCCTTTATCTAGTTCTAGCAGTATTTAATAGGGTTAAGGTCTAGTAAGTACAGGGGGAAGTTAATAACCTCTATACCTCGCCTAGCGAATTCCTTGTAATAGAATTGGCTAGGGGTACTTAACCAGGTAGGGCTCAATGGTAGGTATTGGTGTATGTATTGTAAGAATAAAGCTTGCAGAGGCGTTAACCAGCTGTCCTCTGCGTCTGGTAACGCTCTGCAAGTGGGGTGGGTCGCCGGAAGTTCTGCGACCAGTCGCCGAGACCCACGTCTTCTGTCAGGAATACTATTACATTCCTTTATTGTATTTTAGGCTGTATATAACTGGGCTTTATCTTTTATAAAGGTAAGCCTTTCGCCTTAGGATTATTGATATTGGCAGATAAATCTATCTATTAATAGGGCTATATATTCTAAATAGGAATACTGATTAATAGTCTCCTATCTCTCTATGTCTTATACTAATCTAGGGCCCTTCTAGACACCCTAAAAAGAGCCCTAAAACATCTATTCTTTCCCCCTCCTAAGGCGCTAAATAAGGCACGTTAGATCTAGCTCTTGAAACTGGGCCGTACGTGGGAGCTGAAGCCGGATAGTAGGTGGGTGCACAACCACACAACAAAACAATGTAACAGGCGCTGACAGTGACGCCTGTAACAATAGACCGGTTGGGTCAATCTAACCAATTGACCCATCAAGCCAAAAGGTCCATCAGTGCTTGAATTGCCTCACAAGCACTGCTGTCAATACCACCTATATGTCTTTCAGCTAAGTAGGGGAATTGTCCTATTACAAACAACAACAACAACAACAACAACAACTACTACTACTACTATATACCTAGTGCACTTTAAGTCTAGAATAAGAAGTAACTAACGCAGGCGTCAACTAAGGTATAACCGTTAGGATTTTACTTCCTTCGACCTGATTAGGGTTAAAGGAAAGGTTCTAATAGGTCTATAGTAACGTTGCTGGCAGGCTGTTCGGATTACCGTTGTTGATCTTATATGCTAGGAAAGGTATAATAGAAAGCTGGTCAGGTAAAAGAGTTAATGTTATGTGCTAGAAAACAATAAAATAACTTTATAACTAGGTCTTAGTACGTCTAATCAGGTCTAGAAGGATATTAAAAGGGTTAAAACATAAGGTCTTTCGGTCTATAAGAGTCGTATATCCTCTTCTTCTGTCTGGCATCTGTTTTGTGTTCTGCCCTCCCCCCCCCCCAATATGCTTCTGTGTCTGTCGCATGTGTTTCCCTTATATCTACTATCTGCTGCGCTGATGACTAAAAAGAAGATGTCTGAAAAGGGTAAGGGGTAGAGTCCTCGACCCTGCCCTGTTCCACTCTTTGTCTGCCTTTCTCGTTACATAGACCTTCCGATGGCTGCTGCCGTTAACCTACATCTTATCCGTCCATAAGATGCCTATCTAGTCGTTAATAGTCTAATTGATATAGACTTAAGCCTAGGTAAGCCGGGCTTAGCGGGTTTCTTCTAAAATAATAGGCTTTTCATAGGTAACGTATCGGCGATATCCTAGCCGGTAAAGGGTGCTTTAGATCGTATATACTCTATATACCCCTCTCAAGAGGGTATTTAAGAGCTGGAGGAAGCTAGTAAGCCGGCCTCTATAGGAAGAGGTTACATATTCAACTAGCTGTTGCTCTTGCTCATGTGAAAGGGCACCCGGCCGGCTGGGCCGTGGCCGGGCTGTTGTCGACCGGAGAGCACTTTATACTTGGGCAACCGTAAAGCCAGTCCGTTGAAACAGCTCTTGCCGGTTGAGTTGGCCGTCAAAAAAGAGGGTGTGTATACAGGTACAGTCGGTATCTGATAGTTGTTTCGTATAGCAGTTAGGCTGGTGGTGGCCGTTAACCATAGTGATAGGCGATAGGATAATAGGAGGGGAAAAACCAGCCAGCTGGCCGGCCGGTAGGATAGTAAAAAAGTACCGTAATGTTAGCTATACCCAAAATAGTAGGGGGATGTGCATTAGGGTACCTTACAGGGAGCTTTTATTTCGGCCTCATAGCATAGTACCTGTGTTGTCAGGCACTCTAACCAATTGAGCTAACCCGTTAAAAGGTCCGTCGATGCTGACACTCTTGTCAGCACTGCTGTCAACACTGCTTATAAGACCTTACGCACTATGGGCTCTGTTGGTTAACTAGGCTCTATGGCCAATTATTAACGGATAGAAGTTGTAACAGGGTTACCGTATATCAGGGAGAAATAACAAGTTAACAACACCCAGGGTTAGGAAAACATACTTCACTATAAGTAAGAGTACAAGTATACTTAAGTACCTGTAAGTAGTAAGTATACTCAAACACTGATTATATGCTTATGCCAAGGCTGAACTGGGGTATTCATTACTAATAGTAGGGTAAAATAGTAGGTGGTATACTTAGGGCGCTATATAGTCTCGTTATGTACATTACGTTTTGAGGTGTTTACTTTTTTCTTAAGTCTAAGAGTTTAACTGCGTTAAAGGTAAGGTTCCTTATGACGTACTTCTCCTTAATTGAATAAAAAGAAATTATATCTGCTATTGACAAGTAGAAATATATTAATAAATAGAAAAAAAGGGTAGGGATTCCCAGCCCCCAACCGCTGCTATCCTGCCCCCAAATATGGCTGGGCTTTAACCTTGACTCTGGTCTCGGACTTTCGCTGGCCAGCCCACTAAATATTTGGAGGGCATATTCGTACCGGATTGCCCAGTTATACCCTCACCGTTGCCCTTGCCGTCGCCCTTGCCGTTAATTCAACCGATTTACAACTACTTGCCGTGATAGATATTAATGAAGTGCGTATATACGGCAGTGATATCCTTGTTCTATTCGTTATGCGTCACTGCTATAAAGGTTAGTGCGGCAATTTCCATGAGGGAGTTGCCTTGGGCAGTAAAGGCACGTGCCATCGGACCTCGGTCAGTCCCAGATATAACGCCACCAGTCATAATTAAAGCGATTCACAACTACTTGGGATCCTTGGTTCTTGTTTTAGTCATGCAATCAGGATAGATATTGCTGCGATCGGAAATTATAACTCTCGATCGAGCGAGAAATAGACGTGACTCAACATGGATTTTCTTACATACATCCTTTTCAACACTTATCTTCTGATTATACCTAAAGCATTTCTATAGTTTACACCGATCGTGATAACACAAGAGCCCTAAGAGCGTTTCTCCTTTGATCGCCTCTACTCCTTGACTCGATCGAGACAACGTTTATATCTCGATTCAGGTCAAGGCCTTCACCCGATTAAAGGAGGCATCTTGTGTTACTGTGGTAGGTTGTAGTATTTTTCTCTTGACCACCGCACCGTCATAGTCCTGACTGCCCTGCACCTTTCCAATATCACTTACTAATCTGCTATCACCTAACTACGTTAATTACGATTACACATTATACGACTACTTTACCGGGGTTGCGGGGGTAGGAGGGGGCAGAATACGGCAGTGTGTCTAGCAACTGTTACTGCAGAAGATTCCGGACGCGGGCGTTTTGGGGAGTTATAGGTGGGACCCCCTTACCTATTCAGCCAACCAACTAACAGCCAGGCCAGCATCCAATATGCCAGCCAGCCAAAAGGCAATTAACCTATCGACCTCTTAAGGAGATAGATAGGGTAAAATATCTAGAGAAGAAAAGAAAGGGGACGTTACGGTATTAAACGCATGGTCTTTACAAACTACAATTAGAAAACCAAATAACTGTAGCCTTACAACATATCAATCATATCACTTAAAAGGAGTGACAGTAGGAGTAGTTAAGAAAAAAGGAGGTAGGTGGAAAGGAGGTAGGAAGGAAGGAGTTTTTTGGCAACTCCTAAAACGCCCAGTAACTGTCGAGCAACTATTGCCCAGCTTGCAACAGCTACCCACAGTTGCTCGGCCTTAATAGGGATATTTACCCCACCATGTCTCCTGCTAAGGTACCTACTTATCACTATGAAGGACGTATATACGATATTATATCTTTATTTTATTACTTGTACATAATAGCTATAAAGCGTACTAATGCATTATTTTCTTTGAGGGGGTTACCTTAGGTAGCAAATATATGTCACGATAGAGTTATAATTGCCTCAGCTGACTCGACTGTGGGCAAGATAAGTACTTATGGATAGGCTTCCCCTGTGCTTATATCTCACCACCGGTCACATCTGACTCGCACACCTTGCCTATATATAGCGGCGGTCATATCCAGCTCTACACTGACAGGAGCAAGCCTTTCTAGTTCCTATTCTTATATGCACTACTGTGTGCTCTAGCTTGTGAGAATATATGTACTATCGGATTTAGTTATTTTAGCTAGTAAAATCCGTCCTAGATTTGTTACCGATATTTATCTGCTCTAGGTTGAACGGCCTCTTCCGCTCTCTTGGCTGCGCCGGCGAGCTTTTCTGACCAGTTCTCGAGTTTGTTGAGTTGACGGCCTGCCTCCCTCCGCTCCTAGGTCGAGAATGTGACGCGGGGCTTCGCAACGGAAACCACCGCCCCCTGCCGGGCTACCAGACATTCGTGTTCATGGGCTGGTGCCTTGGCCGGTTCGATCGATGCCGTGGTCCGAACGAGAGTCGGAGCGAGGAGCGCCGGTTCGGCCACGGCAGCAGCGGCCGGCCGAGAAGGAGGCCTCGTCTGCCGCCTTTCGTAACGTCTTTTGTCGCTCTTTCCGTGCCTCTGTCCGTCGTCGCGCCTTCCGCCCCCCTTGCCCCCTCTCCGCATCTCTTTTCCCCAACTCATGGATCGCGACGATGTCGTCCTCGCTCTCAACCTCCTTCCTCACACACTGCGAGAACCTGATTCTTTAGTATTCGCCGGGTTCTAGTAATAAAGACTGATTCATAGTCCAGGCATAGGTGCTATTGGTACCCGTCCTGGGGGGCGGTGCGCTTACCGGTAACCTCATGGCGATTTGGCCTGGTGAATAGTAACACCGAATGTCGTATAGTAGGTAGATGACTAGTCCCAGTCGGCGGCCTCATTCCACTTGACCCTAGTCACTAGTCACCAGAAACCTGACGCTAGAAGTTACTGGTTCCCAGAAATAGGGGAGCCCGCGTTTAGCTGGGCTACTTGTCTTTTCCCGTCACTCATATCGAGGACTGTATGGTAGCACATATCGGGTATAGGCAGCCGAAACAATGGGCTGAGAACAAACCACTATGGAGGTTATGTTTTTTTGAACATGAGCTACAGGTTCCGAGCCACGATGAGGAATTAGGTAATAACTGGGACTGGTAAGAATAGAATAGCTGGACATTATAGACCAGTATTGTGTGATAGTAATAACGTATGGAAGGAACCTGGAGACTAGTCCCAGGCCATTTAGGATGCCTGGACGCCAGTACCGCTGTATGGTATGTTAACCAGCTACCAGTATTATAATCTAAACTACGGCCTCTAGTTATGCAACTGGTATCAGATAGACTTGATAGCTATACTACTAGTCACTTACGCCTTGTGATAGTAAGAGACCAGTAGTGAGGTAAGTAAAAACCAAAAGCCTGACACCTGGATGCCTTCAGCGATAATTAGCTGGCGTCAACAGCTGGCATTCGCACCAGGAGGGGCATGACCTGTGGAGTTCTTAGTCAGCTTGGGGGGCAAGAAGCCGCTTACATAATTGATATGTCAGGAGATCCACCCAAAACTAGGCGCAAGGAACCTAGGCTCACCCCTGCTCACCTTTGCTCACCTATGCTCACCTTCGGGCTCAGGTCAAAGTGGCCACAGATCAGTCCCCACACTTAATGCGGATTTGGATCGTAATTCTTGTCGTGGGTGACTATATAGGTAGTAGCAGGTACAGTATTTACCAATGCTGCTGTGCTGCTGCTGTCAAATTCATCGCTATCCGGAACCAGATTACCGCAGCCTCGTACAGGTACTTACCGGCAAGTACGTACCGTCTTTGCCTTACCTAAGGTACCACCTACTGTAGGTAGGTAGGTAGGTACTTGCTTTTCCTGAGGTACCTACCTTACCTTACCTAGGTATGGAAAGGAGATAGCTATGGACGTCCATATATTATGCACGTCTCACTCCCGTTAACTAGACTCACAAACACATCAGCTCTCTCTCCTAAAAAAACACAAGTCAACAATGTTTGTATACGAGAGATCCTTGACAAAACAGTTGCCTCTATTGCATACTGTACATCAAAAGCAGAAGAAGAAGAAATGCCGCAGGATGCTTTCCCCAGTAAAGTGAACCTGTCCGTTTCCCGTACACCGTCTTATTCCAGGACTTATCCCTACACCCGAGTAGCCGCAACCGAATAACCAGCGCAATAAAAACACGAAATGTAGTAGTAAAAAGAAACCACTCTCAAAACAAGCAACGTCCTGTTGATATTAAAAAAAAAAACGGCTGAGCCTGGCATTGCATTGCATTACCCCTTTCTTCGGTGTAGGGTGCGCGCGCGCGCGCGAGACAACGCTGTCCGACCCCGTCCAGCCCTAAAACGCCGTCGTGTACGTGCTGGTGGTGTTTGTTCAGTGCTTGCTTGGCTGACGGGTCGCTGTTGAGCAATCTGCCAGCTGGATTGGAGCCTGCCTCGTCTCGACGGGGAAGGAAAAAGAAAAAGAAAAAGAAAACAGCTTCACCCCCGCCTGCCCCTCCACCGGTTCTCTCTAGGATCGATTGATAACACAATATTCATATTTTGCGTCGTCGTCGTTGTCGTCATCGTCGTCGTCGTCTAGCAGCTGCAAGGCCCGCCGACGTTGCTTCCGGGGGTCTCGGGCTGCAGGCTGACGCCCTGTCGCTGACCGGGGCGGGCGTGCCTAGAGCCGGCCTGATCGAGCGGCAGCTTTTTGGCGATGGCAGTGAAGAGGTCCTTGACGTTCTCGGCCGTCTTGGCCGACGTCTCGAAAAAGAGGAGACCGGCCTCGCGGGCGTAGGCCTCGGCCTCTTCTGTCGAAACGGCTCGCTTGTCGGGCTGTTCGGTCACCAGGTCGAGCTTGTTGCCGGCGAGGGCGATGATGATGTTCTCGTTGGCTTGCCTCTGCAGCTCCTTGACCCAAGCTTTGGCCTTGTCCAGAGATGCCTTGTGGGCAGCGTTAGCATGGCGAACACGCATAGGTCTACGACAGACACGATGCACGGAGACGACTCGACGTACAGATTGGGTAATGTCGTAGACAACGACGGCGCAGTTAGCATTGCGGTAGTACATGGGGGCGAGCGACTTGTATCGCTCCTGTCCGGCGGTATCCCAGATCTCGAACTTGACCGTGGTGTTCTCGTCGAGAGAGATGGTCTGGGTCAAGAAGGCGGCGCCGATGGTGGATTCGCGGTACGAGTCAAACTGGTCCTGGGATTTGGAAAAGCGATTAGCGGACGGCTTCTTGCGAAGCTGGGCAGCAACGGCACGGCAGGCATGGGGCGAATGACGTACCTTGACGAATCGCAGCACGATAGAACTCTAGGGTGGGCACGTCAGTACGATGGGTAGCTAATCCCTGAGCTCCGAATAAATACCTTTCCAACAGCGGACTCGCCTGTGCATCATGAGGGTTAGCCAACTTGATCCATCCGATAACCAGATTGGGTACGGGCGGGAATATTCGCGTACCAAGCAAGACGAGTTTGAACTGCGCAAAGCGCGTGTTCATGCCGCGAGCACCGGGAGCAACAGGGCCTCGAGCTGCCATTTTTTGAGGGTGATGTGGAGGATGGGGAGGCGGGAGGGCGACGTTGGGCGATGATGCTATTTTGGGTGGACGGGGCGAGAAAGAGAGGCCGATCGAGTTACGGGGACGTCGGGTCGGTCGGGCTTCGAAAAGGTCGTCGAAAGGGACAAGAGGGGAGGATCAGATTGTTTCGGCGGGAGGGTTGAAGGCGAGCAGAATGCGTGCGTGCGGCAGATCGAGAGTCGCGAAGCAGCGGAGGGGGGGAAAAGAAAGGGCAGCAATCGTGGGCTCAGGATTTCAAGTCAGTCCGGATCGTGGGTTGCGCGGCAGGAGGGGCGAGCCTGGAAGTCGGCACGGGTGGAATGTATGTAGGCAGTTGAAAGGATGGATGAGTGAGTGGATGAGTGGATGGACGGATGGATGGTGGTACTGTAACGGACAAAGCAGATGGCAATTAAAACGGGTCCGGTGCCTGGAAACAATGACTGCCTGGCAGTGACGGAATGTATGAAGGTAATTGTATAGGTACTTTGTACCTAAAGAGGGACTGCCAGCCAGCCAGCCAGTCAGGGGCTGTCAGGTGCAGACGGATGGGCACAATTACCTAGGTAGGTACATAAGGTACCTATGTGTCTATGACCCCCCCGTGGCTTCTGACCTCAACGTCCGCTGACTACCTAGGTACCTAGGTATCTAGGTACCTAGATAGGCAAATAGGTAGGTAGGTAGGTAATAGCGGGTGTGTTGAGTGAGTGAGTGACCCAGTGACGTTGACCATCCCGGTTCCTGCCGCTCGGTGCTCAGCGCGGCTGGAACCTTGGAAGAGCAGCTGCAGCAGCCGTAGGTAGTGCTCACTTTTAGCCGAACTTTTTCCCTGAGCTTTTTTGTCTTCCGGACCATCACCTACCAGCTCTCGATCCCGAAAAAAAAAACACCTCGACTCTCCATTCCCCCCCATTTACGCCTTACCGGCCCAATCGCATCCCTCATGTTGCGAACGTCGATTCGATCCGTGAGGGTGCTCGGCCACAGGCCTGCCGCGGCCGTTGTTGGTCGCCAATGGCAGCCCGCCGCCGTCCGCCGGAGACACTTTGCCGACGACAAGAAGCCCGTTGACCCGTCCAGACCAGCTGCCCTGCCGACCAACGAGACCGTCACCGCCGACAAGAGCCCCGTCCCCGAAGTGGGAGCCGTCGAGCCCACGATCCCTAAGCAGGAAGTCCCTCTCACTCCCCCGAACCCGGATAACACCGTCGTCGAGACTGCCGCTGCCGCACCTCCGCCCCGGTCGCCCGCAGCTGCCGCCCCCAAGAAGAAGGGCTTCTTCCGCCGGCTGAGGAACCTGGTCTTGACCCTCGCCCTCCTTGGCGCCATCAGCTTCGGCGGCGGCGTCTGGTACTCGCGCATCAACGACAGCTTCCATGACTACTTCACCGAGTATGTCCCCTTTGCCGAGCAGGCCGTCCTCTACTTTGAGGAGGCCGACTTCCGTAAGCGCTTCCCCAACATCACCAACAAGCTCAGGGGGAGAGACACGGGCGAGCACGTCAAGATACCCGCACAGAGCGGCGCCTCTTGGAGGGTTGCCGATAACGGCGAGCCCGCCGGTCGCCAATCGAGCGCCGTTCCCAAGGCCGCCGCCAAGGTCGTCGCCGCCAAGGAGGAGCAGAAGAAGTCGGTCGAGAAGGCCGAGGCGGTGCCAGAGCCCCCCAAGCCCGCCGCCCCCGCGCCCGAGCCCGTCAAGGAGGCCAAGCCTGCCGCTGCCGCGCCCAAGCAAGACCAGACGGGCTTCAAGCCCCCCGAGGTCAACGAGCCTTCGCGGTTTCCTCCCATTGCCCCGATCGACCCTCTGAAGATCGAGGACGCGACCGAGCCTGTGGTCCAGGACCTCGTGCACATGCTCAACGACATCATCACCGTCATCAACGCCGACAAGGCCCACGGCCGCTACTCCCCCACCATCGACAAGGCCAAGGGCGAGCTCGGCAAGGTTGGAAGCAAGATCAAGGCCATCAAGTCCTCGGTCGAACGCGAGGCCGCCGCCGAGGTGCAGTCCAAGGTCGCCGACTTCGACAAGGCCGCCAACGACCTCATTGCCCGCGTCGAGTCGGCCATGGTTGCCCAGGAGGCTCAGTGGCGCAAGGAGTTCGAGGACGAGATGAACAAGGTCAAGGCGAGCTACGACGAGCGCGTCAAGCTCGTGCTGGAGCGCGAGAGGCAGCTCAACGAGAGGCGTCTCGAGAACCAGCTGCTGGAGCAGGCGCTGGCCCTCCAGAAGGAATTTGCCTCGGAGGTGCAGAGCCACGTCGAATCCGAGCGCGAGGGCCGCCTCGGCAAGCTGGACGAGCTGTCAGCCGCCGTGGGCGAGCTCGAGAAGCTCACAACGGGCTGGAACGAGGTGGTGGACACCAACGTGCGGACCCAGCAGCTCCACGTCGCCGTCGACGCGGTCCGCGCCAGCCTCGAGAACGCGGCGCACCCCAGGCCCTTCACGCGCGAGCTCGTCGCGCTCAAGGAGATTGCGGGCGAGGACCCGGTGGTCAACGCGGCCATTGCGTCCATCAACCCGGCCGCCTACCAGCGCGGCCTCTCCAATGCGGCGCAGCTCATTGACAGGTTTCGGGTAGTCGCCGGCGAGGTCCGCAAGGCGTCGCTCCTCCCCGAGGAGGCGGGCGTCGCCAGCCACGCTTCCAGCTACCTTCTCAGCAAGGTCATGTTCAAGAAGCAGGGCCTGGCCGACGGGGACGACGTCGAGAGCATCTTGACGCGCACTCAGACGCTCTTGGAGGAGGGCAACCTGGACGGTGCCGCCCGTGAGATGAACGGTCTCCAGGGCTGGGCGAAGACGCTGAGCAGAGATTGGCTCGGCGAGGTGAGGAAGGTTCTCGAAGTTCAGCAAGCACTTGATGTGAGTATTTATTGCCCTTGACCTTTTCTATTTTCCCCTTCGTCTTCCCACTTGACACTAGCGACTCATGACTGACTCTCTCTTTCTCACCCCCCCAGGTCATTGCCACAGAAGCGCGCCTGCAGACTCTCAAGCTGGAATAATGGACGAAAACTATTTTCTTTTGTCTAGTTGGTAGGGGTGAAGGGGGAGGGGATGGTACCCCAAAGATGCCTAGAGAGATGGTAGACCTCTTGGTCTGTGTAAGACGTAGCCATAGACTTTGAAATGAAGGCAGTGTATTCTATTCAGCCGTTGATTACTACGTATGTGATGTCCGACCACCCGCTAGACCATTGAAACGAAACGAAACGAAATGAAACGGAGCGAACCGTGATGTAATGCCATCTTAAATAGTAAATCAACATGGACCCCCGTACGCCAACTCACTGTGTTGGCGTAGAAAGAGAGAGAGAGAGAGAGGGTGAGGCCGTTGTTGTTTTATTTTACGTCGGGGATTCCACTAGGGACAAAAAGACGCATGAGGGTGAGGCCGTGAATATCGCCCGGGACCATCGCCGAGCCCAAGGCCGCCCGCCCCGTCGACCGGCTCGAGTTCCGAAGCCACCCCGCATATAACCTCTGTATTCCCCCCCCTACCGATCCGGCAGCTATGGTATGCTACGTACCTAGGTAAGCTCTGCACTGCACCTCCCTTCCGGTCCCCTCCCTTCGCTTCCCCTCTCTTCAGGACGGTGGAAGAAAAGGAAAAAGAAAAAAAGGAAAAAAAAAAAAAAAACCCTGTCCTTGATGCATCATGTGTCTCGTCACGTATTGCGCCTCAGCAGCACCCCGTTTCTCCACCGTCCGCAATTCCTGAACTGCTGCCGCACGATGGCTACTACTGCTGCTACCGGGCGCACATACAACGTCAGTGTTCACACCCTTTTTCTTTCTTTCTTTCTCTTCTTCTTTTGATTACCTCCAATCGCCGGGGAAGTTTTTACAATGTCGGGGAAGCTCGTCTCTAAGAGTTGCTACCCCCCCCTCTCTCTCCTCGGCTGTCACTCCGACGTCGGAAGGGGAGATGATGTCCCGCGGCGCATGCTACAACTATCGATGCGATGACAGATGGGGAGGAAACGAAACAGGGGCAAAAGGCAACAGACAAAAGGGCTGACGAGCGTTACACAGGATGCCGTCGACGCATTGAACACGCTGCAGACGCCCTTCGCCGTCATCGAGGCGAGGCGCAAGGCCGGCGTCCGACCTGATGAGGCTTCAGTCAAGGAGATGCGCGCGTACCTGGCGCGCCTCGGCTACTCGGTGCGGACACACACATTCTCTACAATACTCCCCCTCCCTCCATCAGAGCGATTGTTCCCGAAGAAACACACCCCAGATTCGTCATGGGCGAAAAGAAAAACCCAAGCTAACGTCTCTCTCTCTCTCTCTCGTCGACAACGCAGATCTCCGACCTCGACAGCCTTAATGTCATCCACGTCGCCGGCACCAAGGGCAAGGGCAGCACCTGCGCCTTCACCGACTCCATCCTCGCCCGCCACCGCGCCGGCTCCCCCGCCTCGCTCCCGCGCAAGGTCGGCCTGCTGACCTCGCCGCACCTGATCGCCGTGCGCGAGCGCATCCGCATCAACGGCTCCCCGCTCTCCGAGGCCCTCTTCGCCCGCTACTTCTTCGAGGTCTGGGACCGCCTGGGCGAGAGCCGCGCCGATGAGGACGCCGTCGCCCTCGGCACCCGGCCCATATACTCGCGGTACCTGACCCTCATGAGCTTCCACGCCTTCCTGCGCGAGGGCTGCGACGTGGCCATCCTCGAGACGGGCATTGGCGGCGAGTACGACGCGACGAACCTGGTCGGCCGCCCCGTCGCCACCGGCATCACCACCCTCGGCATCGACCACGTCTTCGCCCTAGGCGACACCGTCGGCAAGATCGCCTGGCACAAGGCCGGCATCATGAAGCCTGGCAGCAGGGCCTTTTCCGTCGAGCAGATGCCCGAGGCCGCCGCCGTGCTGGAGGCGCGCGCGCGCGAGAAGGGTGTAGCCCTGGAGACGGTCGGCATCGACCCGCGGCTCGCCGGCGTGCGGGTCCGGCCGGACGCGGCGTTCCAAAAAAGGAACGCGAGCCTGGCGATCCGGCTGGCCGAGGCGGCGCTCGAGAGAGTGGACCCGGACGGGTTCCGGCGCCGCGGTGACGACGACGACGACGACGGCGGCGGCGGGAAGCTGCCGCGGGCCTTTGTCGAGGGCATCGAGACTGTCGTCTGGCGTGGGCGGTGCGAGGTCAAGGACGAAGGGCGGGTGGTGTGGCACGTCGACGGGGCGCACACGACGGACAGCCTGCGGATGGCGGCGCGGTGGTTCGCGGACGAGACGGCGGCCAGGGGGCGGCGCGAGGGGCCGAGGGCGCTGGTGTTCAACCAGCAGGGCCGGACGGAGGCCATCCACTTCCTGGACGGTGTGTACGAGGCCGTAAGGCGGGACGACGGCAGCGCCTTCGAGACGGTCGTCTTCTGCACGAACGTGACGTATGCCCGGACGGGGTACAAGCGGGGTGAGTCTTTTTGTCCCAGGGGATGCCTTTCCAGGGAAAAAAAAAAGAGAAAAAGAAAAGAACGCTGTTGTACTGACGAAAGCCCGAGGGAGGGGGCACACACAAAACAGACTTTGTCAACCACCAGTACGACGCCCAGGCCATCGAGGCCATGACTGTACAGCGGCAGTTCGCGGAGCGGTGGTCGAGGCTGGACCCCAAGGCCGACGTGCGCGTCCTCCCGACCATTGAGGAGGCGCTGGACCACGTCCGCGGGACGGCGGCGGCGGCGGCGGAGGGCGAGGGCGTGCAGGCCCTTGTCACGGGGAGCCTGCACCTCGTGGGCGGCGCGTTGGGGATCCTGGAAGGGGCCGATGCTCTTTAAAGACTTTCTTTGTGGGTGGGGGGGGAGGCTTCTATGGACTTTTTGGGGCTCTAGACATTTGGTTTTTTTCGTTGGCGTTGTAGACACTTGACATGCAAAAACACGGGATAGATGGAATGGGATATCGAAGGAGAGGGGGTGGGTTACTATGGTTTATAGATGGGCGAGGGCGCATGTCCTTACGTATTCAAATCTTTTTTTTCTTTTCTTTTTCATTTCTTGAGGGGTATTCTATTTATGGACATCTTCTCTTCTCATCCTTCTTCTTCGACGCTCCGTTATGATAGACTGTCCGGCTCCAACAGACCGATGACGTTGCCGACGAGGTACATGCTCCCCGTGACCAGGACCCTGACGCTGGTGTTCTGCCCCCCGGCGGCGATGGCGTCCACAACGCCCTTCGTCTCCGTCAGATCCCGGCACACCAGGGCCTCGACGCCGGGGTACGCCTCCCTGAAGGCCGCCGCGCACCTCTCCTGGACCGCGACGTCTACTGTTGCCGTTGCCGCCACCTTTCCCGCGTCCTGTGCTGCGCCGACGCCGACGCTGGTCTTGTCGTTGCGCGTGAAGATGGCGGCGTGCAACCTCGACGCGACGTCGACGCCCGCGGCCTCCATACCCCGCAGGAGGCCGAGGAGGAGCTCTGGGGCGTTGTCGCGCTCCTGCTGGTTGAAGACGAGCACGAACTTTGTTGTCGTCGTCGTCGTCGTCGCCGCGGGGACAACGGCGTCCGCCGTCCAGCGCGCCACCTCGACCAGGCTGTCGGCGTTGTGCGCGCCGTCGAGGTGCCACGAGACGTCGTCGCGCTCGAGGACCTCGTGCCGGCCCCGCAGCGTCGCCTCGCGCAGGCCCGCGACGACGGTCTCTGGTACGTCCCGCAACAGCCCGCCCGCGTCCGCGTCCGCCTCTGCGTCAAATGCCTGTTTCTGGCCGCCGCTGCCGCCAGCCTCGAGGACCCGCAGGTGGTGCGCGGCGGCGAGCGCGGCGAGGGCCTGGTTGCGCTTCTGAAAGGCCCCGCCGGGCAGCTTCGCGGGGCCGCCGGCTGCCGGCACGCCGGGCCAGGCGTCGACGACGTGGTCGGGGACCTCGACGAGGCGGGCGCCGACCTCGCGGGCGCGGGCGTGGAGGACGGCCGCGACGGCGGGCTGGGTGTCGTCGAGGCGGCGGGTGAAGACGGGGACGCCGGGCTTCATGACGCCGGCCTTGTGCCAGGCGATGGCCTCGGGGGTTTCGCCGAGCATGGCGACGTGGTCGACGCCGAGCTGGGTGATGACGGCGGCGGTGACGGCGGCGCCTCCTCCTCCTTCGCCGGCAGTGGTGGTGGTGCCGGTGGTAGTGGCGGCGGCGGGCTGGACGATGGCGTTAGTGGCGTCGTACTCGCCGCCGATGCCGCACTCGAGGACGACGGAGCGGACGCCCTCGCGGAGGAAGATGTGGAGGGCGAGGAGGGTGAGGAAGCGGAAGTAGAAGGGCTTGGCGCCGGCGGGGAGGCCGGCGAGGACGTCGTCGTCGGCGGCGGCGGGGCAGGCGGAGAGGAGGTCCCAGAGCTCGAAGAAGGCGGCGGCGAAGAGGGGCTGGGAGACGGGCCGGCCGTCGATGGCGATGCGCTCGCGCGGGGTGACGAGGTGGGGGGAGGTGTAGGTGCCGACGCGGCCGGGGTCGGGGCGGCCGGGACGGGCGGCGGCGGCGGCGGCGGTGAGGAGGGCGGAGGTGGTGAGAGCGGCGACGGAGCCCTTGCCCTTTGTGCCGGCGATATGGATGCAGGAGAGGGCGGAGAGGCGCTGCGGAGTGAGGTTGGCGCGGAGGAGCCAGGCGCGCATCTCGGGGATGGCGAGGAGGTTCGGGTCGGAGGCCGGCGCCGGCTGCGGAGGAGGAGGATGAGGGGACGCCGGGACGGCGGTCTGAGGCGGCTTCGGGTCCTGGGGCTTGCCGAAGAGGGCGTGGACCTTTGTGTTGGGGATGAGGGTGTTGAGGAGGGCGAGGGCGTCGGCGTAAGTCCGCGACGTCGGGGGCGGGGGCGGGGGGACGATGAAGACATGGTGGCGAGGAACCGGGCGGTCGTGTGTTTGACGAGGTGAGATGCGGCTGAGGCTTGTCGGGTGAAGAAAAGCCTCATGGGGGTAATATGGGTGCGGGAAGAGAAGTGGGATGTTTTTTGAGATACGAGGGGGGATGAGGGAGGGAGGGGGTTTGCTTGGGGCTAATCAATCACTCGAGAAGCATCATGGGAGAAAGCCGAGTCTGAAAGTGAAAAGCTTTCCGGTGAGTTTGGGGATGGGTGAGATGAGGGTGAGTGAAACTGGGTTGTGAGACGAAGCTTTTGAGTCGAGTTGAGTTGAGTTGAGTATCTCACTTGAGATGAGGCTCCCCGAGAATGGCACATTCAAGACCCCACACTTTGCCTGGTTTATCCTGTACTAGTAACCTATCTATCCGGTAGGTAGGTAATTATGTATGTATCTACCTACCTACCTATGTATTCTGTATTATCATCGTACTGAGTGAGATCCATCCTCGATCCGAGCTACACCTTAGACACCCTTCATCCTGTACAATTATTGGCGCGAGAGCGCATATACCAAGCATTCGATCCGTAAAGAAAGACGCTCAGTGTGTCCGTTCAAGGTTTCCGAGAGAGCATCGCCGAACATGGATCATCATCTTTTTTTTCCTGTTCTTCCAGGCTTCCAACCCTCAGCTCCCCCCTAACCCAAGGAAATCTTCCATAGCGCGCAACGCGATGAGACGAACATCCAAAGAGCTGCCCGATTTGCACCAATGATTGAGGAACAAGCCTTTTTTTTTTTTTTTTTTTTCTGACGTGACTAGGATGGGTCGCCGAGCGCCGGGGGAGAGGGGAGAGAACAAGCACATGGCGCGGCGCGGAGCGGGGAGGAAGGGTGTTGCATCGCATCATTTCCGCCACGAAGCGGTCACGGTACGCTATGTAACGTCCGTCGCTAGGGTGGTCTGGTCTTGTGGTGTGGGCATTCCACAGATTGATTATGCACAGCACATATGGTAGGTAGCATAATATTATACAGGCCGGTGTCGGAGAATTTTGCCGTGTTTGTTTGAGCGCAATACAACTGTTCCCGAGTCAGACTGTGTTTTCCCGCCTCACCAGCCCGCCAGCCAGTTGTCCCAAGCGGTGAGATATCCAAAGCACGCACGGCAAGGTCAATCAAGGTCAAGAGTCGAGAAGGGTCAGATGGACGGGAAGTCCGAGTCTGCAAGCAAAGCCAAGCCCTTAACTCGTCTACCCTTGGGTCTCTGAGCTTGCAGCTCGCTTTTCACCATCTCCTATGCCTGCACAGCAGCACAGTATCCACGAGATGGATGAATCACACAAGGTCATACGGGCACAGGATGAAGTGCTCTCCGGCCGACGTTACGAAGAGACCAAGCATAACTTGAGGTAGTTAGCCTAGGAACAAAGCACACCCCATGTGATGATTTGCTGTTCGGAAGCGAGCCCGTCGAGCTCGAGCCGAGTTTCGAGCCGAGTTTCGAGGGAAATATGCCAGGCATGGAGGGATGATTTATATTAACCAAAACAGTTTTCGCCGATTCGGCAGCGTGGCAACGCCGCAAGCCGCCAACCTCGACCTCGAGCCCCCGGTTTCCACCAAGGTTGCCCCGATCCCAAACACGAAAGTCAACCCGCCCAGGTCCAGGATTCCGACCAACTGGCACTCCCTACACACACACACACATTTCCCCCCTTGGCTGCTTCGAGACCACTCGGCATCCTCGCTTGCCATGTGGCCGGGGTCAGGCTGGGGTGCCTGTGGACGTGCTTGTCATCGACTATGTCACGCAGATCTTAGTCCATTTCTAGATCTTAGTCCATTTCCTTTTCTTTTTTTCCCCATCCTTTTTTCCCCTCTCTTTCCATCGCGACGATTAAGACGGCGGAATGTCCCTTTGAGAATATCATCTTACTCGTCTCTTACCTCCTGCACGCTTGTTAGCCTTCCCTTGTATCGTCTCTCACTTTTATTCTGTGACGACTTCCTTTCGTGTTTTATGTTTTTTTTTCTTCTTTTTTTTTTTACTCTCATAATACACCGAACACGCAGACTAGACTGTTCAAACCGGGTACTCTCATCTTTGCTGCTTGCAAACCATCGGCATCGCGTATGAATGAATCATCCGTATGAGGGTTTACCATCTCCCAACATTGGCCGACTCAACTTTTTATAGCCAACAACTATCAGCCACACAAAACACACCCAAATTCAGCGTCGATGGCGGCAAAGGACCTGCACGACGACGACAAAGTCGACGACCTCGAGCGCGTCGCCGGCCTGCAGACCGACCGCGGCTCAACCACCACAACCAGCGCCGACTCGGCAACCATCCGCGGGCCCCATGATGGCGCCGGCGACGACGTGACCGCCGGAGACGCCAAGTCGGGTCTGCCGTCAGACGACACCACCTCCGCGACAGCGATGGGTGAAACGGCCGCTGAGACAAAGGGGCCGGCGGCGTCCGGCGGTGGCGACACGCAGGGACCCGATCCCTCATCCGGCGCGGCGGATCATGGCGACGACGACGACCCGGAATCCGGCCGCACGAAGCTCGAGACCCTGCTCATCGTGCTGTCGCTCTGCGCCGCCCTGTTCCTGGCGGCGCTGGACGTCACCATCATCACCACCGCCGTCCCCACCATCGCCGAGGAGTTCAACAGCAACATCGGCTACATCTGGATCGGCAGCGCCTACCTCCTCGCCAACGCCGCCTTCGTGCCGACGTGGGGCAAGATCTCGGACATCTGGGGCCGGAAGCCCGTGCTGCTGTCGGCGGTCGGCGTCTTCTGGGTCGGGTCCTTGATCTGCGGCCTGGCCACGAGCATGGGGATGCTGATCGGGGCCCGCGCGATCCAGGGCATCGGCGGCGGCGGCATCATCGTCCTCGTCAACATCTGCATCAGCGACCTCTTCTCCATGCGCCAGCGCGGCGTCTACTTTGGCGTCCTCGGCATGGTCTGGGCCGTGGCCTCGGCCGTCGGGCCCGTCGTGGGCGGCGTCTTCACGAGCCAGGTGACGTGGCGCTGGTGCTTCTACATCAACCTGCCCATCTCGGGCGTCGGCATCCTCGTCCTCTTCTTCGTCCTCAAGCTCCACAACCCGCGCACCCCGGTGCGCGAGGGCCTCCGCGCCATCGACTGGGTCGGCACCGCCACCATCATCGGCGGCACCCTCATGTTCCTCTTCGGCCTCGAGCTCGGCGGCGTGAGCCACCCGTGGGGCTCGCCCACCGTCGTCTGCCTCCTCGTCTTCGGCGTCCTCACCATCGGCCTCTTCGTCGTCAACGAGTGCGGGTACGCCCGGTACCCCGTCATCCCCATGCACCTGTTCCGGAGCCGGTCCAACGCGGCCGCCTTCGCGACCTCCTTCTGCCACGCCTTCGCCTTCATCTCCGGCAGCTACTGGCTGCCCCTCTACTTCCAGGGCGTGCAGGGCGTCTCCTCCCTCCTCTCGGGCGTCTACCTGCTGCCCTACGTGCTCTCCCTCTCCCTCATGTCCGCCGTCGCCGGCGTGCTGATCCGCAAGACGGGCAACTACGTCCACCTCATCGTCGGCGGCATGCTCGTCGCCACCGTCGGCTTCGGCCTCTTCTGCGACCTCCCGCGGGACCGTGACCTCGCCAAGATCGTCCTCTACCAGATCGTCGCCGGCCTCGGCATCGGCCCCAACTTCCAGGCGCCCCTGATCGCCGTGCAGTCCTCGGTCGGCCCGCGCGACATCGCCGCCGCGACCTCGGCTTTTGGCTTCGTCCGCCAGATGGGCACCTCCATCTCCGTCGTCATCGGCGGCGTCGTCTTCAACAACGAGATGCAGAAGCAGCACCCGCGCCTGGTGGCCGAGCTGGGGCCGGCGCTGGCCGACGCCCTCTCCGGGTCCAGCGCCGCCTCGAGCGTCGGCGCCGTGGCCGGCCTACAGGGCGAAGAGGGCCGCGTCGCGCGCGGGGCGTACCTGACGAGCCTCCGGACCATGTACATCGTCTACGTCGCCTTCGCGGGGCTGGGACTCGTCACGAGCCTGTTCATCGGGCAGAGGCAGCTGAGCAAGAAGCACACGGAGCACAAGACGGGCCTGAAGACGCTTCGGAGCCGGACTGGTCGATGAAAACGGAGCGGCGGGCCGGGGTCCCCCCCTTTTTTTTTTCTCTTTTACGTTAGATTCTTCATAGCGTGGAACTCGTGTCTATCACATAGATCTGGGCTTCATAGCGTGGCATATAAGTTAGGAAGCATAGTATTTGGTAATTCTTTTCTTGGACCATAGCTAGCATCGGGCGGATATCCCAAAACAATAATTGCACACTTTTACAAAGCCTTGTCAGAATGCTGGTCTGTGGCGTCGCAGAAATTCCCATAAAACCTCGTCATGCGACCCCCCCCCCCCTTCTGTGTGAAGGGATTCCAGGTGCGTGCTGTATATAGAGAGGCTCAACCACCTTCGCTCTTCAGGCTAAACGGATGAAGTGCATCCATCCCACGTGGCACATCAAGTCTGGTGTTTTTTCTTCTTTTCTTTTCTCTTTCAAACTTTCAGTCTCTCCGGTTGACGCTAAATGGGGGGGAAGCCTGTTATAACGCCTTCCGCTCGCCCGGTGGTAAGGTTGCAGTGAGCACTCAACACGGCGACGGAGCCTAACGGGCGAGCCCCGGCCGTGGTATCCGGGGAACAGGGGGGAGGGAGCGCTGGGTCGCTGCTGTCTACTTGTGTCTCCCATACAAACTCTTGGTCGAGGTGCCTTTATTGGAAAGGCACGGGGTGGTTGGAACTATTGATTCCACTCGACGTTGGGTAGGTGAATCGTTTCCTGTTCCACTTCGTGTCCGCAGGTCGCCCAACTCGTCAAGCTTCATTGGCGGAATCACGGCCCATCCACATGCCGAGATTATATCCGATTGGGGCCCCCCGGAGTTTGTGTGGCACTTTTGTGCTCCTGGTTGCTTGAGGTGATTGCGCTGGGCTTTACCTGCAAATCCGAACTCTTTCTGAATGAGAGCCTACGTACGACGTTGTAATCAAGTAGTGAATATCGGGGCATGGAAGGGTGTGGTCAGACAGATTGACAGGCCTCTTTCAGTGCAGTGCATCTATGTAGCTGGATAGAGACGACTGACTTCAACACCCGAGAAGATACAGGACTTTTTTTGGTGAGGCTCGATTCAAGACTTGTTCACGCCGTGACCTGGCAGGATGCTGATGCCCTCAAATGGATGGGGTTGCAGCCACTAGCCTGCCCTCCTCCGGAGTCAACACGTCCGTTGCCTTCAGGGAAAACCGAACGCTGTAAACATCGCCGTATATATATCTCCCATCTCATCCCCTTACCGAAAAAAGTAGACGTCGATTAGACTCCCCGCTGACTTGCATCAATCCCATCCGGAAGACGGTCCCGGGGACAAACCTACCCAAAGAATGCGTCTTTCCGCCCTCTTCGCCGCCGCCGCGGCCGGCCTCGCCTCCCTCGCGAGCGCCGCCTCCCTCCAGCAGGTGACCTCCTTCGGAGCCAACCCGTCGGGCGCCAAGATGTACATCTACGTCCCGGACCGCGTGGCCGCGAACCCGGCCATCATCGTCGCGATCCACTACTGCACCGGCACGGCGAACGCGTACTACGGCGGCACGCCCTACAAAGGGTACGCCGACACGTACGGGCTCATCGTCATCTACCCCGAGTCGCCCTACAGCGGCACCTGCTGGGACGTGAGCTCGCCGGCGACGCTGACGCACAACGGCGGCGGGAACAGCAACGCCATCGCCAACATGGTCACGTACACGCTCTCCCGGTACAACGGGGACAAGAACAGGGTGTTTGTGACGGGCTCGTCCTCGGGCGCCATGATGACGGTGAGTTGACCCACGCGCGGCGCCATCGCCAGCTCTGTCCGGGAAATGAAACAGAGTCCCCCCTCCCCCCCAAATCTCGCGGGTACCCGAAGAGAGGGAACCTCTTTTTGCTGACAAAAAAACGCAGAACGTCATGGCGGCGACCTACCCGGAGCTCTTCGCCGCCGGCATCGTCTACTCGGGCGTGCCGGCCGGGTGCTTCTACACCGGCACCGTCAACGGCTGGAACTCGACCTGCGCCCAGGGCAACTCGATCGCGACGCAGCAGGCCTGGGCGCAGACGGCGCTCAACATGTACCGGGGCTACACGGGCCCCCGGCCGCGCATGCAGATCTACCACGGCAGCGCCGACGGGACGCTGTCCCCGCGCAACTGGAACGAGACCATCAAGCAGTGGACGGGCGTGTTCGGGTACAGCACGACTGCGCAGCAGACGCTGCCGCGCACACCGGGCGCGCAGTACACAAAGTACGTCTACGGGCCGAACCTGGAGGGCATCTACGGCTCCGGCGTCGGGCACAGCGTGCCGGTGATGGGAGCGGAGGACCTGAAGTGGTTCGGGATCACGGTGAGAGCATCTCTTCCCCCGCCCCCCCCCCCCCTTTCCTTTCTATTTCTATTTTTTTTTTTTGGCGGCGAGCTGACTTTCCGGCTAGGGAGGAGGATCTTCGCCGCCCGGGACGACGACGCGGAGCTCGGTGCCGCCCCCGGCGACTTCGGCGGCGAGCCCGCCCCCGACCGGGGGATGCGCGGTGGCCCAGTGGGGGCAGTGCGGCGGGAGCGGATATACCGGGTGCACCGTTTGCGCGAGCCCGTACAAGTGTCAGGTGTCGAACCAGTGGTACTCTCAATGCCTGTAGAGGGGAGGGTGGCTGATGGGCGTGCAGTTGGGCCCGCCAGTCGTCGGAGCCGGAGAAGGGGGGGAAGGGGGGCACGCGGGTTCCGGGGCTGGGGCCGCCGGAAGAGACTTTCCATTTGTGGTTTCCGGTCGATCGGCCGAGGCCCTTTCACGCCGGGATGTGTCACGCGCGCGAGATTGTGTGCCGTCTTTGTTCCAGCTAGTCCAGGTTTATCAAAGTCTTGTTATCCAGAGGGCGTTGGTGGCCCCGGCCGGAATCGTCTAGGGTGGTGGTGACTCCTTCGTCCCTGGAATAAGGTAATAAGGAAAAGAGCCATCGGAGAATGTCGTCAGTATCGCATAGGATTTGTGTGCAAAGACAGAGCTGCTCCCCCGATAATGCCATTCTTGCGATGCAGCCTAAAAGGTGAGTACAGCCTCAACGAGCGGATGTCACCGTGGAACCCATGGCGGAAAAAAAAGAAAAGAAAAGAGGACCAGCGTGCTCATACACTAGCACAACTTCTTCATCTAGTAATCCGGCCAGTCGGATTTATCAGAATGATTTGGTAGTGTAGGTAGGAGTAGCTCCTGAGAATGCAATTTGGAAATTGGAACATGCTTCCTTGAGTATAGCAAGCCCAGAGATGTAAGTAGACTGGAAACAACCCCAACATACGCAGCTGTCCAGTTGCCGAGACTGCCGCCTATTACTTATCAATACGGCATGTAAGCTCCCCATAGTGACGGGGCGATGGTTGATAAGCCCAGCACTAGAGGCACTGGCATGCATGTCTTGACTCGGGGGGCCCTCGACTCATCGCAAATGGCATCCGTCCGAGCACATGCGGGAGGAAAAGACACAACAGGTGTCCCGCGTCTTAGTCTGTGCCGGAGAGGCCTAGCCCGTCTGATGATCCCCAGCCATGCACGTGTCAAGGAACATACATACTATACTTTGTGTCAAGAGATTCAAGCTCTGCCAGGTCCGGTTGAGAGACACGATGGACCATTTCGACGAGGAAACGAATGCATCCCCGGCGAGACCCATTGTGACATTATTCATCGTCCCTCGCACCGCTGGACTGTCGACTCGCGCCAACGCACTCAAGCATCATGGGACGGAGTTACGGATATCAAAGTAAAGCGTATAAGCTACCCTATTGCACAGTTGCTTAGTGATGAAGGAAATAAGAAAAGATCCAGCAAAAGAGATCCAACACTGGCTAGCTTGGCTTACTCGTAAAAAAGCGACCCTTAGTAATTCCATGTGGACCCTTCGTGACGATGGTTTTGGATCACCCGCGGATTTATATCCACGTATAATTCCGAGCCCTGAGGGGGCCTTTCCTTCATCCTCTAATTCCGTTGTTTCTTACTCCGTTCCCGGACAGGCGATGGATGACTGATCATCACTGGAGTGCGTTCCCGCTTTTGCTCTATTACTGTTTGAGCCGTCATTAATGGGTGGATCGTCTGGTACTTAAGTTCACTCGGCCACCACCCACCGATATCTCATCACGGTGACCCGACCCCTCGACCGTGTGCCTGTCTCCGATATTAAGGCGTTCCGAGTTAAAGCCACACAGTCCGAGTCCCCTTCATCAGCTTACAATGGCGTCTCCATCGGCATCGGAGAAGCACCACGGCCGGACGAGCACCGGCACGTCCCCGGGAGACAGGACCGCGACGGCGATCCCCGACGTCAACTTGCCCAAGGACGAGAAGCTGATATCCGACCGATCCAGCATTGAGGCCTCCTCCAACGACGACGACAATGGCGGCCATCTCACCCAGCAAAAGTCCGAGACCCCTTCCGTATGGCTCGCCGAGACCATGTCTCTGCCCCGCGAAGTCTTGTTCGTCATTATCTGCTGCATGGCCCAGTTCTGTACCCGTACGTGAACACTCCCCCCCCCCCCCCAAAAAAAAAAAACAAGCATGGCATAGCCATGCGCAACGCGCGCAGCATAGCTGACACCCTCCCTTTATTTCCCCCTCCCACAACAGAGGCCGCATACGTAGAAAGCCTCTTCCTTCTCCATAGAATCGGCGCCAGCTTCCACGTGGAAGACCCGGCGCGCCTCGCGTGGCTCGTCGCCGGCTACTCCCTGACCATCGGCACCTTCATCCTCTTCTCGGGCCGCCTCGGCGACGCCTTCGGCTACAAGCGCATGCTCATCATCGGCTTCGCCTGGTTCTCCGTCTGGTCCCTCGTCGCCGGCCTCAGCGTCTACTCCACCTTCACGCTCGCCGTCTTCTCGCGCGTGCTGCAGGGCATCGGCCCGGCCATCTGCCTGCCCAACGCCCTCGCCCTCTTCGGCGCCACCTACCCCCCGGGCCACCGCAAGGCCATGGTCTTCTCCTTCTTCGGCGCCGTCGCCCCCATGGGCGGCATAGTCGGCGGCACCGTCGCCTCCGTGCTCGAGCTCGTGTGGTGGCCCTGGGCCATGTGGGCGCTGTCCATCTGGCTCGCCGTCCTCGCCGTCGCCGGCTGGCTCATCATCCCCGAGCCCCCGACCAAGATGCCGGCCCCGAAGGGCTTCAGGGCCATGGTCGTCGAGCTGGACATCCCCGGCGCGGTGACGGGCGTCACGGCCCTCGTGCTCTTCAACTTTGCCTGGAACATGGCGCCCATCGCCGGCTGGGGCAGGCCCGTGGTGCTCGCGCCGCTGGTCGTCGGCCTCGCCCTCTTCGGCGCCTTCGCCGTCATCGAGTTCAAGTACGCGCCGATGCCGCTCCTCCCCTTCGAGGTCGTCAACGCCGAAGTCGGCTTCGTCCTCGCGGCCGTGGTGTGCGGCTGGGCGACGTTCGGCGTGTGGACGCTCTACCTGGTCCAGATCCTCCAGGAGATCCGGGCCCTCTCGCCCCTGCTGACGTGCGCGTGGTTCGCGCCCGTCGTCGTGACGGGCGGCCTGGCCGCCGTCATCACCGGGAAGCTGCTCGGCCCCCTGCGGGTCCGCCCGCCCGTCGTCATGACCATGGCGCTCGCCGCCTTCACCGTCGGCGTTACCCTCACGGCCACGGCGCCGGGGGACCAGGTCTACTGGGCGCAGATCTTCGTGTCGATGCTCGTCATGCCCTTCGGCATGGACATGAGCTTCCCCGCCGCCACGCTCATCCTGTCCGACGCCGTCAAGAAGGAGCACCAGGGCATCGGCGCGAGCCTGGTCAACACCGTCGTCAACTACGGCATCGCGCTCGGCGTCGGCTTCGCCGGCACCGTCGAGGTGCACGTCAACAACGGCGGCAGGACCAAGGAGGATCAGCTCAGGGGGTTTCGGGGCGCGCTGTACATGGGAGTCGGGCTCGCCGGGCTGGGCCTGGCCGTCGCCTTGGCCTTCCTGGCGAGGGAATGGCGGCATCGGAGCGGCGGGGAGGGGAACGAGAAGAAGGCTGCCGAGGCCCGGACCGAGGCTTGATGATTTTATGATTTATGATGATTGCATACCTAGAATTAGATGCGGCCTTGCCTGGCGCAAGATATACAGGATAAGCGTAGACATAGATGACGCTCGTTCGTCAAAAGGCTGATAAGGCTAAGTGTTGGTATCACAGGTCGATCGATCGTATCGCAGCAATAGTATCTATTGACTATGGGCGCGGAGTTGTTGATGATGGATAAAGTGAAAGGAAATAAAGTGGCAGTTGCCGTGGTGTAGATATTCGAATGGGAAGGCCGAGGTGGGTCACGTGCCATGGCACGTGACCCCGGATTCGGTTCCACCCAACTCCGGGATATCCGGAGGTCGATATTCTAACACTAAGAAAAAAAGAAAACAAAAACAAAAGAACAGTGCTCTGGCTTCGTTAAACCCATGTATTTCCTTCATCCGATATCAGTGCTAGATGCTACTGCAACAGTCATCGATATGGAAATGATCTGTGTTTTGTTCTTAATGATTTGCGTTTCATTCCTCTTTTTCTGGTCTTTACATTATCCAGGACCGACCCTTTTCGACCCTCATTATCCTTAGCAGGAGGACCAGCACCGTCATGACCGTCATGGCGAGACCCGACAACAGCTGGACGCCGAGGTAAGTGCCGGTCCTCTCGAGCAAAACGCCGGCGATGGGCGGGCCGGCCAAGGAGCCGAAGGCGTTGGTGGTGGACAACATGCCCAGCCAGGTCCCATGCAGGTTGAGGTGCGGCACCAGGACGGAGACGACGGTGGGCGGGAGCGAGACGAGCCCGCCGGAGGTGAAGCCGTAGGCGAGGGCGAAGGCCACGCTTCCGGCGGGGGTGTGCACGGCGAGCCAGCACAGGGTGACGGTGGCGACAGAGACGCACACGCCGAGGAGGACGTTGATGGGCCCGTAGCGGCCGGCGAGCCAGGCGGGGAACACGCGGCCGAAGACGGATCCCGCGTTCAGGATGGCGACGAGGTAGTAGGCCAGCCCCGAGTCGCCCTGGGCGGCCATGCCGCGGGCGAGGGAGTACTGCTGCAGGTAGTAGATGGGCGGGGTGTACGAGAAGACGTTGAAGAACATGGCGGCGGACAGGACGACGAAGGAGGCGCAGCGGTAGGCCGAGAGGTCGAGCACGACGCGGCGGCGGGGCTGCTTCCCGGGGCCGGCGCTCCGCTGGCGCAGGACGGCGAAGGAGAAGGCGTTTGTGGCGAGGGAGAGGAAGGCGAAGACGCGGACGGCCCAGGGGAAGCCGACGCGCGGGAGGAGGCTCTGGACGATGAGCGGGTAGACGACGCCGCCGAAGCCGCTGCCGGTGGTGGCGATGCCGGTGGCGAGGGCGCGGCGGGCGGAGAAGTACTGGGGGATGATGGCGACGGAGGGGATGTAGAGGCAGCCGGCGCCGAGGCCGACGCAGAAGGCCTGGGCGAGCAGGGTCTGGCAGTAGCGCGTCGCGAAGCTGGTGGCGGCCATGCCGACGAAGACGAGGGCGGTGCCGGTGAGAGTCAGGCTGCGAAAGTAGCCCGCGTCGTAGAGGGGGCCGACGAGCACGCCGACGAGGAGCAGGAGGCAGGACTGGACGGAGCCGATCCAGGCGATGGCGTCGACGGAGGCGTCGGACATGTGCGCCTGGTAGTAGGTCTGGAAGATGCCGTAGGAGCCGATGATGCCCCTTTTTTTTTTTTTTTCCATTTAAGAGTCAGTGATGGCCCGTCTTCTTCTTCCCCCTCCTTCCATCATTCGCGGGCCGCAAGGGGCGGGATGGATGCTTGATAAAGGGGCAATACTGACCATGAGTTGAAGAACAAGAAGAAGGAGCCCGCGACCTGCAGCCAGGCCAAGGGACCGCCGTCTGGGGGCGGGCTCTCGGCCTCGGCGGCGGCGGCGGCGGCGGCATCCTGAACGGCAACGGCGGCGTCGCTCGCTTTGGGCTCTCCCGGAGGGGATTCCGAGAGCGGAGGCGTCTTCTCGGCGGCGGCGCCGTCGGCGGTGACGGACATGACGGCAGAGGAGCTGCTGCAACTCGACCTGGGGGTTTTTATTTTCTTTCTGTTTTTTTTTTCTCTTCTTGTTTTTTTTTTTTTTACGGAAGAGGTGGCATTCGAGGACTGCTCGAAGACGGACGGGTCAAGGGTTCTCAAGCGTGGAATCGGGATGTCCCAAACATAGCCGTGATGTTTTGTTTCTACCTCGAGTACATACACACAGCTAGGATTACCTATTTTTTTTTCCCCATCATTACATGAACTAATTCTGTCTCCAGTCCCGCCCCCCTCAACTTGACCGGCATCGGCGGGGGGGGGGGCAAGCGGCAAAGAGTCATGAGTGACGAGCCGCTCTGTTAAGCGTGAATCGACCCCTGGGGCAGACGGCTAACGCCAAAGGGGAAAAGGGCCCGCAAAAAAAGGGAATTGTGCAAAGATGGGATTTTCATTTAACCGCGTGGAGGTTATGGGGAAAACACGCAGATTCGGGACTTGGCGAGCAAGCTTGGTTGGTTGGTTACGCCAGCCATCCTTGACCTTTGCTTGCCGAGAATGCGGAGCTCTCTCTACCCGAAGCCGAACTCTTGTTGGGAACAAGTTCGGGTAATAAACAAGTTCGGGAACAAGTTCGGGAACAAGTTCGGCTTTGGTGATATGCCCCCCTCTCTCCCCGTGAGCGAGACAAAACCCGCGATGGGAGAGCGGCCGCGGTCTGAACCTCCCAAATCCCATGCCGGAATACCTCCCTCGCCGTTCAAGAAAGCGGCTTTTGCAAGTTACGGACGTACGCGGCCTGGGCGACCGTCGTCGTGTACAGATATATAATTATATAGCATGGACCCCGTTTCTTCGCCGCTGCGCTACCGGAAGAATGGTCGGCTTCAGGCGTGCGACCCCTGCCGGCGGCGCAAGGTCGCCTGCGACCACGCCCGTCCCGTCTGCGGTAACTGCAAGAGGCGGCGACGGGCCGAGCCGTGCGAGTTCACGATGGGCACGACGGCACAGGCGCGGCGGGCCCGTGCCGCCTCGGCGGGCCCATCGCCCTCGGTCAGCGTGACGGGCTCGGAGACGGCCACCGAACGAGACCAACACCCGACCGCAACGACCCTCGTCGCCCCGGACCCGGAAAGGAGCCCGTTCGACCGCGAGATGCACACGCCGGGCCCGCAGCGGCCGCCGGTTCGCGATATGAGCGTCCACGACACCTTGTCCGGCCATCTGGGCTTCACCTCGTGGAGCGACGTGTACAGAGAGGTCGGCAACGGCCTCTTCGACCACGGCCCGGAGACCGGAAAGGGCGCGCAGGCCGTCAACGGCCAAGGCCCTCCTACGCTGCGGAGGGACAGCACGACCCTCGCCGAAGACGCGCAGACGCTCGAGACCTGCCTGAACATCCTGCGGCAGGTCCCGCAGGAGCACGAGGCCAGGGCCCTGTTCGACCCGTACTCGGACCCGCACAACGGCTTCATCCACCCGGTCGCGAGCCGGGCCCTGGACTCCCTGTACGAGACGTTCGGCCACTACCTCGGGGCCGCCCGGGACGACGCGCGGCTGTCGGAGCTCGCCCGGGTCCTGTGCTGCAACTCGGCCCGGCCCTTCTCCGAGCACGAGCCCGACGGGGAGGCGTGGATGGCGCAGTTCACGGGGCGCCACACGCGCTGGGAGATGGTCGGCATCCTCTTCGTCAGCTGGGAGATGAAGGCCAGGAACAACCAGCCCGGCCACACGGGGGTCGGGCGCATGGGGTACGGGCAGCAGAGCAAGTTCCGCAAGTGCATCGTCGACTGCATCTCGCTGACGCGCCGGGCCACCGCGACGGGGAACAGCCTCCTGCTCTACCTGTACGTCCGACGGACCATTATCGAATCCATCGTGGACGGAGACACTAGTGAGTTTTGATACGGCGGGCTTTTGCCGTGCTGTTTTCTCTTCCCAAGGTCTTTGGGTTTCTTCTTCTTCTTCTTCTTCTTTTCTACCGGGAGAATTCATACTAACACGACGACAACCCCCTGCAGGCCTCTCCACTTGGATGACGGGCGGCGAGATGGTCTCGCTGCTCACGTTCCTCGGCCTGCACGTCGAGCACGCCAGGCAGCAGCCGTACAAGCCGACGCTGGCGTCGGAGCTGCGGCGGCGCCTGCTCCTCAAGGTCTTCACCCTCGACAAGGTGGGCGCCGCCATCACGGGGCGGCCGCCCGCGCTGAGCCGCCGCTACGTCCTGACGCCGAGGCCGCTGGACCTCGGCGACGACGTCCTGATGGCGGGCGGCGATGCCGTCGCCAGGGCCGTGGGCCGGCTGGACGCCGGCGGCTGGAACACGGACGGCGCCCTGTACCCCGTCACCATGTGGCGGGTGCGGTACCGCTTCATGCAGATCCGGGACGAGATCTTTGAGATCGCGCTGGGGGCCGAGTCGGCCATCTCGGGCGACGCCGTACGGTAAGACAAAACCAAGAATAAAAACAAAAAGGCCATCCCCAGCTTTTGGTGAAAGAAAGAAGAAGAAGAAGAAGAAGAAGAAGAAGAAGAAGAAGAAGAAGAAGAAGAAGAAGAAGAAGAAAAGCCTCGAAATCTGCGGGAAAAAAATGCTGAAACCCCCGCGTCCGTTTGTTTGGAATAGTGCCCTCAAGGTCAAGGAGTTCGAGGCCGCCGCCGAGATGCCGGCCGTCATGCAGTTCAACGAGTCGGACATCAGGGACCCCGACGTCAGCGGCCAGGTCCTCCACGTCAGGATGCTCATGCTGCTGGAGCACCTCCAGAACCTGTTCTTTATCGAGCGCCTCCTGAACCGCCTGGACCGCTCCAACGGGCGGGAGCTGCTGGCCGTCAGCTACGAGATGACGTCGACCACCCTGCTGTTCTGGACGAACATGGACGGGCTCCGCATCCTGTGCGAAGACTTCAAGTGGCTGGTGAGTGTGTCCCCCTCGGCCCCTCCCCCGGCGAGAGCCATATTCTTCGGAGTATTACTAGTGATATTAGTGGTAGTCCTGACATGCGAGCCCTAGGTGATGGCATACGCCGCCCCGGGCGGCGGCATCCTCTGCCTGGAGCTCCTGCAGCCGACCGTGACCGCCTCTGGGGCCGCCGCGGTGACCGACAGCAAGGGCAACGCCATCACCAGGTCCAGCATCGTACAGGCGCTGAGCCTCCTGGTGAGCTTCCTGAAATGGGTCAGCCCGCAGGAGGTCAACGGGAGCATCTGCGTCGGGTGCAGGAACATTGTGCAGCGGGTGCTCGACGAGGCGCTCAACGCGAGGCCGCACGGCGTCCGCGGCGGCGGGGGCGGTGCCGGCAGCGGCGGTAACACCGCGGCGGACGTGACGACGGCTCGGGACTTTGTCGAGCAGCTGGACTTCAATTTCGATCTCTTGGACACGTTCGAGTGGATGCGACCGGAGTTCCCGTGGAGCGAGCCACCCTTGCAGGGCCAGGTTGGTGCGGCGTGAGACTCACATGTCGGGATGAGCCTCAAAAGGGGGGGGAGAGAAGATAGATCATCATAGATGGCACTACAAGATACCATGCCCTGTTCTTCGATGAAAAAACCAAATTGAATGGCTTGGAGGGCCCAAAACGGCGCGGACTCGGCTCGAATCAGAGATCGTCATGAACAGAGAGCAATGTGTGGGTAGTTATTCTGCGAATTTGCACGGCTTTTCATCAATCGTCAGGTCGGTTAGCTCAGTTGGTTAGAGCGTGGTACTAATAGTCTATCCGGAATATTGTGTAATGCCAAGGCCGGGAGTTCAAGCCTCCCACTGATCATTCTTTTTTGCTGTTATTTTTTTTTTGAAAACACAATTGCAGTCAAATCATGATTTCTTTCCCATGTTTCCCCCCCCCCCCCCTTCTCTGTTGAATATCTTATCCTTGTTTGTATTGACTACGTGGTGCACTATCTCTACTGTGAAAACTATTATTCATTTAAAACCCCACCCACCCGTATGCCGGATCACGCATCGCGTGCTGGCTGTCGATCAAGGTAGGAAGGATATCACCTTTCCCGACTCTTCTTGTCCTCTCGGAGACTTCTGGCAGCTTTGCTTCCGTTCCAAAACCTTGTACTTATTCTTTCCCGTGTTGGTTGTGTGAAGGCTTCTCGTGTACTCTTCCTTTTCCAGCCCACCGGAAAGGAAATCGTCTAGACTGTCAAGACCTATATTAATCCACAAATCAGGGGAAACGTGCGCCCGTGAGACAACCACTTAAAAAAAAAAAAAGTTTGCAACGAAAAGCGGCGGTTGATTTAGGTAAGTGGATTCCCATAATACCATGCTACTTCTTACTCGAGAAACTCGCCTCAGATATTGTCTGAGGGCCCGAGAGCAGCTAGACGGGGGTTGAGCAGCTGGGCGAAACAATCACACTTGAGCCGCCTATCTGCCTGCTGAGAAGTGTCAAGGTAAACTGACTTGAGTGTTCAGGGACTTTTCAATTTGACTCTCAGCTTTCGTTGTAGCGTTGGTTCAAATCTATTTAATCCGCGTTTCCTCGTTACCTGTTTCCATGACATGATACATGTGTGTTGAAATACGAGAAAGCCGACATCGGGTCATCCTTCTAGCCGACATATATGCCCAGTGATCTCTTTACTCTGGAAGAACAGGTCCGTTTGTGGGGCAGATGCTCTCCGTACCTTATTGATAAGCACGGCTTCAAACTATTGTTCTCATGAGACATCAATGAAATACTATACGTGGCGACAATAGACTTTTGATATGTTCATCGGCGACCCATTTCGGCGGCTCCGCCACAAAGTTTCTTTTGATGGTGAAACGAGTAGAACAAACTGGTATTTGCAACCTCAACTCGTCGAGGAAACCACCCGGCCACTATTGCCGTGATATGTTGCCGTGATATTTGAAGGAAACACGTTTGTGTGGCCCCCAGGCGTCGGAAGAAACGCCGAGGGGAGGACGCTGACTCGGTTCCGAAGGCACAGATGCGACCCCTCCGGCACCTGTAAGGACATTGCCTGATTCATCCGAGTTGTTTTCGAATCCGGCCGCTGCCCCCCCCCCGGAAACCGTGCCGCAAAGACGCCTTGCGATCCGGCGGTGCTGGAGGGGAACAGACCACCTCCGGAAACAGGCCCGTCGGGGAACACAGGAGGAAGAAGGGCGGAGGAGGGGAAGCCCTTGATTCGATCGATGCATCGGCAAATATATCAAAAACCCGATGAGCTTGCATGCAAGTGACGAAACTCTATTTCCAGCCAAACGGCAGATCTTTCTCTCTCTCTCTCTCTCTCTCTCTCTCTAAGCCTCGATGGTACTGTACGTGCACACGTGTACGAAACGAGTCCTTTTGGGGGCGAAAACCGTCCAGGGATTCGACCTTGAACCTTTTTTTTTTTTTTTTTTCAACGGCCTCTGGGTCGTTGGTGGGCGTGCTTTCGGCCCGGCATGTCAAGAAAAAGGCAGGGAGACCAGAGACGGAGATTCCGCGAGTGGGCAGGGCGAAACTGCCATAGCGCCGTCAAAAGAAAAAAAAAAAAACCTTGATGCTCACCCCTCTCCCCCAGAATGTAGCAGCAGCATGCAAAGGGAAGCTGTTTCCGCTCGGCGCGAACTCTCTGGATTTATAGGGCGGATCGGCGAGGTGCCGTTCCAACCACGAACGGCGGTTTCAGGGATTTGCGCGTCCGAGGGGACTTACATGGTATTGAACATATGTTGAAGTCCCGGTGGAGGGACAGCACAAAAGATCAGACGCACTCACTAAGAGGACGGCCATCTGAGGTTTTTTTGGGGGGGGGGGGAGATTGCATACCGCAGCTGGGGAAGACCAGCGCGCTCGGGTATTCCTCCCTCGCATCCAGACCAGCGTGGAACCAGGATTTCGGGGTCGTTCAAGGCGTCGTAATGCATTTGGCAGAGCCCGTTGGCAGGATCGGAAGGGAACGATGGATCGATGGATCGATGGATCGATGGGATTGTGGATTGGGCATCAGGCAATAGTTCTCAGGGACAGGGGTGGAGAGAAGGACCCGGACTGTGCCTCTCGATGTTTCTACAGGCCGTTTGCGTTGACCAGGACAAATCACTCTTGCAAAGACCACACATGCCTCAAACTGCCCTACGCGTGTTAGCGGACAATCTGAGCAAGCAAATAGCAGGATCACCGAACCGTGGAGCGGGATCCGCGTGTAAATCCGCAGTGGACACATAAAAACAGGGGGGTCGGAAAGATTTATCACATAGCTTCAGGGTATCGTTGTCCGTGCTCGCACGACTTTTCGATGTCAGACCCCCCCCTTCCTACCTGTATGTCGTATATAATGACCAGCAAAGTGGCCTGTGGGTGATCGCGTAAGGAATAACATGCATGTACGATGATGGTTGATTTGACGTAAAAGCCCGGCGGGTGTCGCAGAGCCGCGGGCTTTGACAGGGACACACACACACACACACACACACACACACATATCAGTCACGGACAAACAAAACAGTGTTGCCGAATGGTTTGAATCATGGCGGCAAACGGAATCCAGCGAATGACTCTCCAGCCCCGGCCGGGCCGCCGCGACTGAGCGCGGCAAAGAGTTCGTCTGTCTGTCTGTGTGGTAAGGCCGTGGGGTGGTGGGCTTGGGCTTCGATCTACTATACTGTATTAGTAGTATGTAGCGCCAACCCCCGGCATCACCACACGGGAAACCAAGTATGCTGGCCGCCCTTTGTGGCCCCTGGGAGCTCGCTCGGGCCATACTGATGGGGGAATAATCGTTTCCGGACGCGTCCCAGTCTCTGCACTCCTGCCTGGCCCCGTCTTTGCCTTGTGGCGCTCTCTCTCAATCCACCGGAACCCTGGTCCTGGGAGAGAGAGAGAGAGAGAGAGAGAGAGAGAGAGAGAGAGAGCAAGGAATATGGCAAGGGCTAAATACGGAGCATAAACCCCATCCAATGCCGCCCGCCCAGCGCGTCGTACGAGCAGCGGAAATGGGAGGAGTCGAGGGGCCAAGGCAGTAGTACAAAAGTAATAGCAGGCGGGCTGTTGCACCGAGAAAGAAGAGGATACTTGGTAAAAAAAAAAGAGAACCATCATGAGCCCCAGCGTTCTAGAGCTGAGGTCCACGCCCCAACGGGGATGGCTGAGTTGCCGTCAATAGTTGCCAGCGGCGTGGCGTCGAGCGAGCGCCGGGCTATTACTTAGTGTAGTTCCTCATCGGACGGGACATGGATCGGATTTGGACTCCTTGGAAGAGGCGCTAGAAAGAAGAACAGAACAAGTTGGAAAAAAAAAAGGGGGGGTGTGAGAAGGGGGGGACGCGAGTAATATTAACTCTGTTCTGTTCAGCCGCCACATGACACATGACATTGCACCAGTCTCTGGTAGAGAGAGCTATATACTCTACGAACTGCATGTAAAGCTTGGCGCATCTCTCCTCTGCCACTCTTTCGCGGCGACGACACCCAATGATCACGAGAACCTGTAGCGCACCCGCATCCTCGAACCAGGGGCAACCGACGGGGGTGGCTTGACAAACATGGTTCAGGGACACCAACTACGAATGCCACATGAGGTGATTGGCCCGGCCTGTTGTATCCGTGTAATCAATCCTCTTCACCATCGACCTAACCTGCTCTCCACAGACTTCAAACGCTTTCAAACATCAGCATCCGGGCCCTCTTTGATATGTCTACTCTACAACCCGTCTCCCAAGTCCACAGCAAGATATGACGAACCCCGGCAACAGATCATTAGGTATTCCCTAAAACATTGAGCCTATCGCTAAAAGGCCGCCCCCCCCCAAGGAACACCCCGGGGACTGGGTCCTCAGACCACATCCACCATTCCATCGATCCTCTACTGTATCTCATCGTCTCAAAGACGTCGGGACCCGCCTACGGACATTGGCCCTTGACGGGACTCTCACGCCCGAGCACTACGAATAATGTGGCCGGAGAAGCCGCAGGAGGAGGAAGGGGGCGGGCACGGTTTCTGAGGTGGCAAACGAGGCAAGAGAGGCCATTTGCCCATAGTATAGTACTATGTATGGTATGAAGATTGATTGCCGACGAGGCGGCTTGTCCAGTCATGACTCTGTGTTGCCGCGGTGTAATCAATCGTATGTTTGGTCGCGTGCCGGTGCAGGGTTTTCCGATTTGGCCCCCGTTCCCGAGTCCGAGCCGCCAACATCGTCGGATTCTTCATGGCCCCCTCGCGTCGCCCTGGATTCCTATTCACTGCAGACAGACAGACGGGACCCCCTGTCGCGACTCCGATCGTGCGCTGCACTATTAGTCCAGCACTCCGGGTAACATCTGCTCTCTGTCTCTTGTGTCTCTCTCTTTCTCTCTGCCCACACACACACACACACACACACACATATGCGGCATGCCGGGTGTGCCACCAGGATAGGAATAGTACAGCCCAGGCTACACCAACCGTTGCTGTGCTGCAAGGGGTGAAAACGAGGTTCCAAGACAGGGGCTTCAGCTGGTCGAGACCGGGGTCGATTTCCAGAAAAGGTCTCTCTCTCCCCTTCGATACGGCTTCCAGTGCCGTTATACACATACACACACACACACACACACACACACACACGCACATGGCACACAAAACTCTGGTTCTTCATCGGGGCGGTTTTCTTTTTCTGTCCTTCATCTCCCTCACCCCCAAGAAAAACGCTAGCAGGATTTGGCATCCTCTGGCCGCATGTCAAGCCTGCAACCCTCCCCTCCTCGGAGCTAAAAAAGAGTCAAGCAAGCTTCGCCGCAAGCGTGCATTGCCGTGCGCCCCTCGGTCAGCCTCCGATACAGAGAAGCTTTTTCCCCTTTCTTCTTTTTCTTCTTCTTTGCCGTGCCGTGGTTTATCCGCCGAAACGATCTTCCCGTGTGGCTCCCGTCCCCTGGCTCCGCAAGTGGATTGTGAGAGGATTTACGTATCCGCAAATCATGTCTCCCCCCTCGCTCTCTCTCTCTCTCTCTCTCTCTCTCTCTCACACACACACACACACACAACAGGTCAAGTTTGAGGGGGATTCCTCGCTGGGCCGGCCGTTGATCCCTGCGCATAAGATGCGGTGGTCCACCCTTCCACCCCTGGCCCTCGCCCACTGTTTCTCGGTGGCCGTGTCTGGACGACCCTCCGTCTGGGGGGGGGGGGCTTACTGTCGTGCGCCCTTGAATATACCTGTACCATACTGGGCATAGTATATGCGTGTGAGCATTTGTGGGCTTCGTACCAGAGACGGGCCTCTCTCGGCCTGGATGGTCTATTCAATCATGTTCTGTGGTCCGCCCCTCGTCTCACCGTGTTCGGTCCCTTGACCAAGAACTACTAGATCACTCCGAGGACCCTCGGTTTGCCGCCATCCCACGTTGACGGGGGACCTGCTGCATGTCAGTGTATCATGGTCTCGCTCCTCAACGCACGAGACCCTCGTCTGCCACGGCCGATCGAGCTCTGGGCTATCCCATCATCCTATCCCCCCTTCACTCGCTTTCAGCCTGCGAACTAGCTAGGGGTTCTGCATCATGGCCTCTCCCTGTCGGGCCCTCGCCTGGCCCTTGTCCTCGGTAATGGGAGATGCCAGCCACGACCGCCGCCGCCACGACCACGACCACCACCACCACCGATACCGACTTGCATGGCACTAGACACCGTTGCCATTATCACTACCGGGTGTATAACGGCACAAAGGACGCGGTACCGGCACACAGACCTCTCGTGGGCGCTGTGCCGAGTGGATCGCTGCTCAATACTTGTCTCGCTTCATCAAGCATCATCTCCGTGTTGGCATGTCGCTAGTTAGAAGTGTGCCCGACTCCCTCTCTCTTGAGGCTCCCCGTCGTTGACTAAGTGAAAGCCCGAAGGCCAAGAGACGTTTCACGACAACCTTAATGACCCTCCGCGTCCCCCTTCCCTTGCGGCATTTCGAATGGAAAAAAACCTTTGACGCCTTCATCACGACATACGAACGCCTCTCCGGTATGACACATGCGCCATGGTCGATGAGATAAATATCTAGCACGCGCCGACGACCTTCCATCCCCCTACCTCCTTCGGAGACACCTTCTTCTAGAAACAGAGAGAGGAAGCGTTATTCTCATCTCTCACTACGGCAAACCAAACCCCCTCCACCATGAGGCTTTTTACTCTGTTCGTGTCACTGGCTGCGGTGCTTTCGACCGCCGCGGCCCAGGGCGATGCCTCGGCCGCCGTAGCCTTGCTGCCCCTTTGCGCGGTATGTTGTGCGCTGCTTTGCGAAGCATCATGAGAGCCCGGATCCAGAAACTCATCAGTGCGTGTGTGTGTGTGTGTACCAGCAATCCTGTCTCTTCAAGGCAGTCCTCAGCTCCCCATGCGCGCCGACCAACCAGACGTGCATCTGCACAAACGAGGCTCTGCAGGCCAACGTCGAAGTTTGCGTCCTGCAGAGCTGTACCATCAAGAACGCCCTCGGTGAGTGGCCCTCCCAAACTCAACCGATCTCTCCCCCCGGCCACGGCATGACGGGAGGCCCCTACATCAGCCCGGCCAAAGAATCGGCTAATTAACCTCGACCGTTTGCAGCCACCAAGAACATCACTCAGACGACGTGCGGCGCGGTCCCGCGAGACCGCACGGCCAAGTACAACACCATCTCCATCACCATGGGCGCGCTCTCGGGCGTCTTCGTCATCATCCGCCTGACGCACAAGGCCTTCGCGACCATGGGCGACCTCGGCCTGGACGACTGGTTCATCCTCATCACCCTCGGCTCCGGCCTCCCGAGCACCGTCATCAACACGGTCGGCCTCGCCGCCAACGGCCTCGGCCGGGACCTCTGGACCCTGACCCCCGACAGTATCACCAGCTTCGGGTACTGGTTCTTCGTCATGGAGTTCATGTACTTCGCCCAGGTGACGCTGCTCAAGATGTCCCTCCTCTTCTTCTACATGCGCATCTTCTCCCACAACGCCCCCGTGAGGAAGCTCATCTGGGGCACCGTCGCCTTCAACGTCGTCTTCGGCACCACCTTCATCTTCCTCGCCGTCTTCCAGTGCGCCCCCGTCAGCTTCTACTGGACGAAGTGGGACCAGGAGCACGCCGGTACCTGCCTGGACATCAACGGCATCGCCTGGGCCAACGCCGGCATCAGCATCCTCCTCGACTTTTGGATGCTCGCCCTGCCCCTGTCCCAGATCAAGACGCTGAAGCTCCACTGGAAGAAGAAGATTGGCGTGGCCCTGATGTTCTTCGTCGGCACCTTGTGAGTTTCTTCCCCCCCCTCCCCCGACCATCGGCTTCCTCAGGCCTGGTTTTTCTAACCCGTATACCCCTCTCAGCGTCACCGTCGTCAGCATCCTCCGCCTGCAATCGCTGGTTCAGTTCGCCAAGTCGCTGAACCCGACCTGGGACCAGTTCGATGTGGCCATGTGGTCCACCGTCGAGATCAACGTCGGCATCATCTGCGCCTGCATGCCCTCCATCCGCGTCATCCTCGTCCCGCTCTTCCCCAAGATGCTCGGCACCACCCGCGCGGGCGGGTCCCACGCCGCAAAGTACTACGTCAACTCGAGCGCCAACGGCGGCCGCAGCAGGAACCGCACCCTCGGCAGCGAGGCCAAGGTCAGGACCCTGGACCGCGAGTCGGCGGGCGGGTCGGGCGGCGCCGGCAGCCCGAAGGGCATCATGTACACCAAGGAGTATGCCGTCGACTACCACGACGAGACGAGCCTGGTCCCCATGCGGGACTTGGAGGCCGGGAGCTCCAAGACCACGCGGAGCGGCTCGTCGTTTTAGGAGAGATTTGTTTTTCTTTTCTTTTTTTTTCTTCTCTCTTCTCCCTTATTTGTATAGCGTAGGTTAGAAAAGGGGCAGCGCTGCGGTGTAGTTCTATTATGGCGCTTTATTTTGTTCTGGATAATCGCCGTAGCGTGCATGATACCATATTATCATTGCCCAATAATAATTGACTTTATCAAAGCACCTGAAGACAGCTACTTGCTGAGTCTGTGAGCAATGTGAGAACTAGGGAGAGAGAGAGAGAGAGAGAGAGAGAGAGAGAGAGAGAGAGAGAGAGAGGCAGAGCTTGTGCCCGACACGACAACGAGGTCACCAGTCCGCAGCTGATGGCCTCAAACCGCCAAATGTGGCCGCGAAGCCATTCGGACTTCTCGCTTGATCGAATGATGGAAAACCGGCGCCAGTGTGATCCCACTCCGTGCCTCTTGCGGACTCGCCCGGGACGGGGGAGCTATTGCTCATCGTATCCCGATAGTACGACCTTCCAACATGACCCCTTTTTCGCCCGTAAAAGAGGTGTCACCACCGCCCCAACACCCTACCATGTGGAATAGCCTGCACGCACCGACAAGGAGCTTGCGCCCCCAATGGTACGATTGATTATCTTGGTCCCCACCCGGAACACGACATGATGTACAGAAAAGCTGATCTCCGTACCCACCCCTGAGGAATCAGTCCTACACAAGGTAGAGCCCGGGCCGGTGGTCGGGAGGGGGGATGAAGGGGCCACAGTCAACGTGGGCCTGGCACAGACGCCCCTAGGCGAAGACAAGCTGTCTTTAGCCTCTCCTCCACGTGTGTGTGTGTGTGTGTGTGTGTGTGTGTGTATGTGTTAGTCTCATTTACAGTACGGGCCGTCTTCTTCGCCTACCCGGCCTGACCAAGCAATATCTGCAAGGCCGGACATGCGGGGTTCGACTGGGTTATCAAAAGAGGTAAGACGTTCAGGTGGGAGGTACATCGAATCATCATCTGGGGAATATGGCCGAGGAACGATAAGGCGACAGACCCGCCACAGACTGACAACTGCTGGTCCCGATGCGAACTACTGGTGACCGGTGGGGAAATAGATGGCATGACTGTAGTGCTTGCTCCCCCCCCCCCCGGAAGAACCACCACTCCCGGATTTACACTTGATTCCCCGTGTGTTTGTCGAAAGGGCTGAGGTCAGTCCGGTGGTTTTACCGAGGTCAACTATTATCGCGGTACCGGCCCCGGCAAGCGTCCGAGCTTCCTCAGAGACTATTGGGAACGGGGTGGGGAGAGGGCCTCGCCGAGATCTTGCGGTAGCGCATCGTCGCTTAGTGCTCACCCCGAGCGCCCACCTGATGTGGTATTCCCCGAAACTAAGTCCGTATGGATGCTGGTGCGTACCAATGATATGTGGTGCTGTGCCTGTCGGGGCAGTCCGCATCGTGGCCTGGGTAACTCGGTTGGCGCCTCAGTCGGCCTGTATATATGTGGTCTTGTCATAAGGCGTTCGTTCGGCATGACCAGCTTCACTCGCTAGTACCCACTTCGTGCGCTTCGTGGTGGATTCCGGAGCGACTACGGCTCAGACGGCCCAAACAGCCCATACAAATACATATCCCCTTTATCCCCCGGCCTATATGGCTAGATAACCGTATATTATCACGTTGCTCCCTTGCAGCTACGACTACGACAGGTCTAAGCAATTTTTCTGTAATATCCGTCAGCTTGATATCACAGCGTCTTATTATCACTTAGTGGCCCGTCGCGTAATCATTACGCTGCAACCTGGTGCGCACTTGCGTGCCATGGGATCAGGCGATTCTCAGGGTCTTTTACGCGACCTTCTACACCGTGTCGATGGGCGGCTTCCCCATGTAACTTTTCAGTTCGGCATTGTTGTCTTCTTGCCCCCATTTTTATCTACTGACTGCAATCTGGAGCTGCCATGTTTGCAGCGCTGATCTAGTGCAGTGCTATGCCTGAACGGTACTGTTTCCTCAGCTTGAGGCTAGTTTGCCGATACGCCGGCCTGTCGAGATGGCAAATATATGTGTAGTACTGGTCACATCACTGACAACGAGAACAAATTGGTGCATCAACTAGATTTGTGTTCGTGAGATGAAAGTGTAAGTTGATTAGTTGTATGAGACACGATGCAGACAACCGGATCAAATCTCCCCTCGCCCCTTAGGCCGTCAACTGCCGACTTCACCGTTCATGAACCCCGTCTCTTGTTCGTGTTTTCCCGCTGGGGTCATGGACCAATGTCTGGAATCTAAGTCAATAGATACTGGGTGAATCTCAGAGGGATCAAACAGGTCACCCAACTCGCTTCGATTGCTTTTTTCGACAGGGTCCATGAGCTCTTCGATACGGAGCCCCGACTGTCGCTGAGCGCGGGACGGAAGCTCCATTCGTACATGTAGAAACTGTTCGTACCGCGAGAACTCGGTGTCTGGAGAACCATCGATGGCGGGGTCTGATCTACGACACTCGTAGTCCGTTGCGCTCCGAGCGGACAGGTCGTCAATCTCGAAAGAGGAGGGCTTACAAGGGCTTGGAAGGCGAGCTGGGTCAGTTTTAGGGAACAGGATCCTATACATTTTGTCTCACTTGTCCACCTCCGTCATGTACTTCTCTGCACGCTCTCGAGAACGTGATTGCTTTTCCTGCGTGGAGTCCATGCCCTTTGACGACTGGGATCGGATCCTGCACCTCACACTGCTCGCTTGCTCTGATATGTAAGTCTTTTGAGTTGATCATCTTCAATGTAAGATGATCTAGTAGTGGGAAAATTCGGAAGGATCAAGTGGAAATAGTTCATCAGCCTGTGAAGGAGAGCTTGCTTTGGCCCTATGGCTGACTGTTCATACTCAGACGAGGATGAATCGGTCGAAGGAGACTCCGATGTTTCCGAGGATCTGTTCGAGTCTGTCGACCGATGTGTCGCAATCTGAGCATTCCCAGTCTTGTCCCTTTGAGATAAAACCGTGCTGTGTAGAGAAGTACTGAGCGCCGGGTTGACAATACCGGCGGTGGGCAATGTTGGGGAACCAGGGGGGGGGGGCTGGGGTTGCTGATGTCGTGCGGTATCCCAGAACGGCTAGACTTGGACGTCTTGCTGCACTGTTGAAGGTATCCAGTAGAGAAGACCGCTCGAATCTCCTCGAAAGCATAACCGCTCCACTGTGATAGGCACGAGGCTGGACGTTACAGGAAGTTATCGCGCCTGCATAAGCCTCTCGCGATGCTGCAAACTAGTGAACGTGGGGTTTTCTAACGGGTCAAAACCATACAGCTCAAAATAAGCTTACCGGTTGGGAATGCGATGGAAGTTTGTGAGTTCACGTGTAGTTTGTCGCTGTTGTAGCTAGACTGTTGGACAAGGTGCTCTAGGATGGGTAGATGAGTATTATTCCACACTAATAACCCTAACCCTAACCCCATCAGATGCCGTGCCTTTTCTGCGAGCGGTACTCCAGGGTTGTCTCTCTTGCGGTCATGTCTATTATTGCATGTAGAGTGTGAATGCGTGCCGTAATGACAGATTAAAGTGTCTAATCCAGTCTGATCCGTGTCCAGTAATAATACTGTATATATAATTAATACTTCAGTCCAGTCTCCTTGACGCTACAGTCCAACGAGTTTGGCTGGGTTCGTAGCCATCATCTGCTCCCACTGCTCGGCCGACAGCCACGACTTTATCGCATGCAGCTCCTCAGTCGTGTTCACCGGCAGCGGCGGGTTCGGGGCGCCGTCTCCGGCCGTGGTGTTGACATGCGGCCAGTCGCTGCCCCAGACGATATTCCCCGGGCCCTGCTGCGCATATGCCTTGACCACCGCCTGCATGCGGTACACGTCATCCGGGGCACGTCGATGCAGCGCCCCGATCTTGACGCTGACCCTGCCAGCCTCCAGAAGACCCAGGAACGCCTCGAACGCGGGCGAACCGGCGTCCTCGGGCGTGGCGCTGCCGTTGTGGTCCGCGACGATGGGCACGCCGGCCAGCTCCTCATCGTGCAGGATGAAGTCGGCCAGCTGCGCCCACATGCTCAGGGGGAGCTGGCTCGAGAGGCTCCATCCGTACCGGGTGACGCCCTCGAGGCGGGCGGCGCGCAGGAGCTGCTCCAGCACCCAGGTCGCGTTGTCCCCGTTGCCGCCGTAGGGACCCGTGGATGCGGATCGAGCGCACGCCGGCGGCGTGGAAGCGGGCGAAGTCGGGGGGCCCAAAGTTCTCCAGGCGGCGCCCGGGCTCCGGGTCGGCGAAGATGGTGCCCCTGAACTGCTTCTCCGGGTACTTCTCCCGGCCCTCGGCGAGCGTCTCCATCAGGTTGTCCGGGCCGTCCTCGATGCTGGCCTGGACTACCATGATGGCATCGGAGAACGTGGCGTCGACCAACGCGCTCAACGGGGCGGCCTCTGGCGTGTAGGAACGGCTCGGCTTGAAGGGGTGCTTGGCGGGGTTGAAGCAGTGAACGTGAAAGTCCCAGGACATGGACGTGGTCTGGCGGCCATCGTCTATTGCCGGGGTGACATTATCGGCTCCCTCCCATAGGCTTCATTGACGGGGCGATGACCGCCGCCAAAACGGACCCCAGGGAGCACGAAAGGGTAATTAAGCCGCGCTTGAGCATAGCTTCTTCCTGGCAGACGCCTGAAAACCGTCAGCAGGTCTCCCAATGTTTTTTTTTTTTCAAGAGCTTGTAAGAGTCGTATAGAGTTATTAGAGTTGACGTGAGGGCTAGCCGAAAGCAGGGAGCATCGTAGGACCGTTGTTCGGGCCCCGGTTCCTCCAACTGCCGCTGTCCCGCGATATCCTCTATATGTACGGAGAATGCTTTCGGACCTAGTCCGGACGGGCCAGCCGACGATCCTCCGATGACGGCGGCGCCATACCACCACGTATGTACCAGTGACCCCCGCATCTTTCCTTGATCTGCTTGAGGGGTGGGTTCTGGGGTTAGCTGCGATAATATTTCGGGGCCATCCGGAGATTTTGCCCAACCTGTGCCGGAGCCTATCCGAACCAGGGTCTTGGGGTTACCCTCCCTATGTCCCGACCAGGCGCTATTCGCTCAAGGTCTTCCGGCGTTTTAACTTGTGTTTGGGAAGCCGAATAAATACATGTATGAAAGCATGTGAACATTTCAATCTCTTGTCTTCCTGAAGTCGTCAAGGGAGTAATGATATTCTTCAACTGATGTCTTCCTAAGCAGACAAAGGCTTTACAGGCAAGCAATGAAAGACCAGAATTGCATTAGTCAACCCATTGTGCAGTCTCTCAGTGCGCATACGACTGCCCTCTAAAGACCATAATGAAGCGTTCTGGTCATTCTACATCATGGTCCCACCCCCAAACACGGAGGAGGGACGGGTGAGCCAGCACTTGTCTTGTCACCCTCCGTGTTCCGCACAACGTTAATTAGTATCAACCGGACCTAAGTCGGGTCCAGCTTAAGTCCGCCAAGTACGGATAATAGAATCGAAAATCCGCCAACGCGGGACCGCTCATAACCAGCGGTTCCGGCACACTGCTTCATGGTCCGACTTTGGAAGTGTGCGTTAATTAATTAATATTGGGCTCAAGCAGCTCATTCTACTCGACCAACCTATCTGTTTCCCCGAGTCCGATTCGCAACCGACTGTATCGCCAGAATCGCCATCGTGCAGGGCGAAAACTGTACGTGGGTTGCAACATGGATTACAAACCGGTTGTACCGGATCGGCCTCTCACCTGGTTCATGACGAGGTGCTCCTCGGGCTTTGGCCTAGCCCTGACCCGAATCGCCGAGAAAAACGGCCACAACGTCATCGCCACCTCACGCAACCCCGCGAGGCACCCGGAGTTGCAGCGCGAGATCGAGAGCGGCGGCGGGCGCTGGCTCGCTCTCGACGTCGACGACCCGGAATCGGGAGAAACGGTCCGGAAGCTCGAGGCCGGCGGCACGGCCATTGACGTCCTTGTCAACAACGCCGGCTGGTCCATCCACGGCCCCGCCGAGAGCTTCACGGAGGAAGAGACGAGGGCGCAGATGGAGACGGTCTTCTTTGGCCCTTAACTCTAATACCCCACTTCCGCACCACCCCCACTTCTGCACCACCCAAAAATCCCGCATTTCTCCTCCTTCATCAACACCACTACCTTTTTCAAACTATTATAACAATTGCTATATATCGCCAAATAACGCCATTTTTTCAGGATACCTTCTTTAACCCATCATGAAGCAATATACTGAAGATGAGCTCCAACGGGCACTTCAAGATATAGATACTACTTGCTCTATCCGCCAGGCAGCTCGTAGATGGGGAATTCCCTATCATACTCTTCGACATCGATTCCACGGCATGCAATCAAAGGATACTGCTTATATTCATATGCAGCGGTTATCCCAGGCCCAAGAGCAATATCTATCTGAATGGGTTCAAATCCAGTATGCCCTAGGCGCTGGCCCTACCCATCAACAACTAAAGGGCCTAGCAGAGCGTATGCTAGGCGATGGGCAGCAGCCCATAGGGAGGAAGTGGATAGGGCGATTCCTGCGGCGAAACCCATCACTTAGGACCAGGCGATCTAGGGCAATAGATGCCCGGCGATGGAAGGCCCATTCTTCCGAGGTTATCCAGGGTTTTTTCCATCTTCTGGTTAATATCCCTGCCATCCAGGGAATCCATCCATCTAACCGATGGAATATGGATGAGACTGGCATTATGGAGGGCAGGGGATCTAATGGGCTAGTGCTGGGCTCTGCAGCATCGCAGCATATCCAGAAAAAGCAGCCAGGATCCCGGGCATGGGTATCTATCATCGAGTGTGTGGCTGCTGATGGGAGGTCCCTATGCCCACTGGTTATATATAAGGGCAAATCAGTCCAGGCCCAGTGGTTCCCATCTAACCTATCTGGATATGAAGGATGGCACTTCACATATACGGATAATGGCTGGACAACTGAGAAGACTGCCCTTGAGTGGCTAAAGAAGGTCTTTATCCCAGGCACTATGCCTAGTGAGCCAGAGGCAGCCAGACTGCTGGTTCTAGATGGGCATTACAGCCATATATCTACTGACTTTATGTGGGAATGCTTCCAGAACAAGATATATCTACTATATCTACCGCCGCACTCCTCTGCTGTCCTCCAGCCACTGGATATATCGGTCTTCAGCCCATTAAAGCACGCCTATCGAAGGGAGGTTGGATATCTAGATGACTGGGTTAGTGATTCAACTGTTGCTGGCAAAAGGGCATTTCTGGCCTGTTATATAAGGGCTAGAGATGCATCTATAACAGCCCAGAACGTTAGAAGTGGCTGGAGGTCAGCTGGACTATGGCCAATATGCATACAGCGACCTCTATCTAACTCGTTAGTAATAAAGGCATCATCCAGCCAGCAGAACAGCCAGCAGACTAACCAGCCTAGCAGCCAGCAGTGGGGTGAATCCGTATCTATCGTCCCATGGTCAACACCTCGTCGATCTGCTGAACTACGGCATCAACTACGCCAGTTAACCCAGCTGGCAGAGGATGGGCTAGATACCCATACTATTCGTCACCTATCTAGAAAGGTGCAAAAGGGGTATGATGAACAGGCATCTAGAAGGGCACTTCTAGAGCAGAAGGTCCACCAGCTGGAGGGCCAGTTGGATGATATACGGCAGGGCAAGAGAAAGAAGGTCCGTCTATCGCCTAACAGCACCTTCGCCACTATTTGGGACATCCAGCGGGCGCAAAGTCCGGATATCGGCGATATGGATAGTCCGGATGAATCCAGTGCATCCGAATTATCTAGCGAGGCCGAAAGTTGCATATGGGTGGGCGGCAGAGGTGGTGAAATAAGTGGTGATAGTGGTGGTGGTGATGGTGATGATGGTGGTGCAGAAGTGGGGGTGGTGCAGAAGTAGGGGGGTTGAGTTATCGGCTGATGAGAGCGGTGACCCCTTTCATGAGGGAGAGGAGGACCGGCATCATCGTGAACGTCAGCTCCGGGGCAGGCCTGGAGGGCAGAGAGTCGATGGGCATCTACGCGGCTGCCAAAGCGGGCATGGACGGCAAGTAGCACCACCGAGAGCCCCCAAAAACAACCGCCCTGCACCGACTGATTCCCGATGATGAAAATACAGGTGTTAGCAAAGTCCTCGCCAAAGAAATCGCCCCGTTTGGCGTCCGCGTGTTGACGGTTGCGCTCGGCTCCTTCGACACGAACATGGGGCCGACGGTGAGAATGGCGAGCAGACCGACGCCCCTCGACTACGAAGGCAGCGCGCTGGAGAAAGTGGTCGGGGTGATGGCGGCGTCGGCCGCCGAGGGGTTCCCCGCCGACGGCGACCATCTCAAAGCGGCGCAGGTGATGTACGAAGTGATCACAGGAACCGGCGTAGGAGAGGGGAAGGAGGCGGAGAGAGTGCTCCCGCTCGGCAGGGACATGGCGAAGAGGGTGTACGACGTGGTCGAAGGCTGGCAAAGAACGATGAGGATATTCGGGGACGTATGCAACAGTGTGTTTCTCGAGAAGTGAAATCCAGTGGCAACTGATCAACAACAACAACAACAACAACAACAACAACAGTTTTGATTGAACGGGCCATCGTCATGATGAAACCATCAAGTGTTGGGAAGAAAAAAAAAACCTCAATGTTTGGCTTAGTTTCAAATCGTATCTGGTGACTAAAAGATGTAGAACGCGGATGAATCAATTCTGTAGCTGGCAAGTATGGAACATGTAGAGTCAATGGCGGAGCGGCGGCTATCAACCACTCTGTAATTATCTAATAATGAATCAGGTATATTATGTGCCTTAAAGTGCCCGAAGGCCTGTTGTGTTGATATGAGCAACGCCAAGAGGATGATGCATTCCGGCCAAAGCCCCTGAGTATTATTGATCAACGATAAACCATGGTTTATCACTGAGTGCAACGCTGATAGGGAGAGAGAGCCTGTGAACTAAATCCGAGCCTCCGACAACCCACATCTCCCTACCGAACGCTCCCCGCATGAGCTGCCCTGGTAAAAGTGGTGAGTGTGCGTCAGCGAGAGGGGCCGATGAAACCCCCACCGCACGACTGCTTCTTGTGTCATGCCATGGTTTATCGTATAAGGAAGTTGTCGTTGCACCATTATCGAGATGGAAGAATGTTCCATGCTCGTTGCTTCGTATAAATCTAGTCGAAGTCGGACAACTTGCGTGTGCCCTGTGGGTTATATTAAAGCTTGCAGAGTGTGCTGCTGAATGCGCAAGCCATTTTTAAACTATTTCCACAATTCCCCTCAAACCCCGCACGAATACATACATACTGGTCGGTTAAACAAAGATGAGTACGACGGACGGCACACTAGTGGTGGGAGTTGACGTGGGAGGTAAGCAACCGTCAAGACACCGAGTTCGTCTGATATTACAAACATAAGCGCTGTGTGTGTCAACTGTAATCGTCTCCAGGTACCAATACAGACAGTGTCCTGCTGGATGTATCAGAATCAGGCACAGATGCCGTTGTTGCGTCTCACAAAGCGCCGACCACCTCCAACGTGACGCTCTCCGTCCGGGCCACGTTGAGAGCCCTGCTCGATAAGTCGACCGCGGACCCTGCCCGCATCACCGCACTCGCCATCGGGACGACGCACTTCCTCAACGCCATCGTCGAAAGAGACACGTCCCGCGTTGAAAAGGTAGCCGTCCTGCGCCTGGCCTCTCACAACTTTTCCACCGGGACCCCGCCCTTCGCAGACTGGCCCTCGCCCCTGAAGCGCATCGTCAACGGGCACTCGGCCATCATCCCCGGAGGCTGCAACATCGACGGCACGCTCATCGGCCCGGTCGACGAAGAGGCCGTCAGGGAGCAGGCGAGGCAGATCAGAGCCAAGGGCCTCGGGAACGTCGCCGTCGTCGGTATCGGCTGTAACACCGACAAGGACCACCGCCAGGAGGACGAGGTCGAGGCGATCCTGCGCAGCGAGCTGGGCCAAGATGTCAACATCATCCTCTCGCACGACATCGCCGGGGCCGGCCTCCTGGCCCGCGAGAACGCGACGATACTCAACGCCTCGATCCTCAACTTTGCGCAGCGCACCATCAGGGCCTTCATCGGCGCCATGCGCCGCATCGGCCTCCGGTGCCCCCTGTACCTCACTTCCAACGCGGGCCACCTGCTGACCTTCTCCGAGGCCATGCGAGCCCCCATCAGCGTCTTTTCGTCCGGCGCCACGAACTCCATCCGGGGCGCCGCGTTCCTTGCCAGAGACTCGATCGGCAAGCCCGGCAGCATCGTGGTCGACATCGGCGGCACGACGTCTGACGTGGGATACCTCCTCAGCAACGGCTACCCCAGGCTGTCCAAGAGCTACACGGCTTTGGCCGGCGTCAAGGTCAACCTGGAGATGCCCTCTGTGGAGAGCATCGGCCTCGGAGGGGGGTCGATCCTGCGCGGCGGCGAGGAGGACGGTTCGGTGGCCGTCGGACCCGACAGCGTGGGCCACCATCTCGTCACCAAGGCCCTCTGCTTCGGAGGCGACGTGGCGACCGCGACTGATGTTGCCGTGGCATCCGGGGCCGCTATCGGCAACACCGCCGTGTCCCTGGCGGCCGACGTCGTCGACAAGGGCAAGGCCAGGATCCGGAAGATGCTGGAGGCGGTCATCGACCGCGCCAAGCTGTCCCCCGAGCCGTGCGCCGTCATCCTCGTCGGGGGCGGCTCGGTCCTCTGCCCCGCCGAGCTCTCCGGCGTCAGCAAGGTCGTGGTGCCGGAGCACGCGGGCGTCGCCAACGCCATCGGCGCGTCCATCGCGAGGATCTACGGCTCGGCGGAGGCCATAATCCACGGCCCGGATATCCAGGGCGGCGTCGCGGACGTGAAGGCGCGGGCGATCCGGGACGCGGTGGCCAGGGGCGGAGACGACGGGTCCGTGACCGTCCTCCACGAGGAGGTCGCCGGGGTCCCCTACGTGCAGAACCAGACCTCCATCAAGGTCGAGGTCGCACTGCCGGCCGACCACGGGCGGGTCTATTCCGAGATGGTCAAGACTGCCGCGCCGGACGGGCTCGTCGATGAGGAGATGTTTGAAGAGACCAAGGGGCACGACGCGCCGGCTGCCCCGGAGGACGGCCCGGAAGACGAAGGGGTGGACCTCGAGAGCTACGAGCCGGCGGTGGACTCGGACGGCGTGTGGACGCTGTCCGAGACGGACCTCCGCTTCCTGTCCGTCGGCTGCTACATCCTCGGATGCGGCGGCGGCGGGTCCCCGTACGCGCCGTATCTCGAGCTGAAACAGCTCCTGGCCGAGGGGGAGTCGATGAGGATCGTCCGCATAGAGGACCTCGAGGACGACGAGATGATGCCGCCCGTCGCCAGCGTCGGCACGCCGGCGGTGAGCATCGAGCGCCCCGGGGGGCACGGGGTGTGGCACGCCATGCGTGAGATGGAGAAGGAGATGGGGACCAAGTTTGAGAAGCTGATCGTCACCGAGATCGGGGGCGCAAACGGCGTCGCCACGTTGATCTGGGGAAGCTCGAGGTACTACGACATCCCGACGGTCGATGGCGACATGATGGGTAACGACACTTCTTCCTCTCTCTCTCTTCTGATGACACGACACGTTTTTTTTTTTTTTTTTTTGCTGACACGAGCCACTGTTGCTAGGACGGGCGTACCCGCAGTTCGAGATGGTGTCGCAGTACATACACGCCAAGTCCATCAACGAGCTCCTCCCCGTGACGCTCTGCAGCGGCACCGGGCACAACGTCGTCATCCCGGCCACGCAGACGGACGAGACCTCGGCGGGGGTCGCCATCCGGGACGCGTGCGTCGCGATGGGCTCCGCGGCCGGGGCCTCGGGCCGCCCCATCCCCGGGAGGCTCATGCGCGAGGTCGGCATCCCCAACACGTACTCGCTGGCCTGGCGCCTCGGGCGCGCCGTCGCCCAGGCGCAGCGGGCCGGCGCCGTCTCGACCGTGACGAGGGACGTCGTCGAGGCGGCCGGCGGGCCCGGCAGCGCCAGGGTGCTGTTCCAGGGCAAGATCCGCGGCGTCGAGAGCACGCTGACCGCCACGGCGCACAGCCTGGGCAGGGTGACGGTGGAGAGGCTCGGCGAGGGCGAGATGGAGACGGAGGCGGACAGCGTCGGGGAGGGGCTGAAGGAGGTCGTGGTCCCTTTCATGAACGAAAACCTGGGCGTCCTGGGCAAGTCGGAGGATGGAGAGGAGACAGTAAGTATTAACCAACCTTCCTCTACTTGGTATGGGTGTTCTTTTGGACTGATGATGTTTGTCCCTTCCCGTAGACTCTCGCTACCGTCCCCGATCTGATATTCCTTCTGGACGCCTCCACAGGAGAGGCCATCGGCGTCCAGGAGTACAGATACGGACTGAAGGTCGCGGTCATGGTCATGGCGGGGCACCCTCTCTGGGCGACGGAGCGGGCTCTCGAGATCGCGGGCCCCAAAGTCTTCGGCCTGCCCCTCGACTACAAGTCGACGCTCAAGTACACGAAGCCCGTGAGCGTCATCGACGAGTTCCGGCGCTGAAACACTGATCAAAGCAAGCGGGGAGGAGCTGCAGAGGACGCCGAAAGGAAGCGGTGAGCGGTCTCGGATGATGTTTTTTTTTTTTTTTTTGCAGAAAAAGGCACAAACAAATTCCAACAGGACGCTGCGGGAGGCTAGCAAAAAGCCATGCCCCTGCGTATTTGTGTACATCTACATACACACTAGGAAAACCCCTTGGACTGTTTTATATCGCGTAGGGTCAACTGTACTTACATGGGGGGCATAATTGCGGAATGCATCAATCTTCGGCACAGAGCCGTTCTTGGTTTTTCTCATTCCTCTGGCACGTGTGGCTGGTTCAACCAGTCTACATCTGCTATGCCGCCGATAAAGTCCGGATCCCAACCGGCAAAAGTGTCGTTCTTATAACCCCCCCAGTAGGCCGCCTCGCTGTCGAGCAAGCTCATCGGGTCCCAGATGCTCTGCTCCAGGCCTGCCAACTTTGAGCCCGGCGGCCTCGCCTGCAGCCTCTCCTGCCCGGGTGCCGCGGGGGGCGGCAGATCGGCGACGACTTGCGTCTCGACCGGGTTCGGCGGCGGCGGCGGCGGTGGCGGCTGCGGCTGCTGGTCATGGGGCGCGTGGGGTGCTCTGCCGTCGGCGCCGCCCCGGTCCGGGTGTCTGGTCCTGGCCGGCGACTGCTGCTGCTGCTGCTGCTGCTGTTGTTGTTGCTGTTGCTGCGCCGGGTTGAAGGCGCTCCTGACCTTCTGCCTGGCGTCCCCGGCTAGCTTCCACGACGCGGACATCTCCTCCAGGGCGCCGTCGAGGAAGGGCAGCAGGGTGTCCTTCATCGTCGTCGGCGGCGGCGGGTTGCCCTGGCGCCGCGTCGTGGCCAGCACGGCGTTGGTCGCGACGATGGTGGCGCCGACGAAGTTCAGCGGGGTGTTGCCGAGGGTGTGCTGGGCCCGGAAGCGCTGCAGGACGTCGACTATGGTCTGCGCCGACGACTGGCATATCTCGAACGACTTGACGATCGGGTTGGCCGGGTCCTTGGCCTCCCCGTCCGGGACCGCGGGTATCTGCCGGACGGAGGTGATGAAGGGCAGGTTCAGGCAGATACGAGTGCTGTGATAGAAGGTGCTGCGGCAGGGCTTCAGTGAATTGTCACCAGAGACGGACATGACGGCGCGCTCCCACGAGAGAAGAGGAACCCGTACGGCGACGGATGGGGGGGGGGGACTGAGTAACGTACTGCAAGCAGGCCAGGTGCGTTTGAAGCACATCTTTGTTGGTGAACCACTTCTTCCACCTCATCTCGCCCGGCAGCGCTTCGTGCCACGCGACCAGCCGGGCGTTGAGCTTATTCAGGGAGACCTCGTTCCACCTCCGGGCCGAGGGGTCCTTCATCTTTCTTGGGGCGAAGGTCTTGGACAGCATGTCGTGGACTATCCGGCCCAGGTCGACCAGCTGGTAGAACAAGGACGTCAGTCTTGGGCCGGCCGGTTGCGCGGTCTGCAGGAAGCCGAGGTCATGGGCCTGCAGCCAGTTCTCCCAAATCGGGGGATCGAGTCTTGTAATGTTCCATCAGCGCGATTGCTCTTTTCTTTCTTTTTTCTTCTTTTTTTCTTCTTTTTTCGTTCCCCCCTTTTTTTTTTTTCTTCTTCTTTCTTTTACTTTTCCCGAGTTTGTCTGCTGGCTAGGGAGGGAGAGGGAGGGCTCACGGTAAGGGTTCGCTGATGTTGACGTCCGCATCATTTTCGTACATGAACGTCGGGCGACCTAGGAAAAGACTGAACATTCTGAAGCTGCTGCGTCAGGGCGAGAAACAAATCACCGTTTTCCCCTCCAAAGAAAAAAAAAAAAAAACCCCGCTTCCCGGAACTCACTTGTCTGATAGAAAAGAGCCCCAATAGACACGCCGTCGGAACTCGTTGTTGAAGGGGAAAGGGTTCGACAGGCTCGGCTTGATATCAGGACCACAATGCGCAAGGTCTCTCTGCAGCCCGAGGTCCTGACACATCCTGTAGGCTATCCCTGGTAGAGGGGGTCAGACCATCGTTCGTGTGAAGAGGCTTTTTTCTCGCGTGGTAATCAATAATAGTACCTGTATACACCCAGCACTTGGACATGTTGCCCACGCCGGTCTCCCAGAAGGCAAGGCAGAGGAAGGCCTGGACCGACGTCGGTCTCGAGACGCCGAACTCGCTCGTCATCAATATCGACTGCGCAGCGTCCGCAAAACAGGAAGCCTTGGCCCTGACCTCCGGGTCCCTCGACATGAGGGCGCCGATGGCGGCTATGCTGTAGATCAGGGGCGGCGAGCAGTAGGCGCCGTTGTCGGGGTTCGCCTCGTAGTCTTGGATGAAGGCTTCCCTGTCGATGAACATGGCCAACGGGTACTGCCAGTGAAAGAAGAGGCCGACGCAGAGGCGCATGGTCCGGTTGACCAGGTTGTCCCTGTTCTCGTGGAAGCACGGCGACTTGGGGACCGCGGACGAGCTGGTGGGATACACCGGGCTGCTGGCTTCATTTTGGTAAATGCTCGTCGGCCCGTGATAGATTAGCGAACCTGACGAGGCGAAGGTCAGGCGTCATCGGTCGGCAGGACAGGCAAAGGGTAGGGAAAGGGGCCTTGGCTTACCGTCAGTCATCTCCTGGAACGAGGCCTTCGTCATCGCCTCACTCAGCGCGATCTCGTCCGCCAGGGGCAGGCCGGAGAAGGAGGGCACGTAGTCCTGGTCGTCCAGCTCGTCCAGCATCCGGTTGCGCTCATCCCTGTCCGCGCTCTTGAGCCTGCCCAGGAGGCCCTCGAGGGACGCGACGCGGGACTCGAGCGTGGCGACATACTCGCGCGACACGGGCGGCCGCTTGAAGTCGCTCTCCCGGAACTCACACTTGACCAACGCGGTGGAACAGTTGGAACACGGGAGCACACGAGAGCAGCGGATCTGTTTTCCCCACCCCGCGCGGTCAGTTAGGCAATGGTCTCCGGCGGCGAGGGCATTCAATGGTCCAGCCAGCGCCTGCTGGCGATGTCGGGAGTCGTGGGGGGGAAGGCGAGGGGAGGACTGTGGGAAATCGAGGCATTGATTCACCTTTCTCTGCTGACATCGCTTGCATCTTGCGTATCATTCATCAGATCTGCCCTGGCCTCGCAAGTTTTCTTTTCAGGGTTGGGTTGGGAGACGCACGAGATTCGCTTGGCATCGCTTTTCTGCATGTTTTTGTCACCATGAAGGGGGGAGAGTCCGTCGGGATGTGTTTCTTCTGCGTCGACGAAAAGGCAGAAGAGGAAACACAGATAGTATAGCGCGTCCAATTGTGGGACGCAGATCTTCGCGGTCACATGACTTCACGATCTGACACCTCCCCCTGTTTCGTCTCATGAACAGCGTTGTATTGTTAGTTGTGCAGTTATTGCCAATACGAAAGGGGTCCGAGGACCCTGTTACCACCACGGGGCGGCAGATCCGGTTCATGTTGGCTCTTTATAGGAAGAGAACGCGACTTTGCTATTCGGAATGAACTAACTATTTACGTATCCTGGGCCATACTCCTCTGAAGGCGGGTGTTTGAACAACCTTGGTCTTCTCGGGGCCACGATGTTGGGGGGCTTGTCGATGGTGGTTATCAGAGACTCACCGGGGGGACGGTCACATACATAGTATTGGAACCATCAACGCAACCAAGTAGCCACAGTTGATCATCCATGACTGTGATTCCAGCTCTTGTGAAGCACAAGTCCACAACCAAGTGTGCAATGATAAAAACGTAGCCACTCGTGTACTTATAAACCATGCACATCCGCAGCATTGATTGCACCCTGGCCGGAAACACCCGAAACGCCCCCCCCCCCAAAGACCGACCAACATATGCATCCATATGCAGCCCTCTTCGTCCGGGGTTCGAGCCTTATCGAGACAAAGATATCCACCCATTCATATGTATATAGTACATGGTATAAAACATGTCCCCCCCCCCCCCGATCACGGAGGTCCAGCGTCGTTGCTTGACACCACGAATCCTCACCCCGCCTTGCGGTTGCAACGCCGAGCATCCGGCCGAGGGGGTTCACCCCGCGTCTTGACGCCTATCCAAGCTCTCGTAGCTATCGAGAGATGATGCAACCTAACCGCTCCCGCTCCTCTCGGAAATAGTGCCGCAGGAGCCTCGAGGACATCCGGAGGACGATAAAGGACCACGCCGTCGCCAACCCGGACCAGTGAGCGCATCTTCTGCAGCGGCTGGATGCACTTCATGACGCCCGAGGGCCCCCTGGCCTCGCTGATCGACGACCTGGACCCGCGCCCCGTGCTGATCACGGCCAAGGAACTGCACTCGACCTGGGCGAACACGGCCGCCCTGGAGGAGTTCTGGGGCTGGACGACGACGAGCCCGACCCGCCCGGCGGCGAGATCGCGCGCGACCCGGAGACCGGGCGCCCCTCGGGCCTGCTCTCCGAGGCAGGCCAGCAGGAAGTTCGTGCCCCTGTACATGGCGAGGGTGTCGACGGCGGAGGACCGCGTCTCGGCCATCAAGACGGCCGTCGACGACTACACCAGCGCGGGCTTCACGGGCCTCGTCGACATGGCCATGGAGGAGGACGGCTGGGACGCGCTGCAGGAGTACAGGCGGCGGGAGAGGGCGGCGGGCCGCCGGATCCCCGCGCGCATCGCCGCCTACTGGCTCATTCTGCCGAGGGACGACGACGGCGAGAACGTGAGGCAGGTCGAGCGGGCGGCCGAGCTCGCGCTGCACGCCATCGGCGACCGGGCCGTGGCCGACGCCATCGACGTGCTCGAGAAGCACGTCGGGCCGGAGCGCCGCCCGCGCATCGAGCACCTCGAGCTCAACACGGCGGAGGACGCGCGGCGCCTGGGCCGCCTCGGCATCACGGCGTCCGTCCAGCCCGTGCACGCCGACCCGGCCATCCCGCGCGCGTGGCCGTGGCTCCTCGGCGAGCGCCGGTGCGGGCGCGCCTTCGCCTACAGCGAGTTCGCGGACGGCGGCGCCACCGTGGCCATCGGCTCCGACGCGCCGACGGCGCCGCACCGGATCGCGAGCAACCTCTACGTCGCGACGACGCGGCGGTCCGCGCGGGAGCCGGGGCTGGACGCCGCGGTCAACCCGCGCTTCCCGCTGTCGCTGTGCGACGTCCTCGCCGGCGCGACGGAGGGCGCGGCGAGGAGCTGCTTCCTGGACGGCCGCGTCGGGTCTCTGGATCCCGGGAAGAGGGCGGACCTGGCCGTGCTGGACATGCGGTGGGAGCCCGAGGAGGCGCTCCGGACGAGCGTTCTGGAGGCGTGGTTCGACGGGGAGCAGGTCTACCCTTTCGGGGAGTGATTCTGGCGGGAGGGGAACAACGGAAGCCATGGCCGTTCTTTTTTTGGGGGGCTACTGGACGCAAATCCTCAAGACGAGCAAACGAGATGTTTATAGCTGAGATGAAAGCGTGTTTTTTTATGAAATTGTTGAAACAAATGTGCTGCCATAGAAGGCGCCTCCACCATGCCCATCCATCCTGTCTCGTCTAGATGCTATCTCTGTGTTTTCTTTCTTTTCCGGAACTACCACTCCCTCTCCTGCTCACAGCGTCCAAGCAAGCCCCAGTTGAAGGAACACCGCGGCAACCGCACCCAACACCGCGGTCGCGGGCGGATGCCGCGGAAGGCTGGACGCGGCGTTCTTGGACTGGCCCCCCGGCCTTTTGGCTGCCGCCGGCACGCTCTGGTTGAAGGACGCGTACGTCCTCTGGATGTCGCGCTGGAGCTGCGCAATGGAATCCTTGCCGCGGTAGGAGCTCCAGTCGTGGTTCAGCAGAGCTAGAGAAGAAGAAAAAAATTCAAGCAAAAAAAGTCAGATGATCCGTCTTCTTTCTCGTCAATATCGGGGGAGGTGTTTTGATGGCTTACCCCAAGTCTCGTCCTTGTCCTGCACGCCCTCGCGGGTGTAGTAGCTCCCGCCCAGGACCCAGACCATCCAGCCGATCTGCCTGTCGACCATGAAGTCCATGAGGCACCGACGGAACTTGTCGCGGTACATGGCGCTCCCGTCGGTCTGGTCGTGCCCCCACTCGGACATGACGAGCGGGGCGCGGTTGGAGCCGGGCGCGTCGACGGTCATGGCGTCGGAGCCGAAGGCGTCGAGGATGTCGCGGTAGCCGGCGCAGGCGTCGTCAACGAGGCCCTGGTCGTACTGGTGCTGCTCGTAGACGAACTTGTCGCGGAAGGGCAGCTCGGCGAGGTCGAAGGCGAAGCCGGGCTCGCTGCCGAAGCGGCCCTGGACGGGCGCCGAGATGTCAAAGTCGAAGATGCGGCCGCTGAAGAAGACGAGCACGTCCGGGTTGGCGGCGTGGACGGCGCCGGCGGCCTGCACCATGCGCGTCTTCCACGTCGTCCACGTCGTGTTCTCCAGGCTGACCGGGGGGTCCCCGGAGAAGGGGTCGCGCAGCTCGTTGCGCAGGCCCATGCTGGAGAAGGTCGGCCACCTGGCGGCTTTGCCCTGCGACGCGGGACGGACGGGTTAGTGTTCGATGCGGGGTGGAGAGTGTCAGTATTTTGATGCGGAATAAGGGGAGGAGGAGGAGGAGGAGGAGGAGGAGGAGGGGGCGATACGAACGTGCTCCGCCATGAAGGCCAGACTACGGACCCAGTTGGACGTGTTGAAGTTGGTGTCGCCGAACCAGCCGTTGCCGTCGTACGGGTTGCAGCACCACCCGGCCTTGGATACGTGGTTGTCGAGGTGGAGGTAGATGTTCTGGCGGCCGAGCTCGGCGGCGACGGCGTCCCAGACCTCGAGCCTCCTGGTCGTCCCGCTGAAGCCGGGGTTGTTCTTGATGATGCGCCGCATCACGGCGGTGCCGTTCTCCGGGCCGAGGGCGCCCCTGAGGGCCGTCTCGAGGGTGGCGTCGCCGCCGCCCTCGACGATGTCGTCCACCATCTCGCTGGCGAAGGTCATGCGGACCGAGTTGAAGCCCGTCTCGGCGACCCGCCTGACGATGGCCTCGACGGACTGGTACTGCAGGCCCTCGGGGATCATGGTGCGCTCGTGGCCGGCCCAGTTGACGCCGACCATGGCGACGGTCGCGTTCCGGGCGTCGACGATGTGCCGGTCCCTGACGGACAGCGGCAGGGGCTGGAGGTCCCGGCGCGGGAGGGACGCGACGGAGGCGGCGGGGAGGGCTAGCGCGGCCAGGAGCGCCCACGGCCCTGATGGCGGGCGCATTGCGAGTTGACTGGGGGTTAGACAGACAGACAGACAGGCACACACACACACACACACACAGAGAGAGAGAGAGATAGGTCTGTTGATGAAGGCCCTTTGAAAGAAATTCGACGATGCAGGGTTCAGGATGGGCTGCACCTCCTGGGAGAAGGACTGACACGAAGGGGGGGGGGGGGAGGGAAAGACTAAGCTTGTTTAAATTTAAGATGTCTTCACCTCCTGACGAACCCCCCCCTCCTTCTCCCTCCGCTTGGGCCGCGTCCATCCGGGAACTCGCTCGGAGGCGACCGAGAACCTGGTTGCACATGCAGCCGAGAAGCATCGTCTGATGGGCTGGCGTGTTTCGTCGACGATGGCACCGGAGCCGTATCAGCGCGTGGGCGGACCGTGCCCGGAGGCCAGAGTTGTGTGGTAGGTTAGCAGGTATTACGGTGTGATTCGGATCCAGCTTCGGGTCGGTGTTGTTGCAAAAGATGTGGTTGTCCAGCAAGGTCGGGGGTCCGGTCCGTCATCAAGGTCACGCTTTGTGGTGACCTGGCTTGTTATTGAGTTGTACACGGGAGGGGTTGCCCGTAGGAGAGTGCATCAAAAGGTTGATTCGAGCCACAAGAGTTGCGAAAGCTTGACAAGCCCTGACGCAGCGGTAACAAATGGTCAAGTCTGGGAGGGAGAGAGAGAGAGAGAGAGACAGAGAGAGAGAGAGAGAGAGAGAGAGAGAGAGAGAGAGAGAGAGAGAGAGAGAGAGAGATACGAGAACCCCGTAACGCTTCGATTTGGGACGGTATGCTCCATCACCCTCTCGGTTCAGGGTCATTGGCCAGAGGGAAAGTAAATCGATGTGTATGACCGGCTTCATGGGACGCAGTAGACAACAGCAGATGGACGGGTAACAGTCCCATATGTTCATTATGAAAAATAATAAGATAAATACAGGAAAGGGTTTACGTCCTCAACACGAGACGGTAGGGGGGTACCCTGTCGGGGACCTCACCCCACCCCCCTCTTCTACTTCATATTCAAGAGCAGGTGGCGGATGCCGGCGTAGGTCTCCTCGCCGGTGGGGACGATCTGGTTGGCGGGCAGGATGAAGCCGTAGGCGCCGCGGTCGCGGAGCTCCTGGGTGAAGACGTAGTCGGCCTTGACGACGTCCTGGACGTAGTCGACGCTGCTGCCGGTGGCCTTGTAGATGGTGGAGCAGATGGGGCCGTACTGGTAGGCGGTGCCGTGGACGGCCTTGATGGCGGCGACGGCGCCCCGGGCGAGGGCCTGCAGCTCGGCGTTCTTGGCGGTGACGGCGGAGCACGAGTAGCCGTAGGGCGTCATGAAGAGCTGAGAATAGCTATGGAGGTCCATGTACAGCTTCACGTTCTGCGCCTTCTTCGTCGCGGTCATCCAGGCCGAGAGGGCGGCGGTCTCGGGGGCGTCGCCCTGGGTGACGCCCTTGAAGTCCTCGGCGCACGGGTTGGTGGAGGCGCCGCCGGTGACGGACCACTGGAAGGGCCAGTTGCGGTTGATGTCGTGGCCGATGCAGTTGCTGCCGGCGGTGGTCTGGCGGTTCTTGCGCCAGAGGCGGTCGTTCGTCTGGGTGTAGATGAAGCCTGGGAGATGGATGAGCAAGTCTTTCTTTCTGTCGTGGTGTTTGTTTTTTTTTGGGGGGGGGGATCTTTTATCATGAGAAAATCATCAAGGAAACTTACCGTCGGGGTTCACAACGGGAAAGATGTAAAAGTCGTACTTGTCGACGAAGCCCTTGATCTCGGCATCCGTCGAGTACTTGCTCAGGAGGTTCCAGGCGACGTACTCGTTGGTCATGGTGGTGATCCATTCGCGGGCGTGGACGGTGCCGTGCAGGACGACGGCGGGCTTGGTGCCCTTGGTGGCGCCGTGGATGTGGATGCCGGTGATGGCGTTGCCCTGCAGCGACTTGCCCGAGGTGACGATGGCGGCGTTGGCCGGGTAGGACGCGACGAGGTCGTTGAGGAACTTGAGGTGGTCGGCGTAGGCGTGGTACGAGTTGAACCAGGTGGCGTTGGCGGAGCCGACTGCGAGCGGAGGTCTGTCAGTACTTCATCATTTGATCAGACGGGGAGGACGTCTGCGGTGTGTGTGTATGTGTGTGTGTATGTGTGTGTGTGTGTGTGTGTGTGTGTGTGTGTGTGTGTGTGTGTGTATATGTATAATATGTATGCGCGCATTCTCTCTCTCAGACGGGGATGACATTCTGCGCGTACCGGCATAGACGGAGAACATGGACTCCTCGGCGATGGAGGTGCCGAGGTCCTCGTGCATGGTTGTGACGTTCATGCCGGCCGTCTCGGCCTCGAAGGCGGCCACGGCGGCGGCGGGGACGACGATGTCGGCAAAGGCCCCGGCCCTCGGGGCGCCCTTCCAGGTGTTGAGCTGGAGCTTGTCGACGACGCCGTTGACCCTGTCGACCTCGTCTCCGACCGACACGCGGAAGACCTTTGTGCCGTCGTAGCTCACGGGCTCGGGGCTCTCGAACGCGACGGAGGCTGCGGAGGCGGCGGCCGCGAGGGCGGACAGCGTGGCGATGGACTTCATCGTGGGGCGTAAGGGCGGGGGGACCAAGGAAGGGGAGGAAGCTTGAGGAGTGGTCAACGAGGGTGCAGAGGGGAGATGGCCATCATCGGCCCTGGGCGGACGGCGCCGGTATATGTATGACGACGTTTCGCGAGCGAAGGGAAGGGGACGAGGGTGGACGGGACGAGAGGAGGGGGGGTTTGATCGCTTAGAGTGTTCTCCAAGGGTTCTTTGGCAGATGCAAAATGCCACGCAGGACGGGCGAATGGATGAATGGATGGCGAGGGGATCGGATCGTCGGACACGATCTGGGCGGGCTCTTCTCTAACAACCTTCCCGTTTGGTCCCTGCGGCCCGCGGCCATGTGCGTGTTTGTCAGTCCCATTCCACGGTCCGGGATATCTCTGTTTCTCTCCCACCCCCTCCCCTTCCTCCAGGTGCCAGGTGAGCTGATGGATAAGAAAAAAGACCTGCCCGATCGAACCAAGAGGCGATGCGGGCTTGGCTGCACAAAAGTTCCGCTGCAAATCCACAAGCTGTGCGACCCTGGCCAGCAGCCCGCAGTCTCTTGTCGGCTGTTCTCGGAAGGGGAAAGGTGAACGATCAAGAGCTTAGAGAAAACATAGCAACCGAGGGACCAACCAACCCTCTCTGGTGATGGGCCTGCGGCTGGCTTCTGCGTTGAAATGGCGCACCCGTGCCTGGTTTGGGATGTCCTTCAGGGCTCGCCTGGAAGGGAGGGGGGAATGGACGGACCCCTGGAGAAGAGGAAAGTTAAACAGTATTAAACCCCGAGGGGAAAATGGGGTGTGCGTCGGACCAGGGGATATCGAATCATCAGACAGACAGACGCACACGGTGTTTCTTTTTCCACAGCTTTTCACCGCTGACGGGACGAAGAGGGGGCCATATGGACGGACAATCAGACCGAAACAGATCGACGGGCCTTTTGTGCCTCGTCGGACGTCACGCCTGGATTAAGCAAGTCGCCAAAAGTCGAGATAATTACTGACTTGTATTCCGTTGGTCTAGCAGAGGACGATGTCACCTTGGACTCCAGCACACACACACACACACACACACACACACACACACACACACACACACACACACACACCGCCCCCCCACGGATACCAGGGCGGGGGGAGAGAGTCTTGGAGAGATCCAGGAGGTCGAGTGCCGAATCGCGCGCAGCCGACCTGCCGGAACTGGGGTTAGCGCAGCGGTTAGAAGAGAAGAAGGGCCAGGTTGGCGGTCGCGGACTGGACTGGACTGGACTGGACTAGGCTGGCCAGGCACCCAGGTTCCCCTGTGCCGCCCTACGCATCTCATGAGCTTGTCTCCTGCATCGAGAGCATTGAGGCCTTGATTCGACACAATCCTGTGTTCTGTGTTGTTTGTGCTGGATGCAGCGAGCCCGAGAGAGCCAAGATCAGCTATAACGTCGAGGATGAGTGAGGGGAGCTAACACTATTATTACAAGACAAGCTGCTAGGTATTAATGCCAGCCAGGATGGGGGAGTTGATTGGTTCATTGGCGGCATGGTCCATTTAAGTTTAAAACGTTTATTTTGGCTTGCCATGACTGACTCACACACTCAAATACAGGCACAGACACACGGAGGACGGGCACCACCTCGTCAATTCTCTTCCAGAACATGGCAGCAGGGGTCATGTCGACTTTGGGCGCATCATCGTAGCCAGAGACCATGAATCAGACCTCGGGGTGTAATAGACATAAAAACTGTGACGGGATAGACAATAGACCGAATGTCGAGGCGGATGATTCCACACAGGCTGCGAGAGGCACTAACTATAACTATTAAACGTTGGAACAAGTCCCGATTTACCTGCCAATAATTACTTAACTATCGCGCGGTGGCACTTGAGTTACGCTGAGCTGGGTGGGACATGTTCATCTCTTCTACTACTCCTTTAACCAAAAGAGGCCGCTTGCCATCATAGCCGTACTCGTCCGATGGTCGAAAGAAACATTAAAACAGTCTGCACAACGTTTCTTCCGCGCTGAACCGCCCCCCACCTCGAACCTTTGTTGCGCTGATGGTGTCCGTCGGGTCTTACACTGCAAACATATACATGATACCCTCCATCCAGAGCCTGGTTATCTCTATACTGAGCAATACATACAGACAAAGATATATATATATATATATATATATGTATAAAAATAAAATAAAAAAACACCTTGCCTATCCATCTCGTCCCTTCCGCAGCCGCTGAATGGTCACGTCAAACTCCTCCGGGTCCCGACCGATGATGTCCCTCAGCGTGTCCGTCACGACGGCCGTCTCCCCGGCCTCGATGGCCCGCCACGCCGTCGCCCACGTCCGCGCCTTGTCCGCCGACCCGAACCGCGCGAGCACCTGCGGCAGCCGGGCGTACTCGTCCACGCTCACTCTCGCGATCCGCACCCCCGGCCGCCCGGACGCCCGCCCCAGCGCCGCCACCGTCTCGCCGAGCGACCACGCCCGCGGGCCCGTCAGGAGCACCTTGCCGTTGACGTACGGGAAGTGGTCCGGGTCCCACGAGTACTGCGCGATCAGCTTGGCCGTCGCCTCGCCCAGCTCCGACCGCTTCACCCAGGCGACGCCCGGCCCGGACCCGTCGTGGGGAATGAGGACCTCGTCGCTCCCCGCCGGCGCTGCCGGCGCGTTGACGTCGAAGAAGGCCGTGTAGATCGGGTACGACTCCGAGTAGAGGCCCTCGCGCACCGCCGTGTACGTGAAGCCCGGGTCCGACGCCGCCGCCTCGGCGAGGTGCCGTTCCGAGTCCAGGTGCGCCTGCATCACCTCGGCCAGCGACGAGTCCCCGAGGTCGTCGCCGCCGAAGGCGAGCGAGCTGTAGAAGATGTGCTTCACGCCCGCCCGTCGCGCCGCGTCGATCGCCGGCAGTTGGACCTACCGGCACGGTCAGCTTCTTAAGTCGGAAACCCCCCGTAGGGCGTGTGTGTTGGGGGATGAGGGGGGTTGAGCGGGAAGAGGTTACACGCCGTGGAAAGTGTCTACTGTCTTACTGACCTTTTTCCTGTAGTCGTGCACGTGGCTCGGGTAGGAGATGAGGAAGAGCACCTCGATGCCGGAGAAGACGGCCTCGAGGTCGGCGGGGCTCGACTCGTACGAGGCCTTGCGCGCCCGCACGCCGTTCTGGATGTGCTCCTGCGGCACCTTCTCCGGGTGCCGGTTGATGAGGACGATGTGGTCCGGTGGCAGCAGCTTCAAGAGGTAGTCGTAGGTGCTGCCGCTCAGGGCGCCGGAGCCGGGGAAGATGCCGATCGACTTCATGATGTGTTGTGTTGTGTTGGGCTGTGCTGTGCTGTGCTGTGCTGTGCTGTGTTGCGTTAACCTCGGAGCTTGACGCGTTGTTCTTCAGACAAAGGATGGATGAATAGACGACGGGATGCGACGATCTCGTCAGCCGGAATCTCGAGCTAGGTACGCCCTCGGCAATCTTTAGAAGATGGGGTTCGGGGAGGGATGGGGGCAACCAGGTAGGTTGACGAGGTGAGATGGTGACATGTCATCAAGTCTGACGCGCATCATCACATCACGAACGTAAAACTCGCTTGACAGGGGACGCTCGTCCACCTTGACACCCACATTACGTCACTCGCCATCCTCCCAGGGTCCTCTCCGTCAACCATCTTCCCTCCCTCTAAGCCGGACGGACGGTAGGTGGTATATGTGGCGCCGTCTGGGCCGGGCAGCAACCCATCTGATAACCCGCCCCTTCAACCTTGCATCCGTCCTCGTTTCTCTGTAAAATCTGTACATGCGCTGCTCTACTGTGTGTACCTACATATCTAATCGTTAGTACAGATAAACTAAGTTTAGATGTCTGCGGCAGATCCCTGCTTGTCGCCGCCGACCCAACCGCCTCACCTCCCCGGCCCCCGCACCGCCGGCGACGTGTCCGTCCGTCAGCGCTCGCGGTGGAGAACAACGCTTCTCGGTGATTTTTTTTTTTTTTTGCTTTTTCGTCACTCGGAATCCAACGGAACCACCGGTCCATCTGATTAGATCTGACGGGATTGACTGACTTTTTAAGTAATTTTTTTTTTTTTGTACTAGCTATCTTGAGAAGATGTGTAGCAGATCCCAAAACGAGTATTATTACCCCAGTGGGTTCAACTCCTGCTAGCTCCGTCTCACTCATAGAAAAAACTGGCTTTAGCTACTTGGTCACAGCAATTCATGATGCATCTTTGACCATCTATTAATAGTTTTTGCCTCTGTAGGGAATTCCGCAAGCCATTCTGCGAGCATTTCCTGTGACAATAGTCGATCTGGATGCCCTTCATCAAGTGTTTTTTTTTTAAAAAAAAATACTCCAACTTCCACCACCTGCTCAAGTAGCTCGATAGCCACCCGGATACGCCCGTCTGAGTGGTATGCCCGTGCGAGTCCACGTTGTGAGGCAAGTCGATTTGGATGGCCCTAATCGAGTGTTGCTGCTCCAACTTCCACTACGTATATTCTCGTAGCTTGATAGATTCCTCCTTGAATCGTCCATCACGCAAGAGGCACTTGGCCAGTCGGAAACTTAAATCAATCCCAACTCGTACGTCATCGATTCGTGTTTCCTCAAGACAAAGCTTGAGAGCATGTGGCATATACTGTCTCCCGACGGTGCGGTTCTCATGGTCATCTGTTGGGAAAATCTCACAAAGATGCTTGATGGCATTTGTCGTGATTTGCTCCTCGATTGACTGGGTGCCTGACCCAGAAACGCGAAGCCAAATGGACCAATCTATGCATATCGAAGCTCTGTGCATCCTCTTGGTGGACGAGGAATGCATAGGAACACAGCGTCCCGATAGCGAACTCCAGGTCATCTTCAGAACCAGAGCAGTACAGGATCGAGCGTGGTATGGACTTTGGCTCGATGCACGAGATGAAGCCCAGTATCCCTGCGGCGTGGCTGTCCGTCTGCCGGATCCGGTCGAACGACACCAGCCACGTGGTCGAAATCGCGTTGCGGGGCTTCGGATACCGGGTTCCTGTCGTCGAATTCCCGGCTCAACGTGCTCATCCGGGTCTGCTCCGTACCATGGAGAAGCCGGAGGTATCCGGCGAATCGACAAGTGCCGGTTCCGGTTCAGGTACGCGGAGGCCTGCGTGATCGCCAGAGGGGGGTTCGTGAGGAAGTCCGACAGCTTCAGCGTCGATTCGGAGTCCCGAAGGAGGCCCTGCCGCTGCGCGTGGAGCGATCTCCCAAACAGGTTTCTGGCGTCGTCTTGGTTCATCGCGTCGCGGTCCACCACGGCGTCGTCTGCGACCGACAGCGCCAGGTCTCTCAGCCGCGTCGTGAACAGCGTGACGCCGTTCTCGCTCCGTGGGAGGCAGCCGTACAAGGCCGTCTTTGGCTGTCCGATGACCCGTGCAAGATCTCGTTATCGTCCGCGTTGTCGACGATGAGGAACCAGGAACCCGCCTTCTTGGAGCCGAGAAACTCGTTTGACTGCCGACTTGATATCGTCACCCTCGTTTTTGGGGGGAGAGATGTCAACTTCGTTCGCCATGTCGACGTACGCTTGCTCGAAGCTGGCGAGGCTCACGGCCGGCACCCAGAAGACGGAGTAATACTCGGGCTTGTTCTCCTTGACCCAGTAGGCGATGTCCAAGGCGATCTGCGTCTTGCCCACGCCGCCCAGTCCTACTAGAGCGACCGTCGGGTTCGTCTGGTCAACCAGCATTCTCTTGAGCTCGGATGTCTCGGTCCGCTCCACGAACCGTTTGTTCTTCGCGAGCGGGATGACGTAGTGTGAGACACCTATCAACGGTTAGCATCTTCCTTACTAAACTGAGTATAATACAAGGTGACTCGACGCTGACCGACGGGCTTCTGGCTGGTTTGCGGCCTCACAGACGAAGTTCTCTGAGGCGTCACTTGGCAAAATATCGGATCAGCTGAGTCGCAACACCAGGAACATGTGCCGACTTACAGTCGACGTCGTTCGTCCGGGGCTTCTTCTCCCTCGTAGGGTAGCGTTCGAGGACCGCTCTCGCCGCCGCCGCCGCCGCCGCCGCCGCCGCAGCCGCAGCCGCAAAGTCTTGCCACTTTTTTGTTCTTGTGGCTGTCGGCGTAGTCGCACACCCCCCTTGACCACGATGCACGGGATCTCGTCCCAGACGCCCGCCCCCTCCATCTCGAAGGCGATGAGGCCGTGGGTTTCGGCGAGGTCGTCTCGGTGTTGGCCGGATATCATCACCGTGTCGCCCGAGCCGACGCGTCCGATATGGATCAGGGATTCTGGTGTGCTTGCAGCTTCTACGTCTTCTGCTCGTCTTCTCCTAGTGGTTGGGAGTCGTCTTCTCGAAACTTGATGCTTCGCCTCGCACCGGAGCTCCTCGCATGACACGCTGGTCGCCTGGTCGCAGACAGTCGAATCACTGCAACCGCACGCCGACGGATTCCGATGTCTGTGAGGACAATTCGTCTCGAAAAGCACGTCTTCTGCGGTTGAAGGCCGCGAGTAAGAGGTCCGGTATCCCCGCGTCGACGGCCTGCTGTTGGACATGTGCCAGATTCTGCCGGACGCGTTGCTGTAGCTCGTTCAAGGCCGACTAGGTCTCCAAGACGACGAGGAGAGTGCGGATGTCTTTATTCGGCCGGCCAAGGTTGTCTTCGACGGTGTCTTTCCGGGCAAATTTGCCAGTGTACTGACGACCTATATCGTACTGTACGATGCTCTTGCTGATGACCACGTCACCGAGCAAAACCTCGTTGGCGGTCCCCCGGGCTGGGCACTCCGCCACAGATACCGGTCAAGAGGGCCAGCTCGAGGGCCGGGGTAGATGGATCTGAGACGGGCCGTTTCCGTCGTCGCGCCGACCTTGCCCATGTTCAGGAGGAGGACGAGAACGACGAAGTGGTGCCCGACCCGGCCCTATTGTGTGATTCTGGTGGTGTGCTCTCGTACGTCCGTCGGCGGTCTGATCCGCCTTCCACGCCTCGTCGAGGATCAGGAGGGCGGCGTCGTATTCGCGGGGCAGCGCGCAAACCACGGCGACGCGGACGTCTTCGAGACGGCCGGGTCGGGCGTGGCTGGCCACCGCGGGTTGTCAGAGGTCGACAGGGAGCATTCCTTGGTAACATCGCACCCGGGGTACGCTGCCAAGCACCGACTCGCCGCGCGGTGTCGCTTGGATAGAGGAGATGATGAATATTTCCACGCTGACGGGAATGAGGGGTTGTTATCTTTATTTACCGCCAGCCTGATGTGGCTGCGCAGCTGGTATGCTCCCCCTCCCCGCCGTGTTGCCGGCGAATCATGACACGAAAACTTACGAATGCCAAGCTTGGCATCAAGTTGGGTCAACCGAGGTGCGGATTCTGCCCAAGTTGGCCTTGATTATGACTGAATGAGGAAGACCGGGCATTAGGATTGTTTGCATCCAAGGGACAGTATTGATATGCGCTCTGTTGACAATGATAGTCATCCTTGCCGTATCTGCCTGATGATGAAAGTTCATCAAGAACTAGTTGTAGGAATTGACAATGTGGATAGACTATTCCGTCAAGCCTATACATGCGCATCTATGTGGTATAAGTGATGTCCTAAAGCACGCCAGCTTTGATGTAGCGTTTGGTGTAAGTTATTACAGTCTGTGAAGCTATATCTAGCATAGGTGGCTAAAGGTGTTCAAGAGACAATGTCTGACTAATAGGTGTCATGTTACCTCAGAGATACATTCTAGGAATTCACTTCTCTTCTATTTCAAGCTGCAGATTATTCAATCATTTTACCGCGACGCAGGAACAATAGTTGACGTCTACCTGATGCCAGCGGGACATCCGCCCCAAACGAGTCATTCACGTCTGAAGAGACCTTTATCCATGACATGGCCCGGAAGAGGATGCTGAAGCCGAATGACAAGTCTACTGTTCCCGGACGAAGGCCGATCACGACCTCGGACTGAACGAGCAGACTTCGTGGTAGGCACTATTGACCCTGCCAGTATTAATCTGACAGCGCGATTATTAGCCTCCAACGTTGCACCGTGTTTCCGGCGGGTCGACAACGCCCAGCAAAGCTTTGGCTAGCGCTGTCGATCATGCAAATCACTAATCAGTGGTGGGCAGACACATCGGAACCTGGTGGCTATCAGTCCAGTATTCATTAGACCGGACTAGTGGTTGCCAACTAGTCAATTCGTCGTTGGAGTTAAACAAGAGGCAAAGCATCAATTGATAAAACCCGCCATTCTACAGTCTCTCACAGGCAAATGTCAGATAGACGAGAATGAAGCGTTCAGCTACTGATACAAATGCAATGGCATCATGGCGAACTTGCAGATGAAGATATAGGAAGGCCTGTTGGAGTCGTGTACCGACGATATGTGTAAAACACATCAATGTTTGCCCGGGCAGTTTCAAGTTGTTTAAAGTGTTGCCCGCCTAGCTCGGGGGCGTCGAAAGCGATGCTCAACACCCTGCGAGCATCTTGCCGCTGGATGAATAACTAGGTCAACGGATTGAAGATCGGTATTACTATTGTAATTATGCACTACGTTTCCCATTACCAAGTATTGGCCAAGCTAACACACAAGGCCCGGGCAAATCCGTCCTAAATTGCACAAAAAACAAAAACAAAAAACAAACCACAACATTATCGTTTGTTGTCATCACACGATGCAGCCAGAGCCCTCGGTCAATTTTCGACATGTTCATCGCTTCATATATCCTCGTCAAACCGCCCGTCATCTACCCTTCCCCCCCCCAAATCACGCGGCGCACTTGCCGGCGTACCTCAGGCCGTGACCGAACCTGAAGACGGGGTCCTCCGTGTCGAAGGGCACGTCCTCCCTCGACTCCTCCACGGCCCGCTGCGACCGCGGCAGGTCGAAGGGCAGCTTCCCCTCCGGGGCGGCGACGCCGAAGACGACGTCCAGGAAGGCCTCGGACCCGCTGCCGAAGCTGCCGAGCACGGCGGCGGCGGCGTCGACCACTTCGGGGATGGCGGCCGGGCGGTCCAGGATAACGTCGACGACGGTGGGCACGGCCGCGTAGATGGCCGCCTGGCGCGCCTTCTCCTCGGCCGAGAACTCGAGCGAGCCGGCGTGGTAGGCGGCCTCGAAGCCGCCGGGGCGGGGCTCGTACGGCGCCTGGAGGCGGAGGAGCGCGTAGTCGGCCTCCTCGGGCGTCTCGACGACGGTGTAGTCGCGCGCCTCGAGGAAGGTGGCGTTGAAGCCCTCGACGTAGAACTTGGTGCCGGCGCCCAGGTGCTTGAGCGGCAGCGTCTCGTCCCTGTTGGTGAGGAGGGTGTAGGCCCTGCGCTGGGCGTCGTTGCCGAGGCGGGCAAAGTAGTCGTTGCCGACGACGCGGGCGGCGGCCTCCGGGTCGACGAAGGGGTTGTCGAAGAGGCCGAGCAGGAACTTCTCGCGGAGGAGGCGGCGGACGGAGACGTCGATGCGGTCCTCGGTGACGTTGCCCTCCTCCACGAGCTGGACGACGAGCTCGACGCGCTGCTCGCCGCCGAACTGGTCCACGCCGGCGTCGAGGATGCGGGCGGCGCGCTCGAGCTCCGTCAGGTGCTCGACGCCCCACGCGCGGGCCGGCATGTCCTGCCCGCGGATGACGGCGTCCGTGATCAGGCCCCAGTCCGAGACGACGATGCCCTGGAAGCCGAGCTCCTCCCTCAGGAGGCCGGTGACGATCTGCTTGTTGAAGGAGAAGCCGACGGGGTCGTACTCGGTGCCGATGGGGCGCGAGTAGTACGGCATCATCTGCCTCGCCCCCGCGGCGATGGCGGCCTTGAAGGGGATGAGGTGGTAGTCAAGGTTGTTGCCGGGGTACGTCTGGTTCTTGCCGTAGGTGAAGTGGGAGTCCTCGCCGTTCTCCATGGGGCCGCCGCCGGGGAAGTGCTTGGTGACGGTGGTGACGCTGTGGGGCCCGATCTCCCTGCCCTGGAAGCCCTTGATGTACTCGACGAGGAGCTCGCTCGTGAGGTCGGCGTCCTCGCCCCAGGTGTTGCCGAGGCGCGCCCACCGGGGCTCGGTCGCGAGGTCGACCTGCGGGTGGAGGGCGGCGCGGATGCCGACGGCGATGTACTCCTCGCGGGCGATCTCGGCGAACTGCCTCACCAGGTGCGGGTCCCGCAGGGCGGCGAGGCCGAGGGTCTCGGGCCACTGGGAGAAGACGCCGGCGCGGAAGCCGGTGCCGAGGTTCTCGGTGAAGCTGTGGCGCGGGTCCGTCGACAGGGTGACGGGGATGCCGAGGCGGGTCTCCGAGGCGCGCTTCTGGACGCGGTTGACGAACTCGGCGACCTGCCGCGCGTCGACGACGTCGCCGACCAGGTTGAAGTGCGTCATGAGCTTCTCGCCCAGCAGGTTCTCCGTGCCGTTGCGGCGGGTCGCCGCGTCGCCGGGGTCGAAGGTGCCGTCGGGGCCCTGCTGGAGCGAGCTCTGGAAGAGCTGGCCGGCCTTCTCCTCGATGGTCATGCGTCGGAGGAGGTCCTCCACGCGGTCGTCCACGCAGTACGACGAGTTCTTGTAGATTGGAAGGGCCTCGTCCCTCTGAGCGAGGGGCTGCCGTAGGTCTGCCCGGGGGATGGAGGTGCAGCTCGCCCCCAGTGGGATGATGGCCAAGGCCAACGTCGTCAGTTGGGATCTCATGATGGGCCAAACGAGCGCCGACGGATCTCAAAGCGTGTGAGTTTGGTAATCTTGCTGGTTAATGAGAGCTCCAGACATTCCAGGTCGGCTGGGGGAGACTTGTGCTACTTATATGCGCAGACGTCGACAGTCTACAGACGTGACGACTGGCCCGACGTGCCATGGTTTTTGGTCATGACCTTGGCGACGAAGGCTACCCCGGCCTGCGGGAAGCGGAAACAGCAAGAGAGTATGGAGATATTTGTTCTTAGCAAGCCATCCGACGGCCTTGCTTCGGACGAAAGCATCAACATGGGGCCCTGGTGGGATCCCCGAGCTGAGTGACGCGACAGCATCGTTGAGCCGGGGGCAGCTCGGAAGTCGGAGCTCGTAATGCGGGTAGTGGATGGGTTGTTGCCAGAGACCGAGTTGCCGATGATGGAGGACGTCGTGTGTGATCCGTCAGGTCAACCATAGTAAAACACTTGTTAGCTACCGAACCTATCTTGTTACAATTCACACACTTGACTCCATCACGGTCCTTGGGGGCTCTGGCACCCCGTTTCGTGAGCCTGTTAGAGGGCACCGGAACGTCTTGCGGAGAGAACTTTTCGCGAAATTTCTTCCGAGTGAAGCCCCAGTCCATCTCCCCCAGTGGTATGACGAAGAACAGGTGGCGACAGGGACAGGAACAGGACAGGGTGGTCGTCGAGGCTTGCCAACTCGGGAGATGTTCGGGTCACCAGGCGGATGGAACTGGTGCGGAGACCCCGGACTTTTCCTCATCCCCCGCATCGGCAGTGTCCACCACGACAAGAGACCACGTCCGTAACCGGTGCTTGTGTCCGGGGAACAGCGATGCCAAGCTGCGTTGCTCAAGTATTTAATCGGCCCTACCGCGAACGCGGCGGGGCTTTCCAAGGACTCCAGATCATTACCTCCCCACAGGCTAGGCTGCTATTGGGATGCCAGCCGTGGTCCTGGGCCGCGAATATGAGGGGAATATACCGTAACGTATTGCTCATCACACCAGAGTGGGCCAGGCACTACGGGGTCCGATGGGCATGAGATGGCTGCTGTAGCATTGCTTATACATAACTTAATTACTATGTAGCACCTATGGGTGTTGTGTTCCGAGCCGAGGGCGATGCGGGGAAGCCTAAATCCCATTATCGTCTTGGCGGGAACCGGGTTGGTTGGCGGTCACCTGTCTTTGTCGTCTTTTCACGGCTCTTGGTTCGGCATCCGTTGAGGTCTTGGCAACTCCCCACCGGCACACCACTTGGGGGAATCTGAAGGATTTTCAACTTGTCCACCAGAGAGAGCGAACCTGTTTGTTTTCTCTTGCTTTCCGGTGGTTTTGGGGGGGGGGGGGAAACCGATACTTGGGATTAGGAATGGCATTGCGCCATCATCGGTGTGGTCTGCTCAATCTTTCTTCCGCAACAATCACGCTGTCTGTATATAGTGTAATATTGGCAGAGCTGGGGTCCGTGGCTTGACGTCATGATAAAGGCTACGTACGCTACGCTTTGCAAATAAACGGGTTGACTTGTTACCGGTAGGCTCCCAGCGAACGAACCATCCGACCATCCCGGGTTGTCGAGCCTAGCTGGGGTGGACCGCGAGGGGCAAATGCCAGTCGTGGTCATGAACGACAGGTCAAGGTTGAAGAGATGATTAATAATTAGTGAATGACCTAATTAATTATGGCCAGGCTCATTCCCCACATAATGGAGTGATTATTACCCCCCCCCCCCCCCCTTCTGTCTGTTCTGACTCGCGGTTTTGGCTGAGCTTCAATACCTACACAGCTGTAGTGAAGAACCTTAACCCGCACAAGGTTATCACATACAGTCGGACCGCGAGACGTCGATGCCGGCGGTGGTCGAGAACTGGGCGAGACCGGCCTGCAATAGCACAGCGGTGCGTTGGGGAGACGTTGTCGGTCAGAGAAGGTGCATCGACGTGGAACAGACGTGGTGGTATTTATCGGGCGTACATGTATGTATCTCGGAATAGTCAGAGTAGATGCCTTTCTCCTTTCTCAAGTCTCGATGTTTGTCAGTGAGCACATTCGAGTCGTTCTTGGTCACCAGGATGCAGATGTGGGATCAAGGTTGACCGGTTTGAGAACCAGTCCCGGCACCACTCCCCTCCGATAAGACTATTTTAACAGACCATAAGAAGAACGGTGTACTCTGTATGGTCGACTGAAAAGTTTGAAATAACAGTCGAAGAGAGAATCAGAACACTCGCGGCGCCATGAGTGCGTCAATCCAGCCGAACGACTTGAAGTCCATCCAAGTCGGCCACGATGCACCCCCCACGAGCCGGAAGCTGCAAAATAAACGCCGCCGTCGCAAGGCCAACGTAGACAACCTCCGGGACGACCCCAAAGGCAATGATCATCCCTCTCTGTAAGAGGACCGTGGCTGAGCGAATCAGAGTTGGAGTGACGATAAGAGCTGGCTAAGCAGATCCAATCCGGCCTTCAACACACACAAGACACACGTGGATGTCAGTAAAAAAAAAAAAAAAAACAAGGAGTCAACTCCCGAGGCCAAGTGAGAACGATCGACGTTTGAATACAAGAAGCAAGGACGGAATTGAGTTGCTCGTGGTCGGAAACCTACCAGGAACACCCTGCTGCAAGTGTTATTATACCCACCACATGGAACAACGGCGAGATAGAGTTTGAAACAGCAAAGATGACAAGTCCGTCTTGACGGGTGGATCAAGGAACAATCCAGTAAAAAAAAAAAAAAAACGCGTGGGGGGGGGGGCCACTCGGATGGCGTCCGTCGTGGCATAAATTCTCTCAAGTCGACCTAAAATAGCTCAACAATACCGCCCACCCCGCGAACTCAACGCTTTTCGGCCCCCAGAAGACCAGAAGGCGCCATGCCCGCATCGTCAGCTCTCGTACAGCACCTGATGAGCGTCGTCCCCCAGGACGCCCGCTCGTCGCTCCGCGAGGATGTGATCCCGGCGGTTCTCGACGCCGTCGCCGGCATCGCCGAGACGCTGCGCGCCTCCCAGCACGTCTCCCTGGCCGGGACCGCCAACGCCTTCGGGGACGACCAGCTCAACGTCGACGTCCTGTGCGAGAAGGTCATGCGGGACGCCCTCGCGCGGTGCCCGTCCGTCGTCACGGCCAGCAGCGAGGAGGACCCCGTAGAGAGGCAGGCGAGGCCGGAGGGCGGAGCAGCGACGACGACGACGACGACGACGACGGACGGCACCGCCCCCGCCGCGGCAACACCGGAAGAAGAGTACACGGTCGCCTTCGACCCGCTGGACGGGAGCTCCATCATCGCGCCCAACTGGACGGTCGGGACCATCGTCGGCATCTGGGACGGGCGGACGGCCGTGGGCCAGTCGCCGGCGGAGAAGCAGGTCGCCGCCGTCATGGGCGTCATCGGGCCCCGGACCACGGCCATCGTGGCGCTGCGGATCCCCGGCGCCGACTCGTCGTCGTCGTTGTGCTGCTGCTGCTTCGAGATCGGCTTCGGCCCGAACGGCGTCGCCGACTGCGAGATCGTCCGCGCCTCCGTCAGGCTCGCCGAAGCGCCTTTCAAGACGCGCTACTTCGCGCCCGCGAACCTCCGCCACGCCGCCGACGACCAGAGGTACAACGCCCTCATCGCGCGCTTCATCCGGGAGAGGTACACCCTGCGCTACTGCGGCGGCCTCGTCCCCGACATCGCGCACGCGCTGGTCAAGGGGCACGGCGTCTACGTCTCGCCCGTCTCGCCCGGCGCCCTCCCCAAGCTGAGGTTCCTGTACGAGCTCTACCCGATCGCCCTGATCGTGGAGTGCTGCGGGGGCAAGGCCGTCGACCCGGCGGACGGCAGACCCCTCCTCGACAAGGTGTCGGTGGACTGCGATGGGAGGGCCGGCTTGATCTGCGGGACGGCGGAGGAGGTGGACATTGTCAAGGAGGCTCTGTTGGGTTGAGAAGCAGGCTGGCATGTTCTTTTTTTTTTTTTTTTTTCTCCGCGAGGCTCCAGGTACCGCGGACCGTTACCGACAGAAACTCTCGGCTGATGAACGGCCAAGGAGGCGTCACGGCAAGACCGGATTATTACAGTAGCATTACTTAGTCGGTTATCGAATCATCGACGATTAATGATGGCTATTCCCCTCCCCCCCCCCCTCAAACATCCTTCAGCACCATGGCCCCCTTCCCCCCCATCACCACTCCTTGGGCATGGTCGGCAAGCTCTTCTTCTCCTCCTCCGGGACTCTGAGACCCAGCCCCTCGAGCACCCTGTTCTGCAGCGGCAGCAACACAAGGACGGCCCGGTTGAGCCTCCACCCGAGGACGACGACGGCGGCGCCGACGACGGCGTCGAGGATGAAGTGGTTCGCCGTGGCGACGATGGTGAAGAACATGGCCGCGGGCCACAGCGGCGCGACGAGCCGGAGAGGGCGGTGGGGGGAGAAGCGGCAGATGCACCAGGCCAGGAACAGGGCCGTCCCGCAGTGCAGGCTCGGCATGGCGGCGATGGTCAGCTGGAACTTGTTGTGCGTCCAGACGCTGCCTCCCCCCTTGCCCCCGTGGAGCACGTCCTCGAAGCCGTACTGGGCCGGCAGCAGGCGCGGCGGCATGCAGCGGTACGCGGTCACGATGAAGAAGGCGATGACGTTGTCCATGGCGATGGTCCGCCGGATCCTCTGGAACGTGGCGGACGGCAGGAAGGTGTAGCAGTAGATGACGAAGACGATGCCCAGGCTGATGTGGGAGTAGTAGACGTTGGCCAGGTACGGCACCAGCCAGGGCATGTTGTCGAGCACGTACCGCTGCACGCCGAGCTCGACGTCCAGCCCGAAGGCCTGCTCCAGCCTCAGCACGGAGACGGCGTGGTCCCGCGCCCGCGCGAAGACGGCTTCGTTGCCTGCGATCATGCGCGCCGAGACGGCACGGAGGAGCTGGTACACCCTTTAATTCTCACGGGTCAGAGGTTGGATCCGTCAGCGGGGTTGAGATCCGGGGCAGAGAAGAGTGAGGAGGGAAAGGCATGAAAAAGGGAAAATGCATGAAAAAAAAAAATAAAAAAAAAAGACCGGGAGCCGATTTACCAGTATGTCGCGTTCCAGTACCAGACCTCGGCGAGGAAAGGGAACGTGCGGTAGAAGCGCACGAGGAGCTTCTTGTCGACGCGGGACTCTTCGCGCGAGACGGCGCGCATCCCCGGCTTGAGGAGCGGGGAGGCCGGGGGCGAGCACGAGTCCTCCGACCCGCGCTCGCACGAGTCTGCGTCGTCGTGGTCGAGGTCCGGCCGCCGGCGGTTGATGAGGGTGCCGACTGTGAAGGCGGAGACAATGACTGGAGGGCCACGACGGGTTGGTCAGTTTACGGAGGAGGAGGAGGAGGAGGAGGAGGAGGATGGAGTATCGTCCCGGTTTGCGGCCTTTCGCTTCTTCAAGTCGGTATCGGGAACTTACAAGCCGGTTCCAAAACATTTCTCAAGACACCAAGCACTGAACCTGGACTCATGATTGGCTGTGTACGTGGGTGGGATGGAGAAACAAAGTCTTGGTAAATAACCCCCCGGAAAGAAGAGGCGAGCCGAAATCAGCACTATCAAGAGAATGCAAAAGAACCAAGAAGCTCGTGTCTCTTTTTCAAAAAGGCGGAAAGAAAAGGGAGTGAGCTTCGCGGAGTTGATGATACAAGACGATGCAAAATCCACCCCAGAGTCGCGATATAACAGAAGATGAGAGACAGAGACAGAGACAGAGACAGAGAGAGGGACAACAAGGCTAATAATAAGCATTCACTAGGAAGGCAGACAAGCACAAAAAGAGTTGTGTGCATGATGGAATAAGCCCACTCGGGCGCAAAAGGTTGACCCAGGCCGACCGTTGGGACCGCAGCCGAGCAACATCGGATCGGCGCGTCTAAACGTACGTTGGGTCAACGTCTCCCCGTCACATAGTTGTCAGCCTTGGACACCCCGTTGCGGATGCGGCCGCACAGAGCCTGTCTGACAGGGAAGCCTTCTTGGGGTCGTCGTCGAGACTACCGTAGGTATTATGTGGAAGAAAGAGGCGGAGCGGGATTGGAGACACGACTGACGTCCCACACCCATTCCCTCTCCTCCCCCCCCAATCTCCCTTCTCCAATGAGATCTTCCTCTCGCTCTTCCTCCTTCGCCCGAGAGGCTCGACGTAGGGGAGGCGGGCACGCGACCCAAGCCCTCTTTTGACGTGTGATTACGCCCTGCACCGTGCTGCTGCAGGGTGAGCCGAACCCAGTTTTCACCCCGTCCCGCCACCCCCTGGCCAGCCATTGAAGACTTCACGTTGGAGCCATTGAACGGTACAGGCGGATATGATGTATCAATACCTATGGACCGGGCGGTGGGTGAGAAGGATGGCGAGGGATGCGGGATGGGCCCCGGAGCAGTTCCGGTGGGTTTTTATTCGAATCCTTTGGGCGAAACCGTCCCCTCTACCCACTCATTCCATTGGACACACGCCGCGCTGCCTCGCATGCTTCGCATCCCATTTGCTCGGCAGTCGGAACAGCCGGAATCGATGCCGGAGGTTTTTTTGTATGTACTGTAACACGCGGGGCCGCCAAGTCGCACGCGCGAGGGAGAGAAGGGAAAAAAGTCTTGCAAGTCGTATGTACAAAGTGCGGATAAAGTCTGGAAACAAACAGAGCGCTTCCGGTTTCTCTCTCTCTCTCTCTCTCTATCTCTCCTTTTTTTTTATATTTGTTTTAGGGGGAATGCCTTTTTTTCCTTCCAGAACGATGGATCGGGCGTGTTGTGATGACTCCCCCCCCCAAAAACGTTCCGAGCCAAAAGTCTTTTTTTTGAGTGCGGGACGCACAAACCCTATCCAACGTTTTTTCCGAAAAGTCTGCTCAAGTCGGTTCATGCGACTTGCGGGGGGGGCGGCCGGTGAGATAATGAGGCACATGAGGTTCGCAAAGAGACAATGCAGCTGGACTTTAAAACATCAGCTCAAAAGAACGCGTCCGACCGCGCAGAAGAAGAGAAATAAACCCAAAAAAGGACGGAGGAAACCTCCGGCTTCTCAGCATTGGGTCAAGAGAGACAAGTACCAGCAGCCTCTCTCATTCCCTCAGCTAAATCCCCGGGCTCGGTTCCTCACGGCTCGTCTTGCCACCGACTCTGCAGCTTACAACCAGCATTAATACCAGGGCGGGGCCAGCAGGTGAACCACGTTGGGTCTGCTGGGGAACAAGTTGACAAGCTGCAGGATGGATCTGCGACCAAGAACAGAAGCTTGATATTCCAGCCACGCTCGGCGCTTGACTAGCCAGCCGCTTCTGTCGAGCGCTGAGCTTAGCGGGACCCAGCCGTCATGGAGACTGGAGGCAGCCCATATCTTCTGGGCCGTGGCTCTCTCACGTCTGACGACTGTGTCGGTTCTGTTACGGTATGGCTCTGTAAGTCATGATCCAGCTGGCACTCGATAAGACATACTCGGCTATCTGATGCGAAGGAAGGTTGAACTCATGGCTCGACTAAATCCGGCCTGGACAAGAGTCGGGCACCGAACGGTTTAGTAATCGCATCATCATCATCATCATCATCATCATCATCAACCACTTCCTACTGAGCCGTTGGACTCTGGATATCGGCCTGTGGCTTGTTCTCGGCTCCCCGAACATGACCTGAATACGTTCCGGAAAATTGCGCTGTGCAATAGGCCCTGCTAATAACCAGTGATGCAGCCCCCTGGAGACGACGGTGTGCGTCCGCTCGTAACAAAATAATAATAATAATAATAATAAAACATGTGTAAAGCGGCCATTGACGAGAACCCGCGCAATTCATTGGAGGAATGGGCGTGGAGCTTAAGCTGCCGGGCATCATGCCGTCCAGAACCAGTTCGCCGGAGGCAGCACGGAACCGGATCCGTTCCGGACCACGAGAAGTAATCAATATCCCAAAAGAAAAAAGAAAAAAAGAAAAAAGGCCCTGCTCATAGCTCCTTGACACCCTCCTCCATCTCCTGGCAGTCGAACCCCTCGGCGCCGAGGACGTTCTTGCAAAGCCACTGGTCGAGGACGGCGTCCCCGCCGCCGCCGCCCGCGGGCCCGACGGAAAAGTCCTCGACCGTCAGGTTCCTGCACCCGCCGCCGGCCGCCGAGGCGCTGCACCGGAAGAAGCCCGCGCTCGGCACGCCGTCCGCGACGGTCCCGCTGAGCCCCCTCCACACGACGTCCGAGATGGAGAAGGTCGACGTGTCGCACCCCTCGCCCGCGTGGCCCGAGTACGACTCGCACTGCGTGATGAAGAGCGGCTCCCCGCGGACGCGGTCCAGCGTGATGTCCTCGAGCACGATGTTGCGGGCGTAGCCCGTCCCGCCGCCGCCGCCGTTGGGCGGGTACCCGATCTGGTCGCCGGTCCAGGTCTTGAAGTAGCAGGCCCGGAGGGTGTCGTGCAGGGTGACGTTCCTCGCGAAAAAGTTCTCAATGTACTCGGACTGGCCGAGGAACTGGCCGATGGAGCCCATGGCGATGCCGGTGCTGCCGAAGAACTCGCTGTCGTAGAGGAAGATGTTGCTCGAGTTGGACTTGAGCGCGATGGCGTCGTCGCCGTTCACCACGACCCAGCGCCGGAAGGTGACGTTGTCCGAGTACATGGTGTCGGCGCCGTCCGTGTTGAGCGAGTTGTTCTCCGTCGAGGACGTGCTGTTGACGTAGATGTCCTCGAAGACGAGGTTGCTCGAGTACATGATGTTCATCGTCCACATCTGGCTCTGGACGAACCGGAGCCCCCGGACGACCGAGTTGGAGAAGCCCCGGAAGTTGATGTTCATCGGCCGGTGAGGCATGTTGGACCCCCCCCTGTTCAGGTCGTACCAGACCTGCCCGTTGCCGTCGAGCGTGCCGACCCCGTGCCCTTGCCACACCACGCCGTCGCCGCCAAAGTGCCACACCGTGCTCTGGTTCTGGAACCCCACGGGCATCGACGCCGAGAGCCAGTACGAGGTGTCGTCGCTCCAGAGCAGCCTGCCGCGCTGGTCAATCACCACGTCCTCCAGCTCCGTCGTCACCATCGGCGAGTTGATGTGGTAGACCGGGCCGGGCAGCACGACGATGCTCCTGGTCCGGCACTCGTCGTTCAGCGCGGAGAGCAGCGCCGGCGCGTCGTCCCCGCCGCCGGCGTCCGGTTCGACGATGCAGAGCCTCCGACCCTCCTTCTCCGCTCGTTCGGCCCACTCGCTGGGGCTCGGGGCTCCCGCACCCGCCTCCGGGAGACGAAGGTCGCTGGGGGTCCGAGGGGCTTGCAGTCCGAGGGCCAGGCCGGCCGCGGCCAGCAGCGATGCGACGACTGTCGAGCGAATCATGACGGCTGGGATGCTGGAGCCCCCCTCTGAAACCGAAATCAAGAGATGAAATCAGATGTCGCGAGCACCGGGGGGCTCACGAACAGACGTTTCTGAGAGTGTACTATTAAAAGCGTTCGTATTTCCTGGCAGACAAAAAAAAAAAACCAAAAAACCAAGAAACCGAGGGTGCTCTGGGTTGTAGTCTGTGTGGCGTTCTCGACCCGCAACGAATGGAAAAGCGAACGATGCTTGGGCTTTGCCGCTTGCTCCCTTATGAGGTTGAGCTCACAGATGGATGTTTGTGTGTCCGTGAAACGAACGACTGAATCATCATCATCAGACATGGAAGAGAGCTCAACAAGGGGGGGGGGGGGGGGGAGCTTATTACGGCCACCACATAATATACCGGTGAATGACATGCGCCAAGTCCAGCGGGGTAAAAATGTCTCCGGATCGCCGCGCCCGTAGCGTCCGTTCCCCGCACCCGCTAACGTGCTTCGGCCGCATGATCCTTTGGTGTTTGTTCTGGCTCCAACGTTGGGCATGCGGGTGTTGTTATTCTGGGGGATCGTCCCGAAGCGGGTAACTCCCAGAGCCGTTGTGTTGCCGCCGAGAGCAGTTAGTGCATGTGTACGAAAGAAAGGACCGGGCTTGGCCGATGGCAACCTGCAGGTTGGTCTGATGATGACTGTCAAACCATCACGAGTGTTGATCCCCCGGTGAGGCGACGTTGCATCCATGATGATATCCAAACCGTAGGCCGCAGCAGACATCACCTCTCGAGGTCAACCAAGGTCTTGGTTCCGTTGTTTTGCAGGCCGGGTGAGTCTGGATGTACAGATGGGGCTTGCTGGTCAGCTCTGCGTCAATACGACATGAGCTATATTTGGCTCGGCATCGTATTTGCATTTCTCTCCAAGCTGGAGTCCATCCAACGAAAGCGAGACGGCATTGGCCTTTTTGTTTCCATGCCTACTGTCACGATATAAGCCTCGATTACTGCCCACATAACTAACGGTATCGTTTTGTTACGTGACACCTACGTTGACCATCACAAAAACAATCATGCCCGAACGACGATTCACTTTTTTTTTTTTTTTTTTTTTGCTCAGGGCACTGCCATGTTGAAGCGTTCACGATTATGTAGGAAACTTTTCGGCTTGTTTTGGTCTTTTATTACATCGACTTCTATCATCATCGCGTCGTTCCAGACTGCGCGTTGGCTATCGAAATCTCCAACCGAGACGGTTTCCAACGAGTGACTTTGGGCGATTTTGGTTCGGTAATGACTGTATTATTAATGAACCTGCTGTTGAATCCCCCGCGATCGGTACGGCAAGGGTATTGGGCAAAGAGAAAAAGAAAAAGAAAAAACGTCCTCCGAGTCTTCATCCCCCCCCCCCCCCCCTTTCCTCTCGTCCGACGCGCGTTCAACCCTACGCGGCGTAGGACTGATCCCACTTGATCTGGCTGGTGCTCGTCCGCGTCCGGCTCTGGCTTCGAGGCGGGCTCTCTCGCGGGAAGTTGAAGCTGCCCTTGGGCGGGAGCTGCGCGTTCTGCTTGGCCTGCTCCAGCCCCGTCTCCAGGTCCGGGTACCTCACCTTCTCGTCCGCGACGGAGGAGGAGGAGGAGGAGGAGGAGGAGGAGTCGGCGTCGCGCAGGTGCGCCAGCGACTCGGCCGACAGGTTAGGCCGCGAGAAGCGGTTGTAGGCGATGAAGGTGTCCCTGTCGCCCTCGACGGCGTTGGAAGGCGCCGGCACGCGGATGGACCTGCGCTTGACCGCGACGGCGTCTTCTTGGATGGGCCGCACGCCCATGTAGTCGTAGACGGTGTTGAGGGCGGGGATGGAGAGGCCGTGGACGACGATGGAGAAGAGCGCGAGCCAGTATACGACGGGCCCTATGGCTCGGAGCATGTCCGTGATCTCGTCATCGCCCGCCGCCTCGGCGATCTTGGGGAAGAGGTGCCGGGTATGCTCCACGTAAAAGGCCGCGCCGACGCCGATGGGACCAAAGTATCCCATGAAAAGGGCCTCCTTCCAGTCTTTGATGGAGTCGGGCATGAGCTTGTAGGTGAGGAGGATGGCGGGGATGCGGCGGAAGGCGAGGACGAGCGCGCCGAGGCCGAAGAGGCGGCCGGGGCTGATGCCGGACACGTCGGAGCTGAACTCGCTCCAGGGGATGACGGTGCCGAGGTAGATGAAGCCGCCAAAGTTGAGGAGGACGTCGATGCTGGCATTGACCTCGTCGTGTCGCTTCTGGGCCTCGGCCAGGTACTCGCCATCCCAGTTGAGTGCGCTGCCGGCGACGAAGCAGGCCAGGAGATCGTCCGTTCCAACCGCGCCAGACGTGCCCATCAGGAAGAGCTGCCATTGTTGTCAGTCGTCGACTTGCCTCGGTGGGGAGCGGAACTGGGGTTGCTCGCGACTTACACCGATGGCGGTCGGGACGAGCACGTAGCTCTCCGTGTCGATCCATTTCCTGTGCTGCCGTCAGTTTCTTGTTGCGTTTTTTCTTTCTTTTTTTTTTCTTTTCTTTTTTTTCTTCTTCTTTTTTTTTTTTTCAATTTCGCACGACGTATGCGACCTACCTCCTGACGGCGAACTTGAGGGCGAACCTGACCATTGTTCCGAAAATGGCACCGTAGACGACGCTCAGCAGGACAAAGTAGAGCCAAGTCTCGAGCAGCCAGTTCAGCAACGCGACACCGACGCCGCCACCCTGGCGGGCGACGTCCCCCGCACGCGGGAGGATGGCTCGGGCAACGGTCGCTGCAGCAGAGCCATTACTGTCACCGGCGGCCAGGCCGGGGTTCTCGGCGTGCCGGATGAGGTACGTGGACAGCATCAGGAACGGGAACCCGAACCCGTCGTTGGCGCCGGCTTCGGAGGAGATGATTTCGCGAAGCGAACGCCTGACGTACTTGTCGGAGAAGGGCCCCTTGGCGACCGCCTGCGACAAGACCGGGTCCGTCGAGGTGACGCAGGAGGCGATGACCATGGCGCCCAGCAGCGTCACCTTGGGGATCGTCGCGAGGATGCAGATGGTCGTGGCCAGCCACATCAGGGTCATGACGGGGATCAGGATGATGAGCATATCCTTCCACTTGGCCTTCTGGTATTTCGCCGGGAGCTGGTATCCGGCCATGACTAGTTGGATACCGATCATCACTCTCATGACACCCTATGATAAACGCGACACCGGTCAGCACGCCGGCAAAAAGGCTTTTTTCCATGTTGAAACACGGGTCAAGGAAAGACGCACGAGAGTGATATCATTGGTTTGGCCCTCGACGGCCGACCCCCATCGTTCACTGTCGAGGAATTTGGCCGCCAGTGGACCAAGGCATACACCTAACACGACGGCCGGTACTGCGAAAAAGCAAAAAAAAAAAAAAAAAAAAAAAGTGTCAGCTCATCTTGCATAGCATGCTGCCTGCCGGTAGGCCGGCCGGGTGGATGCGCGATGGGTACGGATCGGTTGGTCAGAACTTACAGGCCTCGCCCAAGTACCACGCGTTCTTTATCTTCACCGAGAGGACACCGTATAAGATGATGAAGGCGCCTGCAGGAAAGAAGAAAAAGCCAGCAGTTAGTCACGCACAAGCAGACGACCCAAGGCTTGGGGTACCCACCAAAGACGGCCAACACAATGTTTAATTCGCTGATATCAAGAGTAGGCATCTTGGCTTGTTTGGTCGTGGCTTCACCTCCAAGGTTTGGGGGGGTCTCCGTGTGCCTAGAGGCTTGTGGTACGTTTGTGACGAAAAATGTTGCCTTGGCCGGCCAGGGCTTTCGAGTAAAAGGGGGGGGGGGGGTGTTCTCTTGAGTTCAATACCGCTCATACGTTGGTGCAGTACAATGTAAACCGGTAATGGGGGAGAACAGGAAGGACAGCAGCTCGCAATCAGGCTCTGAGGGAAAGATGAAGAAGAATTCAAAGAGCGTCTAGGACGACGGAAAGGGTCAAGCCAGAGAGGGGACAGAATAAAAGGACGAAAAAAAAAAAAAGAATTGAAATAACGAACTGCAAAACACGGTTCCTTGGCCTCTTGTGGTGTGAAAGATCAGCTAGTATCCCAGCACTGCTGATGGACAATGGTCTGGTGGGCGGTTGGGAAGGGATAACGGGTTCCTTCGCAGCGCCGAGAGTCAATCTATTTAACGGTAGTGCGCTTGCCAGGTACACACTTGGCCTCGGGCTGGATAGGGGAGTCTTGGCCGCAGATCGCAGACGGCCAGTGTCATTTTGGAAATGGAGCTGGATCACAAACGCTTCTGATTCAAGGCCAAGTACGCCCCGTAGATCCCGATAGAGGATCGTTGCTACCGTGGCTATGTTTGGAACATTGGGACTTTTCCGACCGTTTTGGAGTATCGTTGTGTACATGTGGAACTGCCAAAAGGACTTTCGTATCTCTGTACGATAGTACGGGACCTCCGGAGACACACGTGTCTCTGTACGATAGTACGGGACATCCGAAGACACACGAGAGGACAGGAGGAAAGGGGGGGGGGGGGGGGTTCTTTCGCAAGAGGATATGGGTAGAAGAACAAATTCCGTGCTCTCTCCCGTCGGAAAACAAGAGGACAATGGGGAAAAGGGAGGAAGAAGCCAAGTGCAGCAGTGTCTGATACACCTAGAACGGAAAGTACCCTGGCGAAACGTCGACGCTGACGAGGCTATGGTAGCATCTTCGATGCTTCTGGTCAATCTCAGCCACTTGGCTTGGGATGTCTTACATCTAGCAGTCTTGTCGAGGAGGCAATGGCCGTCGTTCGTGTTTCTGTCAAGAACATCAATGGGGGGGGGGGGGGCAACGCGTCCGGCTCCCTTTGGATGATGGACCTTGAAGAATTCGAAACCCAGCAGTCCAAGTCAGTGAGACGGCGGGCCACTTGGTCAAAGGCATCGGGACAGGCCTAGTCGTGTCTGTTCATTGTGTCATTGTGTAATCCAGTTGACTCCCGTGCTGGAGTCCTTGGGAGAATTATCTATAGTCCACGTAGTTATCTGGATTCCATGTCCACGCCTCTGGACGAAGAAACCGAAGGTGCTTTTTTTCTGTTTCTTTTTTATTTATTTATTTTTTTATATATATATTTTTTGGTCAGAAAAGGTCCATCGGCCGTATCAGTAGAGTTAACCGTCGTTGATTTTGAGGACTGTACAATACGTCGTTGTTTCCGGTGGTGCCAAGACATCGGTTTGGCGGCGGAGAGAGGGGGGGGGGGACGGGAGGAAGACAGGATGAATGAGAAACCTATGTAGGGAGACAGGGGCCAGATTTTCCCCGGGTGACCCAAAACTACTGGAGCCCGCGTGCGACTTTGTTGCCTATGCATAAACAGGTCGCCTTTCGATTTACGGAGGCGGCGGGCCCCAAACTTGCCCAGAGGCATTTACTACGTAGCGTGGACTGCCCAGAATGGCGAGATGAGCAAAAGAGCCTTAGCATCTTGGCAGGGTGACTGGGCATTCAGGGCTGTCATCGGACGGCCGGGCGGCCATTGGACGAAACGTCGTTCAAGTAGGCTTGTGGACCGCCCCTCAGACTCTCGGCGGTGTCACCTCGGCGCGCTGTGTGGAGAGTTTATGTGGCCAGAGCCGGACAGCGGTACGGAACGTGACGACCACCGCCGAGCCGGCCACGGCAGGACTGCCTTGGTCCGATATGGCCATAGGGGGCTCTCCCCCTTGTTCTTGTGCGTTCTTGGGACTCCTTGGCCAACAGGGGTTGTCGACTGAAGTTGGGACCGCCTAGCGCTTGGCTGCTCAAGGCCGGGTTATGGTTACTTTCCTTACGGCTTATTATTGTGTCGTCGGAAACGAAGATTGAGTGGGTGTGATGCTGGACCGAAAGCCCAAGGTTGATGTTTTCACATCCTGTGAGGCCGTGTCGCTGGTGTCTTTTTGCGCGCCTCGAGGCGTTGCTCGCATCGTAACCTTTTGACCATCCAATGCTTCAAAAGTTGGAGGTGCATCATGGAATGAATTTGCACGTCATCAAGCTACGCTGAAAGAAATGCTTCCTTGTTGAAGGCAGAGTGAGGTGAGGATTGGCGCGCTTTTCCAACACGCGTCTCATCGGTTGGGCCTGATCAACTTTGGGCCGGGAGGAAATTGATGGGTCTTATCCCGACTTCGGATGTATAACAACACATATGCTTTACGTGCCAATACGCTTGTTTTTTTTTTCTCTCTGTCGTCTGTGAAAAAAGCCGAGAGGTGCCCAGCAAAGGGGGGCTGTCAATGGCAAAAGCCAAGCCCGTTATCTTTTGCAAATCTTTCATTTCCCCCCCGCTCACAGACACACAGGTCTCAAACAGCTGCGGGTTTCTGACTATAGACTAATATACAACGGTAGATTACGCACACCTGGAAAGCCTTCCTGCGCATCCTCGTATGTCACTTCAGGATTGGCAACTTGCATCAATGATATCTCGGGATGCGGCTGGCCCATTGCCCCAACCTGCAGCATAGCATGTATTACTTACAGCTCCAAATGGCTCCGATACATCAATAACAAGGCTCACGATCATGCTTCCGATGCCGTTTAACCTACCCAGAATCCATTTGGGAGACGGGGAAAAAAAAAACTAAAAAAAAAAAACTTACACTGCAATATTGCGTACAGCACCATGTCGGATGTTGCTCATTGGCTCGGATCTGTTGACCCATTCACATGATGTGATTAATCGCCTTGGGCAGAAGTCCAAATACAACCCAATACTATCCACACGAAACTCTGGCCTGGCTTATCAAGCTCCGTCTTGTGTTCGAGATGACGGCTTCGGCTCTTGGAGGAAAATGCAAAGACTCACACTTCCTTCAGCCGGCATGGGTCTCCGGCATGTATTTCATGCAGATCAAAGTGCACTTCATGCCCGGAGCGACCATACCGTCCCTTGTATCTTTTTTTTGGTTCTTACCACAATTTCGTGGCATAACATGTCTTTTATTCAATGTCGGATAGTGATCTCCTTTACTTCTGATACATCGGAAGACGGACGACTAACTCTAATACCCCACTTCCGCACCACCCCCACTTCTGCACCACCCAAAAATCCCGCATTTCTCCTCCTTCATCAACACCACTACCTTTTTCAAACTATTATAACAATTGCTATATATCGCCAAATAACGCCATTTTTTCAGGATACCTTCTTTAACCCATCATGAAGCAATATACTGAAGATGAGCTCCAACGGGCACTTCAAGATATAGATACTACTTGCTCTATCCGCCAGGCAGCTCGTAGATGGGGAATTCCCTATCATACTCTTCGACATCGATTCCACGGCATGCAATCAAAGGATACTGCTTATATTCATATGCAGCGGTTATCCCAGGCCCAAGAGCAATATCTATCTGAATGGGTTCAAATCCAGGATGCCCTAGGCGCTGGCCCTACCCATCAACAACTAAAGGGCCTAGCAGAGCGTATGCTAGGCGATGGGCAGCAGCCCATAGGGAGGAAGTGGATAGGGCGATTCCTGCGGCGAAACCCATCACTTAGGACCAGGCGATCTAGGGCAATAGATGCCCGGCGATGGAAGGCCCATTCTTCCGAGGTTATCCAGGGTTTTTTCCATCTTCTGGTTAATATCCCTGCCATCCAGGGAATCCATCCATCTAACCGATGGAATATGGATGAGACTGGCATTATGGAGGGCAGGGGATCTAATGGGCTAGTGCTGGGCTCTGCAGCATCGCAGCATATCCAGAAAAAGCAGCCAGGATCCCGGGCATGGGTATCTATCATCGAGTGTGTGGCTGCTGATGGGAGGTCCCTATGCCCACTGGTTATATATAAGGGCAAATCAGTCCAGGCCCAGTGGTTCCCATCTAACCTATCTGGATATGAAGGATGGCACTTCACATATACGGATAATGGCTGGACAACTGAGAAGACTGCCCTTGAGTGGCTAAAGAAGGTCTTTATCCCAGGCACTATGCCTAGTGAGCCAGAGGCAGCCAGACTGCTGGTTCTAGATGGGCATTACAGCCATATATCTACTGACTTTATGTGGGAATGCTTCCAGAACAAGATATATCTACTATATCTACCGCCGCACTCCTCTGCTGTCCTCCAGCCACTGGATATATCGGTCTTCAGCCCATTAAAGCACGCCTATCGAAGGGAGGTTGGATATCTAGATGACTGGGTTAGTGATTCAACTGTTGCTGGCAAAGGGCATTTCTGGCCTGTTATATAAGGGCCAGAGATGCATCTATAACAGCCCAGAACGTTAGAAGTGGCTGGAGGTCAGCTGGACTATGGCCAATATGCATACAGCGACCTCTATCTAACTCGTTAGTAATAAAGGCATCATCCAGCCAGCAGAACAGCCAGCAGACTAACCAGCCTAGCAGCCAGCAGTGGGGTGAATCCGTATCTATCGTCCCATGGTCAACACCTCGTCGATCTGCTGAACTACGGCATCAACTACGCCAGTTAACCCAGCTGGCAGAGGATGGGCTAGATACCCATACTATTCGTCACCTATCTAGAAAGGTGCAAAAGGGGTATGATGAACAGGCATCTAGAAGGGCACTTCTAGAGCAGAAGGTCCACCAGCTGGAGGGCCAGTTGGATGATATACGGCAGCGCAAGAGAAAGAAGGTCCGTCTATCGCCTAACAGCACCTTCGCCACTATTTGGGACATCCAGCGGGCGCAAAGTCCGGATATCGGCGATATGGATAGTCCGGATGAATCCAGTGCATCCGAATTATCTAGCGAGGCCGAAAGTTGCATATGGGTGGGCGGCAGAGGTGGTGAAATAAGTGGTGATAGTGGTGGTGGTGATGGTGATGATGGTGGTGCAGAAGTGGGGGTGGTGCAGAAGTAGGGGGGTTGAGTTAACCGATAAGGCGGCCTGGCCCCCAGCACTGGGCTCCATGGACGTTATTTGCTGGAGTTGCATGTCGCCCGAAGCTGAGGTCTTTTCCATCTGCCAGACGGCCAGCCACTCGGATGCTGCGTCCCTAGGTTATCTGAGCCTTGCTCCAGAGTACACCCTTGGTTGTGTTTACCGCTTGGTCGGGGCCAGAGAATGTATCTGTAGCGGTCTCGCATGTGCGTCAACCGACTTTGGATATCGGCTTTTGCCCGAAATGGTTTTTGCAATTCTGTAGAAAATCCCTTGTTTACAAGCCAAGTAGTCCTATCGACGCAATGGAAACTCTGTCGCCTGTGTGATTCGGGAGGTGCTTGGGCACACACAAAACCAAGAGCGCATCATCTGCCGTAAGTGAGGGCATGTTTAACACTGGCGCCTCGGCGGGTTTGCGATCCCGGATCTCTGCAATGTAAATATGATGATGTATCATAGACGAGATTCGATGCCTGATGGGGCGGAGAGAAAATTGTCACTTGTACTCGCGCGCGCATGGGAGTCCTTGGCCAAGGTGCGGTCACGGACTGAAATGGAGAACATAACAACCCCGTCAATCACTATCCAACAGCAATTTGGCGGCATTATCTCACTCATGGACGTGGCAGTGATGTCGAAGAGAATAACCCAACTTTACCTTTGAAGCATTGGCTGAGAGATCAACGTCATCGGTGAGTGTGCCGTTTCCCCCCCCCCCCCTTGCTCCGAAGCCCAATAGTGAGACGTCCCGGCCGTGACATCCAGGGTTTCCCTTTTGCACCTCGCCTTGCATCACAGTGTGAAACCAGTGTAATATATATCACGATTCCAGGCAACCGCGTCACGCGTGTATTCTTCAGGTGTGTTCCCGGAGGAGCTATGGCTGGCACCGCGACCAAGGCAGCAAGAGCTGTATCCTAAAGCTACATGTATCTTGACGGGGGCTGCGCGGAACATCGTTCAAGACTGGGGTCACTGGGCCGAGATTCATCTTGAAGCTAGTTGACCGCTCAATCTCGGGAAGCTGATCTGGCACAAGTCAGCATTCCATTCTTCTGGAATGGTCCACCCAGGAGGCAGCCTCCGCAACTAGCCGGTTGAGGAATCGTTGTGGCGAATTGAACCCAGGGATGGGAGCTTTGGCTCCATCGCCAGACATTCTCGTCTCGTTGCCGTTGAGGACTGGAGACTTCAGGGGACCAGAGGTATAGCATAGCCGGCGCTCATACTACCTACATTACCTAGGTTAGCGACAATGATGTACCACGGCTTCGAATGTCTTTGGCGAGTCGTTTGGTAACCATTGTATCCGCCCTCGTCTCTCAGTATCTTCTCGTAAGCCCAAACATATTAGTATCTGTCCCAGGACAAGAGGTTGACCCATCAAAAATTGATCAGAAGGGTCTTCTATCGTAGATCACGGCTGGCTCTTACAGTTCCACGGACGTCTCGAGAATTGCCGGATACGGGTGGCTACGAAACCATCGTATCGACTTCTTGCGCCGGTCACCATCCAGGAGCTGGAGTTTCTGGCGGCTTTGCTGCGAGGCATTTTACGGCGGAAATGCAGTCTCTCTTCTCTCGCCAAGAGTAATATCAAGTGAAGGCTTCACGTCATTCGTTGGTAATACCGCACGAGGTCCGCTCGTCAACCTGCCCGGCCCCCGCCACTCTTTGCGCTTGACGGCGTTCTCGAGCGTACATCTGGGTTCGGCAAAATCGTTTTCTTGTAGCCGATCGACCCTGTATCTTGGGTGAGGACCGGCAAAAGAGTATGGTCAAGTCAGCGATAGGAAGGTGCCGATTCAGAGAAAGTTTGTATGAATCATGTCGAGTTCTATCTAAGGCCGGATTATACTGCCACCGGCCTCGATTTACTGTGAATGAGACTCCCAATAAATCAGCTTTTTCTTCTCTCCGGCGGTTGCGTAGTTCTCTTTCCTATCTATTACCACCACTGTCGCTGCTGCCATCATCGCCATCACATTACTGACCCTGTTACAAGAATTTACAAGTACCGCAGCAGCTAGCCAGCCTATTAATAGCTTGCTAACTCTTCACTCGGTATAGAGGGAGGACCATTTTCAGTAGACCTTCCCTAGTCGGCTTAAAAAGCGTGGAGTGTATGCTGGATACCCTGCGAGGCGGTAACAAAAAGCCATAGATATGCTTTTGGTGTGTCGGCGATGGACACCGCCGCACCGTGCATATATTTATTACTGGTAACACCTCAAGGATCTTCACATGTCATTGCCTCTCTGTAACCCAGGGCAAGCAGAGTGTTATTATCCATCATTAATAGTGAGCCAAACAGATTTCTGGACCTCATGCGCTTTGCAAAACATCCTGCCACGAGGTATTTTGAGCCACAATTGTAGTACAGCAATCGTGGTTCCCCTTTTGTGGTAGCTCGTACTATTCGCCACACACTCTTCATCCGTGTACAAAAGGGTTCGATTCGTACGGAAGAGTACTGCCGAAGATGGAAGCCGGAGGCCGAGTTGCAGTCGGGAAGGAGGCCAAGCGGCTCCCTCGGCCCCCTCGGCCCCGGCCTTGTATGGCTTTTTCCCTAAATTGGAAGTCCAAGGGTTTTCTACTTTAAGCTGCGTGGTATACACGTGGAAGCAAGCAAGGGCCGCTTATGGCCATTATTGACAGAAGAACAAGGCAAGGTCGGGATGGGGGGGGGGAGGCGTGCCTGGATATACATTGTACATTTTTATCTCGGCCTGCACCACTTTCTAAGCATTTGCCGGGAACGGGGTAGTCGCGATTGAGTTTTGATGTGTCCAAGGTTTCTGGAAAACCTCTTGGCTATGTAGCCACTGAAACAAACCTTGTTGTCGGATTCGCGTGCTCGGTGGGACATCGAGTCGCGTCTTGCAACGTTTTCCGGTATACTTTACTAGCGCGAGACGATGTCTAACTCCCTCCCTGCCTTGCCAATGCGCCTCGCAATCGGTTAAGAAAAGGCCGAATCTGTCAGTAATTCACAATGGAAGGGGGGGGGGGGATGGCGACGGGTTGAGGAAACCCTTTCTAGTGATCCTTTGATCCGTTCATGTAGTCATTCTACCCGCTGCCTTGCGTGCGATGTCTGAAATCTCGGCGGTGAGAGCTGGTTTGCTGTCTACATGAGTAGTAGCCTGGACAGTAGGTTCATCTGCCATTCCAAGCTTAATAGCAGCCAATGACAGACTGATGAAGACCTCGGTTTCATGTTTCAGGGCGCTCATACTCTGGTCTCTGTCGAAGAAGAAGAAAGAAAAAAAACATGTTTGGGAACTTGAGCAGCATCGGCGATTTTCCCACGCACTACACCGACGAAGGGTTGCCGATAGAGAACCGCAAAGGCACAATCGTGGGCTTGATAGTCACGTTTCTGGTACGAAGGACACATGGGGACAAACCAACCACCACCACCGGCCCGTTAATGACCGTCCTTTTCTCACAGATTGTGGCCTGGCTCTGCGTCGGCCTGCGAATGTACACGAGAGTGTGTGTCGTACGGGCACCCGGATGGGACGACCTGGTGGTCGTGATCGCGCTGGTAAGACGCCCGCCTACCCGCGGCGCGCAAAAAGGGTTACGGACGCTGACTTTATATGCCCGCAGTTTGCAAGCTCCGCGAGCGCGATCGGACTTTGTCTGAGTAATAACCACACCCCCTGATACACCTGTTCTCTGACATTTTCTGTGGGACGCGTGGGAGTATTAACACGAAAAAAACAGCTACCAACCACGGCATGGGCCACAGAATGAGAGACGTACCCGATAGGGATAGAGAGAAATTCTTCTTGGTAAGGGCCGGCTGCTACTCTCTCGGCCGCAACGTCTCCAAAGAGGACATTTTTGAGCTCACGCCCCAGGCGCAGCTGTTCTACATTTCCAACGCGTCGTTTTCCATTTCGAATGCCCTGACGAAGCTTTCCATGCTTTTGCAATACCTGAGGGTGTTCCAAGATCGCATGCCTCGCCTGAGACTCATGGCCATGTGCCTGATAGGCGTCGTTTCGGCATGGGGCTTCGTCTTCGCCTTCATGGCTTGGTTCCCCTGCTTTCCACCGTACCAGTTCTACACACTGGGGTCGGAATCAAACTGCCACGGATACGGTTCCACTGACCCTGAGGAGATTTATAGCATTGTTGTCGCAGCCAACGGGACGAACATGGCGCTGGACTTTTTGATCCTCATACTGCCCTTACCCCTACTGTTCAGCAAGGATACCACCCACCAGACAAGGAACGGGCTGTTTGGTTTGTTTGCCATCGGGATACTGTATGAAAGCCGAGAAACCCCCCTTCTCTCCTGCCGTGTTTTTCCAGCGCTCTTTTGCGTAAAACATGCTGATTGGCGACTCGGCTTACAGAATCAATGCGATCGCTGCGTGGCGTATAGTGGCCAACAAGGCGACGTCGGCCGAAGGAGCGGATCCGATGTGGATCTTCCCCACCATTATACTCTTGGGCGAGACGGAGAACCGAGTATCGCTGGCTCTGGCATCGATCCCGGTGTTCTGGCCAGTGGTTGCGCGCAAGTGGAAAAGCCTCGTCGTCGTCGTCACGCACGAGATCAAGGTCGAGAGCACGCAGCGGCCTCCGAGCGCGGGGGGTGCGAAGAGGGCGAGCCGGGTGAGCGGCCGTGTCGGGGCGGTCCGCGTGGCCGCCGAGGACGAGACGAACGAGGCCGGGCTGAGGCACCCGGGGCGGCTGTGCGACGTGGACGGGTACCAGAGGAGCCTGATAAGTCCCTTTGTGGGGTGCAAAGACGTCGGGCAAACAATGCCAGAGGACAGCCCACGTAATATCTCTGCATCAGAAAAGCGTCGTGTAGAAGTTATCGCGGCGGTGGCGTAGCTTACTTAATACGGTATTATTCTAGCAGGCCATCATAACTAGATGTAAAAGGCGAGCCGGCAACCTTGTGTGTTATGATCGAATTGACTGCTTCACCACGAGGCCCGACGTTCCATCTCCAGACACCGTTCGCTTCATCAAATACTGCCGACTATACGAAGGCTCAACGGCCCGGGGAGACATGTCCCTGTTCCCCTGAGCCGATAATACAGTTTACACGTACCGACACTCGACGGGGAGAGCAGCAATCCTCTGTAAATAGACACCAGACGTACGTTCCTCCGCCGGACACGTCCTCGCACGTGGACCATCCGCAAGAAACCGTGGCGCCCGTGGCAGATGGCGCCATCAGCACTCCTCCTGGACGACAGCATCAACGAACGAACCAATCCGCGCGCCGCACCATCACGGCGACCGTCTCATTGGCCATCTCCCAAAGCCCCCCCCCCCTCCCATGAAAAAGCCGAGGCATGGTATCCCACCATGGCTGCATTCTTTTAACGAATGGAGAAAGAGAGGCGCAGTTCCTTTCCCCATCCATCAACTACTGCGGGCCGACGATCCCAGGGGGAGAGAGAGAGAGGGAGAGACGCGTGCTGGCGTGTCAGACGCTGGCAAGTCGAGTAGATTCGCCGGATAACGTCGGAGCGGGCATCTTCCCTGCCCGAGGGAGCCACATGCACGTGGGCCGGTGGGAGGTTTCCAATGACTTTCAATGACAGCTCAGCAAAGGCATCTTCCCCCTCCCCCGCGTGGGAGCGCAGGCTCTACCCCGGAGAGGACGAAAGCTTATGTTTTTTTTTTTGCCGACGCCGGCGGCGGCGGGGGGAGGGTGTTTTTGTCTTCTTTCGTACAGAAATGCCACTCTTTTTTTTTTTTTTTTTTTAAATTTCTTGCCGATCAACATGGCTACCTATCATCTGCGCTGCGCCGCCTTGGATACATAACCCATCTCTGTCGAGCGCCGTGAAATGCCCGCCTAACAGCCAAGAACAGTACAGTAAGAAGCCGTCATCTTCCTCCATGCCAAAAGCGGCGTTTCATACAGAGTGGGTTTGATCCCCTCTTTTCGATCTACTGCGTATCGCCATCTAAAACCGCCTTATCAAGTCGCATCGCGTGTCATGGCCCCTTCGGCCTCCCCACCCCCCTCCGCATCCCACTCACACACACGCACACACACATAACCCCTCTACCCTCCTCTGACAGCCCACACACCATCAAGCACAAAAAAAAACAAAAATCAACGCACGCATATCGGCCGAGAGGTAAAAAGATCCAAGCCAGCTGATGTCCCGATAACATCCCCCCCCACCCCCGACGACTGGGTGTGGGGGGGGGAGGGAGGCTTCCAAGCTTTGCTTTGGCGTTCTCCACCTTGTTCCAAGCCTTTCCCTCCAGACGACAGTGAATAGGTAAGAGATGCATATTACCGCGAGCACGGCGTGGTAGTATCGGTAATTAGTATATAATCCAACTCTTGGAGAGAGCCCAGCAATTAACCCGTTTCCCAAACTCAAAACTCATAACCAATTTCCCCCTCCCAACATCACACCATACGCGGAGTATCAAGTGCCACACGTATTACTGCGTACGGTTCAAGTCAACACGCCCATCACAACAGCAGGAGACAAAAACGGTGGCAGGCATGGAAGAGGGGAGAACTCTTTGTAAGAATCCCCCGGGGTGGGGGGGGGGGGGGATCAAAAGGCATTTCGATTCATACTCGACTCGACATCTCATCGAAAACAAAGCACACACTAAAAAAAGACTATACTATTCGCGGGGGGAAAAAAAAGCAGGGAAAACAAGCCTCCCTCCCTCCCCCCCCCCCTCCGCTCCCTTCCCTTCCCCATTCGTTGGGATGTTCGCTCCCGGGTGTCTTGACGTCGAGGGCGGCTGTCGTCAACGGAAATCAGGTGAATGTGAAGGAGAAAAGAAGACGAAGAAGAAGAAAAAGGGGTCTGTTTCCCCTTTCATGAACGTCCCCGCCCGCCTTGCCCAGTTTTGAGTTATCTTTCAAACCCCCTTCTTCCACCCGAGACAGAATCATCTGTGATCCGACGATCCATGGCTATCTTCTCTCGACTGGAGGGCACACAGCTCGTGGTTGGGCGCGGCTTTTGTCTAATCGTTCTTTGCGGGACGAGCGAGCCTCTTTCCGGGACTTGTCAGATTACCAAAAAAAGAACAAAAAAAAAACGGGGAGGCCGGGGACGCGTTCATGTTGGATCTAGTGCTGCAGAACGCAAGCAAAAAACAGTTAGCCGGCTTGGGTAAAAAAAAAAAAGGATAACACAATAGGTCCTCGGAGGGGGCTTCAACATACGGAGCAAGAGCTGCAGGAGCAGGCGGTGCAAGAACCAGCACAGCTGGAGCCGCAAGAGGAGCAGGAGCTGTGTAGTCCCATCAAGACGAGGTCAGCCTTCGCTCGTGGTGGTCCTTTTTGCTCGAAGGCTGTGTGTACGGGATTTTATTTGTTCGGCACTCACCAGGGGGCCATTGTGAAGAGTGTTGGTGGTTTCAAAGCGAAAAGTGCTAGAGTGTTTTGTTTTGCAAGGTTGATTCGAGATGTGAAGATGTAAGAGTCGGGTGCGGAGAAAAGGAAAGGGAAAAGAAGGGGAGGTAAAGAATCGAACTATTCCGTGATTTCCCACGGTTTATATAGCCGTCGTTCAGAGCATCTAACCCCCTCTCTCCCTCGTTTACCCCTCTCACCCCACGTTATCAGTCAGCTGGGTCACCAGATGATCTATCCGACGAAGCGCGGTTTCATTAGCGATTACCTGCAGGCAATAAAACGGGCGCGACCAAGAGAGACAGAGACAGAGAGAAAGGGTCCATCACGGCCGGGTTGTGCGTGTGTGTGTGTGTGTGTGTGTGTGTGTGTGTGTGTGTGTGTGTGTGTGTCATGCCACATCAGGCTGGCGCTCCTCCCCCATTCCCCCTGATACATACGAGCTCCCTCATTTGTTGTCGAACTAGGGGGGAAGGTAGGCTGGCTACCAAGCGCTGCTTGGTACCGAATCCACAGGAGGAGGGTGTGTGGTCGGCTGATGCCACGGAGCCGGGCTGTCGTGATTGGGCCGGCCGACGCAGGCGACTACATGGTTGTACAAAGTATGAGCATCCGATACCTACTCAAGGCGCGAGTTACGAGCAAGGCGGCGGGCAGGGTGGAGTTGTGTGCATGGCAGCCGTGGTCGCGTGGATGGTATTTCCAGGGCGAGGCCGGAGGGATCGTCAATGAGTGACTGGACGACGAGCCCCCCCCCTCCCCCCGATGAGGGGGTCTCACCCCGCCCCATCTTTCGGTCAGACATTTGGTCCTAGAAGGGCGTGAAGGGTGGTGATGGTGGTGGTCTATTCGAGACGGGGCTGGATTCTGGGCTGTCGAGTGGGGGAATCGACTCGACGGCGAACGGCTGGACGACGGCGTCTTGCGTCGTGGCGGGATGCGTCTGGTGTGTTCCTCGTTCGCCGTATGCGTGGAAATGTTATGTAGGACGACGGAAGAGGGCATAATCTGCTTGTGATGCGCTTGGCGGAGCGGCACCAGCGCCAAAAAAAAAAAAAAAAAAACAGAGTTTGAGCCATCCTACACTTACGATTGGACTGACTGCCCCCAGGTGATGCGACCAAGCCATGCATGCCCGTATTGGCCAGAGGAGGGACTTGGGCCACACTAGGGATCCGTATGCTCACTAGGCGATATCGGCCAAAAGGCGGGCGGACAAGCTTAATATGTAGACGTTGAAGTAAACAGCGAGACGAGCAGTGTCAAAAAGTTAAATAAAACCCAACGCGCCGGATGACCTTGCCATAACATCATCACCGGGAGAGTGGGAAACAAAGAGTAAAGTAAGATATCAACGGAAACAAAACAAGGCTCCTTGAGAAAGACATGGACAACGCAGAGATGGGATAGTCTCACCAGTGAGACAGCACGACTATAGGCTGCCCACCCAACCCCTAAGCTTCAGCTCTGCCTCGGCTCCGAGAGACAGAATCCCGGTAAATCCCTATCGGACGTTGCGTGGACAAAGGAGAGGCGATAACCGTTAGCTAAGAGGCGTGGGTTGTCCAATCATCGAGAATGGCCGGCGGCGATGCTCGACGACTCGTGATGGAGCCCAGGCGGCCCAATCAGCCAGTACCTAGATGGGCGGAGAGTGAAGAGGCCGTAGAGGCCAGAAGATGAGGGGAAAGCAGAAAACTGAGAGGCAGGTGTGTGTGTGTGTGTGTGTGTGAGAGAGAGAGAGAGAGAGAGAGAGAAGGGGAGAGAGAGAGAGAGAGAAAAGAGGTTGTAATTCATTACCGTGGGGGGTTCACTCAGTCTCTGAATCCTCAGGCCATGGAAAGGATGAGTGATAGAGTCAGGCTCATACTGTGTTTTGTGTGAGTGAGTGAGTGAGTGCGCGTGCTGGAGTCTCCTCTCTCGCTTCCTCTTCAATTTCTGCAAAACTCGCAGCCCTTCGTCCGACACCTTCAGTCGGCCAACATCGGCGGCGCCGGGATCGGTCAACTCCCAACGCGTCGGCCGCGTCTCAACGATGACGAGATGGCCAGGAGAGGTCAACTGTGTGTGTGTGTGTGTGTGTGTGTGTGTGTGTGTGTGTGTGTGTGTGTGTGTGTCTGCCGGAACCAGGAGTGAAAACCGACAGGAGAGGACGGGGACGTTCTTATATATGTGCCCGACCCAGCTCCGTTCCCTCATAAAAAGAAAAAAGGCCTCACTCATACTGGCGGTGAAGCAATGCAGGAACGTCATCACAAACCAGCGGTCCATCACCCTCCGGCGCCCGTCGTCGTCGTCGACACCGAGTCCTGCCGCCTGACTTGGCCAACGGCGCCATGAAGGAATGCGCTGGCTATCGCGACCAAAGATCGGCAGCATCGCCGGCCATGGTTGGTGAGACGGACGACGACGACGGTCGAGGCTTGATTTTGTGTGTGTGTGTGTGTGAAGATAGTGCCATCAAGGTTGGCCATCCGGGTCCTTGGTCAGTATATACATGCCCCGATTCGATTCGATTCGCGTCTTATCGATGCAGACCATCAGGGTTCTTCTCGCCTCTTGGTCCTCAACGATGGTCTGTAGACAGCCGTCTGTCCGTCCGTCCACCGGTCCTATTTGGTTGGTACAACTGAAAAGGCCAATACAGTCAAAGCATCAATCTGTCTGCGAGCCTCTTTTTGCCAACAGTCCATTAGAAACGAGAGGTTCGGCCATCGAAACCCGAACAGCCTTCGAGGGGCTGACCACGAAGCGGACGTCGACAACAGTCATCATGACCTTTCGTAAACACAAAAGGGTCTAGGGCTATCATTCAACGTCGCTCGCTCCCGACCTGTCGATAACCGAGGGTCTTGCGTTGGTTCCGGCTACAAGAAACCCATGACCGAATGCAATCTTGATATGTGCGCTCAATATAGTCGGTCCCCTACAAGTGCTCGACACAAATGGTCAAGTGTCTTTGCAGACGCCAGGGAAACCTCGCAACACACCACCTTACAAGTGCGGTCCCGTCTTCATGTTTGCGGAAAAGGAATAAACATTCCGAGCCCCAGTCCAAAACCCCGTCCGTCGTCGCGCAAACTCCCAAGGGCATCGTCTTAAGGACCCCCCGTAATGGCACCATCTGGGTTGCCCCCTCCTCCTTTCGACATCGTTGCCCTCGGGATCCGATCCGACCCCGGGTCCACAAACCCATCCCCCATCAAAGACTATGGCGGGCGGGCCGTTCCGCTCGCGGTTCGCCCTCCTGTAGCTTGGAGCGGCGTTAGTCCGAGGTGACGACCAAGGACGGCTTACCTCTTGGTGAGCCGCCCGTCCCGTACGGAGGGCGGCGTGCTCGGCGTGTCGTCTCCAAAAGCCGGCGAAACCAAAACCGTGTGGGTGGCTGTCGAAATGCTCAACGGGAAGAGGGGTCGCTGTGCCAGGGGTGGACAAGATGCAACGAACATACCGACGGCCCGACCGACACACACGACTTCCGATGCGTAATATGCAATAGATTAAGAATAAAAAAACAGGTTTGAATCAAATAGCAAATACCAGTCATTGTTGGTCGCAACGAGGAACTAGGGTTCCCTTTGCCAATGAACTCCCAAGCCTATGTATGATGCCGCGAAAAGGAAATAAGTCGTAGCTAGTCCGTCTCTGCAAGAAATCACCACAAACAAAGCCCAACTTGACACACACACACACACACACACACACACACACACACATTGGATATCCACGACGTCCGTCTCATGACTTGCGCTAGTGCCCTCGACCACTTGACCGAGGTATGCCATCCCTTTACCCATACGCCGGGAAAAAAAGAGAGAAAAAAAAAAAGAAAACCCTTAGATCACAGTGCCAGCCTCCTTCTCCTTCTAGGTCTGCACCGTAGTGCCAAGGCTTCTTTCTGTAGAACTGTCCTCACTCCTCGGGGGAGTGCGGCTTGGCGTTTGAGGCTCCTATGCCCCGCCTGCCCGAGCCGCAAGAGGCTGCTTGTTCCGCCTGCCCAGCAGCGTGGCGCCGTCGAGGCTGAGCTCAAAAGCACCCTTCTGCCTGTTGCGGTCTCTAACCTGCTGACGAGCAGCTGCCGTCACGGCCGCCGAGTGCTGGCCGTAACCCTTTTCATTCACGGGTGCTTGACGCTCGCGTTCACGACCGCGTTGCTGCTCCTGCTGATCTCTAATCTGCGCATTGCGCATGCTCTTCTCGAGAGCTTGTGTGGCCTGCGACGGCTTGTGCACGTACTCGGCCTCGTTGTTCTCCGCCATCTCCTGGTCCTCCGACTCGGACTCCTCATTGAGGTTGTTGAGGAAGCGGGCCGGTACACCACCCTTGGTTCCCACCTGCTTTCGGCGCTTCGCCTCTTCCTCCTGTCTGTGCACGGCGTAACCGACATCAAACACCTCGCGCAGGTTGACGGCACCGGGAGAACGGAAGTCGTAGCGGCGGTCGCCATCGACGATTCTCGAAGCATCGAAAGCGCGGAGCATCTCGGGCTGGGGCTTCTTCTCGTCTCGGGGAGTGGGGCCGGATCCCTTGATCCACGGGTGAGCCAAAAACTCGGTGATTGTGTATCGCTTCTCGGGGTCCACCGTCAGGAGGTGAGAGATGAGGTCCTGGGCCGACTTGGAAATGTCGTCCCACCAGGGGGACAGGAACGTGTACTGTCCCTTGGCAACCTTTTCTGTCAAAACCTCGATGCTCTCGTCGTAGAACGGGGGGAAACCACAGAGAAGCGTGTAGAGAACGCATCCCAGGGCCCACATGTCGACCGATTTGGAGTACCGCTCATCCTTGACGATCTCGGGAGCCGTGTACCCGACCGTACCGCAGGGCGTCATTGTTTGGTTGTCCCAAACAATCTTGGAAAGTCCAAAGTCGGCGATCTTGATCTGGCCAATGCCGCCTGCTCCAACACCGGGAATGAACTCGCCCTCGTCGACCTTGTCTTCATCGCCGGGCTGTTTGGGCTTTGGTGTCTTGGAGGGGACGATGGGAATCGGGCTGAACAAGATGTTTTCCGGCTTAATGTCACTTGAGAGATGTCATATTAGCCAATGACTATGGTCAAAAGTATGATGACGTCACGAGGCTGATGCTGACGGGCATTTTACCCCTCAGACCGCCAACGGACAGAGAGGAAAAGAATGCTCGACAGCCAGACCGTCCGAAACGGGCACAGGAGAACGACATACCGGTGAACGACACCTCTCTCCTCGTGCAGGTATTCCAGAGCCTGTGCGACTTGCACGATGACGTGCCGGGAAAGTTCCTCGCTGAAGTATGTGAGGCGAACGATTTGGTGGAAGAGCTCGCCACCGGGGGCCAGTTCGAGGATGATGTAGTAGTACTGCCTCGATTCGGAAAAGTCGATGAGCTTGATGATGTTGGGGTGGTCGAGCTGTCGCATAATCTGAACCTCTTTCAAGATGTTGGCTCTCTGTGATGACGTCAGCAGGGTTGGCCAGAGAGGGAAATGGAGAGCCATCCTCGAATGAACAACAATGACTAGAGCAACATGTTTGTCGGAAAAGTGAGGATGGCCCAGCGATAAAATAAGACAAATGAAATAATGAAAAGTTTTCGCACCTCTGCGGCCTTGGGGACCTTTTTGAAGTCCGGGTGTAGATGCTTGTTTCCCTAAGATCGCTCTTGTTGGTACGGGAATGCTCAAAGGCGACACACCCACAAAAACAAACAAATTGCTGAAATGACGAAGGAATCATGGTCGCGGCCGTAACCACCCAAGCACCAACTCACCTGCATACTGTTCATTTCATACTTGCGAACGACCTTGATGGCGCACTCGGCGGGGTATTCGCCCGTGGTGTCGCGCGCACGATATACGTTGCTGAAGGCGCCATCGCCCATCTTCTCCAGCAGCTCCCATCTCTCCAAACCGGGGTATCTCGGAAACTTGCTTTTGCTCTCGTTCTCTTCAGCAATGAGCTTGGCAATGTGAGCGTTGTCAATGTGCTTGCCCGCCTTGGAGGTCTTGTTCTGGTTCGGCTCGACGGCGTGGGCGGCAGCGTGGCCGGCTTGCGCGGCACGGTTCTGCTGGTCATCGCCAGCGACCGAGTATGCTTCGGGGGCCGGTTGGAGGGGGTTGGCGGCGCCCATTGCGGGCTCGGAGAGGCCTACTTGCGCCTTTTGGGGCGGCGAGTGTTGCTGCTTGGGTGACGGATCGCCGTTTGCAGCTCGGGCTTGCTTTCCTACAAGCGATACAGGTTAACGCTGAAGAAGAGGAGCGAGGGAGAGACGCAGAAGCAGGGAGGCGAGCAGTGTGGCGCAGCACAGCATGCGCGGGCAGTCTTAGGAGGGGGTTGTTGTACCGTGTCGGATGAAGTTCTTGAGCTGCTGTATCGTCGACATGGCGATGGTTGGGGTCGCTGCGAGGAGCGATGGGGAGGTGAAGTTATCCGCGATGATGTGGTACGGCTAGAGTGAAGCGCAGTCGCAAGTCGCAATGCAACGGACGGTGGGCTGCTTGAGTCGCGGCGTGCCCCGGGTTCGACCGAGGGGGAGGGGGGATGATTTGCTGGTTGGCCTGTGATTGGTAATGCGGAGACGGCGAAGGACGAGTCGTGGGGAATATGTTTTCGGAACAGTGCGATGTGCTGTCGTGGATTGATTGTATGACGAGAAATGAAGGGTGGAAAAGGTGTATTGAGTCAACAAGAGAGAAAACGCAAGGTTGAACTCTTTGTGAAATCGGGGAGTGAGGAGAGAGAGGGGGGGGGGGGGAAGGAGGCGACTGAAAGGGAGAAATTGGTGCAAGGAGAGGAATTTGTGGACTGCGGACGGACGGTGGTGGTGGTGGTGGTGATGTTGGCGGAGGGGCAAAAACGTGGACTCAGATGACGGAAGGTGAAGGAACAGGCCAACTGAAAGACTGGGCGGGAACTCAAGCAAGCAACACGGTTGTCTCAACGGATGTAGGAATTAATTAGGCTAGGCCGGGTTGGAGTGAGAGAGCCGGGGAGGGGTTGCAAGCCAGAAAGGGACGACGACGCTACCAGGTACCAAAGCAAGATGTGCGGGAAAATGGGGAAAATGGGAATGAATCGGGGGCGTGGAAAGGTTTAGACCAGGAAGGGGACGACGATGACGGCGTTGGGCAGCACGTAATAGTGAGGGAGAGAGAGAGAGAGAGAGAGAGAGTGCGTGTGTTGCTATGTATACTGTGCGCACGCACACAGGGACTGGCTGGATGCCGTTTGCTCGGTCTGATTTTCTGCTCGGTGCAGGCAGGACAGGGCAGGCAGACAGGCAGACAGGCAGACGGGCAGACAGGTTCAACGACGATGACGAAGTGGGATTTGGTGAGATGAGGTAGGTGGTAAGTAATAGGCGCCCGGAGGTTTCTTCGCAGGTGTGCGGGAGTGGCTTGGACGGTGCCAATGGTGTCAATGGAGCGTGTGGTGGTGTGTGTGTGTGTGTGTGTGTGAGGGAGGAAGAGAGAGTGTTGGCAGGTGGCAGGCAGGCCGAACAGGTACCGTGAGTACTGTAAGTAGTGATGAGTGTTGTTTTGAAAAGAGCTGGTAATCAGTCTGATTGGTGGTGTTGGTGGAATCGAACTGGCAGGCAGTCAATACGTCTCGATATAGTTGTACACTTCTTGCCGGGGACGAGGGAGGCAGGCCTAATGTGACATTAAAAGCAGAGTGTAGAAAAGAGTGAACATGAACGAACGTGAGACAGAAGACAGTCGGGATGGATGTCGACGAGAGGCCGATTGTGGCAGGGGAGAAGAAAAAAAAACCCCCCCGGAAAAAAGAGCAGCGAGGAATGAAGCGGCGGCTGGACCCGAGGCGAGGGAGGGTAGAAGGTACATACCTATTAAGACACAGCTGCTAGGGAAGCCCCGTCCGGGATTGCATCAGTGGCAGCAGCAAGCAACAGCAGCAGCAACAGCACATTACACGCGCAGTAGTGCTGTGAGGGTGCACGGTGCTTGGTAACCCTCTTTTCCTTCTCTCTCTTTTTTTTTTTTGTCAAAAGCATGATTACAAGGTAAGCCGGCCGGCCAGTCGTCGAAAGTGTTCCATGGAATCCCTTCCCTTACCTCCCCGCTTTTGGGCGCAAATGCGAGCTGTAAGGTATCTACCTACTATTAGGTACCCCCTACACACCTACTATGCTGCCTGTACAAATACTGCAAGCGCTCCCCTTTATTCCTTCCCGTCAAGTTGAACCAAGGTGGGGCAGACAGACAGACAGGCAGGCGTAGGGGCGCAGATAGAGGCCCGGCCTTTTCCTCTCCCATCCGCACACGGAAGATGCTCCTGTTGAACTCATTGGTCTGTCTATACTACGTATGTCTTGCTCCTTCCAAGGCTTAGACATCATCCTATCTATGTATATACAGTACTGCTAGTGCACGTACACACACCTACGGACATACGTACGGATGTTCGTTCTGTAAGTACGTGTGTCGTAGGGTACCTTTCCCACCTTCCTCTTTCCTTGGACAGTGTACGGTACATACCTGATAGTAGTTACGTACGCTACGTGACTGCGAACCACCTAGGTAGACGTAGCCACGGCGGTGCCGACAGCGATGTTTTCAGCCGCCCCGCGTCGTTTCAAATCGTCGTTTTCATCCACCAAAGACAGACGCCCGCCCGTCCCAAAACCCCAGACCCATCCGACATGCATCAGATCCAGCAGCGGACACAGGTCGACAGGGTAGTGCGCCTACTGTATAGTAATGTATACACTAGAGTGGCTCAACAACTGCACCCTAGGCAAGGAACACCGGGGCATGAGGGGGCAAGGCCATTCATTACCAGCCAATTCCCCATCAATGAATGACCTCACACGTTGTCAAGCCTCTCGGCCAGTCCAGTTCGCGGGAGAGGGAGAGGAGGGGGGGACGTCGAGGTCATGGCATGAGAATCGCATCGAGCACGTAGTGGACGCGCATCGGCCGTACTGTGCTGGGGAATACTGTGTTCTGGGGCCACGGACCGCCACCATCATCATGCCAAGAAAGCAATCCTCGGGTGGCGTCGACGGCGCTAATGCCGAGCCACCTTGTCTGCCTTGGGAGAGGCTGGTGCACGACGAGACGGTGATGACGCTATGCAGCTGGCGGCAGACGGGTGACTTACAAATTATGCATAACCACAGCAAAGGAGGGAAACCCTTTTTGTTTGCCAACAAACAGCTCATGTTAATATTTTAATCCTTCTACCCGTATACGGAGAGATGTACGGATACGCTATCGTAGGTATTCCGCACCATCCGTCGTCCATCTCCTACTGCCCCCCCCCCCCTTTCCCCCCGTAGGCAGCCGCTTGAGAGCTAACTGGCTTGGACGGGAGCGAGGTGGGCGGCCGAGAGTCGGGGTCAGATGAAAGAGACTCGACGATCAGGATCGCATTCTCCTGTTTTCCATGATTTTAACGCGGGCATGGCTGCACCGCAGCAGACCAGGGCAGGGGAGGGAGGGAACCGACCCAAAACCCGATCAGAGAGAAGCCACGGCCCATGAGCGAGCGAGCGAGCGAGCAGGGGCTTGTCCTGCTTCCCACTTCGGGGTGGGGCATTCCACTCGTTTGGATAGCGGGGCCCCCGTTATGACGTCTGATCCATCGTCATACCCGCAATCCCTGGCAAGGGTTTCATCATGGGAAGGGAGGCACGAGTGGCCTTGTGGGTCTTTTCTCCTTGCCTGAGGCCAATGGGCGCCGATTGTGCAGCACCAATCAAGCTCATGATTCATTGCCTGCATCGAATACGTGGGGAGGTATCTAGGCATGACGAGTACGTACCTCAGCACAGTTCCTTCCTTCCTTCCTTTCTTCTTCGCCCAAATGTGACTCTGCTGGGATCCCCTTTCCTCTTTGATTCTCTCTACATAGTACCTGTAGGTACAGCACCTAGGTATGGTAGGTATTCCTCTTCTCTGTCGATCTGTTGGTCTTTCTGTCTGTCGGTCTGTCTGTCTACTATTACTCCGTACGTACGGATATATCTGTAGGTATTCGTCTTATTACCCGTCCATGTCCTCGATCACCTTTTGAGATTCCCCGTCGTATCCGCCTCGCGTCTACCCGCATCACCGCGCACGTCCATCGCTCCGTACACGTAGTATAGGTACTAGTATAGTACGCGTACGGGGTAGAGTAGTACACCATTTCCTCCGTCCAATCATGCTGTTTTCCTCGCCTCGCTCTATCCCGAAGCACACGCAGCGAGCCGCAAGCTCACGCAGGTATTCGTTCAGGTACGAAAAGTACGCTGCAAATGGGCGATCGAGATGATGAGTGGCTTGTGTGGCTTGCTAATCGTTGCCCATCATCATTTTACTGACGACAAACGGATGCGTGTTTGTCAGAACGCTACGTGCGCTAGTCCTACTTTCACCCACCACTCCTTGCCTCTCGCCCGTCATACACGCGACGCGGGAGCCCGGCCGAGTCTGGGATTAGACTAGGTAGGTGGTAGGTAGCTATCGGCCGTCTCGTCCCCTTTCCACTGCATGCCCATGCATCCCTTGACCAACGACATACTATGTACCTTTACCTTGCTCGACGAACTGCAATGATGACCTCATGCCTCGTCCCTCATCAATTTGAGTCGGCCTTTGCAGCAGCAACAACAAGCCGAGTAACCGCTGGGCCATTCTAGTGTAGGTAGCAAAGTGCACAACATCGTGGACGAACCACCTTACTACGGCATTGACTCACTTGTCACGACATCCTAGACACTCCATTGCCATTTTCGAATTCCGTACGCAGCCGAAAGAAAAAAAGAAAAAAAAAACTAAAAGACAAAAAAAAATAATGAAAAGAAAGAGACCGTGGACTGGTCCAGACCCTCGTCTGCGCATGGACCACATTCTTCCGTCATTTGCCGCCGCCCTACGCCGCGCCGCCGAGTAAGTACGTAGGTACCTAGGTAGTAAGCGTCATCGGACCCTTTCTGCAGCACCAGCCACACCCAACTCTCCCCTCCTCCCTCCCTTGCTGGCCTCACTAGCCACGCTTCGCCCAGCTACTACTGTAGGTAGCGTTATTACTTACCTACAGATCCATCTCCCTTGTCTCAAAGTCCAATCGAGCTGCGAAACATGGGCCAAGAATTCGGCGCAGCAAAGCATCTCGAGCATTCCATCCAGTCACCCACCACGCGTTTCACACCGGCCTAGAACCCGGTCTTGACTCGTCTTGGTTGGTTGTGATGCGTCCGACGAATAAGGGAGACCCGACCCGGAGCACAAGGACATTGCATCACCGGCCTAACGAACGTTGGCGGTCGGTGCCGCCATATCTGAATAACGCAGCCAGCATTCGCCTGTCTTCCAGCTCCTCTAGTGCACACTAACACACTCGACAATCCCAGCGTCGGACGACTTCGCCCGAATCCATGGCCCTGCTCCCCCCCTTGGGTCCAGCCGTCATACCCACCGCCATCAACGACATCAAGAGCGCCTCATCATCGACACTCCGTACTCCATTTCGATGTTGATCGTCCTCCCGCTGTGACGGCCCCTGGAGATTTGATGCACCCAAACCCTGCTGCTAGTTGCCGCACTAGGTATCTAGGTATCTGCATGTACAAGCCGTGAGAGCGTGCGCACGCGCGTGCCGAATCAGGAGAGAATCCCGTGCCACTGCCGGCGCGATACAAAACACAGCTTTACGTCATCCCACCGTTGGACACTTCCCTCGAGGGGGATGCCACGGTGGTGGGTAGTGGTGATCCAACGGGTGAGAGAGGGAGACCTGCATAAATCGGGCCCCCGTATTGTCATCATGACTTGACTGTTGCTGTCTCGGACGCCTGCCCGTTTCGTACCGGTTGACAATATCAAACCAGCGAGGCCGCGGCAGGCTACGATGGACGGTTTGTCCCACCTCTTGTAAAGTAGCCGCACAGGCACAGTGGCTACGATTTTTTGCCTGACCGTCGCCGGAGCACCTTTACCAGCCCATGCCGCCACACCGGTTTTCACCTTTTTTTTTTCTTCTTTCTTTTCCACGAGGGCCTCCACAATGAAGTCATTTTTGTGGCCAGGCCGGTGTGGCCCCCTGTCTATCCTGATTCTTCCCTCCGGAAAACACGGCCCTCCCTGGCCACAACCCGGATCGGAAACCACTTCTTGACGACGGCCGAGGCGGGCCTGATGAACGGGGGCTCTCGAGTTAGCGCCATGGGAAGGGAGGTGGCCCGTGATATCAACAGCATCAGCAACCGCGCTGCGTCGTGATTTTAGAGCAAAGGTGGACGGCGAGACGGGACCATGCTCTGGGACACCTTCCGAGACCCCGAGAATTTCCAAAGGGTGAAGCCAACTCACCCACACAAGAGGCCAGACCAGAAACCCAAGAGGGCTGGCTACGCTAGGTACATACGACGTAGTATATTCCCTCCCCCCCCTAACAACAGCGCTGTGCATGGGGCTGGTTGCTTGCCCGTGTCTCTCCCGTCTGCAAGTCGTTTGAAGATTGAGGTATAATTGCGGCCGCAATACATGTACAAGCCAGAAGGGCCGCTTGCTCCACAGATTAGCCTTCGCTCGCCTTGGTTTTCTGGCTAGGCAGCTGAACGGAAACTGGGAAATTCCAATCGCGCCCGGTCTCGGGTACCTGGGGATGCTTTCTGTCTGCCCCTAGGCACGAAATCCTCGGCGGCGCGGGAGACGAATGCCGGACGCTGGTCAAGCACCGTGTGAGGCAACTGCCGGGCCTGTTTGGGAAACGGACTCTTTTTTTTTTTTTTTTTTTTTTTTTTGAGAATTTGACAGTCTTACTGTCTAACCGCCTCGTCCGGACGGTGAGGGTCGGGGTCGCTTGTTTCCCGTAATCGGAGCAACCGAGTATCCAGTGTCATATTCACCAAGGTGGTGGACTCTTGACGTCCAATCCGGGTGTGGGTTCTTGATAAGTCCGTAGTGATTCTCCCTCCCGACCTGCTTCCGTTGAACCACACTCCACAGTCGCTTCTCTTCCACTCGGGGGACAAAAGAGAGGGCCGGTGTTCAAGAACTTCGTTTAAATACCCCGGCCTCAAGGAATCCGTGAGAGCCGTGTAAATACAGGGTTTATAGTGTATCAAAAGCTGAAATACCTATCGTAGTAGCTGTAGTAGTGGTAGCGGCGGTGGTAGTGGGAATAGGAAAACCGGTCCTCTTTCTTATCCCCTGAGTGGCCTTTCGCTTCTTCCCTCGGCAGAGCTTGTCTAGAAGAAGATGCGATATCAACAGCTTGCACCGGAACGAGGGCTACGGAGCCGGCGATGAAGAAGAAACGTCTCGGCACCATCCACTTTGCCCTCTTGTGGGTGAGGTACACCCCCCCCCCCTCCACCTCATTTCTAAATCGAATTTCTTTTTTTTTTTTCCTTAAAGAAAAAAAACAGCTTTTATCTGAAACTTTCTTTAAAAGGGAAATAAAAGTCCATACTGTTTAGGACGACCTCTACCCGGGTGGGCGGGCGGGCGAGCGAGCGGGTGATATCATGGTGAAATCACAGAATGCGGCTGACCTACGGACGACGTCAGCCTTGACCGCGAATCCGATTACACGTCCGGAGCACCGATTGTATTTCGGACGGTGCGAGCAAGGTAAAAAAAGTGTGCGTCTCCCCGTCCGGCGAGCCGCCTCCTGGGTTAGGTCTCGACGCCGTGCCACGACACACGTATGTATGCACGTGTTCCTTCTTTTCCCATGGACTCGCCCCCTTTTCTCAGTCCTACCTCTCATCACGATTGCGTGTAGCTTTCAGGAACACAGATCTGCTAGCCACCGGTTTCGCGGTAGCAAGCTATCGTTCTGGGGGGGGGGGGAACGACTCGGGTGTCCGGTAGCAGGAGGGTGATAGCGGGGATTGCCTTTCTCCGGCGGAGCTTAAACCTTGTTTTTGGGACTTGGCACCTCCGGAGTATTCCGGTGTGGACGGCATCCGCCGTCGAGAGATGGTATGCCGAGTCGCTTTGTGCGTGAGTTGGAACTTGGAAGTGTACCTTCCGTCTCGTGATTTTGACGACTACTTTTCCTGCTCGCGGGACGCGCAACTGCAACATGATTCGACGTTTGGACGTACTGTGGGCGTGGTGAAATTCAAGGATCTCCCCCTACCCAGTACAAGAGAATACAAACATGATCAAGGTACCAAAGCTGTGATGAAGCTAGGATAGCTTTGCGAAGCTAGTACTAGATACAACCTAATACCCAAATATAGCTTGTAGAGCGTATAGGCCCTTTGAGTTTACTACTTCTAGGACGAGAATTATCCTTTCGAAGCTTCTAAAAAAACACCTACTTTTCTACTCATGGTATAAACGCTGCGGTTCATCACAACAACAGTTGACTAATATGATCCGTACATGTACATATTAGGTCCAGTTTTCAGCCTTCGGCCAGGCGCATATCCCTCAAGACAGTGAAGTATGTCAGTTGACCGCGCCAATGTCTACGCTTAAACTTAACCTTGATACATCGATAAAAGAACGGACGTCATCTTCTTAAAAGCATAAGAAAGAGCCTCGGTTCTAAGCAGGTGGTAGCGTAAGCCACTAGCATAGGTCGTGGTTCCATGTTCAAATGAGAAACTGGCGAATCAAAGTCGCAAAGTGTAACTCGGCCGATGAAAACGTTGTAATGTTCTACTTGAGGAGTGAAAGGCACTTGCTCACTCGAGTTCCAGGGTTTTAGGATGCCGCCGCAAATGTAAAGAATGGTTAAAGCGGAATTGTTTCTAGTCCATAGCAAAGCGACTATTCAAAGTTGTTGTAAGTCATATGAGGGGTTAATTGCTGCTCACAGTCAACGGCGTCGTTTTCGTGCGACACGGGTTGTTATCTGCCAGCAAACATGAATGACAGTGCTTCTAATAAATCCAGCAAATCAAAGCTAAAGCAGCGGTAGTTCCACTCCAGAGAAGAAAGTAAATTGAAAATCGGAGTGAGATCGTTTCCCTTCTTCTGGTTTCAGAGATAGGGAACATACTCCGTATTAATCCATGCCGAACCAGTCAATTGGATGTGCAACGTCGCAGGCTGTAGACCATGCTTTGGCTTGCGCACTTAGGACCAGAAGATCCTATCAGCATGTTGATCCCGTATCGAAAGCTCCAAAGCTCACTTTGGTATGATGTGTTTCAATTGTCCATTAGCCGCCTGATATGCATGCCTTGCGGCGCAGCATGGTTGGCAGACTGACAGGCACACTGCTAGGAGAGGGGGGGGGGCTTGGCTGGCGCAGACCATGCCCCATTTTCTCGCTCTTCTTGGGGCTCAAACACAACCTCTCTTCAATTAGAGGGATTTTTTATTCCCCTCACGTCAATAGAGCCTTGTTCCCGACTGTTGGTCAACATGGACTTTGGCGTCGCGTCCGGCGTTGCGGGGTTCGTCTCGCTGCTGATCCAGATCAGCTCCGGCATCAAAAAGCTCCGTGACATCTTGAAGAACGCAGAGCAGGCGCCCGTGGAGCTGGAGAATCTCCTCAAAGAGCTGGTATTCCTGCAATACCTCATGGAGGGGGCTGTCGCGCGACCCCGACTTTGAGCACTGCGAAGCGAGCTGCGGTCTCTTTGTCCAGGGGCTAAACAGGCTGTATCAGAAGTTGCTAATGGATTCCGAAAAGTTAAAGGGACCAAAATCGGTGAAGAAACTTCTGGCCTTTCGCCACTGGAGAAAGGATGTCGAAGAGCTGCTCCGGAATATCCAAGCGGCCAAAATCAACTTGATCCTGTTCGTACCTACATATGCCAGCACTCCTCACAAACCCGCCCTTGGCCAGCTCACCAAACTCGCCATAACAGCTTCACCACGCATCGAACTTCTCAATGCCTCAGCGAGATGGCTTTGGTGAACCAGCTCCACAACACGTCTGCTCGAGTATCAATTACTGCCCCAGCGACCGACTCGGTCGTTCCTTCAACACAGGCGGCAGCTTCTTCCCGCCAACCGCCCGGGTCTCTTGCTCCTGTGGCGAACTCTCTCACCAGGGTGGCCCCAAGGCCTAAGATTCGCGGAAACTGCTTGTCCAGGTATTGTTCATGTTCATGTCACCGTACGGAATGGACCTCTCGACGGTTCTGGGCGCTCGAGTATACTCTCGCGGCCTTCCAGCAAACCTGCGACGTCACGTCATGCAATGCCACAAAGTATGGCGGAACCTTCAGAATCACGCTCTCACAGATCGGAGTCCGGTGGGCTGCGGCCATCCCATTTTAATACATCATTACGGAATCGGGCAAGTTCTCCATGCGGCCCTGTTTCGAGATGGAACGAATCGTGCCTTACACATCTCCCGGGTTTGAGTTGCTCTACAAATATGAGGAAAGTCTAATTGATTTTGAGGAAGCTCGAAAGGGGCTTATAGAGCTCAAAAGAACAGACCCAACATTCCCCACGCATGTCAACCCAAGTGGACGGTCTTACATTGAGGTATAACTGCATGCCGAGGACGTCAACTTCGCACTCCTAACTGTTCGCATAGGTGGTTCTACACCAGCCGTGGAGATCTCAGAAGCAGTTCCAACTACTTGAGCTTTTCATGCAAGAGTTCAAGATGTCAAAGGGAACCGATCGTCCTGGGTGAGCAAACTTTTGACATGGGGAGAGGGCAGGACCAATATCCAAGAGCATAGCTAATTTTGTCACGTCGTCTTAGTTTCATCTCACTCTGTGCAAATTGTATTGTAGGACATCTTCATATAGTCTTGCTGGAAGCCCTCCTCACGTTCGGTTTCGACGCAACTGTGGCAGACACTCAGGGCTGGTCGGACATGTCTCCACAGGGATGGTGGTGGGAAACCACTCCTGACCCTTTCTTTGTGAAGTATATAAGTATACTCTGCAAAGATAACCAAGGCAAGGGCCAGTTCTTGCTTTTAAAAAGTCTTGCGAAGATGACCATTACCTTGTAGGATTTGCCGGCTTGACGCCTCTTCACGAAGCCGTCGTATTTGGGTCACCGGATTCGATCACAGAACTCGCGCCACGATTCGACGTCAATAAAAAAACACTTTCTGGGCCAAACTCCCCTCCTTCTTGCCGTATCGAATCCCCTGCACTTGGGAGCCCTGCTGCGTTTTAACCCCGATTTGGGCGCCCCCGACAAGCTTGGCCGTACGCCACTTATGTATGCAGCAGCGGAAAATCAGGAGGAGTCTTTGATGATGCTACTCGATGCTGGTGCGGATCTGTGTACACCTGTATACACGGGAAAGCCAACTCAACCGCACCTTCATTGATTTCGCGGCTCTTCAGGAACACTGGAAGCTTCTTCTCAACTGTCTCTCGCGAATCGAGGCCTGCTGGGGTCAGTAAGTGGCGGAAAACGTGGCCCGCCGTGCTTCAGTGCTATTTCACGTCACGTATCCGGATATAATGATCGACGGGGGCGTGACACTTCACCAGTTCCTTGTGAAATGCGGCGATCTCAATTTTCTCTACGACAATCCCCGCACTGGGTACCGAAACAACACCCTCCTCCACGATGCTTCATCGACTTCAGACCTGAGAACTTTGTTCAACAACGGGTGCAACCTCATCAACCATACCCAACGACGCAGGTCAACATCCTCTCATCGCAGTAGCATCTCGAAGGATTCCTGGCCTTGTAGAGGTTCTTCTTAAAACTGGGGCCGATGTAACGTTGAAAGACAAGCGGTATCGCACAGCGCTTCATTACGCCTTGGCCAGGTTGGATACCCTTTCGCTCAAATCGTATGGTATTGGAGCGATAAGCGCTGCATTGGGCACTGTCCGAATATTGGTGGCCAACGGGGCGGATCTCCTATCCAGAGATAATTGCAGATGCCCTTGTCCCCTCGAGGGCTGCCTTCCCTGGGTAGTGCTCTCGAATACTCTCGAAAGTATAGGAGATGTTGCGTATTTTACTGTATGGGCACTGGAGTGGATTTGCCTTGTCTGCGAGAACAAGGGAACTAATGGCGCTAAAGCAGCCGTTGCATCGATTTTACGATTGACGAAACATGAAGAGATGGGAATGACGCATGTGTTGTCGGAGGTCTTGGAGTCCCCACTATCTCGTCTCTGACAATGACATTGGTGATATATTGGATGAGGAGTCCGAATTCATCGAGATCCTAGAAAAGGAAATGACGCAGAGTAATGATCAGGACTACGAGCGCTTGTTGGAAGAATGGGTACGACGGATCAGGTCATCACTAGCGACTTCGTGCAAAGAAACTGCGGAGTACAACAAGACGGGTGAAGGCGAACCGGACTACACAAAGGCACGTGAAAATTCTGTTACCCTTTCCTGAGCAGACTTGCTAACATAGAAGACAGCCCCAACTTCTGGTAGATCACAAGAACGATCGGTTTTGTGGTTTCCTATGATTCCACCCCTTTTTAGAACGAACCCTGCCAAGGAGGTCAAGGCTTCCCTGGCGGAATATGTTGTTTTGATCGAGCATGAATATCAACGCCTTCGAGCTTCTGACCATGAGGCTCCTACGGAGAGGTGGTATTTGATCAGGATCCGATGTCTTCGTCGAGTTCTCGACATCACGGAATTTTCGGCACTTGATATTGCTGATGAAATGAGAAGTCCACGACTGAAGTCCAGAATGGACTGCAGGGACCCTCTCGAGATTGAGAGCTGGATTCGACATTTCTTGTTGTCGGTTATGGAAAGAGAAGGGTGAATGATGTCCTGAAGGCTACTCAAGGATGAAAAGATGGACTGGCGCAAGATTAGGGGCAGGATCAATAGTATCAAACTTGGATTTAAGCTCAGCCTCAGTGATATAACCAACTTCCTATATAAACATTTTCGTGATACGGTACTTGAACACAGTTATAGCAGTGGCAACTGTGGTTCCAGTTTTGTCGTCACAGTTATCCCATTGAGTGCGTCTGGACCTCACACAGCCCAAAAATTGGCCTGTGCCAATGGTTGCTAGATACTATCAGATAGTTGGCCTGGATTGCTATAGTCTTATTGGTCTGAGGTTTTGTGAGGTCCAGACACACTCAATAGGATAAGTCACACCTCTGCTTTACACAGTTCCTTGCCTCTCCATAGTTCCATGTATGACCCATGCCCACGTAGCGGCAGGTAGGGGCGGTGGAGGGCTGGGTTCCTGGACGGGATAGGCGGTCATTGTTGAGGTTTGAAGCGGGGGCCGAGGAACCTCGGCGGACTTCCCGGCGCTTGTGGGGCGTGTGGGGCCCCCGGGGCTCCCAAATGAGGACGCTCAGCCGTATCTCGAAGGCTCTCATTGGCCCCAGAATTTGGATACGGCGGTACATATGGGATGCATCTCTCTATCCGTACATCCCGTTGGATGAAGACTAACCCTTACCCCGGCTTGGATGTAGGCTTCCATCTGTATGACGAACGGATATAGGAGGCAGTCAGGTGGCTACATTACTCACTCCCGCGGTTAAAAAGCATCGCGATTGAGGGCGTACAAGGTACACCATGATGCCAAGCAAGCGAATCAGAGTTTACCATTGCGACAGTAAGGTGTTTTTTTAGCGCGGCAGACTTGAATAAAATCTCTGGGCATTCTTTGGTACGCAACCAAGATTGCGCGTCCCCTTGTTTGATAGGTACGTTGACATTTGGCATGGGCGCATATGGGAGAATGTCTTATCGTTATCGTTATCGGTACTCGCCTCCGATAAGGACGCCCAAGTATCCGTACCTGTAGCTTTTTTTCCTTTTTTTCTTTTTTTTTTAAAAGCGAAGTGGGAGAGCACTGGCCAGCAGCCTTCCCCACGGGCGGAAACACGAGATCTGCGTGTGCCCACGGGCGGTCCAGGGCCGAGAGCAGGCATCATCGCCGCCTGTCGACCCCGCACCAGCTCACTGATAGGCGGGAGCTTCGGCGAACGAACAGCAGTTGAAGAAGCTCTGAACCACAGGTCGTGGCAGTCAGTCCATCTATCAGAGTTGCCTCACCTTACCTCACCTCACGTCCTCCTCCTCCTCCTCCTCCTCCTCCTCCGAATCTCTCTTCTCCCACTATGGTTCCCTTCGTCTGCTTTGCCTCGCCCGGGAAACCAGTCGAGGCCTATTGTTTCTTCTCTTTCCATTGAAGCCCATCAAACCCGAGGTGAGGCTCCGGTTGCCCTTTTTTCTTTTTCGCCCTTTCGCCTCTCCTTCGCTGCCTCGAGCCAAATCAGGCTGCACATTCCATCGGCCTGTCCACGTCATCTTTGCCTCGCCGCATCGAGACTTACTTCAGCAATTCATCAACGTCCCCTGCTGCTCTTCGACTCTTCTCCGCCTGGCAGCAACCCGACTCTGCCTTGTGTTCGCCTTTCCCAGACACCCTTATCCCTTTCCTGCCTCTCCCCCCCTCCCCCCCAAAAACAGGCTGGCTTGATTGCTAGTGGTGCCGGCTTTACTTCATCCTGTATCACTCCCGCCTTCGTCCCTTTACCCCCCCAGAAACATCGACTGACATTGTATGGCAAGGACACCGATCAACAACAGCCTCTATCTTCAACACCCACGGTCCATCTCGACAAGTTAATTCCCTATCCTGTACGACTGCCCCCTTGCAACAGCAACAGCAACGGTAACGGCGACACCGAAACCAAAATGGGTGACCGCCAGAGCCCTGCTAAACAGGCCCTTGACGACTGGGAGGAGGTCACCGACAACTACTCTGTCTTCTCGCTCTCGTCTTCTGACGACGAACAAGACAGCGCTCCTGCTGCATCATCCTCGAGAGCCCCACGCGACCCACCTCCCGATTACACGAAGAACAAGGATAGGAAAGCCCCACATACCCGTGAAGAGCATCCTCGCCCGTCATCACAGGCCGTCGCGGAGGCGTCGTCCCCCACCGGAGCTCAGAAAAGCAGCTTGATCGATGTTGCATCAACCTCGCCTGCACCCCTCGATGACTCTGAAGTCTCCTCTCCGTCGGCAACCCGTAGTTTTCCACGGGCATCACCTAGAGGTAAGGCTGCAAGCACAGATGAGGCTGTTACGGCAAACACCCACAAAGACGAGGATAAGATGGGGCTGGGCATCTTCAAAGACGTCGACACGTCTGGCGAAAACACGCCTACTGGGACTGCCGGCCATTCAAAGCTGTTCAACTGGTCCGCAAGGCCAACACGCGCCCAATCCTCCTCACTCCCCAAACCTTCGACTTCGAAGAATGCACACCGGGCCACACTCGAATCCAGATACGGACCACCCACCGAAAGCGACTTGGAGGACGCTGCTGAGGAGTTCAGCCGCCTGATGAAGAAGCCGGGTCCTTCCGAAGACGAGGAGCCGTCAGGCAACCCTGAAGCCACACTAGGCGAGACGCTCGACCTGGATGACTCCTCGATGGATCCCGTCTGCATGAGCGAGGCACTCAGGTCGCTGTACGACTACATTGCCGACACTCTCCGCCGTACCACGGACGAGTTAGCCGGTCTCAACGAAATCCTTAATATCGGTAGCAGCTGCCATGCTCTGATGGAACAAATCAATGAGCTCCGCCCCATCCTTGCCGAGTACGCGATACAATGGGACAAGTCAGCGGGGACAGAGGATGTACCGCTCGACCCCAGCCTGTCGTTGTGGCTGTCATCCCTGCGGACTGTCGTCTCCAAGGTTAGGAGGAAGAGCAGGCGTTGGTCGCGTTATGCCAATACGGAGGAGGGCAAGAAGGTTCATTTGGTCCTGCGCCAACTGGATGCGGCTCTGGATAACCACGTCAAACAGATGAACGACTTTCTGCCCATTATACAAGTGTAAGCAAGCCTTCGGTCGTTCCCCTGCCATGCGTTTTTTTTTTTTTTTTGTATTTTCTCCGAGGGCAAAGGCTAACTTGCGAGAAGCGACTACAACGACTACCGGACGCAGAACATGCCTTTCCCCATTGACGAGATTAAGGACGGGTGCAAATCTCCCCGGCACGCGGTCAATATGCCGCCGCGGCCTACGGACCGCCTCTCCCAGGTTCGGAATGCCATGTACTCGCTGAAGGACCAACTGCAGAAGACGGTCGAGGTGCTCGCCATCGGCCAGAACTTTCTCCCCGAGCCCGCCTGGGCGACTGCCTCGGATATCGTGCAGCGTTTGGGGTCGGCGATGAATGCGGCGTCTCTCGCGCTGACCAACAACGGTTCCGAGTGGCTCGAGAGCGACCTCGGCCGGGCCCAGATCGGGTTGTTGTCTCACGCAGAGTTTAGCAACCTGGACCCCAAAGCTCTCTACGAGTTCAGGGCCCGTCTGCAGGACATCTGCAACCTGGTGTCGACCCCTGCGGACCGTAAGCAGTGGACGGATGAGATGGTGCGCAGCCACCACGTGTATATGCTCGTGGAACAGCAGCAGCTCGACGCGCTGGGCAACATTGCATCCGTCCTGCAAGACTTGTTGATGCCCACGCATCTCAAGACCAAGACGGAATTTGACGATTTCTTGAAGGAGATTTAGTAGTCTCCCCCAACGATGGCAAATGACAGGAAATGACAGGGGCTACCGGCTAATCGACAGGACGAGGGGGAAAAAAAGGTGTTTAGCGTGGTCCAAGCGTTTCCACGCCAGTGTACCACCTAGTGATGCTTAATTAACGAGTTTGCGAGAAATTGATTTTCGTTGGTCGTCATTAATAGCACAAGGATTCGCAAAGTTGGGACGAAATGTGTAGCACAGCCCAACGAAGGACGCCATCTCAAGTATCACGAAAGAAGGAAAATAAAAATAAAAAGAAGCGTCACGGGTCTGCTGACACATGTGCCAAGAATAATACCAACCACATGCGCACCACGCACACGCCTCATGGCTCCTTTTTCTCCTGGGAGGGAGAGAGAGAGAGAGAGAGAGAGGAGGGATTCTGAGAAGGAATGGAGGCTTGCTTGACTGGCTCTGGCTGGATGGGCCGCGCGCACCACACACACACACACATACAGTTCGGGGGCGCAGTCCGCAGACCCCAAGAAGGACTTCCTTTCTGGGCGCCTGTGCGGTAAAGGAAGAAGATAGAAACCATCCAGAGAAGAAACAAGCCAGTCATTCGGTATGGGTTGTGGCTGTGTCTGACTTGAGGCTATAGATGGATGTGGCTGTGGCTGCGGTCGTGGTCGTGGTCGTGGTTGTAGGGGGGGGGGGCTGTAAAAAAGTCGTGATACAAACACCACCAAGTGTGCCTTGTTTCTTCCAAGTGTTTCTGATGACATCACCCATGTGTCCCGGAGGGGTTTTCTTTTCGAGACATAAAAGGAAAAGAAAAAGAAAGGGGAGGGAAAAAAAAAAGAAAAGGCCTAGCCTAGGTGTTGCAGACAACACCACAACAAGCCACCTCGCTTAAAACGTACGAATGGTATAATACTTTTTGAATGTACACACACCAAATGGGAAGAAAAAAGGCGGTTGTGGTGGCTCTCTATCTCTCTCGCTCGCCCGCTCGTTCACGTCGCGCGGAGCCGCCACTGGAGATCTCCGGCCCAGATGTCCGGTAATGCCCCGCCCTGCCCCCCCCCCCCCTCCTCCTCCTCTATCTGTCGGTATACGTAGTGTACATGTTCGGAGCATGTGCGTTTCCAACTATCGATACCCATACGTGTGCGTTTGTCAGCGGATGAGGCGGCTTGTTGACGCAGTGTCACATCCTCTCTCTCTCTCTCCCCCTCGCTTACGGCCTTTACGGCTGGCGCAGTGGGCGTTGTCTCGGTCTTGTCGAAGGAGGGGAGGGGTGGCGTGTGGTGGGCCTATAATGAGATGGTATGCCGGAGACGACAAGAATATACCCACTTCCCTTCGTATAGGGGAGAGGAGGAGGAGGAGGAGGAGGAGGAGGGCCGCTCGAGTGTTGGGTTCTACCAAGCCCGCAAACCCAAGTCACCAACATGCGCCCATACGCGCAGATACGATGGCGACGAGCTCGATTCCAATGCGGTGGCACGTTGTATTAGGTAGCCGCAGGACCGGCTCTTCCCCTCAACGTCGAGAGACGTCGACGGTGTGAGGCTTCGGCCGTTAGGCGGGCGGGGGAGGTGGCATTCTGAGCGGGTTCGGCGATGCTACTCCCCTCGCTTGCGGCATAGGCAGTAGAATGAATGAGTAAAACCCAATAAAAAACAAAAGAACAACAATAAACACGAGGTGTCCGCCTTTGCTTGCTGCCCGGTCCCCCCCGCCTGGGTGTGTGTATGTGTGTGTGTGTGTGTGTGTGTGTGTCCGGGACCGCGTCCGGCGGGGGGTCAGTTCACTGCTGCGGCCTATGTCCTCTTCATGATGCTCACATCGGTTTTTTTTTTTTTTTTTAACCGTAAAACGTAAAATGGCCCTATTGGTAGATACCCTCCTCCCCCGACCTGGCCGACGATGCCTATGGAACTTAGCGCGCGTTCTGATGTAAGCACACCAAGAGCGCCTGCTGAGCTAGTGCAGTTCGGAGAAAAAGGACGAAAGAGTTATTAGTATTACCGGCAGCGGCCGAAAAAAAAAAAAAAGGGCACAAAAAATCATCCAATGTCGGTCGTACGAGCAGACAATCAGGCTTCCGTGTATACCAGCTGGTATGTGGGAACAGTGGGATCCGATTCGCCGAGCTCCTCGCCTCTGCGGCTCAGGCAAGCTGCAGGTCAGCTGCATCAGGTCCCCAAGCACTTGTGACAGCTCCCGAGGCGGTGGGAAAAGCGTGAAGGGTATATGTGTGTGTGTGTGTGTGTGAGTGGGTGTCATGGGGTAATCGCCGGCGCCGGCATGAGGCTATTGGAAATATACGTCCGGCAGGAACATGCAGGTCATATGTCGAGAGATGCAATTTTTTTTTCAGGTTTTTTTTTACTTGTCACCGACTCGAAGGGGGAGCAGTACGATGGTGAAGGGACATTGGTGTGAAGTCCTGGGACTTTATAAATATGGCAAACGGGACGAAGGGTGTTTGCGTGATATCTGGTGCTGTTGTTCGACAGGTTGAATAGTTATCATCAGACAAGCCCGCCGACGACCGTCACACTGATTGTATTCTCTCTCTTTCTCTCTGTCTCTCTCTCTCTCTCTCTCTCCAGCATTTCTTTTCGTCCCTCAACTGTCTGCCGCTCTATTCCTCAGTCTTCTGTATAAAAGATGCGCGCCGTCCCTCTCATCCTCGCCTGCCTCTCGGCCGCCTCCGCCGTCGCACTGCCCGGCGGGTCCACCGAGGACGCGTCGTCTTCCTCGGGCTTGGAGACCCGCGCGCCCCGGTGCCCGGACGTCTGGACGCAGGTCAACGCCGAGCTCAACGCGCTCTTCCTCGACGGCGGCGGCCGGTGCACCGCCCTTGCCCGGGGCGCCATCCGCGCCCTCTTCCACGACTGCGGCTCCTGGGACGAGTCCCAGGGGTCGTCCGGCGGCTGCGACGGCTCGCTCCTCGTCGGCGCCGACCCGGACGTCGAGCTCGACCGGGTCGAGAACAGGGGGCTGCAGGCCGTCGCCGGCACGCTGCGGGACCTGGCCGCGCGGTACAACACCACCGCGGCGGACATGATTGTCTTTGCCGGGAGTGAGTTTTTTCTTTTTTCTTTTTTTTCCTTCCGAGGGCGTCGGTGATGTTTCTGTGATGGAGTGAGTGAACTGACCACGGTTTGTCTTCTGCTCTCCAGACGCTGCCGTCTTCCTGTGTCCCGGCGGGCCGAAAGTCAGGACCTACATCGGCCGCGCGGACAGCACCAAGTCGGCCAACCCCGGAGGGCTGCCCAGCCCCTTCGACCCCCCGGAGACCCTCCTGGCTCTGTTCAAGGCCAAGGGGCTCGACGCCGAGGCCCTCGCCGCGCTGCTCGGCGCCCACAGCACCTCGACGCAGTCCTTTGTCAACGCCTCGCAGGCGGGAGCGCCGCAGGACACTACGTGAGTGAAACCCCCACCCCATTCTTGTCATCATCGTCGTCGTCGTGAAAAGGCGGACGGGGCAGCGGGCAAGGTTTTTTTTTTTTTCTTCGTTTTTTTTTTTTTGCTAACGTCGGGGCCGTCTCCCAAAAAAAAAACGCAGGCCGGGAGAGATGGACGTCGCCTACTACAAGCAGACGCACGACTTCGCCACCGGCGGCGCCGGCGCCGCCCCGGCCGGGATCTTTGTGTTCCCGTCGGACGCGGGCGTCGCGACCTCCGAGGCCAGCAGCGTCGGCCGCTGGTTCCAGGGCTTCATCGGGGAGCAGGAGAAGTGGAGCAAGAGCTTCAAGAAGTCGTGAGTATTACCTAGGAGGGAAGGGCGGGGCGTCGTCGGTTCCGCCGCCACCCTTGTCTTCCGAGCATGCAGCGCTGACCGTAGAAACAGGATGGACAGGATGTCCCTGTTCGGCAACGACAAGGGCAGCATGTCGGACTGCACCGACTCCATAGCCAGGCTTTGATGGTGGAACTAATGTGTGGGGTTGTGTATGGAGGGCTTTTTTTCTTTCAAGATCACTCATATACCTATTTCATAATACTTTTGACTTTGACATGCAAATCTGTTTCTGGATTCAGGCCGCATAGGGGCATATAGAGTGGCTTGTGTAACAACATGCCGCACTCTACAATGAGATAACGGCGAGACCTTTGCATTGGTGCTATTTTTCATCTCGATGCGCTTGTATATCATGGGCGCTATCTAATACAAATCTACATGCCTTTGAGTAAGTCTAGTAGGGTCTCGCGTGAAGCAGGATACTCTGCGCTACATTTATAATTAGAGACCTCTGTGTAACGGATCTATTCGCCGATAACAGTACAATAATATGAACAGGTAGTGTAGTTTTCGCCCCTATTGGTCATTTCTATGCGACCAATGTTAATCACCACTACTTGTCTAAAAAGCAAGCTGCGGCACTTATACAATTTCTTACCGTAACGCTTCCCGCAACGTTCTGTCCTATTTCTAAACCCAAAATCCTGCGGTTACAACGTCGTAAAGGCCAAACCATTCAGATACGCCTCTCGCCGACAATTCGGAGTACGGATGTCTAGTAATGTTTGCCGTGAGTCAGGGACGATATCTGACATTGTACTAGGCAGAACAAAACAAGGCGCAGCTGAAAACGAAATCGGGATGACTGACTATAGATGACTCAACATTCAAACATTGACAAAAAAAAAACATTAAAGAGCCTCCAGACTCTGTGGCGGTGAAGACAGGTGCGTATAAATCGCTCGTCTCCGAACGTTCTGGCCACAATGTCACACTTCTCACCTTTTAAAAATAAACACAAATTCATGTTCCAATACGCGGCAGAATGTTCCAGGGCTGAGGCCGTCGCCACGCCGCGGAAACGAGATATTGAATCGCCAAAAAAAAAAAAAAGGACCGTCAGCCTTTGATCCAGGATACTTTTAGCCCAGAGTCAAACATGGTGAGCTGAAGCACTGGGCTCACCATCATGTCAGACGTGGCGCGTGTTCAGCGCAAGGCCACAAGACGCGCACGGCTACATGAGTGTCTTGTCTGAGTCTGCTGAGAAATTGACCAACTCGGTAGAAACAGCAACCCAGAAAGAAACCTTGGACAGTCAAGCTCCCCCCTTCGTAAGCTAGCCGGCAGCTACTCCCACTTACCAGCCCTTAATTTCGCCCAGACGCCGAGGCCTCACAGACCCTTCCCCCGTTCTCTATTAACTCTATCCAAACGTTGCGAAAGCCGGTCGTTAGCCCGCCTGCTAGGCAGCAGCCATCGCCGAGCCAGCCCCTTAAGCCGCGAGGCCACGCCTTGATCACATTATCGAAAGCCGTCGTCGCTTACCGGCCGAGTGGTATCTCGTGGGAAAAAACAAGGCAGGGGGAGGGTTTGGATCGCGGGAACGGCTGGAGTTCTGTGCACACAAGTCGGACTGGCCGAGTCTCGGGCCGGCCGACTACGACATGCACAGCTCTCTGCCGCAACGGACGACGTGTGTAGTGAGGTAGGGCGGCCTTTGAGTCCACCAACACGTTTTGGTGGGAGTTGCCGCCAGATGCCGAAATTGAGGCGGTTTGAGGTTCTCACCGTTGTACACTCCCATGACAGCCAATGCTCCCATAACAGTCTGAGCGGAACAAGGCCTGGGACCGAGATGAACAAGTGATTTGAGGAGTGTCATACTGGAGAGGGTAGCTGGCCGAGGTCCTTGCGCAGGCTGAAAGTCATTCGAGCCCCCAGAGAAACAGCTCCTCGGTATCTTCCCAAAGACGACCGCCAGGCCGTGAGCGGTCTGGTCCCCATAGGCCAAGACCCGCCGTCCAGAGGCGTCGTCTCGGGCGAGGGGCGGGGGAGGGGGACCATTGAAACGGAAGGCTGCAAGGAAGAGAAAGCGACGCTACTTCTAGACCTGCATCTGTGCTAGCGGCGAGAAGGGAGACAATGTCCCTTGTTAATTTCTTAAACTCTGACTCGGTTCCAGGGGGTGGGGAGATTCGAGGCGCGCGAGAAAAAGCTCCCGCGTCCCTGTCCCAGCCCGCCCAGGTTTAGCAACATCTTCTAGCGGGAAAAGAAACGCTGCTCGCTAGCGCGCGCCGTAGCGCCCTCAGCACGCGCCGTTACTCATTTGCCAGGACTCAGATACCATCCTCGTCCGAGCACACGGCTAGGCGCATGGGCGGAGAGGAGGAGGAGAGTAAACCGGCCAGGGGAAAACAGCACGCGGCGCCGGCGCGGTGTCTGGTACCTCCCTTGGCCGTCGCCGCTGCGCGCAACATGCGAGGGGGTGTCATTTCTGGCTAGGATTATCTGGGGTACCTCAGAGGCGAAGGGGCGTCACGAGGGAGTAGCCGGGATGCCTCACCAGTTCTGCTTGGATATAAAAACACTGCGAATGGATTGCCGGTCTTCCGTCTCTCGAAATCGACAACCAACGCAGCTTTCTATCTCAGCCGCCCGCTCTCTCTCAGAAGCCAGCCCGCCTCTCACGCTCTTTACTACCTAGCAACATTCGCTATAAACCAAAAGTCATTCGCTTGAACACACACACACACACACACACACACACACACATATATACACTCACTCGCTCAATCAAGAACTTAATCAGCCATCAAGATGAAGTTTTTTGCCCCCATCGTCCTCCTCGCCGCCGGCGCCATGGCAACCCCCACCCCCAGCGAGCTCTGCGAGCGCGAGCTCAGCGAGGTCAACACCATCATGACTACCGTCCTCAACGGCATCCAGGCCCTCGACGGCGCCATTTGCGGCTACCACGGCGGCCCCGGCGCCGAGCTGGAGCAGGCTGCCGGCACCATGGTCGACATCCTCCGCACCGCGACCAGCAACGCCGCCTCCATGCTGCCCGTCACCATGGACGAGGCCATCGCCTTCCAGCCCCTCTCCGACAAGCTCAACGCCGCCGGCGACAAGCTCCTCGCCGACCTCAGCGACAAGGTGCCCGTCATTACCAAGAGCGGCGCCTGCGACTCCTTTCTCGCCTGGGTTACCCAGGTCGGTAAGTCTTGAATAAGCGTTCGGAACGCGTTCACCGAACGTCATGGCTAACCCTTTCCCAGGCGGCAACGTGAACGCTCTCATGACGACCATCTCCACCAAGTTCCCTGCCGGCGGCAAGGGTGGCGACGAGATCGCGCACTTCAACGGAATCTTCGCTGAGATGAAGAACAAGCTCGCCGCCTGCTCCACCGGTGGCAAGGGCTCCGACTACGGTTCCGGCTCCGGCTCCGGCTCCGGCTCTGGCTCTGGCTCCGGCTCTGGCTCCGGCGACGACAAGGCCGTCGGCTCCGCTACCAAGGTCGCTGTCCCCACTGCTGTCCCCACTAGCCCCTCCGGTCCTGCCGGCAACGGCACCAAGGGTGCTTCGCCCACCTCCACCACCCGCCCCGTCGTCACCGCTGGCGCCGGTCTGATGACCATCTCCGGCGCCGGTCTGGCCGTCGCCGTCGCCGCTTTCATCCTGTAAGCGCCTTGTCTGCGGTCTACAAACGGATAAAAGAAAACATTTAAGAAAAAAGCCCCACCCACGGGAACTTCGCACGCACGTGCCCGACATTCTTGTGTATAAGAGGTTGCCGTCTTGCGAGGCGCTTCAAACGATGTTATGATTTACTTTCGCTGGAAAGGGGGCGGCCCTGTTCACGCAAATAATGTGTAGTCACTTATTCAATACCAACAAGAGGTTCAACTTGAGTTCGGGACGATGATCGGCTCCGAGGAGCTGTCTAAAGTCCATCAGTGCCATGTCTCATCGCTCGATATCAGGTGTTATGTCTTACACCGACAGTGGGCGTGACTAATCGCATTGGAAATTAGGCTTGATGCAGGGATGGTTTAGACTGTTTTACCTGACGTCTGCACATCCTGGCAGCCAGACGCAGGGATTTCGAACTGGAGACGACGAACAAGGAGCAAAAGAAAGTATTATTGTATCATAACCAACACCCGTCGTCTGGTGCGATGCAACCAAGCCTGTTGGGGGCCCTGACAAGAAACCGGCTCGTGTTCGACTGACACTGTCGTCCCAGGGTGCAAGAGCTGATTTTGTGCTCAGTCGTGGAAGTTGTCTTTCCGAAAGAGGTTTAGAGGCGCGTGGCCTCATGAGCCTTTTTCCCCATGTTATTAATTAGCTCATGGCAACGGACCACAATTCCCTAGACAAGTCTCTCTGCTTCATTAAACACCAGAAGCATGATCGCCCACGAGAGTATCAAAAAACACGCAGTCTCGTGAGACTTCAGGCTGCTGACAATCGAAGCAGCAAGGGACCCGCGCGCGCGCCCTCCTCGCTTACCGAAACAGCGAAGAATGGCGCAGCCGCGCCACTTCGGCAAAAGATTTTGCATATTACTGCCTGTTGTCCTGGTTTTTTTTTTTTTTTTTATTCTGAGCCCCAAACATGACTCTCGGCACATTAGGTGAGATATTCTGCCACTTCACAGCCTTGAGACGTAACGACGTGTGGAGTGAAGGAGGGCGGCGGCCTCCAAGTCCATCAGCACGTTTCACTCAGATCAGATCGGCTTTAGCCACAAAACTCGTCAATGTGCAAACAAACACCCGGAAATATCACATATTGATACACGGGAAACGGTCAATCAATGCCCCCGCGCTACATACAGGTTTTTTACCCTGCGGCATTGCTGGCGCAAGTCCAGGGCTTAGAAGTCGGACCCCCCTTGGCGATGGACTCGATGGAAACCCACAGTCCGAGGACGCAGATGAGTACGCCCACAAGCAACAGCAGCGACGCGGCCGCAAATTTACACTTCTGCCTCCGGCTGCTGAGCCAGTCGCCCTTGTGCATCCAGAGCCAGAAGATCCCGGGCAGCCCGAAGGAGAACCAACTAGCAAACCCGGCGGAGACGAGGCCCAGCAGGTCGTTGAAGACCGGGATCGACTGGGAGATGACCATCCCGGTGCCCCAGATCCCCAGGGTGATCAGCAGCCAGGCGACCGTCGACGTCTTCGTCCTCCTCACGGCGTGCTTGGTGTCGGCGAAGATGCGCGTGAAGATGTACTGCGACGCGACGTGCGCGTAGATCACCGCCGCGATGGCAATCGTGGGGATCGCGACGCCCCAGATGGCTTTGCGGATGGTGGCGCTGCCCGCCGCGGAGAGCGCGGGAGATGGCACATGGGGCCCGGCGTAGACGTAGATGATGACGGCGGCAACGATGTAGAGCGTCGTGTTCGTGATTTGAAGGAGCGCGAGAGCCTTGGGCCAGTCATCCGGGTTCTTGAACTCGGCAATGATGCTGAAGAAGATGGAGTGGCTTGCTGGAAGAGGATGTTAGGGGGTCTTTTCTCTTTTTTTTTTTTTTTTGTCCCCATACATGTCCCGAGGGGCAGCTTACAAAAAGCACCGGCAATGTTGGTGATGGCTAGGAAAGCAGGAGAAAAACCAAGGGACCTGAAGATGTCAATGGTCTCGTCCCCAATGGGCTTTTCAATGGCGACGTCGATGAGAGTGATGAAGACGGCCACCACGATGGAGATGCAAGCTTGGATGGGGTCAGCGGCCGTGCCAAGGACATTAAGTAGTGATAATGGCAAACTGGACCTACATATCGCCGACATCAAACTCGTCCACTTCAGGGTTCTCGGGATGTTGAAAACCCAAAAGGCCAGCATGCCGACAGCGGCCCAGGCAACCGTGCAGACCGAGCTGTTTGTAAGAGTGTTCATGCAGATTGTCCACAACAGGATGTGTCCACCAATCAAGAAGACCTGGACAATGGTTTGGGCCCAGCCAAAGAACTCTCTGAAGACGCGTCCCATACCGATTGGCTGTCCGATGAGCTCGACCGCATCGCCAAAGTTCTGGATATGGGGGTACTTTTTCCGGAACTCGGCGAGGAGCAGGCCAGAGTAGGTCGACAGCGCGCTGATCACGCAGATGAGGATGACGCCGGGCACGAGTCCGAGTGTGGCGAGAACAGAGGGCAGAGAAAGGATTCCCAGAGACACAGTCTCTGCGACCAGCACGATTCCTCCTTGCCTACGCCCCGAGGTCAGCACTCCCCCAACCGGATCGATACTTGAGCAGGAGGAGACTCACAGCCAGTGCAAGGTCTTGAAGTCGATCAGCTCGCCCTCTTCGCCTTCGACAACGCCGCTGGCACGGCCCGGAAGCGACGAGGGCGCATCGAACTTTTGGCCGAGCTCATGGTCCTTGGACTCAGGACGGCCATCGAGCCCGTCGTGGTACCCGGGATCAACCCAACCCTTCATGCCTTCGGTCTCGTTGCCCATGATGATGGCAATGTCGGATTTTCGGTTCGGGCTAGACCGCCAGGAGTCGGAAGTGTTGGACGGCTTGATCGATATTCCCTTACGAGGTCGGTTTCTAGACCAGCCAGGTGGAACCGTTCGCACTCGGTGGAGTTGCCTTGATTCGATGACAGAGAACTTAGAAAGGCAACATGAGATGGAGGTCGGGCCGGTGGGGAAGTCGGTTGTTGTAGGTATGCAGAGCTTAAAACTTTGAGGGGCCCCCCCGGATTATGTGTCGATGAAGGATTCTCGGCGGCCTATGATTAAGGGGGGAGAGAATGGTTTTTTTTTTTTAAAAAAAAAATGGCGATTGCAACTTTCGTCCCGTCTCTTTGAGTGTTAAAATCGACTCACCCTGGACCCCGTTCCGCGCCACCTGACGTTCAGAACAAAGGCCAATAATGCCTGCGCCGGCTGTTCTGACAATGTGCAAGGTGTTACTGGATCCGGAACCTCCGCTGCCCGGATGGGACGACAGGCGAAAATTGAAATTTGCAGCAGTTGTTGTTACGTCTTTTAATCCACTCTTGACCCGCACTGGACCCTCAGATACTATGGCTCAACCGAACGTCAAAGTCTTAATAAGGGTGGATTGCTACACTTATGGGAAGCCTTGCCTGATTTTTTTTGATTTTTTTCCCCTCTTCTACCCTTGCTGTGGCGTCGGGTCCCTTATGACGTCTGAAACTGCCAATTGGCTTTTTGAGGCTTGAAATCGGATGATGGACAGGCACCGAGGAGACTTCAATTGCTGAAACTATGTTGTTGCAAATCTTTGTTACGGTTCCCTTAACGCTGGACGTAGAACGAGACGACGAGTCAGGCCCACGACTTTATTGCAACGTCCAGTCTGGTCCAAGGTAACCTGGTTGGTCTCTTGTGCCGGCATTATACGTAATGGAGAGTTTGCAATTCTCGTGTCTGCCCGGTCCTCCGACGTGCGGACCAGGTCTACGTTAAGCGTCCCCCGCGCTATCCACCAGATGTGTTCGGTAGAGCTGCGAGTCTGACATTCCTGGTGTTCATAGTATTGGGTATTTGTCGCAAGTGATAGAACGCGTTGATTGCTGACCAGCAATTAACGGCGGCATTTTTCCGACATTGGTCGAATATCTGACGCCCGTCTTTCGAGCAGTCAGCATTGTACATAAGCTCAGCAGCCGAGTAATAGTTATTTCCCGAGCCTAAATTTCGAGGATGTCTTAGACTAAGGTTTGATAAAAGAACCCCCCCCCCCGATTTGCTCGTCGAGGCCTTACGTTTTAATATAATCTCGACATGTTTCATCGTCACGTCCATGTACGCCCGAATGGAACAAATACCCATAAATAAGTGGCAACATTGCTTTTAAAATGCTTGGAACCACAACTGATGAAAAGAAGGGGTTTCATATGTGGGATCGACAGTATAATTCCCTTAATTACGAGCCCGTGAGCTGTTTCGGTACAACGCACCAAGATGAGGCTCAGCACCATGCCACTTTGTATAGAGGATGTGTTTTGATATTAAGTCCTCTCAATATCAATACCAACATGAACTATGACACTGGTTGATCAGACTGCTGTAGGGAAGGCTTTAATACATCAATGCGTATTGACGTGCACCATGTCAACATTATGTCTGAGGAACAAGGTCACCCATTAAATAATCGAAACGTCCCCCATACCTGGAAACAAACTGCCGAGGCGCGGGAGGCTCCCGAAGGCACACCCCGCGTTCTCCGCGATTGCAGAGACGAGCTGCCATTCATGCTGATGTACGGCACGGATGTAACAAGGGCATTCCGTGCTTGCTGCGACCCGAAGATTGGTCTTCCGATGTTAATCTCGACGCGGATCGAGCTTCCGTCTCCAAGGTGAACCTGGCTCCCTATGATCCGCTCCCCATCTGATCATAATATGCCGTCGTGGTTCGCGCTTAACGGGTCCATAGCCTCATTTGAAACAGAGTCTTGCTGTTCACTCGCCGCAGAGGCGGTTGGTGGCTAGCACGGATCTTGGCTTGCCACACGGAACGGAATTGTAGTGAGGGCAGCGGACCGCAACGAGATTCCAATTGCCAGCGATTTGATATCTTTCCGCCATCTCCCATAGCCGGCATCTTCGACTGCTAGATGACGAGAACCAAGAGCTTACCAGTGCTTCATTGCATATCAACGGTTCATTGTTCATGGGTGTTCCAATCCAGCGAATATAATAAGATATATGCATTTTACCCACGGTGAGGTGAGGCTTGGATTCACTGAGTTGTCTGGCGAGCTTGATGGAGTCCAAGTAAGGGCATATTGACGAACCTTCTGTTAGTATGTCTTTGACCAACAACAGTTTGTCCAGGCCTTCCAGCTGTCTTCCTCGATTGAAAACTTACACTCGCATGAGTCGGGCTCAGGTCGGGGGTAGTAACATACTAATCAATCAGTCCGCCCGTTGATGTCCACATGATATACGTATTCCTCCTATGCCTTACTTATGATATTCACACTCTAGAAAGAATGTCTCAGTAATGTGTTCCATTTGTTCCAGTTGTCCAAGAGTACAGCACGTCCAATCCTTTCCTATTGCTCCCATTGTTTGATTGGCCCTCCTATTTACTAACCCCACTACCCCACTTACGAACAAGCCCTACATCCGAATATCCTAGAAATGCCGTTTTCTATCCCCTTCCATCAACATCACCACCTTTTTCAAACTATCACAACATTATCCATCTGCAACCAAATAACGCCATCTTTTCACAATACCTTACCTATCACACTATGAAGCAATATACCGAGTTTGAGCTCCAACGGGCCCTTCGTGATGCAGAAGATGGGCTCCCTATTAACCAGGCTGCTCGTCAATGGGGCATCCCATATGCCACTCTTTATCATCGGCTGAAAAGGGGTAGGCAGAGTAGGAATGCTGCCTTTGCAGATATGCAGCGTCTTACCCAGTCCCAGGAGGATAATCTAGTTGCCTATATATTAACCCAAGAAGCTCTAGGCTATCCCTTTTCCTATGGGCAAGTGAAGGGACTGGCAGAGCGCATGATGGGTGATGGGCATCAACCTCTAGGGAGGAAGTGGATGCGTCGATTCCTACGGCGACACCCATCTATTCGATCCAAGCGATCTAGGGCAATGGATGCCAGGCGCTGGAGGGCCCATGATCCAGAGGTTATTCAGGGTTTTTTCCAGCGTCTGGATAATATCCCTGAGATCAAGGGTATCCATCCATCCAACCGCTGGAATATGGATGAAACTGGTATTATAGAGGGCAAAGGGACTAATGGGCTGGTATTGGGCTCTACCGCATCCAGATATATCCAGAAAAAACAGCCTGGATCAAGGGCATGGATCTCACTGCTCGAATGTGTATCTGCTGATGGGCGATCCCTACCCCCATTAGTTATATATAAGGGCAGATCAGTCCAGGCCCAGTGGTTCCCATCCAACCTATCTAGATATAAAGGATGGCACTTTACGGTATCTGATAATGGCTGGACGACGGATTCTATTGCCCTAGAATGGCTAGAGAAGGTCTTCATCCCATATACCCAGCCCAGCCAGCCAGATAAGGCCAGACTATTAGTTCTAGATGGTCATCACAGCCATATAACCACTGACTTCATGTGGAAATGCTGGCAGCATCGCATCTATCTACTATATCTACCGCCGCACTCCTCTGCAGTCCTCCAGCCTCTAGATGTGGCTGTCTTCAGCCCATTAAAGAATGCCTATAGGCAGAGGGTTGGATCTATGGATGATACAGTTACAGATTCAACAGTGGCTGGCAAGAGGGCATTTCTAGCCTGTTATTTAGGCGCTAGAGATACTACAATAACCAGCCAGAATATAAAGGCTGGCTGGAAAGGGGCTGGATTATGGCCTATCTCTATACGTTACCCTCTATCTAACCCCTTAGTATCTAAGGCATCCTCCAGCCAGCCCAGCCAGCCCAGCCAGCAGATTAGTGGCAGCCAGCAGTGGGATGAGGCCGTATCTGCTATCCCATGGTCAACCCCTCGCCGGTCAGCAGATATTCGGCATCAATTATATCAACTCCAGCGGCTGCGCAAGGATAGGCTAGATGACCGCACTATTCGTCACCTATCTAGAAAGCTACAAAAGGGCTGGGATGATATAGCATCTAGACTGGCAAATGCAGAGCAGAAGAATCGCCATCTTCAGGGTCATCTAGATATCCAGCGGCAGCGTAGGAGGAGGAGGGTCTCTATATCTCCTAACAGTAGGTTTGCCACTATATGGCATATCCAGCAGGAGCAAAATACGGATATCGGCAGAATAGATAGTCCGGATGAATCCAGCGCATCTAGATTATCCAGCCCAGCCGAAAGTTGCATATGGGTGGGAGGAAAACCCGAGGAATAAAGTGGTGATAGTGGTGGTGATGGTGGTGGTGATGGGATGTGCGGATGTAGGGCTTGTTCGTATGTAGGGTAGTGGGGTTACAACCATTGCTTGCTGCCCAAGTGAGAGATAAAGGCACCCCCGCGGCCGTTCGTGAGGCTGGACTCGTCGATGACTTTCATCATGTCTCTGACAGAGTCCTCTGGAGCTCTTGGTTTCGCGCCAGGGGAGTACTTGTCAAAGATGGCCGCCGCTCGCATGGCACTTTCCAACTGATCCGGGCTCACTACATGGGGAGTCAGTCAAGGTTTCCAGTAGCCGACAGACTTTTGAGGCGCAACTTACGATCGTCGTTATGGCCAGTTTCGACCAGTCCAGGAGAGAGGCTCATGAACAAAACCCCATCCACAGCGTACTGGGCGTGGAACTTGCTGACTGCCAAGTTCATACCTGCTTTACTGATGGAGTAGGGCGCAGCAAAATCAACATGATACGGGTTGGTCAAGTCAATGTCGGCCAATCCTGAGCTGAGGGTAATGACTTTCTTGGCATTTCCCTTTAGGACCAAGGGCATGTAGGAGTTGAAAAGGTGAACGTTGCCGATGACGTTGACTTTGAAGCAGTACAAGAGATCCTCTTCAAGTTGCTGAGGCTTTTCTCCTCTGAAGGCGGAGAGGTGTGTTAGTGAGTAACCATTGTCAAAGGTGCCTCGTGTCAAGCATTCTACTTACAGCTTGCCGATCGGGTCGTAGGCTGACCAGTCGGAGATGTATCCTGCGTTTGCAATGATGTAATCGAGCTTACCCCCAGTGATCTCCGACACAGCACTGACGGAGTTCTGTTCGAGATTGGTAAGCTTGTTCTTCGAGGTGTAACAGTCTCGATTCGCCCAATTTACATACCTTGATACTGTCATGACTGGTCATTTCGAGCTCAATGATGTGCACATTGGATCGGTCCCCGAGCTCGTCCGATATCTTCTCCTCGATGGCAGCTTTGTCGCGAACAGTGCCGATGACGATGTTGTTGGCGTCGTCGGAAATCTGGCGGAGGAATGCCCACTATGTGGTAGGTGGTGTTAGTGTTGTCTTTTAGACGGGGTTCAATTATGCTCTACAGGCACCTACCCCAATGCCACGGTTCACACCCGTTATGAGGTAAGAAGGCATGATGGAATTGCGATGTCCTGAAATCAGAAATTTCGAGACAGAATCTTGTCGCTGAAGCCCTTGAGTTTGGTATAGTAGTGGCTGATGCAAACTGAATTGACCAAGTCTGTTGCTTGAAGAAAAACATATCAGTGCTTGAGGGGACATTCTATATACTAAAGGAACCGCCAACCATCGCGTATAGATAGTCCTGGCTAGAAAAGTTTGATTGATAATCCGACAGAGTCTTCGTGAACACCCCGTATAGATCACATCATCGGATCTTCACCATAGTTGCTCTGCGGCTGCTAGGGTCGGCAGGCAGGGCTCATGGTAATCTCGCAAAAAGATGCCATCGCACAAAGATATACCGTACACACTTCGTCAAATCCGAAATCCGCACAGACCACGGGCTGGCAGAAACAGGGATCTGGAAGTGGCAAAGCAGGGGTTAGTTATATACAGTACGTCAGCAGCAAGTTAGGTGGCAAGGACCAGCAAATGAACCTTCTTGCTCACATTAATGGATATACTATGTACTCCGTACTCAGAGATGAATAGGTTGACCGCTTTCCATAATAGGACTAGTTTGTGATCCGTGCGAATTTCGAGTCTGACAAGTGTGCACGGTATACTCCGTATCTTCAGCGACACCAGGTCTCCATGGGCTGGTAATAATAGAACCCGATTGGCTGGTATCTCGATTCCTATGGATTTAGCTTCTTTCGCAAAAAGTTGCCAATGGGCTTGTCGCACCAACTAAATGTTGCCTAGCGGCAACGAAGCCACGCATCCAACATTCATTGTCTTTGCAAACATGGTCGGCTTATTACGTAGGTTGCTTAGCAATCAAGTTCCTTGGCACAAATCATTAAGCAACTTTCTGCGAATTCTTGACTGAAAAAAGTCTCTTGCGACCTTTGGCCCACATGGCTTTGAAGCGGTTGAGTGCGTACACACGATGAAAGCACCCAAAGCCGGGCGTGACGCAGTCACGTTGCCAAATAATAAACGATGTGGAACTTGCATAGGTATGTGTTGCGTGGGCTGCATGACGCGAGTCGGCACCCCTGGCGGTTTCTGTGAGACTACTGACGTTAAAGTGACTATGATAGAGCGCAAAATCAGTTGCGATCGACGCCTTCCACGCTGCTCTAGTTGCGTTCGTTCAAACCGAGTCTGCACGGGATACGGAGTTCGTCTATCCTGGCCTAAAAAAGACGATGGGAGACGAATGATCGTTGGCCAAACCGGGCCTCTTCTCAAACGGACCCAGTACACGGACGCTTCCTCGGGCCAATTCCACATGATCAACGCGACTTTTTGGGATATAAAAGTGCACCAGAACCGTACTTCAGCACGTGATGATTATACACCGCCTGTATATCACCCTTTATCGCGGCCCACCTCTGGGTTGTGCGCGACCGAGCAGGACCTTTTCCATTTTTGTGAGTTCTTCTCGAGTGGCCCCTGGTTTGGTGACGAAAGGGCTCATATAATCGTCATTTAGTTCAGCATCGAGTGGCAGTCGGGTTGTCGAGCTTCAGCAACAAACCTCTCGGGTCTGCTCTACTCCGCCTTGCCACTTCAGATGAATCTTTTGCTGCTGTTGCTTTGAAGCGTGCCTTACTGGCTATTGCCTTCCAGTTTCGATATGGGCCTGGGATGCGGGCGGATGAGCTGAAGCTATCTGCTATACGCGGTCTTGCTGCCTCGGCCGCTCAGGGGATCGAATCGCAGAGTGCTATTCAGCATGTTGCAGCAGTAATGGCCCTTTGTTTGTTCGAGGTTTGTCACTTGGCGAATATCTGGCACTTTCGACTGTGCGAGTTATAATCCTTCATCCTAACTCGAATACCAGATGCAGAAAAGCTCGACACCGTCCGAACAGTGGCTCTGTTATCTCCGGGCTGCAGGAAAAGTAATTGAAAGCGTCTCACTGGAAACCTTTGGTCGGCTGACGGACGGCCCAATCATACTGGAGTGTGTTTATTATCATGAAGTCCTGGCCCGATTCAGCATACGCCACTGGCGGAAACATGGCAACGGAGCATCAACCCGCACCCATCATACAGACTTGCTGTCTTTCTTAACAAAGGAGCGAGCGCGGTGGGACTCTGCCACTGAAATCATTCAGTGGCAGAAGCCCATTGTGCACCAGACAACATTCGCTCCTCTTCACCTTTTGTCCAGAGTAGTCACAGAGGTCTTACCGTCTAGAGATCCCAATGCCCAGAGAGAGGTATACAAGATCAAGGTCGCGCGTCTCAGAGAAGCGATCAGAAATCTCGAAATACCAACGCCGTTGGACCCAGCCACACAATGTGTCGCTGCTAGATCCGAGGTTTTCCGGATTTCGGCGCTTGTTTATCTGAGCCGCTCGACCAACCAAGACATACTACGTCCCTCAGAGTTACATTTGCTGGTTGACAAAGCACTCTGTCTCGTGGAGAACATGAACCCTTGCGAGCGACCGCTGCCTCTGCTTGTCCTCGGCTGCGAAGCGCGCACAGACGTTGAGAGGATTCGAATTTTGGATCTTGTATCAAGAAAAGACACTAGGACTCCCTGGCGAGAGGCTCACTTCTTGAGAATGCTACTGCAGGCCTTGTGGGTACAGAACGACCTTGATCTTGAGGGCAAAGTCGAGCTTGACTACATGGAGAAGCTATCGGCTGTCATTAACGCTAGCGAGTTTCCTCCGCACTTTCATTAATTGAATTAGTAATCCTTGCTTAGGTCCTCATCAATATGTGTGAGTTATTACCGGGATTCATGTTTGGTGTAGTTTGGTGTAGAGCGAAGGATAAACATTGCTCTATTATATGTTCCCAATCAGAGCGCAACTGAGTACCGCTTCACTATTAGAATTAACCGTCTCATTAGTCTCGGTAGTGGGGAAGATAGTATTCCTGGTACTCATATTTAGAGCTAATAAGTTCATCAGGGCCAAGTATAAATCCAGATATACACTTATGTGAGGTGCAGGTTTTGATTTACTGTTCGACTAAGTGCCCCTCTTTGTAGGATTCATGTAGGTAGGAACTACTTAATTAGATTAAACTAGTCTCCGTAATAAGCTGACTGAATGTGAGACTTTGGGCTGACTGTCTATGCAGGCCTTGGGGTCAGAAACTGCGGGGTTTGATTTTAGGCTAATAATCCATCATCATCCGCAATGTCACATTGTATGCGTCTCGGCAGCACCCTATGGTCAAAAAGGATGGCCCGCGTTATTTTCTGCCACCACTCCACCCCTTCATTTTCCTACCTCCTCCCCCTTTTTACTTTATTATTCTTTACAGCAAAAACGATTTTCTATTATAATGGCTAATTACGAAGTTCAGACTCCAAAAAAGGCCAAAATCCAAGGGGCAACTAAATCTTTAGAGTCAATTATAACCTTGAATCTTATTTGATTGATTTGTATGGGTAGATTTAGAACTTGACTGTTATGGTATTTGTGATAGTGTAGGTGGTGATTTGGCAACGTGGGCCATCCCTTTTTCACCATAGGGTGGCAGGTAGACAAAAGGATCCTAGGAAAATTGCCTTGGCGTAAGCGCTATCTGTATAGGTGCCCAAAACGGCAGGTATTTTGAGCTTGCTAACCGAAGGATCAATGCCAAGAAGCGGCCCGGTGAGAAGCAAGTCTTAGAGAAGAGGATCCCACGAGCTTGCCTTGTTTGATAGGCGCTTGCCGGACTGCACGCACAAATTAATAGTAGTTGGGATTGGTGATTATAATCCAAGAAAGATCAATCGTAAGGGAACTGGACCAAGGAACAAGTATGGCCCAGGAAAAGAACATCGCAATCTGGCGCGTGCAATTGATACGTGAGAGAAAAGTGTTCGCGTTAATATGAAGAAAATCAATACACAAGAGAAAAGGCCCCACGAGCTACAAAGAAACTTTGTTTCCGGCGGTATTAATAGTGGGACTCTCAATTATCACCAACAGTTCAGTTGGCACTCGATGGAATAATGACTTCGAATGTAATTAGCCTAAAGCGATCGGAGGAAGGCACGGGCTATTCTCGACTAAGAAGGTGGTCTGATTGAGTGACTGAGTCTGAGGCGTCAGCCGCAATACAATCCTGCGCCAAGGGCCGCGCCCACGATAGCTTTACGTTGTCTGCTTCCGCCGAGAGACGATGAATGCAACTAGCCTTAGCGACTCAAGCAAAGGAACGCATTGTAAGATTGTGCGTATAATATTGCAACATTGTGCTGATGGTATTACAACATCGTGCTGATGCTATTACAACATCGTGCGTCTACACATTCAAAGGAGGCTAGTACACACATCTACTCTCGCTTTCAACCCCTGAAGCTGCGGAAATAATGGACTACACGAGAAGCCAGCAGAGGAGAGTAGCAGCACACGGAGACTGGGCGAGAGGACGAGATGCGACGACGAGATGTCCAAGACTTTGTGATGGAAGTCTTCCAGAAATGCATAAAAGGCTCGCTCCTGTCTCTATCTGTAGAAGCTCTTGAACCACCTCCATCCACCTCAATATCTTCGGCCTCACAGCAAAGAAACCAATCCGGCATCAAGCAACCTGCACAGCTTCACTCTCAAGATCAATTTCTCCATCTTTACCAACCAAAATGAAGTTCTTCGCCGCCGTCAGCCTTGTCTCAGGCCTCTTCGCAACCGCCGCCTCGGCCATCGACCTGCACCTCGAGTTTGCGGGCGGCTGTAGCACCAGCGGCGGCGGATACATCTGCCAGGGCTGGAATCCCAACACTTGCTGCAGCGTCAACGCGGGTACCTATTTCGCTAGCGGCTCGTTCAGGGCCATCCCGGGCAACTGGAACATCCAGGCCCGTGGCCACGCCGGGCCCAACTGCGGCTCCATCCGCGAGCAGCGGGACAGCGCCGGCCGCGACTACATCTGCCTGGGCAACGGGCCCTTTGGCGGGCTGGGCTACGGTTTCAACAACCGAAAGATGATTCGCGGTGCGACACTCGATGCTCGCGATGGCGAGGAGACCGAAGGGTGCGCCCAGCCGAACGTCCTGTACCTCGCCGACGGCACCCAGTACAACTACACCGCCATTGCCGAGGCTGGCCAGGCCACCGAGGAGATTGTCTCGCTCGTCGAGGCCGGCGCATCGGCCGACGACATCCCCAGCTTTAACGCGTTCAAGCTCGACGAAAAGCTCGTTCTGTGAACATCAGACGTGACTTCAGGGACACATCCCGCTATCGCGCCCTCCCCAACCCTTGCCTAGATATCCTATTGCGAGTGCTTCAGCTGTTTATTCAGGTTACGATGCGGCCTAGTGCTTGGTATTGAGCCGGTTTATAGGTCTCTTATCCTGTAACTTGCCCTTCTTTTGTGGAAGGGGGTGGGGGTGGTTTCTTTTCTCCTTCTTTGTGTGCTCAGCTTGTCTGAGTATACTTAAACACTACTTTTGAAATTTGCGGTAGATTAAGCTTAGGTACTTATCTAAAAGACAAGACCTTCATTGCTGCAAGCTAATTACCTAACAACCAGCCGCTGCGCCCTATAACTGCTTTCTCGGGTCTCTCTATTGAGCTAAGTGTGACTGCTGTAGACATAAGATGCACTATGCGCTTATACCGCCACAGAGAAAGCTGTGGGTTCCTGCAAATTGTGATTAAAGAAGTAGCGCATAGTGACTATTAAACATGTCCTATGACATAAGCTGCGTTTAATTAGCACTGAATGAGGTGAAAGGGAGCTGTTGTGGGCGGTCTTTGATTTTGGCTGTAAGGTCGTCCTTCTAAAAACCTAGCTTCACCTCTTTTGGATCTTTGCCAGCAACCTCGCGAAAGTATCTGTGTAGCTTACGTACCCGCGATTAGTTTGGCTCAACAGTGCAGGTCAGCCTAATATGAATCACTAATGAGACTGAGGTCTCCCACAACAAATAAGAAGTACTTTCATTTCTCCTTCGAACGACGCTGTGGTTCGAGTCTACGGTAATTATAGTCTACGCTGAAACCCGGGTCTATCTGGCAAAGGCAGTCCGCCCTGTCGACACAGTCTTCAGAATGCCGCGGTCCGCCAACTCGTTAACCATATTGAACAAGACAAAGTCGCAACCCCTTTTTGCCACAAGATTGACAGTCACTGGCATGGCCTCTACTCGGTAGGTGACATTGCTGAAGTAGGAAACCTGTCCGAGGGGAACCGTGTAGTCAACATCACCAAAGTATGAAGAGACCATCGAAGCTGCGCCAGGGCCTGTGGGGTCTGCGGGCAGCGCGGCGCCAGGCATGTCGTTGAGGTGCCGCTCCCTGAAAGACGGAAGGCCTCCGGTCCCGATGTCATAGACGAGGATCGCGTCCGAACAGGATTCGTCGGTGGAAAAGAGAACCTTTTCGTGCCAGGCTGCCGCATCACGGGTCCGGTTCGCCATGGCCGCCTGGTACGCTTCGTCCCTGACGGTCAAGGAGTGGAAGACCCGGCGGTAGGGCTCGTCGAGCGGGGGCAAGGCCGGAGCGTGCTTGGCCAGCAAAGGCTTGGCGGTCTCCTTGATCAAGTCGTGTGTCCAAAGGACAAACAGGTCGTCTAAAACCCCCTGGAGGGGTCGGCCTGCCACACGCTCGATAGTCGCGCTCAGATTGAACTTCTCTACAGTGGCGCCCAGAGCCGCCGATGCGTCTCTCAAAAACGTCTGCAATATGGCCTCGGCAGCAGGGTTCTGCAGCGGGAGATGATCGACCGGATAGAGGATGCGCTTCGAAAACGTACGATCGTCGGGCAATGACAGGGCGGGTAGGCCGTTCAGAGACGTTTGCTCGTTGAGTGACGAATCGTACCAAGCCTTGGCAAAGGAAGCCCACCTTGCAGGGTCGCGGGCAATGACTCCCGCGGTATCGGTGTTGTACGCATTAGTTACGACATGCTCCATGCGGATCATGCCCTGCGAGGGCCTGTTGCCGAAGGTTCCGGAAAACGCGGCTGGTTGCCGGACTGACATACCAGTATCGGTCGCGACGGCGAAATCAAGCCATTCGTAGGCGGCAATGGAGCAGCCCGCTCCGGATGAGGAGCCCGAACAGCTCAAAAAAGTGTCGCCGCGAGGATTCCGGGGGTAGTACTCATCGTTCCAATCCCAGGGGTACGCAGGGGAAGCGAACTGTGCCGTCTTCTGCTTGCCGACGAGGACTCCGCCGAGATCAATGATGCGCTGGAGAGCCGGCGCAGTCTTTCTTGCGACGCCATTGACCGAGACGTATGCCTGACTGCCGGCAGTAGTCTGGACGCCTTCTAGGTCGTATATGTCTTTGACACCAATGCGCTGGCCTGCCAGGGGCCTTCTGTCCTCGATGCTGTAAAGCCTTGAAGGGACAGGTATTAAGGGGCACCCCCACTCTGCTCCGGCTTGAGTGAAGGACTTGTAGGTGCCATTCGACTCGTAAGTACCGGTTACGAAAGTTCTGTACGTATCGGGGTAGAGCAGCTGAACTCTGCTCATGGAGAGTTTGTTCCCAACTTTTGTGGCAAAAAGGGGGCATGGAGTCAATGTCGAACTTCCACAGGTGCTCGGCCCTTCGGCGCCAGCGTAGATAATGTTTGATCCCAGACTACCGAGATAATCGATGACCGAAACATGGAGATCCTCGGGGCCACCGGCACTGACGAGGACATCGTCGAGAAAGCCTTGGATGAAAACATCGTCCCGTTTGAACGAGTCGTTGATGACTTGCTGAAGCTCTTCTCCCGTCGTGTTGGCAGAAAGGGCGGAGATGTAAGTGATCGGACCCGAGGAAAGATGGTCTAACTTGTATGGTATGGATAAGACCGGGTTTGAGGCGACGGCCAGATAATGTGCATTGCCAAGGAAGAACGTCCGATCCTGGATTTCTGGGATGAACGCATCTGTGTTAAGGGTGCCGTTCAATGACACGAGAACTCTAGCTACTTTTGGCAGCAACTCCAAAGCATATTTCGTCGTCGCGCAAAACGCTACGACAAGGTTTGCGAGATCCATAACTTTTCGGTTGACACGGGCGTGCTAATAACATCGTCGGGTCTTGGAAGCGATTCTACTCACGCATGTTTATAACTGCCGCTACATCTTGAGGCCTGGCCTCTTGGACCCATTGTATTTTCTTATCTTGCGCTTTCGCATTTTCTCAACCCGGTATCCTGTCTGCTGTACTAGGAGACCCTGCATTTGTATGGGTACCCGAGAAGCCCGTATATAGTCGGACGGCGATATCTTCCAAAGCGGGGCACATGAGGGCATCGAACTCGGCCACAGTGAGAACTTGAGAACTTGTGACTGCGCAGTGGTTATGACATTTCCATGTGTGGGAAACAGTATAATGCATTTTGTGTAAATAAGGCATTTTCTGTAATTTGCCATCTTGCTTCAGCCCTACGATGTTATTAAGCTTTCTGCTGGCACGGCTTCAGTTTGAATATAGGACACGTGCTTTTTTATTTATTTACTTTTTTGCCGGACACTCAAAGATCCAATGAAATGACTATTTCCCAAAGTAGCGAAAAAAACTCCGAGACGTTGAACCGGCAATGCGCTTCTCCTGTCTTCATCCGGGGCAGTATCAGATAATTCCACACTTTTCAGTCTCCACTGCAGCAATGAAAGACTCGTCGCTGATCGCCGATTCGCCGTGGTCTCAAAACTTCTCAGAGCTGACTCATGTACAACGAGAACATCTTGATCGCCTTGCTATCTGCCTTTTCCCTTTCCACTCTACCCTCGAATAAGAGGGACGAACGCATTCGGCTGGAGATACCCTGAGCCCGTGCCAATTTCATCTTGGAAGTGGAACAGCAGTGGTGGGTATCGAACAACCATATGTACCATTGAGGGTGCGCATCTTGAGTCAGAGTCCTGGACGAGGGCCCGACTTCAGCGTTCTAGTGGTCCTGGTAAGTGGAGGTAAATATTTGACCATACCCTGGGGCAGGCAATCGACACGTGGAGACTGTATAATTCAAAGTGGATGAGATATAACGTGTCAGTGCTCTACAGCCTCTAATTACACCAACAATTCACTCGCATCTGTTTGCTAACGCCACAAGCCGAGTTGAGAATCTTCCGACACATCAGTTTTGAGAAAAGTGGTTAGGGTTGGGGTGAAGATTCACGTAGGTTATTAAATCCATTTCGGGAATAGAATATAGCCTTGCTGGTTGCGTGAAGCATCGAGCTATAGCGGCGGCGTGCCTGCTGAAGGCAATTAGAGACAGTCAACCGACTAGAAGGGGCTCGTTAACCTATCGGCTATCATTTATATTTCTGTGTCTCCAAGTTTGACGGCAGTGTGTCGGCGCCTTATCCGTCACGAAGTAATATATGGTATATACGGAGTTGATTGCCGGCGGCATCCATCTAACAGAGTCGGCTCCAAGACATCATCCCTGCTGGCTCAGGGCCCTGTCCAACGGTGATGCCGTCTATACCCACGAGGAAAATATAGTCGCGCAGTAAACATAGCGGTGAACTTATACGGAGTCTCATTTGTACCAATGACGCCAATCATCTTTCGAGGGAGATCCGCAGTGTAGTGGGTTCTCAGACAGGCTCATGAAACAGTACCGCTTGAACAGATTCTACTGCTTTCTAGTATCCCGACAGTCTTAAGCCGAGACTACCCTGATACGACATAGAGCGACGCGACTACCCTGTCTTTCATCTCTCAAGGTGAGGCAATTTGCAAGGAGGATTTGGTCCGTACAGCGGCTATACCGTCCACTTGTTTAAATACATAGAGCGCTGAACTACCCAACTCCAGTGGATTCGCAATCACGTGTATTGTGTGCAAGTTAAACTTTCAACATGCTTTCGTCTTGGACCAGAATCCTTGGAACAGCACTAAACTTAATCGCAACTTCGTTAGAAACTCTACAACTCACCCGCTGCGGAACACATTTCTTCATCCTCAACGACAAAGCCATCTTTTGGGCGCTCGCGGACCGTTTCAAGCATTCGGCTGCTACCGAGAGGGCCTTGGGCCCTCCTAGCGCCAAGAGGCAGTCTTCGTTCTCTGACCGGCAGGAAGCGCGTCCTCAAGCCTGGGTGGACACGCCTCGGCTTGTGTACTCGGCATGGAACCAGGCTGCGGGCGGCATCGACCAACCGCTCGGCTTTCTCCCTAAAAACCTCACAATCTGTCTCGTAGGGGCGGGCATCACCAATATCGTGCTGGCTTTCAACTTGGCCAAGGCCGGGGCCGATGTCACCCTGATCGAGGCGAGCCGCGAAGTGGGAGGCCGGCTGAGGTCCAGCGCGACTTCCGATGGCGTCAACGTTGCCGAGATGGGCGCGATGCGCTTCCCGCCTTCGCAGGACTTGCTCTACTACTACGCGGAACAGTTTGGCTTCGCCTTTATCAAGAACTTTCCCGATCCCGGCAAGGTCCCCACGACCATCTTTTACCAGGGGGTGGCCAACCAGTGGGTTGACGAGGACGTCCCTCCTGCCGGGTTCGAAAAAGTCGACAATGGCTGGAAGCAACTCATCTTTGGCGGCCTCACCCGGGACGGTAAGGTGGTGATGGCTGCACCTGTTCAGCTCACGGAGTGGCTCAGCTCCAAAGACCCGGCCACACGAGCCCTTGCTGTTCCGGAGTGGCAGAAGTACCTGGATGTATTCGGAGACAACAGCTTCTACACCGGCCTCCAGCGTATCTTTGGCAATCAGCATGAGTGGGATATCCCAGGAGGGGAAGAGTGGAACGAGGACGATTTCAACCGATTCGGTACTCTGGGCATTGGTTCAGGCGGCTTTGGCGCAGTCTTTACGGCCGGCTTCAACTCCGTGCTGCGGCTGGTTGTCAACGGGCTCGAATCGGACCAGGCCGTGTTCGCAAAGGTCTCTGACGAAGGCCTCCTGCCGGCGGGTATCCACGAGCTCGCAAAGGAGATCTGGAACGCAGCCACAGAACTCGGGGTCAAGACCAAGCTCGGAACAGTTGCCGAAGTCATCAGTGGCGGCGACGGCTCCCTCGCGTCCGTCCGGGAAACATCTGGCGGAACCTCAACCACTGTCCAGTACGACCTCGTCATCGTCGGGACCACCAGCCGGGCCATGGTCCACGCAGTAGCCCCGGTCTGTCAAAATCACGGCGAACCAATCCTTTCGACGCACGTACAGCGAGGCATCAATGACCTGCACATGACCGCTTCCTCAAAGGTTTTCATCAGGACGGCAAAGTTTTGGGAGGGCCAAGCGCCCGACTTCCCTCGGGTCATCTTATCCGACACGAACCTGCCGCAAACATACACCCTGGATTACGGCCATCCGGACTACGGCATGGTTCTTGTCACTTATGCCTGGGAGGATCTGTCCCTGCAGATGATGGCTATACAAGACCCCAAAGAGCTCCTGTCAAAGCTCAAGGAACAGATTTCCAGAGTGATGAAGAAGACCAGATATCCCGAATACGCCGACTATCTCACGCCCGTTGCGGATGACGACATCTTCCTTATCCACTGGCAACTCGACCGGCACTCTTACGGTGCTTTCTCCCTGGGACACCCGGGACAGGACAAGGATATCGCGTCCCTTTTCTACGACTTCCAGAAGCTCCGCGAGGCTGCAGGCAGCCGGGTGCTGATAAACAGCGACTGCACATCGTTTCTCGGCGGCTGGGTGGACGGCGGGTTGCAATCGGCACATAACACTCTCTCGGCCATCTTTGAGCGATTCGGGTCGTTGAACCCGGTTGCTGCGAGTCTGGCCCCTTCTAGGCTTCTTGACTCCACGCTGTATCAATACTAGGACAACAGAGTACACATAGAGCCAGCGAACCAAAGTTTTCAAGGTTTCAGCCGGCGTAATGATCATGGAAAGTTTTCACGGCTGCTGACTTGGATTTATGCAACCGAATTCAGCAGTTCAACGTATGAGGGATGTGTCGATGATAGGAGCTACCTACCGGTTAAAGCTGGTAAATACGATATACCAAATAAAATACCAGCCAACGCATACAATCGACGTTAGAAATTGTAAACGGAATCAAACTTGAAAGATTGAAGAAAGTACATACTACACGGTGCTAACAGCCCTCATCAAGGCCCCAAAGTTCTTGGGCAGGAACATATCCACGTGCAACGGTATTCCGCGCACCCGTCCAAAAAAAAAAAAAAAAAAGGGTTTGGTCGTCTATAGTGTGAAACTCACGTACAATCACCCAGCAGGAAACAAAGCGCCATAATTGCCAAGTAACTAGAACCCTCAATACTTTGGCCCCCCTTAGGCGCTGAACTGCCACCAGTTAAAGTTGAACAGCTCCCCGCCGCCCCCGGTGAACCTCAGGTACAGATCCTGCGTGCCCGTCGCGCCGGTTACGGGGCACGTCACCGTGGTCCAGTTCTGCCACCCGCCGGTCCCGGGCACCGTGCAGGTGCCCACGAGCGCGCCCGAGGTGCCGCCGAGCCGCAGCTCGATCCTCCCGCCGGCGTTGGCCGAGGCCACGCGGGCGCTGAACGACCGGGCGCCGCCGCCGAAGGCCACGCCCTTGACCTTGATGTAGTCGTTGTTGTTGATCCAGCTGACGGCCATGCCGCCCTCGGAGCACGTCTCGGTCTCGACGCCGGACGACCAGGCGATGGTCTCGGCCTCCTGGCGCACGTAAGGGTTCAGGGTGCCGATCTGGGCCGGGCCGGCCGTCGTCATCCTCAGGGTGGGGATGGAGCCGTCGCTGCCGTAGGTGAACTGCTCGACGGCGACGGAGCGCGTGTACCCGCCCCCTCCCGGGAGCGCGCCGTTGTGGTAGAAGAAGTAAGACCTGCCCTGGAAATCGACGACGCCCGGGTGGTTCGTGAAGGATGACCCGGCGGTCGCCATCACCACCCCGCGGTACGTCCAGGGCCCGGTGGGCGAAGACGAGGTCGAATAGCGGATGTCTTCGGAGCAGCAGTTGGCGGCGTACACCATGTAGTACGTCGATCCGCGCTTGTAGAGCCACGGCCCTTCCTCGAAGGCGGAGGGCCGCTGAGCGGTGGGGCTGGGACGGGTGCCGAAGCTCTGCGGGGTGAGGGTGACGCGGTTGACGGAGCCCGAGTACGAGATCATGTCCTGGTTCAGGCGGACGTAAGACAGGTTCGGGTTCCCCCAGTACAGGTAAGCCTGGCCGTTGTCGTCGATGAAGACGGTGGGATCGATCTCGTTGTTGTCGACAAGCGGCCTGCCGAGGGCGTCCCGGTACGGGCCCGTGATGGAGTCGGAGACGGCGACGCCGATGGCCATCGACCCCGTGGTGCGCCGGACGGGGACGTAAAAGTAAAACTTGCCGTTGCGGGCGATGACCTGGCCAGCCCACGCGTTGGCGTTGGCCCAGCTAAAGGTGGCGAGCGAGGCCATGACGCCGTGGTCCTGCCAGTTGACCATGTCGCTGGTCGAGTAGGCGCGCCAGTCGCGCATGTTGAAGGTGGTGGACCCGTCCTCATCATGGCCGGTGAAGACGTAGACCCTGTCGTTGTAGACGATGGGCGCCGGGTCCGTGGTGTAGATGGTCTGCACGATGGGGTTGTCGGCGCGGGCCAGACCGGCCCCGTCGAGGAGTGCACCGAGGAGGAGCAGGGCCGGGACGAGGCCGACGATGCGACCGAGCATCGACGACGGTTTCGAAAACAGCATGACGGCGGCGGCTCTTTCTAAAGCTGGCAGAGAATCCACGGCGAAGAAAGAAACGGCTGGAGGAGTGCGGAATAACCACATCGACCAAGGCTTGACTTTCTTATATGGCTATGTTAATGCCCCTTATGTGGGGAAATCTAATCTTCGCACGGTCTGCCAAGCAAGGATTGCCCGCCCCGTTGCCTCGGGTCCAGGGAAAATTTCTCCGTCGCTACGGACATGGCCGCCGTCAGATGGTACCGTCTCTTTGGAGGCGACGGAAGCATGCCGCCGAGAGCGGGGTTACGATCGATGATGCTTGGTACAGCAGCCGGAGAAAGTCTCTAGGGGAATAGTCGGGCATTATTGAAACAAGCGGCGCGAACTTTACAAAAGGATATTCAGTCAGGACTCATGTAATGCCAAACCTAACGCCATTACTAGGATAAAGTCAGCAGAGGAGAATAATTATCTGAGCTCGAGTTGTAGTATATAATAAATGAAATCAACTGTAGTTAGAGGTGGTTTTCTAACCTATATCTTCCGGTTCATAATGTTTCCAAACTTAAATAGCCAACTATAGAAACTCAAATAGTGCCCGTGCAACCCTGCAAGCATAGTTCTCGCTTCAAGCATTGTGGAACTCACAGGCAATGTAGATCGTTTTGAGAACTTGCCTGGCCAAGTATGGAGGCTGGTATGCGCAGAGGTGTCAATGGTTGAGCATCATGCGGGGAAGATGGATTGCCCTATGCCAGCGTTGCACCGGCTTCGTATTTCCACTTCCAAGCGGTCAAATAGTATCTCACGCCACAGATTAACTGTGCACTGCTTAGCCGTCCCAATCACTGCATCGTCTCTTGAACTTTCACCCACATGATACCACCCCTCTTTTGCGACGTCTCCTAAGCTAAACTCGACCTTTTAGCAGGTATTCGTGGTATGTTACCTTCTATACCATATTTTGTCAATGGTGGAAATACCAAGATGGCAGCCTACCACCTAACCGACTTTGCCTATTATTAATACCTAGCTAGCATTGATATATGCAATGTTACATTAGACGTTATTAAGACTACTAATTTTTCCGGGCAATTGCTTGTAATAAATGGACATATCAATACCACTTTCCTAGGTAATAACTAACAATTACTTCAGAAGACTGATTGACCGAGTTGAAATCTGCATCGGTAGGAGTCACTCGTCGCATCTACCTTGGGTCCGGCCATACGAATATCGTTATGGAAGCTTTCAACGGGTTATGACAACGACACACGGATGGTTTTGATATGCCACAGCCTCCATTGCCGTGTCGCCACGCTCTTCTTTCTCTTCATTACACCCTTGTTATCTGCATGGCAAGGGCAACATCCGGTTGTCTAAGCCTAAGCAAAGTCCGTGGGTCCCCAGGAGGGAAAAAGAAAAAGAAAAAGAAAAGGAAAAATAAGAAAAAGTTAGCGATTCACCGCAGAGAGCTCTGGAACCCGTCTTCTGGCGAATGTATGAAAATAAAGTGAATGTCAATGGGCAGCGAACCCATTGCATGCACTGAAGCGATCCAAAGGCGAAGTTGACTCTGGTTTGGAAAGGTCTCCCCGTCTAATCGCGAGTTTGATGACTGCTGTGGATTGCCAAAAGACAAGAGAAATGGAAAAGAAAAGAAAAAGAACAACAAAACCGACAAGCCAAAGTATACCACTCGGCCAATGCATAAAGTCGGCGGTAGTATCCTCTTCTCTCGCGAAAAACGAAACGCCGCTGTCCTCAGACGTTGCTGAATCAGAGCCGTAAGCCACAGCAAAAGGCACACAAGAATAGAAGAGAAAAGACAGAAAGAGATAGAAAAGGCATCGCCCGCGTACGGACAACATGTGCTACGACACTCTAGGTGACGGCTGAGTACGGCTGGCTGCGTGCACCTGGAAGTGCACTGGTGTCACCAGCGATGCCGCGCCGCCATGGTCCGGGGGCACGAGTACGAAGGCCGGCACACGACGCACCAGTGGGTCACGGGTGCGGGACGTAACTCAACCCGAGGGCGAGTGCCGGGACCGCCGCGGCGAGGGACTGGAGGCGGGCGACGTCTTTTACCCTAACGGGGACGGCCGGTTTGGCCGGCAGAGACGACAGGGCGGGTGGATCGGGGAGCCGGACGAGATCGACATCTAGTAGGAAGGCGGCGGGGCGCGGTGCTGCTTAGGGGCAGTTTGAGTGGAGCGGTTCCTGGAAGTGAGGGGGGTTTTGAGAAGACGAGAGTTTGATCTGCTATGGGGGGATCTAGGCACTGCAGAACTGGCGCATGAGGTCTCGCTCGTGATTGTCTCCCGAAATGGCGAGTGGAGTGGTCTTTGGCATGGCATCATCTCACGGTGATGCAACGGTGCCCAAGCACAAGGTGGTAGCAACCACGGATGGCATGTACGCCGAGACAATGGAAATCCAATATAACGCTAACTAATGACCCAATGGAGCAGGTGACAGGATTTGCCCTGGCGGAACGCCATCGGTGGTATTTTTATGTGTCGGTCGCACGTAAAGTCTCGGATGGGTGCGCAGGTGGTGCGCATTGCACTTATGATCGGGCTCGGCCGGATCGCCAACTACATTGATCCAGATCCGGAGACTTGGGCACCTGATGTCTTTGGCGAGGGTTTAACAATCCAGCTTTGTAGGATCAGGGGCAGTAACGCGATGTTGATGAACCCGAGAGCTTCATCTAATTAATATTGGTGATGGCGCTACTTGAAGAGCGAGGTCGGGAGAGACAGGGCTCGTCAATATCTGCAACTAAGTGGCTTACGTAGGTCAGCTCAAGGTGAGGTTGAAATGGAATCTTGCCTTGCGCGTCGAGGATTGGGCCGTGAATGTCTAGCGCGGTTCTTGGTGACACCACAGGCCGAGCATCGTGAAGGGAAGGTAGGTTGTGAGCGGTCCAGCCTCCTGTAGGTTGACCTTGGCAACAGGAGCGTGCAGCAACGATACGAGTGAGTGAGGGGGAGAGTCTCGTCAGTTTTCAGTGCCATGTTTACAATTGTCGGACGTTCCAGGATAGAGTTGACGAGTGTGGCAAGTGGTAGGGGTTTAGGCTAGGGGGCGACATATTCCCGCTCCCTCTCCCTCTCTCGTGTGTGAGAGGGTGCCGTCATCACAGCCAGAGAGTGCGTCATTGTCGCCAAGAGTCTGTATGTAGGTGGGCAGGCTGCTACCGGAGGATCAACAGGCCTCAGTGGACCTGGATCTGGATCTGGACCTGCCCCGTGCCGAGACTCAACTCAACTTGATGGCCACCTCCTTCCTCTTTCCTTGTTGGATCAAAAGGGCCTCGTCGTGGCATGTTTTGGGTGCCGGGTAAGAGACGTGAACAGGTAAACGATGTAGGGCCCAACCGTCAACACCAGAGTCGCAATGGCAAACGGCTCCGTACCGCCTCTCGCGTGACTAGGTAGACTATTCCGGGAAAGGGTGCCGGGGATGTGGCTGGGAGGCTTGCTGGGTAGGTCGTTGGGAAACCTGCATACGGGAAGTCGATCCTGGTGGGCGAACAACCTTTGCAGCTGACCGGGGAGAAGACTCACTCAGACGTATCGAGACAAGGCGTTGGACAACTCACGCGTCCCCGCACGGGGGACTAGATCTCGGCATCCGACGGCGGTGGGTGATGTCTGTGTCTGTGGGGCGGGTCTGACAAGGGCTAAGATAGATAGATGGATGAATGGGCGAGAGGCGAGAGAGAGGCTTGGACCGAGTCCTTTTGCGTCCGTCCGATTTAGATATGGCGCACCCTTATCGTCCAGATGCAATATCTCGGCTCCAAATCTTGAGGTCGCATGCAGGCGGGCCGGAACAGTTCTGGAAGGAGGTCGGATCATGCAGTAGGCGCGCGCTAGATGCAACATGAGAAGGTTAGGAGCAGCAGCAGGGGCAGCAGCAGGAGCAGCAAGAGCAGCAGCAGCAGGAGCAGCAAGAGCAGCAGCAGCAAGAGCAGCAGCAGCAGCAGCAGCAAGAGCCAAGAGTGGCTGCTTACCTAGGTACCTGGGTAAGCTAGTGGCTGACTAATACCAGATTTCCCATGGCAGGAGCAAGCTTTCGCGGGCGCCACGGGAAAGGCAGGAGCCTCTACGGAGTACCTTATCGCGCATGTCCAGCTGTGCTCGGACCAGCGGCTGCACCTACCTTCTCAGGTCGACGAGCTTCACTTGCCGCCGGCGACCCCAAGGCAACTCGGCGCCGAGTGGGGCCTGGCAGGCACAGTACGTACAGGTACCGTAGCTCACTTCGGTTGCTCTGCTCTGCTCTGCTCTGCTCTGCTCTGCTCTGCTCTGCCGTGCTCTTGCGCTTGACAAGGGTTGGCCAAGTTCGGGATCCAACATGGTCGTTGCGCTTTCCCAATCGATACCTCTCAGCACATTTGGGTCTCAGAGACGTCCGGATTCGCCCTCCATGTGTCAGTAAGCCTGCCTTTGTCTTCAGGTAGTGCTCCCGCTACAGAAGCCGAAGAATCGTAACACAAGGAGAATTGAACACACGTGTCTTACTGCTAACTGCCTACCTAGGCGTTGTTGGTGCTACAGGGTCTTGGTCAGGAACCAGGGGCTTTCTCGTCAACGCCATGCACCTACCTTCTTTCGGTCTGCCCATTCTTTGCACGAATCCACGCACTACGTACCTGGCGGCGCCCGCATCCGCTTCGATGCTAGTCCTCGGCAGGTGCACCCAGTCACTTAGTTAGACCAGGTAAGCAGCTGCCGAGATCTGCTGTGAGCCAATCAGCTTATCGAGATGTGGCACCTACCTCACCAAGTATTGTATCCCTGGGGAAGGAGGCTCTCTCTTCCGCATACAGCCTTCACTCGGCGCCTTCTGGCCAAGAAATCGGGTCCTTCTCTTCGATTCCTCGTCTGCTTGCTCGCTTGATCTGACGATAAACACGAATCTGAAGACCGACGAACCGCTCAACTCTTCCTTGGCAGCTTACCGCATTGTTGCCGTTGATTGCGTGTCTTCATGTGGGGGTGATCGATTATCGGATTGTTAACAACAAGCGACAATGCAACCGCCAATAATCGTGCACCTCGACGTATCGTCCACCTACCTACCTGCTTTTGTCAAGTCTCCAAATCATTCCACGATCACGGAGAAGCATCGAATCATCAAACAACAACGCAGCCCCCCTCTCAAGAGAAGCACAGGGCGACCACGACGCTTTGCTCATCTGCAATAGCTATCACGAATATAATAACTCGCCATACTCTGCCCGCCTCTCCATCGTGGGCCACGCTGGGCCGCGATTGTTAGTCGGCCATGAAGTTGATCAACGCTCCGCAGCCTCCTTCCTGATGAGGAAGGCGACATATTTTGGTTGGGGTTGCATTGCTCGCTCCCCATGCATCACCAGTATCAACCCCCACCCCTCGCCACGCATCCTGACATCTCGTAATGCGGCCGTGGCACTGACGCCATCAACACCGGATACCGGTAGGGACTGCCTATCATCATTGACATATGCTGCAACATCTTCTTCTGTACCTCTTCCCCGGCCAAAGAGAGAGGAAGAGAGAGAGAGAGAGCAATCAGGTATATAAGGGTTTGTTTGGCACGGCTCGGTGCGCTTTTTAGATCGGGTCCGCAAGTATGCATAAAGAAGCTTGCTTTGCTGACCGTTTACGGCCATATCGCTGATATCTCCTAGGTAGGACCTTTCGCGTCCTTTCCAATCGGGCAGCTAGCTCTACCCTGGGACAAAGTCAACAGTCTTTGTGTAACTACCTAGATTCGATTGCCAATATTATGGCCGCGGAAAACACCCCAACCGCGCCTCTGGTCGACCTATTGGTTTCCCATGCTATCAGGTACCCCCCGCTCCGTCAAATGGGCATCTCCCGTGGCGTGGATCCTTGTCTGTCTCGCCTGCTCATCTTCGAATTCAACCCCGTCCTGGCCTATTGCTGCGCTGCGAACGTTTGACTACAATATATACAACGCTTGGATTCTCGCAAACGTTTGCCTGCTGACCAATTCCCCAAGGGCCCTCGCCCTCGCAACCCTCTGATAAGCCTCGTTGCATTGCCAAGTCGGCCTAGCAAGCCTACAACCTCGTATGTCCTGCAGCGTCGTCAACAAGATTGTCAATCAGCTTCCTATTTCCGATCCAGTTACACCACCTCCCCAAACCAGTCGTCTATCATGTACACCTATGTCGCCACATGGCACCATGCGTCCTCTCCTTCCCCCTTTTGCATCGTTCCATCGATTAGTCTGGCTCACCCCGCAGCCATGATGACCCTCCGGCATGCTGCCTGGCCGAGGCTTGACGCTGTCGACATTGGCTTGCCCCGGTCCCGCGTCTGTGGCTGCTAGCTGACAGGGACCCGGGTCGTCGTCTACGTACCGCTTGCTTCTCGGACGACGCCTCAGAACTCAGTACCAGATGCGGACAGCGACAAAGGCACCATCAAGGCCCTGGATGAGCCAGCCACATTGCATCCACGAGGGAGTGTGCTTGCTATGTTTGTGAGATCCAGAGATATATAATCCGCTTGGATACCCCACGATAATCCGTCTCTGTCTCTGCTCCCTCACCCCTCATCCTCTCACAACAATTCCAACTTCGGCATCTTGGTCCACCCTTCAGACACGATGGTCGGCTTCAAGCGTTTTGCTATGCTCGCGGCCGCGGCCTGCGCCTTGGCCGCCCCGACTCGCCGGGATGAGGACGCTACCGAGGTCACCGCCCAGACCATCGAAGGCAGCTACATCATCACCCTCAAGGACACCGTCAGCGTCCAGGGCCTCATTTCACACTTGGGCTGGCTCACCGGCGTCCAGTCCCGCAGTCTCGACAAGCGTCAGTTCCCCGGAACCGAGCGCACCTTCTCCTTCAGCAGCTTCCGCGGATACTCTGGCAAGTTCGACGACGCCACCATCGCCGTCATCAAGAGCAGCCCTGATGTAAGCTCGGCGTCCGAGACCCCCTCGTGGCCCGAGAACCATGCTAACCCCCCTGGACAGGTTGCCTCTGTTGAGCGTGACCAGCTCTGGACTCTGTCCGCCATTACTACCCAGTCCGGTGCTCCCTGGGGTCTGGGTGCCATTTCCCGCCGCACCCCGGGATCTACCCAGTACGCCTACGACACTGCCGCCGGCTCTGGCACCTATGCCTACGTCGTCGACTCCGGCATCAACATCGCCCACACCAACTTTGGCGGCCGCGCCTCGCTCGGCTACAACGCCGCCACTGGTGCTCACACCGACACTCTCGGCCATGGAACCCACGTCGCCGGCACGATAGGCTCCACCACTTACGGTGTCGCCAAGCTCACCAGCCTGATCTCGGTCAAGGTCTTCGTTGGCAACAGCGCCTCCACCTCTGTCATTCTCGCCGGCTACAACTGGGCTGTCAACGATATCACCTCCAAGGGTCGCGCTAGCAAGTCTGTCATCAACATGTCCCTCGGCGGTCCTAGCTCTAACGCCTGGACTACCGCCATCAACGCTGCCTTCAACTCCGGCGTCGTCACCGTCGTCGCCGCCGGCAATAGTGCCGTGGATGCTGGCAACACCTCCCCGGCCAACGCCCCCAACGCCATCACCGTCGGTGCTATTACCAGCACCTGGGCCATTGCTTCGTACTCCAACTACGGCACCTCTCTCGACATCTTCGCCCCCGGCAGCTCTATCCTGTCCACCTGGATCGGCTCCACCACTGCCACCAACAGCATCTCTGGTACCTCGATGGCTTCTCCTCACGTGGCCGGCCTGGTCAACTACCTCCAGTCCGTCGAGGGCTTGACCACCCCTGCCGCCATTACCGCCCGCATCAAGGCCCTCGCCACCTCCGGCAAAGTCACTGGCAACATCAGGAGCAGCCCCAACCTCATCGCCTTCAACGGTGCTACTTAAGCAGATTATCCGACAGCCCGTTGGGCGGTCCCAAACACCCGACCAGAGCCGCCACTCGCCTATTGTGCATATGAAAAGAGTTGGGAAACCCCCGCCCATACAGGCGACGGGAGGGCAGGCTCCACTCGTGATGGAGACTGAGATGTTTATAGGAATTCCTGCCCTAGGGCCGAGCCTCGGCTCTCTTTTTTGACATTTATAATTCCATTTCTATGGACATATTGCTATGATAGGATAATCAAGTTGATGCATCATAAACTCGGACTTCATAACATGAAAGAAGCGCAAGTTGACTACGGCCTCGCAATGTCCCTGCCGGCTATCCAGACAAAAGCCCAGCTAATGGCGATCATGATCTTCCGCCTCCAGCTTCTCGTCCACCCCAGGCTCCCCGACCGCCAGGCGAGCCACGCGCTGGCGCCGGTCCAGTCCTGCCGGCCGCCGATGACGCCGTCGTGGCGGCCCAGATATGCCAGCAGCGCTCGCTGCTTGTAGACAAACGGCGCGGGCCTTGTGGCGTCGTCGCCGTCCGAGTTGAGGACGTCGGTGAGGTACTCGCCCTTTTGCAGGGCCACCTCGGCCAGGGTCGGCAGCGACTCCCCCTCGATGTCGGCAGCGTCTCCCAGCGCGTAGGCGTCCTCCATCGGGCTCCCGTCGGGCCGCAGCACCCGGAGGTACTTGTCGGTGAGGATGCGCGGCAGCCCGTGCTCGGGCTTCTTCACCGCCAGCCCGTCCACCAGGGGGCTGGCCTTGTTCCCCGTCGCCCAGATGAGCAGGCCGTACGGCAGGCGGCCGTCCTCCTTGGTGTAGATGGCGTCCGTCTCGACGCGCTCGATGTGCGAGCTCGTCGCGATCCGGACCCGCTTGCCCTTGAGCGAGCGCGTCGCGTACTCGCTCAGCTGGGCGTCAAAGGTCGATAGGATCGTCGGAGCGACGTCGTGGATGGTGATGGCCAGCTCACCGTCCAGGTGGGGGAAGAGGAAGCGCAGCTCCTCGTTCCACAGGTCCCACAGCTCGGCGGCGGCCTCGATCCCAACGGCGCCGCCGCCGACGATGCGGATGTTGAGACTTTCGCGCCGCCGCAGGTCCTGCGCGGCCATGGTCGGGAGCGAGGCCTGGTCCAGCATCTGCAGGAGACGCCGCTGGATGGCGCGGGCGTCGTCCGTCGTCCGGAGGAAGAGGGCGTGCTCCGCGGCGCCGGGCGTGCCAAAGTCCTGCGTCGCGCAGCCCGGCGCAATGCACACCTTATCGTACCGGACCTCGAAGGAGGCCGGCGTCGTCGGCGGGTCGGCCCTGCACCGGACGACGCGCCGCTCAAAGTCGATGCCCTCGGCGACGGCCTTGTAGTACGCCTGCTCGGCCCTGTGTCTCCGGCGGACCGGCTCCTCGGCGAGGCGGAAGTCGAAGAGCCCGCAGGCCGCGCTGGCGAGCAGCGGCGTGTACTGGATCGTGCGGGTGGGGGAGATAACTCTGACGTCGTACTTGGCCAGCGAGACCTTCTGGGCGAGGGTGAAGCCGCCCCAGCCGGTCCCGATAACGACGAGGACCGGTTTCGACATGTCTTTTGTCTGCTTTGTTTTGTTTTCTTTTCTTTTTCTTCCTTCTTTCCTTGCCGGCGGGATCGTCCTTGATATACCGATACCGGAATGCTCATCCCCCGTCCCCGGTGCTAGACGGGGCATGTCGGGCGGGCTACTTATGTATGTCGGCGGCGCTGGAAGAGTCTTGACTTTTGGGGGACTCGGGAGTCGATAGATTATCAGTCTTACGTCACACCCCTCATGGATACTCCTACCAGCCACAGTGTTTGCTCCGAAAAGTTGTCCGCGATGACCTGGGGTTGCGTGAGCTTCTCGTTTTCGGAACGTCATTGCCTTCCTTTTTTTAAAAAAAAATGGAGACTGGGGGACACGGCGCGCTAGGGGAGGTTCGGGGAGGGGGGGAGGAGGAGCTCTGACTACCGGCATCAGTCCGGATCTACGCAGATGCCGGGAGATCTCCGCGTTCTCCACTCGGGCCCACTTTGGACGGCTGGGTTGGTCCGGTCGACGAGGAGGGGGGTTCATGAAGGGAATCGAAGAGATGCCGGGGGACTTGCAGATGTTTAAGCTGGTATTGAATTATTGCCTGAGAGGGGATGGGCCTTGTGTATTTGTGGGATTTTCAACACTGGCTCTTTGGCTAGACGAGACTGGGCGGGAGCTGAAGGGGCACAGGTTCGGGAAGCGTCAGGATTGTCCCCAAAGTAGGCACCGATTTTACCAAGCGATTCCACTGCTCGAGAAACCCGCGTGTTACGATTCTCATGGATGGAAAACCGGAGGATACTAGAATTCCTTTTGGTTAACGGCTGGCGTTCAGGTCGCCCGGGCCTGTAAAAGCATTGATGACGGATCGCGCGGCCGGAATCCAGATATCTGGAAGACAGGGTCTGTTATCACCACAGGAAGCTCAAGTCTTCCGTCCCCGTAACTCGTTCCATCAGACTCGAATACCAGTACACTTGGCCTTTTGGAGCTTGGGCTCGCATAGTGGGCGCTGACCAAAGCTGATATCGAATCGGTCCCCGTGCCCCATACAACTAGAGAGTCGGCTACGCATTATGTGACCTTCTCTGTTAGAAGAGGTTTTCGCGATGGCTACACCTCGTAGATACCTGCGAGGGTCTTGACAAAGCGTACAGGATGGATGGAATGGGGGCCTTTCTTCTGGAAATGGGCAAGGGTTCTAAAGCGTGGAAGGAAATGAAAGGTTGCAGCATGCCGGAGGAAGGGGCACAGTAGGTCTCAGGGATTATTGTATGAGGCCTCAATTGAAAGTTTCGATAGACACGGCGATTATCCAGAGAGCAATTTTCAACAAGCCGCCTTGGGTAATGATGGAGGTTCAAAGCAGTACAAGAGACAATCACTCGTTCAGGCCGGGTCTAGTGCCCGACGCTGTCTAATATCACTGAAACACTGTCCTGTAGCATCATGTAACGTAACGATATCTCTGGAGAGGGCAGGGCACGTCGAGACCGCCAGTGGGCGCTCCAGTCCCTCTAGAATTCCGCTGACAGCCTGCCAGCCTTCCAGCATATGTTCATGGAATCTTGTTTCGCCAGCAGCCGAAGATGGCAATATCGCAAACCAAACAGCCAGCGGCGTTTGTCTTGCCCCTGGACGCGGAAACATGCAACTCATCCCACGAATGTCATTGGCAACTGGTCGTCTGATCAGAAGAACAAGCCAATATGCGGTCTTGGCATATAGGACTATTGACCGCCCTAATCTAATTCCTATGCGGTTCCCGTGGACTGTGCCCTCCCCCTGGGCTCCCGAAATAAGACGATTCTGTAGGCACGACTGCCGATCTGCTACCCTAGGTAGGGGCAAGTGCGCTGTAACACTTTCACGGCCAGGCATCGGCTGTGAGGGTCGCCAGTTGTTGTATGGATGGATGGCACTTTCCGGAATTGACGAGTCCGGATTGGACAGCAAATAAGGGAGTTGGAGGGGGTCATGTCGACCCAGCAGGAAGAGAGGCGCTAGGTTTGTGAGATTGAGCGAATCGAAAACGGAGGAGAGGGTACATTTCACGTTGAACGTGAACGCGGGCGGCAACTGGGTCAAAAGGCGGCCAAGGAAGCGGTCCGTAGCCGACTGCTCACCGAAGCCTCTGCGGTCTAAACAGGTCCAGTCGACTAGGCGCGGCGGCACCGACATTGTGCAACTAGTTCCACAGCCAGGTCATCGGGTCAACGGCGCGAAGTCCCCATGTCGCTCTTGGCAGAGGAGGAAGGGCCAACGCATAAAAAATCGAGTGGCGGATTGCGATGCGGTGGGTGCCAAATTTAATCTAAATGTGCCACGGATGGGGAGCCCGTTCACACGTTAACACAATGAAGCCTTTTTGCGGGTGTTCCACGTGGGGGAAGGGGGGGGAGTGGTCAGGGTGGTAGCGTCACGCTTTCCTCGGAGGCTCGACTCCGGAGACCGGCATGGGATTTCGAGGTCCGGGGGGGAAGGGGGCGATGGAGATTCGTGGAAACGCGACAAGCCCACCGTTTTCCCGCCGACTGCCGAGACGCGGTCGCGACGACCTCGAGAATGGTCGGCGCTTCCCAATCCGCTGAGGCGACGGAACGGGGTGGGTGCTTTCAACGCGCCTTTCGAACAAGGAGTATAAAAAGGTCGAGGCCAGGCCGGTTAGCCCCTGGTTGATGATCAGAGCCCCAAGCAGCATCTCTCTCCGCCCTCCATCAACAGCTCCCGTTCTCTCCCCAACGCAACGATGAAGTTCTCCGCCGTTCTCGTCGCCCTGGCTGCTGCCTCGGCCGAAGCTCACTGTGAGTTACTCTCCCCCCACCCCTCACGCAGTAAGACGCATAGATGGCGTCTTCGCACGGGAACCGCAGGATCAACTGACACTTTTTTTCTTTTCTTTTTTTTTTTTTGCCCAGACACCTTCGGCCGGCTCGTGTACGGGGGCACGACGTACCCCGAGTGGCAGTACGTGCGCAAGACGCTCAACTTCTACAGCAACGGGCCGACGGACGGGGTGTCGTCGACGCAGATCCGGTGCTACGAGGCGGACGCCAAGGACCGGGGCACGGTGCAGACGCTGCCCGTGACGGCGGGCTCGACCATCGGGTTCGCGGCCAACTCCAACGTCGGGCACCCGGGCCCGGCGAGCATCTGGATGGCCAAGGTGCCGGCGGGGCAGACGGCAGCGACGTGGGACGGCAGCGGGGCGGTGTGGTTCAAGATCTACCACGAGCAGCCCAAGGTGACGGGCAACGGGCTGGAGTGGGCTTCCTTGAGTGAGTTTTTCCGTTTATATTTTTTTACCCTGTCTTTTTCCCTGTCTTCGGAGGACCCCGGACGCGTAGTATGGGACGGATTGTGGGGGGAAAAAAAAAGGTTGCACAATGTATGGAATGGGGTAAGAATCGGCGGCGGCAAGTCAGAGCAGACATGGGGTATTATTCAGTCGATGCAGAGAAAACCGGCTGGGAAAAGGGGATTGCGGGTTCAGAAAGATGGGGAGGCTGGCCCTTGTTTATGTGGGCGTTTGTGGAGAGAGAGAGAGAAAGAGGGAGAGGGCATTCCTCTCTCCACATGGAGATTTTCGATTGGGTTTTGTCTTTTCGGGGATTTTTTTTTTCTTTCTTTCACATTTTTCAAACGGAAGGCTAATGATTTGTAGACGCGCTGGTGCTCTCGGCTAAGATCCCGTCGTGCATCGCGTCGGGCGAGTATCTCGTGCGGGTGGAGCACCTGGCGCTGCACGCGGCGGGAGACACGGGCGGGGCGCAGTTCTACGTGTCGTGCGGGCAGGTGAACGTGTCGGGGGGCGGGAGCAAGACGCCGTCGGGGCTCGTCTCGTTCCCGGGGGCGTACAAGGCGACGGATCCCGGGATCCTGTTCAAGCTGTACTGGCCCATCCCGACCGGCTACACCAACCCGGGCCCGGCCCCGTTCACGTGCTGAGGTTAGAGAAAAAACCGGGCACCGGACCCACATCGGCGTCACGGGTGGGGACCGGGACTGTTCGTTGCAAGCGGTTTAGGAAGGAACTCGGACGTTGCGACGACAGAGGAAGAGGGAGGATGGGTGGGTACACCATGATTGTGCAGAGTTTTCTTTTTTGTTTTCTCAAGAGCTTGATTGCCTGAATCAGTGTGCCAGTCAGTATCGATGTCAGTGTGAGTGGCGGTCATGTCCAAACAAAACGCCCAACGCCCGCCGACGGACTGAGTGGACTGAGTGGACTGGAGGAGAAACACGGGGGTTCGGCACGCTAGCGAGTGGATACTACCTCTACCCTTCACTCGGTAGGTGGCTACGTACGGATAGTGCGTAGTCAGTTCAAACGGGCAAAGCTCTCCCCGGGTTATCCGCATGGAAAAGAACTGGTGTGCAACCCCGGGATTTAGCGAGTGACGGCGCTAGCACACGGGGCAGGAAAAACCTGGCTAGGTAGGTATGAAGTCAAGTTGGGAGGGGAAGCAAAGCTGGGGAAAGCGGGCGGACCATTGTCTCCTGTGCATCGCGATCCAGCACCGCCACCTGGGACAGGGGACTAGTAGCTTGTTGCTCCTATCGCCTTAGCCGTAATATACATACAACCATCTGGCAATTAAACGGAATCTTGCTCCGCGACTTCCTCGTTCAGTTAGGCTAATGCAGCCAGAAGACGGCAATGGTTTCATGTGTGTTATCCAAGGACCCAAGAAAATTGTTATGCACACAGGCATTAGGTAATGGTCGCCTGTGCCTGATCTGCTTTCTTTACCCTCTCATTTTTCGAAATCCTAGTAGCAACATCATTAACTCTTGCTGGGCGAAGAGATTATGCATGTTGACAAAAATGTATGCTTTATCAACCTATCAGATCAAGAAGTTTTTCGAACAGTTTAGCCCGGTCCCCCAAGACATTTGCGACAATATAGCTGCTAGCATCAGTAGTGGCAAAACTGTTGAGCCTACAGCCGCACAAGGCTCACAGAGCTACACGGTTCGAGTTGGCGATGGCGCGAGTGGCTTCGTTGTCCAATTTCGCGACCCCAACTACCCGTTAGATATGGACATTATGAAGGCTGCGAAGGAGACCAACGGGCGGCTGGTACCTGACTGCCAGCTTCTCCAGGGCCAGCTGGACCCTCTACACGTATAATATAAGATGAACGACTTGTCCGGAGAAGCACTTCTCCTCGTCAACACCTTTCTTCAGCTTCCCAGCAATGTCCATCTTCTCAACCAGACTGTAGAAGACTTCGCCGTGTAAGCGTCCTCATCCTTGCGGTAGCCAAAAGAAGATCTCGAGAGCTGACGCTAACAGGTTCTCCGCTTCCGCGTGGCGTCGCCGGCCAACCTCACCATACCCTCTTTCAGCAAGGCATCTATCCAAGGCGACTATTGCTTTCGCCTCGGCCGCGTTTCCGACGGATTGCCCGATGACTTTCGGCCTCTGCTGAACAGACTACAACAGAAACCACCCTCCCCCTTCGCTGGTGGCTATCCTATGGTCATCAACCATTGGGACCTTCTTGAGAACAACATTCACGTGGACGTCCAGACAGGCCACATCACCGGCATCGTTGACTGGCGCGATGCCACAGTTGGCCCATTTGCGATTCAGATCTGGGGGCTGGAGAACATTCTAGGCATTCGGAAATCTACAGACATGTCCTACCATCCTCAGCACGTCAGGCTACGGCAGGCCTTCTGGCATAAGCTTTACGAAGAGATTGGGAGCGTTTCCGAGGACATTCAAGACGCAATCAGGACGGCAAGGATGGTTGGCATCTTTTTAGCCAACGGTGACTTCGCGACGTTTCCTGTGGATAAGAGAGATAGGGAACTGGCTGTTCTCCGGTCGATGATATCTCAGTTGCCGGATATCGGACCCTAAACCTCATATAGATGCGGGGATTCCCGCAATAGCTCCTGCTGGTAGAGACAGTCGGTGTATCGCGCAACACCTGCCGTTCTAAAGCCGGGCTTTTGGATGTCGAGGGACTCGAGGGTGCCAGGAACCGGGCCCCTTGCCCAGCCTACACTCATCCCCTGCCTCCTGGCGGCAGTGGCCATTTTGGCGGCGAATGTTCAAGAAAAGTTGGCAGAATCTGCCTACATCGCCTTCAATGATGCATCGATAGGAGAACAAGTGTAGGAGTTCCAACAGACAGGGTTTCCAATCGAGACCGCGGAAGGCTTGGAAATTTGTTGACGGAATCTTTGCTATATCAATTAACTTTTATTAACCAAACAAATTGTCCTAGTTGCATATGTTTTCAGAAGTTTAATCGCAGTCGCCACTATCCCTTTAATTGCGAGGTGACCCCATTTCTGCCAAGGTGGACACCCCTCCACTTTTACTCCTCACTTTCGGAGATATATAATGATACACTATTTTAGAATATTATTTTCTTAGGCATTGTTGCCAACATCCTTATCTAAATCACGATGTCCTTTGACTTTAATATGTCTACTTATAGCACTATTTATATAGAGGTCTTGCTAGAGGACCTTACTACTGCTTGCCCGGCTAAATATATCTTAAAGCGGTATAATAACGTAACAGTCCGGCCCGATAAGCCTCTAGAGGACCTAATAGGACTGCTTAGATTGTAATATACCTCTTTATAAAGATAGAGATTGCTAGTACATATAGTATAGGTAAAAAGGCATATAAATAGAGGTACTATAAAACTATTGGCTTGTCAGACTTAATGCTGTAAATGTATTGGCTCTACCCTGCCCTTGGTAGGAATGGGGTCACCTTGCAATTAAAGGGATAATTATCCGTACATGTCTACAATATTACATTACCAACCTATCCCCACTTATAACTAGGAATAAATTACACGTAGCAAAGCTAATTTAACTAACATATTTCTAAAGAGTCAATAGCTTTATGTATTAGTGCTTAACTATAAGTAATTTCTTTCAACTACAAAGGGTAATCTAAGAGACTTTTAGTAAAATATTACCTCTCAACATCTTAGAACGGAAAGTATTATTTACTATTTTATATAGAAGTATTTAAACACAGCTTGATCGCCACATTTCCCTGGAACTGCTCTAACACCAACCTACATCTTCTAGAGCCTCTTTTCTACTTACACTCATCCCTTTAATTCAAAGTCAAAAATATGAACCTTCGTTGTTATATTTTAAGTCTTATGCTTGCCGCAGCTCAGGTTCAAGCCACCTGTTACAAATGCGTGTATGTTGTTTCAACTCATAAACACCTGAATTGTAGTTACTAAAATGGAGTAGTTGTGATTCCCGTCAGAGTTGGAACGCCGACAGCGAATTAGTATATGACGGAGAAGATACTAGAGCTACGTGCAGAGCCAAAGGAGGAAGGATGGCTAGCACTAGCTGTGTAATTGAATTTGCCGACCAAGAAGAGTGGGAGCGTCTTTGGGTCTCGGTAAGATATGCCGACTTTACTACATCTGATTAGTGCTAATAACTTTATAGACTTGTAGATATTCCGGTTACTGTCGCAAAACATCTGCCAGAAAGTGCATGTAGTAATACTAGGATGGGGTTTGCGTGATAGTGTAACAGGCGAGTGTTACGTGTACCGGCCGTCACAGTTGGTTCCTGTGAGGCGTCCGTAGCTATATAGTGCAGAAGAATGGGAAATGATGTGGGCCATTTAATCAAGGATATTGTTTTCTCTCTTTTTAGCGGATGTATACGTGAGGCCTGGCATCCCATTTGTTTTTAAGAAGCAATCCTAGTCATCCTGTTTAAGCCGGGGAAGAGAGATAGGGCGCTTCCTGTAACGGTCCAAGGCGTGTATATTTGCAACAGGCTATGGCGACTACTACGAGTATCCTAAGATGAGGAGAAAGAAGGGAAGATCCGTTGGTCCAGGCCAACTGGCGCTCTGATCAGGTCTGTGCCGCACGAGCCATCGGGTGGTCGGCACTGTGGGCTCCGTGGTGGGTCCTGATCATGATGGTGGGCTCTGATCGGGATCGTGATAGCTAGGGCTGAGAAGTCCAACGAGGCCTCATACAGGCCCAGCCCGTTACACTTCCGTGCTCCTATAGCCCAATTGCGCTCCTGTCCGTGCTTGGAAAAGGGTCAGAAAGATTTATTGCGAGGAGGCTTGCTCGGATTATTATAGTGAAGCACTGGGTATTACATAACTAATAGTCTGACACCCTTTACTGTTATGCTTATACTTGATGTGAAAGAGGTCTTTGATGCCGTGCTGCCAAGGCGGCTGGTTCTGTTGAAGTGTGGGCAATATGGTGGCGGCGGGCACAGACCTTGGCCGTAATAGGAAAAGGTCGTACATCGTACAGAGTACTAGGTATGTAATACCATGTAGGTAAACATCGGCGTACTTTCTATACCACGATGTGTAAACTCACTTAGTGCGTGACGAGTGTGTGTTGATGGTCCGCGCGTCGCTGCTTGGCGGAAAGCAAAAGAAGGAAGGGACAGACTTCGGACTGCCACCTCCGGCGAAAGTCTTGACTTTTGGCAGAAGTGACAGACACGCAGAGAGTGGCTGGAGGTAGGAGAGCCACTGATTGGCAATTGCCACGCTGCAGGGATAGAGCATCATGTCGAGAAATATGGGTCCTGTTACGTCATGCACGCGTGATCCGTGGCGTCGGGAACAGCTGAGAATTGCTGAGAACATCGTCGCGCCTTCTTTTTTCCCCCTTCATCTGCATACTGTATTGCACTGTACCTACCTACTGTACCGCAGCTGCCCATCCTGTTATCCTGTTGGGCCCAGACCCTAGCATGGATGGGATGGCCCTGCCTCAGGAAAGATAGGTAAATAGGTACCCCTGTACAAGCATGTAGATAGATACCTACCTTGATGTAGGTAGGTACCTACCTAGGTCCGAATAGCTATTATTAACTGCCTACTTACTGACTGACCTTTTGCTCCGAGTTCAGTCATGTTGAAATAATCTTCTCCCCCTCCCCCCTTACCTTGCCTTACCTTACCTTACCTACCCAGTCAAACAACGCCCGATCGCGATCTGAACCCATGACCTACCGTCGCCTCCGACGCCCTCAAGCTTAAATACAATCCGCGCCCCCGCAAGAGCTCATCACCACACATAATAAGCCGCCGACGCCATTCGCGACCAACACGGCAGAAACCCCAACGACTCCTCTCCCACACATCCCCCCTCATCTTGTTCGCTCCTCGCACACAGCCCGCCCGTTGTGCCAACACATGAGCTCGTCACAGTCGATTGCTGCGCACACCCACCCCCGCCCCCAACCGCACCGAAAGATATCATGAAGATGTCCACAGTTGTCATGGAGGAATACGAAGCGCCATGCTTCTCCCACGAGAGCATGCTGACGCCCCCCGAATCCCCCGACCACACGACCTCCCCCGGCCCTCTCTCTGGCCTCGCCGATGTTCCCGCCCGCAAGATCAGGAACCCCAATTCGAAGCGCTGGAACGGCGATGGCAAGGGCATCCAGGTCGACATCGGCGCCCGCCTGCGCGAGTACCTCGACTGCCTCAACAACCGCAAGTTCGACGTCATCGGCAACCACATAGCCGACACTCTCGAGCGCAACAACCGTACCCAGACCCGCCAGGAGCACATTGACCGCCTGCGCTCCCGCGTCGAGGGCCTCGCCGCCTTCCAGATCAAAATCGACACCTTGCTGGTCGATAAGAAGGCCAAGGCCGTCGCCGTCCGTTACATCAACCGTGTCACCCTCCATGACGCCATGATGTTCCCCGACACCGTCGGCAAGACGTACGAGTTCGATGAGCAGTGCTTCGTCTGGTTCGACGACCGTGGCAAGATCGCCCGCATGCTCACCCTGCAAGACAACGACGGTATCCGCCTCCAGGCCCCCGAGGCCCCCGTGACCCCGCGCTTCTTCACCAGGAGCACCCCCAAGGAGCCCGTCGATCTGGGCGCTACCTACCGCAAGTACGTAGCCAGCATCAACCACGGCACCATGGCCAAGGAGTTCCCCCGCTACTGCAAGCGCGAGGTCCGCCACAACAGCCGCCTCCTCCCTCTCGAGGACTACTGGCGCGGCATGGAGGCCAGCAAAGAGGCCATTTCCGGTCTGCGCTTCGACATCCGGGAGCTCCTTGTCGACGACGAGACGCAGCAGGTCGCCGCCAGACTGCAGATCACCGGCGTGCCCGTTGCCGAGTTCGCCGGCGCCAAGCCCAACGGCAAGAGCGTCAAGTTCCACCAGCATTGCATGTACCGCTTCGACAACGGCAAGATTGCCCTTGTCTGGGCCACGATGGAGCTGGACTCCTACCGCAGGCAGCTTGAGGAGAAGCCTGACCGCAGAAAGTCGTCCATGCTGGGCATCAACTGACGGCCTGCGAGCGACTGTATCAAAATGACTACTATAATGGGACTGTCTTTCTTAGCGTTGATTTCGAGTGGGTTATTGTTTTTTGGGATGTGGAGACGGGAGTCGGAAAGGTTCAAAGTGGCGCCCCGGCGTATTGGACCTTACTAGGTCAGGATCGTCTTAAGTTGATAATTTCAACCTTGAAACCTATTTGGACCTGGACCACACGTCCACAGCATTACATTTTCAGAATACATGCAACCAATTGTCTATCGTCTAAATTTTCTCCCCGTTCAAGAGGGCCTACATGAGGACTCTTTATCTCAAGAAGGCCAAGACCACCTAGGTACATCCGGTGCCGATAACTCAAGCCTTGGCCAGGGGAAAGGGGGGAGAGGCCGAGGAGGTGATGGGCGAGCTGATGGCGCGAAACGTTTCATCCCCCGCCATGTTCGGTGGTAAGGCAGAATCTTTTTATTTTGTTTTTCCATCTCCCGAGCCTTGCCCCCTATGTCGGTGTGAAGGGCCGGTCGTTCAATGTTGGGACGGGAGATTTCCGCACCTTGCAACGTCAACTCGTTGACCAGGGGTTGTTGGGCTGGTGGGAACGTCAGGCGGCCTCCGGTCTCGGTTCCTGTCAGGGAGCGGCGCAGCTTCCCTGCCTCCGGACGATTAACCCCGGACTGATGTGGATGGGCCGACCTTAACAGTTATCTATTATGCACCCTCGACAACATCGGACAGGGGGGCCGCTACTCGCGATGCTGTTGAAAGTCAGGCCGGACCCAGCCGTCAGCCTTTCGATCTTGTGTGCCTGGCAAGCCATCTGGGCGGAACTGTCAAAGAGCGTGCGCATCGGTGTGTCTGATTCTTCATCGCCACACGATACGTCGGGATCGCAAGTGGGGAGCAGAGCTCCTGTCTTGTGGCGATTTTGCCCCTGTGCCGCCCTCGTATGCCAGCTCTCACGCGATTTACAACGGATAGGTTCATCTCACCCTGCTGCATATCGACTGTCAGATCTCATTGAAAACGAGGCGATCAAACACGTGTTTACCTACCCAACTTTTGTAGTTTTTTCTTTGCTGTCGGATTCTCTAGCTCACTGCTATCATCCTGTCACCGTAGAAACACTCGATCGTTTGCATCACACGGTTTGCACGCCTTTCTCACCCACTTCTAGAGACGACTTGCTGCCTGGCTGCTAGATATTCACACATGGCACATTCTTTCTGTCGAGAGCGCGCCTTGGTGCAGGGTACAGGCGGCGTTGCCTGTCGGTCTCAAACAGACCGCGGCGGCTGTGCCCCCTGTATCTAGCAAATCACGGATGAGTTGGTCGCGGCTTCAGGGACCGCATCGGCGCATCCCCAGGAGACCAGGTCCACGACTCAGGCCCGGCTTCTGAGCGCAAGGCTTCTTTCTCCCTCTCCTCTGGGCGAAGAGACCCGGTTTGGAAAGAAGCCCTGGCTCTTTTCTACTGACATCAGTGACGAGACTGTCGGGAAATCTATATCATTGTGAGCATGGCCTCTACTCTGACCGCATCAACTCAGGCACCGCAGAGACGACCAAGAACTATGCTCTGCTCCTTTACTATCTCCCGTCTTTTCGTCTTCAAACCTTTTTCCACTACTATGGTATTACCCACAAGCGTAACCAGCATGCCGTCGAGGCTTACCCTTCGGCGCGACCTTGGGTACGGCATTACACAATCGGCAAAATACACGGAGTTTAAGAAACGCATCGCCGAGTTCCCAGGCTCCTTCTCTAGCAGCGTCAAAGGCTTGAGCGGGCGATCTTTGACTGATTGGTATTCTCCCGAGCAGCGGATCGCGTTGGAAGAAATGGCGGGCGCCTTCCTGGACCACCGCGACAACGGCCGCTTCTTTTGGCCGGACGATGGACCGTCTTACAGGCCAGGCGCGTTGACGTACACGAATGACAGGGAAAAGTAAGTTAATAGACTCCACTGGGGACGGAAAGTGGTACTGACGAGGGCTTGAAAAAAAAAAGGATAAAAGAACTCTTGCATCAGATGTTTTGGAGAGATAATAACTCTAGCATCCGGCGCGACCCCAAGAATGCACAGATCAAGAGAGAAGAGAACGAACCCCGGGTATCGGACGGGCCAGGATCCAGCTTCAACGACGCCATCAACATCTCGGACGACGAGCTGCCTCCGTTGCCCAATCGCTCGGCCAGGTCAGTGACGGAAACCCTGCGGAAACCTCCCCCAGGCCCGCTTGCTCACACGCGTATTCCCAGGTCGCCAACTATGCCCCGCTCTAAGATGCCCCGCTTTCAGGCCCTTCCGGGGACCCTGCCCGGGGTCCGCATGGACCGCGCCGAGCGTGGGGCCCAGTCTCCTCCGCCCGCGAATGAAGGGGAGGTCAACCGAGATCCTTATCGGGACAACGGAAGCCCGGATTTGGGTTATTATATAGATATGATCGTAAGTGGTACCTGGGATATCCCTGCGCTATCAATGCTATTCCATCCGTCTGATTAAGTTGCATGTAACAGTCTGATAGCGGGTTGCTGCAACCCTCCAGCGAGGACCGACCCGGACCTGCACCCTACGCAAACATGGAACCTTCTACGGGACATCCAAATGCCGATGTGTCAACCTCCACCCGCACAACGTCGTCGAAGAGAGGGCGCAAAAGGCCAGCTGCTGCAGATGCCATCAGAGTGTCATCCCGCAGACGGACAATACGCAGAGACGATGATTACGCAACCCCGGAGGAGGTTGAAGAGGCGCTCCGGACTCTCCAGCGCCCACCTGTCGCAGAGCGTGCTGTTGTCGGCGCAGAACCCGCTTCTGGCGCGGAACCACTGGGTATTACTCAGCCGACATCGGGCGTCCGTGGGGACATGGACAATCCCAGGGTCACGACGGAAAACCCCGCTAGAGGGGGTGTCGCGGATGCCGCTGCCGGCTCGGCGAACTTCCAACAAGACGACAACGTGAGACAACAGGAAACGGCTCAGCGCGCGATAAGAAAAGTGCAGTCGTCTCGGGCCAAAGGGAAGGAAACTCCGACTGCCAGCGATTTACGCCCGCTTCAAACTCCCCCGCCCGGGACACCGTCGTCGAGCTTCTCGGGGGCTCGGTACGCCGGCCAGCTAACCGGTACCCGCAGGCCCGAAGGACAAGGGTCAGCCCCCGAGACCTCCCCGCCCGGGAGAGCCCGAGTCGAGTTTAGGTACCGTGTAATCTCCCACTATCCCATGCACCGAAGTGTCCCTTGGGACGTAATAGGGAACTTCCAGAGCAAAACGCTTGCCGATGTGGAGAGTGAAATCCCACTGGACCTCGATGCCTCCCGCACCAGGCTCCTGCGCTTTACCTTGGAGGCCCCCGGGGCGTGGGCAGAGCAGCTCGTCGACCGCGGACGGGAAGACCAGTTCGACGCCATGAAGCGGCACTTCCGGGGCTGGATCCGGAACCACGTCGTCAACACTTCGAACGAAAGAGTGGTGCTTGTGCAGATCGAGGCCGAGGCACTGACTGACGATGATTCGCGCCAGCCGAGGGCTAACAAGGGGGTTGGTGATGACGGGGGTGATGACATTGACTGGTGACGGCCTAAGGAGTGGCTTGCGAGCTTTTGGTATCCGACATGTCCGGGCCGGGGAATGGGCGGTGGCTTTTCTTTTCGTTCCCTTACAATGTGCACAACGTCTTGAGCCGCTTTCATGAGATACATTAACACACACACATATATATATGTGTGTGTGTGGGGGGGGGGGGTGGGGGGGAAATCAGCTTTCTTCTGGTGCTGAATATGCAGTAAATATGTCTCATCCATGAGTGACCGCTCGGCTCCTAGGGGGCACAATCTAGACGCCGACTTCCTCGTCTTTCTTAGAAGACAGTCCCTTCCTCACCCGCGTGCAGAAAACCCACAACCCAACCGTGAAGGCCGTTGATGCTCCGGCCACGGCCAAGTAGAGCCAGAAGTGCACCGTGATCAGGTGCTCCCAGTCCTTGGCTTGCCAATCAAACACATTCATCGAGAAGATGGTCTGTCCCGGTCAGCGATCGGTCTTCTGCGGCAAGGTCGCCGCTCGGAAGAAGGCGAACCTACCGCGATGCTCGTGACGGGCAGGAATATCATGGTGACGAACACTATGGACCGCATCTGCGAGCTGTCTCTTTTAGTAGCCGTGGATATCGCCGTGTTGGTGTGCGTGTCGTGCCTCGCGATGCGGCTGATGACCTGCACAACGTTGGGTCAGCCAGTGGCGTCTTCGCGGTCCGGAAATCCGTGCCCCTTTACCACTTGGGTGGTGGCCATCATGTCCTCCATGGACGACTTGCAGCCGTCTATCTTCATGTCGAATTCATCAGCGATCTGGTCTAGGCGGTGCTGCAGACGCCCGGCCGTGTGGGCCTGCTGCTTTCCCCAGTCCCTTCCGTGGGCGCCAACCCCCGTCGTTTTGTCGGGACAGCCGCCGGGGCCTTTCAAGAAGGAAGACATGTCAGGGTCCCTGCGGATCTCTCCCAAGTGGTCGCCGATACGGGCGAGCTGCCGCCTGGCGGCCGTCAGGCCCGTGATCAGGAAGCTCGACTGAAAGCGCAGGCCGAGCGTGTCCTCGAGCGCCTCGCCTTCGGGGTCGGACGCGAGGTCCTCGTTGCTGGTCGTGCTCCACCGGTGGTTCTTCTCCAGGTACCTCGACTCGACGGGGCGGACTTCCTTCTTGATCCACCGGTCCCGGTCGAGCTCACAAGCGGCGCCGACCAGCGCGAGCGGGTGGCAAAAGTCTCGCAGCGACTGCCTCATCCTCTGCAGGAGTAGGCGTTCCTGCGCCTCGCTCAGGCCGAAGAAGATGGCCGTCGTCGAGCGGCGACGCGGCTCGTGCGTCACGGAGACGGCCACGTCGTCGAGATAGGCGGCGCTCGTTCGGTAGTTGTATACTGCAGATTGGACCTGATTAGCCCTGGCGAAGAAGGCATCTGGAGCCTCCCGGGTACCAGACTAACCGAGCTTCTGTGGTTCGCAGCCATCATCGACCTCGACACAATGGAGGAACTCGGCATCTTTTCGGTTCATCATTCGGGCAAGGGAACGGTGCGTTTGGAAGCACTTGGTGACTTTCCGAAACGTCGGCTCCGATACCGAGAGATAATGGATTTCCGGAGGGCACTCGGAGAATGTCTTGGATGTGCGCGGGAACAAACTATATTTATCCATGGCATTAACACTGACGGCGTCGAAACTTGCTAGAAGCCTGAAATTTCAATACATTCACAATACTCAACATGAATACTTACATAAGGTTTAGGGTAGTCGCTTCGTCATCATCGAGGTCCAAGTCCTATTACGTGTTTTGAGCTTCATACGGGGCAAATCCGGAGCCAGACTCGTGGGTCACTTACAACACCCTTTAGCCACATGTTCCAGTCCGCTTCCGACGTTAGCTCTTCCACTATGAATTCATCCTGGAAGTGTTAGTCTCGAGCCTTTGCTGTGAGATATCGTGTCCCCACCTGAGGCCCTGACACATCGTCTAGCCGAAGAGTCACAACAGCCGTCGGTTGCTCCTCATACTCAAACATTCGAAAATCATAAGATTGAAACTCTGATACTTTTGATGGCCACTCCATTATTCAGGGACTGAGCATGTAGTGAAAAGGTTGACGTTCCAGTCGACCGTCGACTGATCTTCCAATGTATGATGGTAGAGGCGCAGACTTGTAATAACGGTAAACGGCTTCGAGTGCCAGGTCTGGAGATCTCACTTGGATATTTTGATCTTAACGAGACACTATTATCACTTATAATTCCCGAAGAGACGTGTGATCATCCACCTCAGCCTTGAGCGGGGTTGTGTATCACAGCCACAGCCTGTACTCTTCCTGAACAGCCTATTAGATACCTTCCCGGTGAGATGTATTAGAAGTGTGGCAGGCACATGAAATAGAGCCTTTGCCCCCAATAGTCGGGTGGTCTTTTGTGGAGCGAGGGCTTCCGGGAGCCTTACCTATCACCTGTCTCGCGATGGCTGCGCAAATCCACGTGAGCTACTGTATGCATCATGCAGAGGGATGGGTGCCCAAGTACTCAGCCATGCATGTTGTACCGCCCATGTAAGCATGCTTCATCGTTATCTACGGTGTTAGAAACATGTCACCTGGCGGCGTGTCTCACTGCGTCTGTACACATTGTGTACATGTTCCGCCTTCGCAAAGAGCCACCTTGGTAACATGCCAAGGCCTATTTTACAGCAGGCTGAGCATCACATACGTGAGTGCGGGGTTTTCGGTGAGGTTGACGGACATGATGGCCGCAGCCTACAGCTCTTCAACGACGTTCTGCACAAAGGTAGCATTTTTCTGTACGACAAGGTTGTTGCATATTTTAAATGCACATCTTAACTAGCTGCCTGGGACGCCTTACCGATATCCCCTCCATCGAGGCTGTCCAGAATATTCGTAAGTGGCTGAGGAGATGTACGTGTAGTTTGCCTCTTAAAATGCCTTGGCCGGCTGATGACTTGAACCATTGTATTGAGACTTTGCTTCTACAGTTCCTAGCCTTCGGCACTATCGGCGTTTTCTCTACACTCTCGTCGCCGTGTTTCGTCGCTGTTGGGACACTGCCAAGCACGCTGGACTTCAACGTTGTTCCGGGTATTCCATTGAAATATTACAGATTCGCAAACAACCCATTTCGATTCTCGCGTCGCCGCAGCATGCCTCGATCACAACCTAGATTAGTTCGCTCGATCATTCCATGGTGTTATGCCAACTCTGGGCCCGTCAAGGCAGAGCTCGATCGACGATTAGGTGCAAACACGTACAGACTTAGGGTATGCAATCTGTCTAATCAATGAGTCACCACTCTCATATGCTGATATTCTGGAAGGCTCAGAACGGACAGTTTATGGTAGATGCTGCTCGCATGCTTAGCTCGGTAAAGCTAATACCTCTACAGCTCAGTGATTAACTTGCTGACGTACGATGCAAGGCTGAAGTCAATGACATTTACGAAAATGTGAAGATTCATTATCATCCGACTGAATGATGGAAGGATATGATTGGGGGTTAATGAGTCGTCCAGAGACATCTAATACTAGAGCTGATTGATATAGTCAATTATGCATTTCCTCCTCGCCGCCGCCGCCGCCACATTGAGACTTCAATGGCACAAGACGTGAGGAGATGTTGGATCAAAAGGGCAACTTGGAAAATAAAAGTTCCATGGGACGAATTTCAGTTGCAAACTTTAATCTTTATGCCACTGGAAAATGAATGCTCCTGTATTGCCTAGTTTTTTGTTCGAATAGTACTGTCACATGACCGTACAACATCACATAATTCGAGACGTCAGGAAAAAGGGCAAAGACTGGGTACGCGACTCTTGGTTATCCAGAGGAAGTAACCAATGCATTTTTAGGCCGTCCTGGCTCGTGAACGTACGAGCCACAGTATATATACTCGTACAACAGCCAAGCCCTGGAGTTAGAAGGAGAATCACGGACGATGCATATTTGGTCTACCTTCTCTTTGCAGTACTATTGTACTATTTTATATTCAACACTGCTCATATGATAGTTGAGCAGCATAAAGGCGATCTGAGGCTGTGCAAATTACTTCTAGTCACGTACCCGACACTATTCAACCAAGGTCGACTCATCCTTCCATAGCCCTGAGCGTTTACTCGCCGGAATCGAGCCTTCGAAATCTACTGAGTGAGCATCTCTCCCTTTGGCATTCCTTCCCTCTCTATTTTTGATTGTATTGGACTGTTCTGTCGCACCGCCAATGTCAAAGACGGATTGTGGCTCACTATCTATCACCTTTGTCGTGACGATGTTAGGCGTTCCAATCAGACCCCTTATCAGAGCAGTTTCAGAAACGGGGTCATTGTGGCCTGTGGTGCTGTTTGGCAGCTCAGAAAGCGCCACAAAATCGTGAGGTGCACTGCTTCGTTCCGGAGAGGGGTTTCTGGACCCAACCAGCGTTGTTGGCGTGTTACATTCTGTTTCCACGCATCCATAATCCGACACCGTTTTGTCACTGCAAGTTGTTTCTGTTGTGTCGGACTTGTTAGGCGGTTTCATGCAACCGGAAACAGCGTATACTGGATTGTCATTGCAATTCCGAGCCATGTGTTGAAGCTTCTTCACCACATCGACACATTTTTGCCTCTTCTTGGGATCTATCCGGATGAGATGATGGGAAATATAGGTGAGCAATTGATGAAAGTATAATGAACAGTTTTCGTGGTCGTGGAGTTTCTGTATCCACTAGGGTCCTTCATCAGCAACTTGCAGTAATTTCGATTGCGTTGGTTCTTACGTCTTTGACAGCTGGCTTGAGAGCAGCTCCTTTGACACCATCCACAATGGCGATATTATAGAATGTGTCCAGAGGGATTTCGTCTTCTTGCGCGTGATTCTTGGCCCGGTCGGTGGAGAATTGGTCAACCCCATGCCACCCTTCGAGATACCACGTAACAAACTCCAGCAAGAGGCAGCCCAAAGTCCAGATATCGTAAGCTTGTGACACTTCCTCAGAAACATCGACTTCGGGTGCTTTGTAAGTCAAGGAAAAAGGAATGCCTTGGGCGTTGACGTATCTGGAGCTGTGGCGGTGGTAACTGGTGAGGCCAAAGTCGGCAATTTTGAGAACCCCGTTGCCGATGGCCTTTTCGTCCATGTCGCAATCCCTAAACCAAAGAACGTTCTCCGGTTTCAAATCACCATGTCTCCCATTGTCCCTCGCGTCTTGAGTTAAATTGCGGTCTTTGGGAGGGCGTTGAATCAAATCTAGGCCAGACCCAATGCCAGCTGCTTGCTTTGCAATCCAGACGACAAGCTGGTGACCGGGTGGTGGCTTTTTGTGACGGTCCCAGAACTCTCTCAGGTTTCCATCCGCCCAAGGGAAGATAAAATACCAGTGCTCTTGATACTGGTATGTGGCAAGAAGCTTCATGAGGTGCGGGTGGCCTTTCTGGTTGAACTTCTTCATTGCGTGAAGCTCTTGCTCGAAGGCCGACTGGTTGTTGGAGTGGAGCTTTTTGATTGCAAAATAGGGCTCAGTCCCCTAGGATGGCTAGTCAGCAAATCGTTTCGAAAATGGAACAAGCAGTGAATACTTGCATTCGTCGAGTTGTGGTGGGCTTCATGGACATGCGCCTTCGACACGGTAGCAAAGCCCCCATATACCGGATCGTGTTTCTCTTGGTTACGGAAAGGAAGCACAACCTTTGCCTCGAGCGGATAGAAGAGAGGTTTGCTCGCCTTCATGTCGAAGAAAGGTGCCATAAAGAGCCACTGCTTCTCAACGAACGAGTTCATTTTCGCCATGGTCCAACTGCAGCTGCCTTGAAATTTGCGAGTGACTTTTAGGTTAGTCATCTTGTCTGTCGTGATGTATGTCAAATGCCAGTGCGGAACCTCTTCCAAGGTGAATGGCAAATGGACGTCATGAAGTTTCTCCTCGATGAGACTTTGCAGTGCCTCAATGTGCTCAATGTGAACCAAAATGGCGAACATCTTGTGTCTCGTTGTCTTTTGCATGTCTCCATATTTCCTAGTGTCGCATACCTCATCTGCATATCTGGAGATTGTATCTTGATCGAACCTCCCGAGCTTCTCCAGTGCCCGTGTAACTCTCGGTTTGGCCATCAGCTTGCGAAGCTGATCCAAAGGAAGGTACTTGCTTCCATTCTCTGGAGGAGGCTCAATGAGCTGCCTGTGAATGGATAACCAGAGATCCTCTTCGAAAATCCCATTCTCTGATTCAGATACGTCGGGAGGATACCCACTGACGGGCTCCTGATCGTCAAAGCCAGGTGCACCGCCGACGTGCGATATATCGCGGTCTGACCTAGAAACTTTGGACTCGCTCTTGGCGGTCTCGACTTCCAGCTGTGCGGTGTCGCCATGATCGTTGATTTCCGTTTGCCCATCTGAAGGGGTCTCTTGTGGAACATTATGCGGTATTGTAACTCTAATACCCCACTTCCGCAAAACCCCTACTTGCGCAAACCACCATCACCACCATCACCACCACTATCATCGATTATTTCACTATCTCTACCACCCACCCATATGCAACTTCCGGCCTCACTAGTTAATTCCGATGCCCTAGATTCATCTGGACTATCTATATCACCGATATCCGACCCTTGCGCCCGCTGGATGTCCCATATATTAGCAAAAGCCCTATTAGGAGATATACGGACTTTTCTTCTCTTACGCTGCTGCTGTTCCTCTAACTGGTCCTCTAACTGGTGTACTCGTTGCTCTAGATATACCACCTTAGAGGCCTGCTCATCATACCCCTTTTGTACCTTTCTAGATAGGTGGCGAATACTATAGGTATCTAGCCCATCCTGGCCTAGCTGGTTAAATAGGTGTAATTGGCGCCGTAAATCAGCTGATCGATGGGGGGTTGACCATGGGGCAATAGATACGGCTTCATCCCACTGTTGGCTGCTAGGCTGGCTGGGCTGGCTGGCTGGCTGGGCCTTAGATACCATAGGGTTAGATAGAGGCTGCCTTATAGAAATTGGCCATAACCTAGCTGCCCTCCAGCCACTTTGGATGTTCTGACTTGTGATAGATGCCTTGTGGGCCTTGAAATAACACTCTAAGAATGCCCTTTTGCTAGTTATAGTTGAATCTATAACCTAGTTATCTAGATATCTAACCTTTATATGATAGGCCTGCTTTAATAGGCTAAAGACAGCTATATCTAGAGGCTAGAGGACGGCAGAGGAGTATGGCGGCAGATATAACAGATATATCTTGTTCTGGAAGTATTCCTATATAAAGTCTATAGATATATAGGTATAATGCCTATCTAGAACCAGCAGTCTGGCTTCCTTTGGCTGGGTAGGTATAGTGCCTGGGATAAAGACGTCCTTAAGCCATCTAAGGGCAGTTTCTTTAGTCGTCCAGCCATTATCAGTGGTTACAAACTGCTATCTGGTATATCTAGATATGATAGATAGGGTAGTTAATAGGAACCATTAGGCCTGGACTGACTTACCCTTATATATAAGTAAAGGAGGTAGAGAGCTTCCAGCAGTAGATATACACTTGATAATAGATACCTATATACGGGATCCTGGCTGCTTTTTCTGGCTATGCTTAGATGCTGCAGATCCCAGCACTAGCCCATTAGCTCCCTTGCCCTCCATGATGCCAGTTTTATCCATGTTCTATCGGTTGGAAGGATGGATTCCCTGGATAGCAGGGATTTAGGCCAGGCGCTGGAAGAATTCTTGGATAACCTTGGGGGAATAGGCTTTCCATCGCCGGGCATCGATTGCCCTTGATCGCCTGGTTCTAATTGATAGGTTTTGCCGTATAAATCGATTAATCTATCGCTTGCCAAGAGGTTGATGGCTGCCTATTAAACGCTCTGCTAGACCCTTAAGTTGCTGATGGGTAGGGGCAATACCTAGGGCATCCTGGATATTAACCTATTCAGCCAGATATTCTTCCTATGACTGGGAAAGCCGCTGCATATAGGTATAGGCAGTATTCTTGCTTTGCCTGCCCTTCTTTAGTCGATAATAAAGAGTATGGTATAGGATACCCCATTGACGAGCAACCTCGCTGATAGGGCGGCAATCTCCTACTTCCAACAGGGCCCGTTGGAGCTCATATTCGGTATATTGCTTCATGATGGGTTAAAAAAGGTATCCTGAAAAAATGGCGTTGTTTGGCGATATATGGCAATTGTTATGATAGTTTGAAAAAGGTGATGGTGTTGATGATAGGAGGAGGTTTCGGCATTTTCGGCGTTTGCGCAAGTGGGGGTTTTGCGGAAGTGGGGTATTAGAGTTAAACAATCCCCCGTTGTCTCGCCAAGACGCTGCGCTCCCCAAATCTGGACGAATTCTGGCGTGATTGTTGCCAGCGTCTCCAATGTCGGCCTCGGTGCCGTCGGGCCGTGTCAGCCAGACACGGTTCGGTACAGGTTCATATCCACCCGAGCTTTCATCTTTTGTCTGACGGGCTGGAGAGGCCATGGTCTGAGTTCAAGGTCAGCTAGGCTACAGCGACAATAATCTCGTTCTTAAAGGAGGTAATGAAAGACAAAAGACTCCGTGGAAAGTTTTCGGATGGTGACAGCACCGCACCTTATGCCTGTCGGTTGAGGACATAGAATTTGGCCTGAACAGTGAAATGATAGAGGTGAATTCATTTGCAAGTTTCTGACCGACCTCGTATGTCATCTAACTCTCCAACAAGAGGCGATGAGGCTTCCATATATAGTGGGTTGGGACTAAATAGATTCAAAACTGTGGTTTTTAATGGTTCAGTCAACTTTGGCCAAGCCGAGTAAGCCATAAATCGTATAGATGCCTTACCATTGATCAGCTATGGGAAGGCATGTGAGCACTTTGGCGGCTCCTTGCGGAAGAGGCATACAGGCTGAATTCTCACGTGCATGTACATACGGGCTATGCTACATATAACGGTGGACTTGGGATACCGAAGCTAAGCAGAGGATCACTGTGATTGGTTTTATTTGGGCGAGCATCTAGTGTGTCTAGGGCAAGTTTCAATTGGAATGCGGTGTATGTCATTGCGCATTGTTGCATGCTTGGATGCACTTCAACATCCAATGAGGATGTAGTGCACGATTACATGTGCAGATTCCCGCATGCCAGCCTGATCGCCCATGTAAGTCTTGGGGGCGAGGCGTTTTGCCTATTTTATAGCGATAATCATGGGCTTGCGCCCAAGTGAATTCGAAAAAGTCTTTGGATGTCTGTCACCGACTCCTTTTTTTGTCAAGTAACCAGTCGAACATGGCTACTCTTTGAAGAAAGACAATGAAGTGAGTGCGGTTCGGGTATGGTTTCCTCCTTAACGATTGTGGCTAACTTGCTAGTTTATCTTCAGCTCATCTTCTGAGAGAAGCAGAATCTTTACAAGGTCAGCGCCTTCTCAAACCATAGCAAGCCAGCGCACCAACCCAGCAAAGCTCTCCTTACTTCTCAACAAGAAATTTGGACAAAGGCCATACCGCGTTGAAGTGAGATTACGTTCTATCTGTGAAGAGGCGCATGGTGGCTGATTTCACTTCCTCAATAGATGAGGCTCAACATGTTTTCAATCTTTGCAAGAGGGAAAATTTCTCAAGTAAATAGTAATCTGGCCCCCTAGCCTTGAGCGGCATGATCATGAGATTGCATAGGAAGAGATAGATCAATTCTCATACAGGCCAAACGGTTAGAACCACGTATATTAGGGATTACAGCAATCAACGTCTCTGTCATTGGGACAATTGTTTGCAGCTGATTTACGATGTAATTAAAACCTCAAAGCTATCCTAACTAAGTATTTCCTGTTGAGGATCTCCTGCGAAACGGGTGGGTTTCATTCAATCCTGCTTATAATCCAGCTTCTGGTCTGGACCACCACACATGTTTCGCAGATGCTCGGGCAGTCGTGGTCAACTCCTGCCAGCATACTGCTCTTTACGCGACGGCTTTTGATGAAGAACAACAAAATAATCGAGCCTGCTTTTAGAAGATATGATACCACATCATCGGGAGTCTAGAATGTCAGCTAACACAAACAGGAAATATGGCTCAGCCCCCTCGGGTGAGAACGTGCATAAATAGGGAGGGTGAGGATTGGACAGGAGCCCCAGTAGCCTGCAGTGTGTAAGAAGATAGCCAGTTCCAGATCACACGCGTCCTGTGGGAGGCTTCTGTATGCAGGCTAAGGCCCGTTAACGCCCAATCAAACTTCATTCCCAGGTGGCTGCTGCCTAAATGAAACCCTCTCGGTGACTTTGTCACTGCTGAGTCTTAGGGTCATGGGCTGAGCCAAGTCACTACAATTGGGCATGGATCATTGCTCAGTGCAACGTAGCGGAAGGAATGAGGACAGGCTGACTTCTTCCCCCTTTTTAGGGTTTCACACCAGCTCGCCACTTTCTGACTGCTGTTCGTGAACCACGTAAAGGCGAGGCTTTCCCATAATGACTACGTGAAAAGATTGTTACTAAGACTGGATGTCCCCATATTCAACCTCTCCCACATCTATACAACCAGTGCCGGTCTCATTGACGTAACAGACAGCCTCAGCATCAAACAAGATACAACATTCGGGCAGTTTGCAGCAGCCACGCAAACCAACACTACCGACACATCATTCGCCCAATCAAGCCACACGCCTTACGACTGGATACTTCAAGATGTCTAGCTGCGGTTCTGAATCCTCAACTGCTATGAGCGGGATGTTGGAGCAGAAGATAAACTGCAGATGTGTTTCAAGCCCAAGCAAATTGTCTGCGGTTCTTAAGAGGCAATATGGCCATAGCAACTACAAGGTTGAAATGAGGCACAATTCCTACTCCATCAAGTACCCAGTGACAGGTCGGCAGATAGATTTGGTAAGACTCCTAAGACTTATGAACGCCGAGGCTTGAGTTCTGATTCGATATGCAGAATTGTCTTCGGTGACGACTACGAGCGTCGTAGAATGTCCTCGTTCAAGGAGGCTGACGGCCATTCTATTTCTGCAAATTGGAAGAGATATCGACATCTGGGCTACATCTTCTATTTTCCTTTTCCAACCATCTTTCGGAGACAAACTGTAAAGCCTGAAGTCGAAGCGGGAGCTCAGGCGGTCTATATGCCGCCGTATCGAAACAACGCTTTGTGCCACGCAAAGTACCATGTCGGGCAATCGATTGTCATATGGCAGGCTAAGCTGAAGCTATATATCTCCCAACGACTCGGATCGACTTTGGGCACACAAGACGTTCATTGAACTAATAACGCGCGCTATTCAAGGGATCTTTCGCCTAGTCTGTTATGAATGGGGCTCTGGGCATAATACCGGTGTATGGAATTGGTAACCTTATAGGTGTGAAGAGTCTGGACCACTTTGGTAAATTGATCATGGATCATTCGAGTTAGCTGCTTCTCCTCTTTCGATTGCCTACCAACTTCAAGGGACGTGAAATGACAGAAGAATAAAGGAGGAGTTTTCGAGGAACAAAATCAGCTAATGAAGCGTGAGAGGAAAACCTAGTACCACTTAGGTGACTGAACTGTAAAACTATCAGTTGCACAGAGGGCCGCATTGGTCTAACGCTAACATTTCGCAATAACCCTAACATTTGATGCGATTGTTGTTTTCATTTACAGACCATTGCTTTTCGCTACATCAGTTCTAATCACACCTATTCATGTCAGGTGTATCGGAGCGTTACGCCTAGTGATATAGAATGGTGCATGAACTCTGACAGCAGATTGCACTATGAAAATGCCAAAATTCTGTAATCAAGCGTCATTATGGATAACACACGATGAGCTGGTGAGAGCCTGTGGCATGGTTTATTCCGATAACTAAGTGTATCCCTCGATATTTGGGTTGAGCCCTCAATTCAATGTTGGACTCGTACAACGGGGGATGAGAAGAGATAGCGAAGATTGTTAGCTACCTACGTCGAACTACGTTATCACATGAATATTTGGGCGGAAATACAGAGTATCAAGATGCAGATACTAATAAAGAGCTCAGTGACGTTTGCATATATCACGCACCAAACTTAGTATTGCGCGGGGGGAAGACAAGATTATGAATGATCTCTCTTTGGTTTGTCGGTTCATTTATCAGAAAAATAACATCCTAAAGCTCGCCGTCGATTAGTCCAATGACACCAACTAGCCCACTGGAGGTCCAAGTTATAGCATGACCTCCAATGCTGAACAACTATACCGCCCAGCTCTACTCTTCATCTGTTGCTTCTGGCTTCTGAGCGTACACTACATGTCTTTCCCCATAGATCATTAGCTGTCGTGTAGGGCGTGGTCTAGATAGCATGTAGTACTTACAAATCGTCCGTGGCGTGAAACGCGCCGGATTTCAGCTCGTTCCGCACCAACGCAAGCATTACCAGTACCTCGGCCTTCGTCCAGCCAAGCACCCCGCAGAATATTCTCAGGGTAAATGCTTCCAATCCATTCAAGATCTGGATCAAATTGCACATTCCAATGTCCTTAAAATGTGGATCCTTGGGCCAAGGTCCAATAGGTATTTTGTACTGCTTGTGAGTGATGTTAACGAAACCAGCTTCCCTTACCCAGTCCTTCAACTTGGGTCCCGGGCGAGCATCGCGGCCCATTTTGTCGCAAGCTTCAAGGAAGAGCTTGTCCAATTTGAAAGTTTCGTGCTTCTCAGTCAACGACCCGTCATCTGAGTTGTAGAGAAGATCGTAGTCTTGGAATTCGACCCAACCACCGGGGTTCGTATTCCTAGGTTCTATTTAGTAAAGGTGTTTTTTTTTTGGTGCCAAGACCTTCGGAACATACTGATAGATGCTGTCCATCAACTTCGGCCAATCGGCAATGGCACCTACCATGTACCTACAGAAAATGAAGTCAAATTTGTGAGGGTGCGCCCAGGAGCTTTCGACATCATCAATCTCGAACTTGACGTTGGGCGGAACCCTGAACAAGGTTAGCGCTAGGTGCTTGGCTGAATGGGTAGTGCAGCCGGTGGGTGGGTACCAGGTTGGTTGGATGGCACTCAAATCGTTGCCGATGATCTAGACAACTTAGTCTCGTTTTCAATAGAGGCAAAACACGATTGTCACTGCCGAGTTAAACACACCTCTGAGTTGGGAAGAAGCTCTCCCACTTCGATGGCCCCTAGATCAATTCGTTGGCAGGTGACTGTAGAATCGGAAGCAGGCGACTTACATATCCCGGTCCCAGTACCAATATCAAGGATCCTTTGAGTTCTTTCTTCATCAATCGGTGCCAGAAAAGGTCTCTTCCCTACTCTCTCCATTGTTTTCAATATCAAGGTGTGATGAAAGTCAAGACGATCCTGTTCAATCTGTCATGTTTGAAAATGATTAATTAGCAATTTCGTCTTTTCCGGAGCGCCGCGATAGTTAATCACCTCATCATTTGGGCCGTAGTAAGCTGATTCTTTGTTAGCTCCATGTGTTGAATGGAACAGATACTCTATACTTACACCCTGCCCTGTAGGCGTGATACTGGCGACCATTCTCCGTAGGATATTCAACGACACTGGAAGACAAGGACGCCGTGTACGTAGAACTGAACCATCAGATATGTCTCCAGAGCGACAAGTCGAAGATTTTCAACTTACATTCGTTCGTCAATGTTGGATGCAGTCTCGTTCAGCTGGTGATTTTATTAGCATAGCTGGTGAGCCAGATCGTGCCAAATGTTTCATACCTCGTCGTCATCCCCGACCTCAATCGCAGCTGGCTCGATTTCAGGCTCAAGAGACCCTTCTCCTGCTGGTGAGACCGTTTCCGGCCTTGCAGCGGCAGCGGCAGCGCTGCTCGCTGGATCGGCCATCTTCAAATTGGGAGACAAAGTTGGCCTTCTAAGGGTCTAACGATACAAGGAAGAGGGTAGTTATTCGACCTTTTTGCGATGAATGCTGCACAATCAATACAGGAAAGAAACAGGGTAAGGCAAAGACTTTTCATAGGAGGGAATTAGTACTTGAGACTGCCCTTCATGACCCCGCACTCCTGACCCTTGATAAGCCAATGTTTGGTGGAGCGGTTGCGTGTTCATGAAGGGGGCCAATAAACAATCGGTTCATTTTCCGTGTTTGTCTTTCAAGTCCGGCATGTGTTGGGGGATGAAGATTCTCAGAGACTTACCCTGCTCCTACAGCGGGGTGTTGTCAATGTTTGTCAAGTTGAAAAGCCAATGAGAGCATTTTGCCGCCTGGGCCCTGATCTCCATTGGATGGTCCCCTGTACCAAGCATGCAGGTGGACGCACAACTCAGGCCAGCCGGCGCTGCTCCCAGAAAGATCCCGTGGACTGACGTTTCAATGCCAACGGAGGCGTGGAGGGATGGAGAACCATCTCCGCGCTTGCACGTTGGATAAGGAGATTGCGCTGTTTTCTATCTAGCTGGACGATATGTGGACTATGCATTCACAGAATACGTTTCCGCCGGTGTCCGATATCACACTGTTTGTCTTTTCTACTCCTTCTTTGCGTTAATGAGAATGTCAATTTCGATAGTGTGGATATCGATAGCGATCGTGCACGTAAGTGGACTCCAAGGTAAGCTTAGCTCGGCAGGACGGGCGGGCGGGGCACTCCGGGTCGCTGGCCCGGAGGCGGTTTGTGGATACTCCAGACCCCCCGCCGGCCGATTTAGTGTGAAGCGCACCCACCTTATTACAGCGTTGGACCGCATGCGGCGCATGTCCAGAGAGACACACATTATCATCATGTTGTGTGTTCATTCGGTGTATTGCTTCTCAGAGATGTAAATATGCTTCGGCATTATCCCAGATGCCTTTGAGGGACGTGGTATGTCAGAACCCACTCAGCAGGCTGTACAAGACGTATAGTTGATTACAGTCCCTTGCCAGTAATTACCGGTACAATTTTTGGGCATCTATACGACCGCCAATCAAGAAGGAATACTGCTGCAAGATGGTGAGTACGATTGGTAAGCCACATCTGAGGCACAGATCGACTGCACTCGTTCTTGGTCCACTGCGTGGTCCCAATTCGCGTCATTCCATCTCATAGATTGCACGACTTTGGAGGCAGCATCAGCTGCTCTATGTCATTGGAGGCGCAAATAGGCAGATCATGCAACCTCAAAGCTCCAAATCCAACTTTCCAGCGATAAAAGACGCCTGCCCATGCCCGGCCCTGACTACCACGAGCCGTCGAGAAGGCTCTTACCTGCAGAGATTTCGCAACCCCGACGTAGACGCACGTCATTCTGACTCGGAAGTGTCCCCCAATTGAACGGCATCAAACCACACCTGGCTTCCGACACGAAAGTGCAGCAAGGAACGAGACAGCAAGTAGAGTTGATGTTCCTTTTAACGCTCTTGGCACTGTATGAAAGGCTCGTTAGAAACTGAGTTCGGCGGCAAAAGATACCTTCGATTTCCCGTCGACCTGTAACCCCCTATGATAAGGTTCGCTCCGGGGGCTTATTGGTCTCAAGGCTGAAGGGGTATCCTGTTGCAATGGCCGGTTACTTGGTGCGAGGAGTGCCCATGATGTTGATGTGTCCAGGGTGAGGTTGGCCAGCCAGGGCATCACGTGTCCAGCTGCAAGAGGCAAGCCCAAGTTATTTGAAATTTTTTTTATTGTCTAAAAGCACTATGCTAGACGACCGCAGATATTCAGACACCATCATTGAAAACATGTCTCCAATGCGAAGTGCATGTAAATCAAAGTAAATGATCAAAAACGCCGAGAACCCGCAACGCTCATTAAAACAATTCCGTTACCCCGTATGTGTGTCTTGTGTGCTCTCAACCCACCACGTGAGGAACGCCCCTCTTCCACTTGAGCTCCCGGCCGTGCTTGCTCCTGTGGTGCCTCGACACGTTGTCCCGGCGGCCCTGGTGGTCGCAGCCCGGGTGGGGGCACCGGCGGATCTCGGAGCGGACGTTGGCGCGCTCGGCGACGTCGGGGTGGCGCGCCCGCAGGTGGCGCTCGAGGTCCCGGACCTGCGCGAACTTGTGCTCGGGGCGGCCGTCCTCGGCGGCGGTGGCGCGGCAGATGTCGCAGACGAGGGCCTTGCGGTGGACGCGCTGGTGCTGCTTCAGCTGGGCCTCCTTGCGGAAGGACTTTGCGCAGCCGTCGGCGGCGCAGCGGAACGGGTGAGATGACGCGTCGGCGCCGGTGCCGGAGGCGTCCGAGCCGGGGGAGGCGGTGCCAGCGGCTGTGGTGGTGGTAGTAGTAGTAGTAGTAGTAGTAGTAGTAGCAGCGGCAGCGGCAGCAGTAGTAGGAGTGTCGGGGGGCGAGCCGTCGGTGCTGCCCGGGAGGACGAAGGCGGATGGGGAGAAGGAAGCGGCTTCGGGGAAGAAGTCGAGAGCGGGCTCGTAGGGGGAGGTGTCTGTGCTTCCGAAGTAGGGGGAGAGCTGGTCAGCGCCGGACAGGTAGCCGGAGGCGGACAGGTCGGGCAGGGGACCGTTGAAGTCGAAGGCGGCGGTCTGCAGGCTCTGCTCGATGTCGTACTGGACGGCGAGGTCGTTGAAGATGTCCAGGGGGGATTCAGTGGTCTGGTAGTCGGTGGGCTGGAAGTCGGTAGTCTGGTTGCCGGGTGTTTGGTAGTCAGTGCCCACGGTGGGGTAGTCGAGGCTCGCCATCTCGAAGGCGCCGGTGAAGAGCATGTCCTGCTGCATGAGCACGGCCCAGTCGTCGGCCTCGTCCGACATCTCGTAGAGATCGGAGAGGGGCGAGTACTGGGCCATGGTGCCGTCCATATCGTCGTGTGCAGCGGATACCGGCCAGGGCCCGTAGGGCCAGTCCGTGGTAATAACCGCCATAAGAGGAGGGAGGGGGTCGGACTGGGGGGGAGGGGTAGTGTCGTCTCTTTCCGGTCTGCCAACGTCGGACGTCGCAACAGACATGGGACTCAACTCCGTCTCGGAAGCTAAAGTTTGCTGGCAAAGGGGTTTGTGGCGGTAGAGCGTTGTCGACTCGGCGATGTGCTGAGCCAGGTTGTTTGCAAAAGGCGTTGGTTGTGTGAAATCTTGTGGACAGGCGCTATCAGGTTTAGATGGCCGATCGAGAAGTTTTACGACGTACTCAGGTCCTTGGCCAACCTGGAGGCCAACGTTAGGATCACGTCACAAGCGGAACATGCTGCAAGCGGTGGGCTCACCAGTGCAAGTAAGCAGCAACATCATCACCACATTAGACAGCAACCGACAGAGCCATCGTGATGCCGTCGGGTCCTCTCAAGCGCCGAAGAGTTGGTAAGGTCAGGCAGGCATCGTGTGCACCCAAAGGCGACATTGGACCGAAGTCGGAAACTGGTTCTGGGAGCGCGTCAAAGCGAGGCAGAGCGATGTCTGGAGCAGGACACTCCATTTTCGCAAGGTCCAAAGGGTGGACGCCGGCGGAGTCTTCGTGAATGGGGACACTGGTCTGCATGTCGCCGACTGGGTCACAACCCTGGTATGGCTTCCAGTCATTGGAAAAGATGGATGCGAAGCATTGGGGCTAGGTAGGTATTGTTAGCCTCTCGATTCGAGAGAAAAAGAAAAAAAAAGTCCCTCTATTCGTTGTTAACTAACCTGTCCGAGTGCCGTGTAGCTTGGCTGTCGACGAATCGAAAGCGTCGTTTCCCAGTTGCACGCAGAGGGATGGTTCCTGTCGGCGTAGTCTGGTAGTCGTCCATCGACAAAGTCCATGTTCTCGCCGAGGCGACGCGCGGGACCTTCGTCAAAGTCGTAACAGTCCCAGATATCGAAGACTCTTTTACAGCTGTCTAAGAATATTAAATGTGCCAAGGAAGCCATGATGGCGGCTAGTGATTCAACGGCTACAACCAGCGCATGGGATGAGAGTGGTCGGGAGGTGGGGAAAAAGCTGGAGAGAGCTTGTATCGATGAACAAGGTAAGGTGTAATGAGATAAGGTCAGGGTCAGGTAAGGCAAAGGTGAGAGAGAGAGAGGTAGAGAGATTGAGGGTAGTCGGAGCGGGTGAGGAAGAGAGAGGTTCGAGTTGGAGATGCGCGAGGGGCTGCCTGGGGATTTGAACGATGCAGTGACTGGAGCCCGTCGCTTCTGAGTGGCTCAACCGGTTGCCTGTGCCGTTTTACTGGGGGCGCAGCGATTTGGCCTCAGTGGCCCGTGCGCTGTGACGATCCAATTGGGGATCATCGGTCAGAGACGGTGACTTGATGACCAGATTAAACGTTAGGCAAAGCAGGGCTCATAGGCTCCTTCATTTTCGATAAGAAGGCTGAGCACTACATAAAGCGGCTTCTATAGACGAAATATAGGTTTCCAGTTTCTGATTCTTTTTCACCAATATTTTGTCTCATCGCCAGCCATCATGGTGTTGAATGAAAATACTTGATGATATCTCGACAGCCAGCGCCAAAGTACCGACCTGCGCCGGACGGGGCTGAACGGTGGGCGGAATCTGACGGAGTGGGGCCAATTGTTCGCTAGCTCAGATGCTGCCCCACATGGCTCGACCAGAAAGATACAAGTTACTTGAGGCCGCCGCGGCCTTCTCCATCTATTTTCGCAGGTGCGCATGCTCTGACCTTGGACCTTTGCGATTCCAATGATGCAACTTTCCAAGGGACCTCTAGATACTTGACCATTATTGGGCCGCCTTATGCCCAGTTCATCCGGCGAGCATTCTGTCTTTGGGACTTAATTTTTACACATGAATGAATGATATTGCGTTTAGAACCTCTGAGGTTGACTTTCATTGTCGGGGCTCGAATGTGTATGTAGGAAGAAGGCAGGTAGTATATGGCTTCTAAGGAGGGTTACTCTTCATGTAACTAACTGTTAGTAGGTTAGTTGAGTCAAGTAGTTAGACGAAATATATAACAAACATGTATAGATAGACATGTAATATGATACGTCGTACACTAAATAGACACCAAGGATGTGTGTGAAATAGGTAGTTAGTTTTGTGAGGAGCAAAAAGGCAAAAGGAAATGCGCCGAGGGGGAATCGAACCCCCGGCTCCCCGACGCTGCTGGATGGCAACGGAGAATTTTACCACTAAACCATCGGCGCTTGTGATGGCTGAGTCAGCTGATGTGAACAGTGCCTAATTTTGAGAATATGATCTCCACTTCAGTAGCCGAGACAATCGCGCTGACTGGTCAAACTCACGGATTGTTGCACCTTGTGAGGTCACAGCCAACAATAGCCATGATCAAATCGTCACGACCGTCATTGGCGGCAGCGCAAGGTCAAGACGACTGCCACTGCGCCGTGTCCCATGACCCGTCTTCCTGCCCTCCACCAGGCGCGAGAGGTTCCTCCAGCCAGCGGGTGCAGTCGATATAGACTCGCCGGCGTGGGTCGACGGGGTCGGCCAGGTTTCTCGTCGCCACCATTTTTTTTTTTCGCACGTCCCTGTTTGCTCCGTCTCGGCGGTGGGCGCGTGGTCCGGTGGGGGGGCTGGCACGGTGGGAGCACCAAAACGCTCGCCGCGCCCGCGCCAGATCGTGCGGAGATGCCCCGGACAACGTGGCAGGGACTCCCGGCCTCGTCCCCCCGATCCGGGGAGCGTGGCGCCGGATTCCACCTCCGAACCCCTCGAAAAGGGACAAGTCACCCCCGTTTGATGGTGCGAGGTGGGACACGGGGGGGGGAAGGGGGGTGGACATGCCCTTCCTCTGCGTACGATCCCGGTATCGATCTCGTTGTCACTCCAGCCATCACAATCGGCCCAGCCTATCTCGATCTTCTGGTCCAACGGACCTTACTTCAGAAGTCGTGTCACCTTGGATCTTCTTTTTTAGCTGTCGCCGTAGCTACGAAGCCACACGAACGCCAAGCCTTATCGACCCTGCTCCAAAATCCAGGAAGATCTACCACCACCTCTCTTTGAGAGCGTACACCCGGCTGGCACGACCGGCCCCGTCGCCACGTGTAATCGTCCGGACAACAGACGAGGCCTACATTCCGAATCCCATCAACGCCCTTCCCCCTCCAACCACGATCTCTCATCCTGGAGCCAATCCCGCGCCCGCGTCATTCACCCCCTCCCGATTCGGGCCACGGGTGCGGGAGTTTGAGCAAGATACTTGCGTCCAGAGACACCGCGCTAGCGCCAACCTTCCATGCCACGCACCCCTCTGATTCGTCGCCCAGGCAAAGGGGGGGGAAGCCATGCCTGCATCTTTCAGAGCCTCCTCTCGACTCTTCTTGAATAACTCTCTGTTGTCGACGTCTAGCCTTTTTTTCTCCTACGCAGAACGCTACGCGACCGAATCCTACTCGCCTCCTCCCCCCCCTCCCCTAGACAGCTGCCCTCCCCCATGTCAGGCCAAGACGGTGGGAAGAAAGGAAAACTTGCTCAATTGGCGCCCTCCATTGGCTCACCTTCCCGTTGCGGGGGAGGGCCCGTTTCCTCACGCCGTCTGCCATCCTGCTGCAAGTCGAGATGCGCCGCCGAGCCCCCTCCCCACTCCGCCGGACGGCTGGACCAGCTTGGGGTAAAGATTGTCAACATGGCTTGCCAATACATAGCCCGAGAATGCGGAATGATTGCTATAGATTCCCTTTGGGGACATCCTCATGCTTTGTGGCGTTTGTGAGCTGGTTTCCCACTCCTCTCCGTTGCGAGCCAGCGTGCGCCCGAGAGAGAAGCTGGGTCCCCACCCCTGGCCTCCGGGGCTGCTTTAGTTTATCTTCCACCGCAGCTAGACTTCGCATCCTTGTTCGATGTTTGTTTCCCGACAGAGGGGATAAACTATCTCGCTTGAGGAAGCAATGTAGTGACATTGCCCCGTCGCGGGGGGAGGGCGAGAGCCCGTATATAATTGCTTGAACCGCCGCCAACTCTCGTCCTCCGTGGCATCTCAACCTTCTCTCTCTCTCCCTACGTCTTGGCATCCTTGTTCCCCCATCTGGAGACATCCCCGTTGTACAGAGTTCTTGAAAGAAAAGAGGAAAAAAGCGATAGAAGCGACAGTCGCCGGAAACAAAACCTTCAATCACAATGGCCTCCAAGACCCTGCTCGTCGCCCTCGGCGCCGCGAACCTCGCGTCCGCCCACTTCGGCCTCACCTACCCCTCGTGGCGCGCCGACACCCTCAGCGAGGCCAACGAGGAGATCTACTCGCAGTGGACGTACCCCTGTATGTCCCCCCCCTCTCATCCTTCTCTTCCTTCGCCGCTCCCCCCACCCGTTCCTCCATGCTACTTGTACTTCTTCAACATGAAGAACGCGCGGGGGCGAGGGGATGAGATACGCGCTTCTGGAAAAAGACGTGAGCATGGTAAAGAAACTGACAGGACCTCCCCCACAGGCGCCGGTGTCCCCTACGGCAAGGGCAACGTCACCGACTGGCCCCTCGACGGCGGCTCCGTCGTGCTCGACCTGCACCACGCCTGGACCTACATCTTCATCAACCTCGGCATGGAGGCCAACGGCAACATCACGACGTTCAACATCACCCTGACCCCGGAGCTGTGGAACTCCACCGGCTCCGGCAGCCTCTGCATCGAGAAGCTGCCCCTCCCCGAGCCCGCCCAGAACGGCCAGCGGGGCAGTCTGCAGGTCGTCACCGTCGGCGACTCGGGCTCCGGTCTGTACAACGTACGTATCTACTACCCGATCCCTCCTTTTGTTTTCCTTCGTTCTTTTTTTTTGTTTCCTTTTACCCCTATTCGAGCGCGTTCCAGCGTTACGTGACGTATTTGGGACTTGAAGACTCGAGACGCTGACCAGGGACTATGACGGTACGCAGTGCGCCGACATCCGCTTCACCTCCAACGCCACCACCCTGTCCTCGGAGCAGTGCAAGACCGAGGGCGTCACGCTCCACCCCGTCAAGGACCAGAGCACCAACGCGACCAGCGGCGGCGCGAACAGCACCGGCAACTCGACTGAGAACGGCAGCGGCTCCAGCGGCGCGCCCGGCAGCGGCGCCCACCACCTCACCCTTGCCTCCCTCGTCGGTCTCAGCACGGCCTTCGTCCTCGGCATGAGCCTGTAAGGAGCTGCGGGGCCTGCCCGTGCTGAAGAAGGCGTGGCGGAGTCCATAAATAGAGAGAGAGAGACATCTGATGAACATCACGGATGATGACGGGGACGTCATGAGGAATAGCGTTGCGGTTTGTGCGTATGCCCTTCTAATGTACATGTATGCTTTGATACCAGTTCAGTCCTCGGGATGCCGAGTATTGATAATGAAAAGGAAATGAGAGGGAAAAAAAAAGATATCTCAAATGCTATGCTAATGTATGTGTATGTGAATGTGCGCGAGGACGGGATGGGAAAATGCAATGCAACCTGAACGGAATGAGGTGGCCAGCGAGAAAAACTCATATGGGTAACTAGATAGAGCTCCGGGAAGGGAAAAAAAAAAAACAGAAACAATGCTCTTCTCAACAAGTGGTATCTCTCGCGTTCAACATAATTCAACATCTCGAGTCGTGGCCGTAACCCCGGCGACGTCTATCCGAGCAAAACAAAAAAAAGTCATTAACGTATAATTCCAACTTTAAAACAAAGTCTTTGTTTGATGTAAGGAACCACGAGGGTTTTTTGGGGGGGGGGGGGGATAAATCTTTCATCAGGAATCATCTCTTGGCGAGAGCCTGCTGCTCCATAAGGTACAGCTCCCGCACGACGCGCGCCATGGTGATGCGCTGGCTCGGGACGGCGATTAGCATGTCCGACACGAGGCGCTCGAGCTTGTCGCGCGGGTACAGCCTGTCCCTCGCCAGCGCGACCTCGCTCAGCCAGACGTACATGAGGTCGACGGCCTGCGTGCACGGCTGGCCCGGCCGCTGCTGCTGCTGCTGGGCCGGCGGGCGGTTGACGTCGGCGATCATCCAGTACAGCGCGGGCTGCTTGTTGGGGCCCTTGCGCGACCGGGCGTCCGGGAAGGGGATCTTGCCGAGGACGTAGAGCATCGTCACGCCGAGCGCCCAGACGTCCGAGGGCGGGCCGCGGAGCTTCCTGTTGATGAACTCGGGCGGGATGTAGTAGGGCGTGCCGCCCGTAGTGACGGGCCCGCTGGTGTGCGTCGACAGGCCAAAGTCGCAGAGCACGGCGCCGCGGGCGGGCGAGTATAGGATATTGGCGGGCTTGATGTCGTTGTGGACGAGGTGCTTGTCGTGCAGGTAGTGGAGGGCGCCGCTGATGTCGCGCATGATGGCGAAGGCGTCGGCGCGGGTGCCGAGGAAGCTGTGGTCGACATGGCTGCGCCAGACGCCCTTGGCCGACAGGTCCTTGGCGTCGACGTGCTCCATGTAGAGGGAGAGGTAGCGGGCGTCGCCGCCGTAGAGCTTGACGATGGACTCGTGGTGCAGGTCGTCCTGGCTCTGGTACTCGCGCAGCCACATGTCGGCCTGGCGGATGACGTTGCGCTCGTTGTCCTGGGGCTTGGGGCCGCCGGCGTTGGCCGAGCGCGTCTTGAGCACCTTGACGGTGACGATGCCGTCGGGCACGTTGGAGTGCTCGGCGGTGAAGACGGACGACAGCGCCGTCGACGCGATCTGGTCGCGCTTGCTGACGGTGTACTCGTCAATCTCGCAGCCTCCCGGGATCACCACGGCCTCGTCTCGCTGCATGTCGAGCAGGGCGTGGCCGTTGGTCGGCACGACCTCCCTGCTCTTGGCCTCGGTCGGGAGGGGGAACACGAGGGGCTCGGCCGCCGGTCTGAGGAACATGATGACGCCGTCTTCCTTGTCCTTCCTCACCATGCCGGCCTCCTGCGTGGTGCGCGCCTTCTTCTCGGACCGCGGCTCCCCGTCGTCGGCGGTAAAGGATCGCTTGCCGGAGGCGTTGAGGGCGTCTGTGCTTGAGCCGGAAGCGAGCTCCTCCTTGCCGGTGGCCTCGGCCTGCTTGAACAGGGCGGGCCGCTTCTCCAGTATCCTGAAGTCGAGGACTTCGGTGTCGCGGACGTTGATCCTCCATGTGCCCGGCGACAGGGCCTTTGGGGTTCCGGGATTGACAGCCCAACTGGCGGCGGTGGCCGGGCCGTCGGAGATCCTAGTCAACGAGATGGGCACTTCTGACCGGTTCAGCAGGATCTGGTTGTCGCTGGCCGGGTCGTAGTAGAGCTCGCACCACAGCGGCGGGCGCGGGGTATCGTCGTCGAGCCGCTCCGGCGGGATGCGCACGGAGAACTTGATGTCCCGGGAGGTCTGGGAGACGGCGAGAACTTTGTGCTGGGGCTCCTGCTCGGACGCGACCTCGGCGCGGAGGGCGAGCCATTGGCAGTTGTAATTTCCCGGGCTCACGGAGCGGCTCCGGGTGAGAGGTCGCACGAGGATGCGGATGCCCTGCTTGTGGTGGTGCTCCTCGACGCGCAGTTTATCGAGCGGCACTGGGTCCGCTTGGACGAGATCCAAGGGCTCCTCGACGCGGATGCTCCTCATACGGGCGTCGATTTCCGTTTGCGAGAACGGTTCCGTCTTTTCTTCCGACGGCTCCTCTGAGCCGCGGACCCGGCGGTCTCCCATCAAGCAAGGAAGGGTTGACGATGTTTTGCCTAGCCGGCGTGGCCCATGCGCTCGCTTCACGGATTGCAGTTGTGGGCAGAGAGCAAAGTCTCGGACTCAGATCCCAGGCCGCTCAGTACGAAGAGTCGAGGCGGCAGCTCAAAGGTGGAGTAGAATTCAGCCAAGATGGGCTTGCTGGTTCAGATACGTGGATTTAATGAAATGCTGTATATTTCCGGAGCCGCTAGGCAGCCAAGGCAGGCAGATGGATAAGGTCGATGTTGAGAGATGACTGGCAGGGTGAGCGTGGTCAGGCTGGTTATGAGGGGCAGGGTTCAGATCGTGGTGTTGGTAGGCAGCCGGAGGCGTGAGAGTGAGAGTGTGTGTGAAAGGCGAAAAGAAACAAGAGAAACAATCTGCGAGGCACTGACGCAGGAACAGCACGGCATTAAGGGGCCTCCGGGACACGACCAACAATGGGATTGATTGTCGGGGAGAGAAAGAGGGCAACCTGAGATTGGACTGGATTGGACGTCAGATGGACAAATGGACAGATGAGCAGCCAAACGTCCAGCTGGAACCAGGCGACGGATGATGGTAGAAACGGGGAGGGAACGGGGTTCGAGCTGACATGGATGAGGGGGGGAGGGACCTCGGGACCTTATGGGAGTGAGTGCCTGCTGATGGAGTCTCAGCCTCAAGTACTTTTGTCACTCTTCCGGCCGACGCTGAACAGCATGACAGAGAGAGAGAGAGAGACGGGTTTGCTATGTATGATACAGCGCTGCAGTGCTTGAGGGAATGAGACTGTCAAGTCGGGGGTTTAGCATCTGTGCGTCAATTCAAGAAGAGCAAAGATGCGCCCTGAGCATAAAGATGAAGGTATGTTTGAGGCGAGGGAGCGAGGGCGCATATCCGGCCTGGGAATAAAGAGTCATCTAACCCTGTGGAAAGCCATGGGTGCCTGGGGAAGTGAGAGGAAGAGGGGAAGAAAATCAACTGCAATGATGGGCTGAAGGGCTGCAGGGTTTCCAACTATGCAAGTAAAAGGCGCGCTCGATCCCATTTGAGATCTGGCATTCATTCTATACGGAGTAATTAGGGCCTGCGTAAGCCCCGGGAGATGCAAAAGTACCTTGGTTAAGCATGTTGGGTGCAGAGTGACATTGCCTGGCCGAATATGAGAGAGAGAGAGAGAGAGAGAGAGTCGAGCCGTCAATCAGTTTTCCCGGTTAATCATCCGTCAGGCCAAACCGGGAAACGCTGGCGGGCCCCCCCCTCCCCAGCCACAACCGCCTCTGCGCAACGGCCTCCAGCGGATCGACAGAGAAGGGTTTGGTTGGTAGCGAGCTGATGGTCTGCCAGTACAGGTGTTGCAGCGCCAGACATGTCTCTCTCACAGTTGGCCCGACTTGACGCAATCTCACGAACGGGACATGGTCACTTGACCGCTGTTGCCTTCACGCGTCGAGACCGATGAGATGAAGAAGGGGAAGACAAGAGACAGCGGGCCGTCCGTGACTGGGACAGGTGCGGCCGAGGTCTCTTATGCTCTTTATGAGACTGTGTGTGTCGGGATATTTCATCGTCGAGTGTCAGTCAGCCTGACTGCCGGACTCAGATGGAAAGCCTGATGCCCCAAGACGGTATGGTATGGTTGAGTCGGGGTGACGGGTTATGACGAGCAATGGGTGTTGGATGAATCGTGATGAGCCTGAATGTATCTGTATGTGCCCTAGGTTGGTAGACGAACGGATGAGAGAGAGAGAGAGAGCAGCAATCCATGGTAGACAGTGTTAAAGGAAAAGCCATTGATGATTGGCTTAGGAAGCGAGGCGCCGGATGACTGAGCTATTCTTGATCCTTGCTGGAATTTCCTCCCGCCGCCCTCGTCATGGTCCCTTCCTTCCCATTCTTCATCCTTTCCTCCCTTCTGCCATACTCTCCGCCCTCTTTCCACTTTTCCAGGATGCATACTACGTCGGTAGGAGGGGATAGACAGCACTGCCCGTTGATGCAGCAGCAGGCTCTGCTCTGCCCAAAGCCAACAAACAAACCTGAAAGCCCAACAGGTACGGAGATATCGCTGAGAGAAAGAGCACTGCCGTCCTGTCTGCCTGCCAGCCCTGCCTGCGCCCAGATCAGACATTCCATTCATTCTCGTCTCGTGGCGTGCGTGGGTGGACCACCTTGTGTCACTTGCAGCCTTAATCAGCAATCCTATTGGCTACCCTCACCCGTTTCCATGCCACCTTGCTTTTTTCCTCGTCTCTCATTGGCTCACTAGAGTGGCGGAGTCTAAGAATACCAGGCTAGCACGGTCCGCGTGTGCCGATTTCGTCGACATCGACAGGGATCGTTCCACACCCACCAGGGTGCACCAGGCGCTAGCGCTGACTAGCGGCCCCACCTACCGTTCACCCCCCAGCGCTTTCCCGTCATTTCGACCAACTCAGTCCAGCTGCACGTGACTTTGGGCAATGTTTTGAGTCGGCCTCATGTTCATCCGACGCTGGCTTCACCACATTGCGACCCAGCGCCCCCCCGACCAACTCATTCCCGCACTCCTCAGCGTCTCCACGCGCTGAAACTGTCCATTGTCATCACCATCGAGGCCCTCAAACCACCCAACTCCTCGCGTATTCGCCCCCTTCGCCCATCACACTATCGCAACAATGGATTTCCTCAGTTACTGAAATGCCTCTCATGATCTCACTACAATATTCACCTTCTGCGAATCTACAGACCGAAGAACAGGGCCTCGCCCTACAGCGTCTCCCCTTCCTCGAACCCCCTTACCGATCCTCCCCTCTCTCTACGACGCCTCTTTGACTTCATACATCCTCCTATCCTCACTCGGCCGCGTTCTACCCGCGTCCTCAGCAATAACATGGACGATCCGTGCTGTTCTTGGCCTTTCTGGAAGTTTGGGATGAAGAGAGACGACCTCTCTACCAAGCTGCAAGATGAATACAACACCCTTCCCTCCAACATTCAAGACCCCGAAGCCTTCCATCACGATGTCTGCGAGATCTCCCGCATTGCCGACACCGCCGACGAGTTCCACCGTATGATGGCTGATCGCAAGGAGCAACGTCTCAAGGAATTAAACGCCTCGCTTGATCTCGCTGCAGTCGAGATCATTGCTAACCCCAAGCTGGTCGGCACGGCGCAGTGGTCTTATGCCCTGCAGCTCTTCCGGACACGCTCGCTCGACTCCCTCGTGCGACTGTTCTCGAGCTACCTGCCTGACGACTACTCTTGCACCCAAGGCTACTATTCCGCCTCTTCCAACGGAACTTCCTTCAGCGATCGTTCCACCTCTCGCACGGCGAGCACCAATCTGAGCAGCCTCGATGACGTCGACGGTCCTTGCTTCTTCAACGACGACGACGAAAAGCCTATCATGACTCATGAGCCTTTACACATTTCGACTTCCATTTCCTCCTCCGCCATCACTACGGAATTACCTCCTTCTCCCCGTTCCATGACGATGTTGTCTGAGACCTCTGCGTCGTTGCCCATCGACCCCGAACACAGCTACGTTCTCCACAACCTCACGCCTGCGCGGACTTTGTCATTTTCCGGATCGGAATCCGGTCGTTTTCAAAGGAGACGACTTCACTGTCTTGAGGACGACGAGGAAGACACCTCGCAGTCCGAAGACCCTGACTCCCTGACGACATCGGTATCCGACCTAGATGAGCATCGTCTGACGCGTGAATCCACTGTTGAGGAAGAGCAACCTAACGAATACATCGAGAGTGATGTTGAAGAAGACGACTGCGAAGAAGAGTTTGCCACGACCCAGCTTCCTTTTGACCTCTTTGACGACATGATGGAGTCTTCAGAAACCCCAACTCCTATACAAGAAACAACAACCAGAATAACAACATCGGCAACGGCGGCGGCGTCTTACCTCGACAGCAAATCTCCTTTTCGTTCGATACCCCAATCCTTTCGCGCACTCTCACCAAAGATACCCCATCTTCGTCGCCGTGACGCCAGCCCCGCCAAGAGCAGTATTAGTAACAGTACCGTGAGTAGGAGGAGTCCCGAAGAAGCAGCGTGTCGTATACAGAAGCCTCAGCCTGACGCCGCACGCGTGCGGGCAATGGTGGCCAGGGAGCGCAGGAGAGGATTGGACTAGCATGCGCTGCGGCCGGGGATGGCGGACGGCTGTATATATGTCCATCAAGTGTACATACAACTGTATCATGAGTTCTAATCCGTTTTCCCAGTTTTTTTCATGATGACCGCAGGCTAAGCCCCAGTTGTAAAGCGATCATTCCGTCCATTTTTCCTTGCTCGGAGAGGGTCTCCAGATGCGATTTGTATCGTGATTAGGATATGACTCGGAAGTGAGCATGGCCACATAACTGAGGCCCTGCCGTTTGTTTGTCCAAGGATAAGTATGTTTTAAAGACGACACGCGGGTATCGCGTGTGCTCACCAATCGCGCCGATGCCATACCGTTTTGTCAGATCCGTTTGTGCGATCCCGCCGTGGAACGTGATCTCGGTTTGTCGTGACGGTCTCGGTCTCTCGGTAAGCCCGCGGCTGACCGTGTCAGGTGGCCGCCCTCCCCCCCCCTTTGACCTCGTACCTCGCCCCCATTGCGGCGGTGTCGAGTGACACCTCAACCACCAGTGGCCATTCTTCTCTCCTTACCGTGTTCTATTTTCTGCTTCATCACCTCGAGGCTTGGGGGGTCAGCCGCGATGACGTATGAGGGAGGAAACAAGGGAGAAGAAGTTTTCTCACTGCTTCCATTTTGAATCTTACGAAGCAGGGTCATGTGGCTCTTGTCTTACGGTGGGGGGCGAAGGTCAGTAAGTGGCCGTCTTTTTTTTTTTTTTTTACATGATGTATCGCGTCTGGCGAGGGTATTCGCACGGCATGACAGCCTTGCCCTTCCACCACTTGCTTCCGGGGGTCGCCGCCCTTTCATAATGGGATTGTTCGCCACACTCAACGGTACGATGTTTGGTCTATTATTATTATTATTATTATTATTATTATTATTTGTGAGTTATGTTTCTACCTACCCTCACCGAGTGGCTTTTATTGAAGCGTAGCACCAGAATACACTAGTGTGCTATTCAACCATTACACATGCAAGCACGGGGTTGCCCGGATAGGCTGTCTGTTCCGTAGCCGCGCCGAGATGTACTGCTTATGAGAAAACAGAATATAATATTGAGCCTAATCTGGCGTCAAAGCATCTCTGGGTACATGTGAGAAAAGGCCGCGTAGAGAGCCGTTGCGAGTTGGAAAGTTCCATCAATCCTGTTTGCTAGTACGATCAGACTGCTCAGACGATGTGACGATATCGACATGAGCGGGGAATGGAAGAATCCATCAAGGACAGGGAGGTTCAAAGGTGTTCCGTCAGGGACGACCTCGCGTGGAGATAGCTTCTCGCGAGCGCACTTTGTTCAAACTGCCCTCGGGCTGTTACCCCGCCACCCCTAACAGGGGTGTGTGTATCCCTATTCATCCTTACACGCATCTAATGCTTGCTTCTCCACAACTTCGATCGCGGCATATCCGGATGGCCTTGAAGAAGCTTAGTTCATAAGCCTCTAGCGACGAGGTGGTTCTCGGGATGGCTATTGAGTCCGGGCATTTACATCCCCCTCGTATAAGACATCCTAATACCGGCTGCGTCGACCTGGAAATTCGATGGCTAGATTCGAACAAAGCAAGCTTCAGTACATACAACCGGACCGCAGCTACAGACCGATTTCAGGAGAGGACTTAGTGAAGTGTTTGTTGGTGGTCTGTCAGCCGATCTTCTGTTGAGGTGTGATTGCAGGACTGTTATAGCGATTTATGTACCATGGACTGGGGCCATTGATTTACATGTAATAGAGCCTTGAAAGGCAGAACACGCCCAGTGGTTATCGACATGTCCCTGGTCGAAGTCTAAAGCCGGGCCATCTTATTGTCATGGTGGCACCGGCTGGATCTGATCGTGTTCAGCGCCTCAGATCTCCGGTACCGAGATACGTACGTATCGAAGGCGGTTCCTATGGCCTAAGGTTCGGATCTTGGGTACGGGCTATGCTTTTGTGAAAATCAAACGGCCATAAGATATCCCTCGAGGTTGCATTGGTAGCGTTGATTGCCTCAATATGCGATTGAACCCGAGGTTCAAGCTGCATATATAATCAGATGTTTTCTGGGTTGGGTTAGCTGGCAAGTGCTATGCAGGATCAATGATGAGGAACTAACCCTTTGGAGAACATCAAGAAATGCATCACCCATACTTCAGCGCGGAGCGGAGGCCTGTGAAAGAGACCAAGTCATCGCTTGTGTCCTCTCCGTCCGGTTGGTAGGCCACGACTCCGAGCCAGTCTGGTCACCATGAGCAAAACAGCTGTCAACATGCTTGGATAACTAACAACTAGCAAAGCAACATCCCACTCCTGCCGGGGTACTAACCCTCGGGTACCATGTCCCCGAACCCCGCGTTTTTGCCAAGGCGCTATCGCGTTTGGGAAGCTTCTTTTTGGTTCGTGCCGCGGTCGACCTGCGCGCCCAGAGGACGCGTCAATATATTGCTCAGAGCCATACGGTAAATGGCAGGTTACCTTGCTGTTGATCCGTTCCTCCGGGGACAGGCTGCCCTCCAGGGCTTTCGAGCCTCCTTGGGCAACCATCCATCGTGGGCTCCTCGACCGGACCGAACGGGGGCCGCCGGGTTCATAACGTGTCCACCGAGCGCGCTCATCCACTTTTTTGCTTCATGGAAATACGAATGGATGCTACCGGGATGGCGCCACGAGTCTCCCTGCGCTCTCCTCTCCGCCCCCACAACCCGCCGGTCGTCGTGCCAAGCCAAGCCAAGACAAGCCTCCAGCTTCGTCCTTGTTTTCCTCCTTCTTCTCCCGTCAGCGTGCGGTGGCCATGACCTTGGTGCGCCGCCACTTGACGAATGCCGGTTGAATAAGTCAGTGTGGATTGGGCAAAAGAGATTAGCGAGAACGTGCTTTTGGGGCAGGAGCATCGAATGCTGCTCTCTCTGGTCCAGACGCCTGTTGCAATAGACGAGCTCAAATCGTCGAGCCATCGCCCCTTTTGAATTCCTCAAAAAAGAAACACTTCTGTGGACCGTCAGTGCGCCAGTGATCCTAAGGATGTAACCCAATGCCGGAGTCATGGATTGTTAAAAGGGCCTGCATTTGCCAAGGACGAGAGAAGCAATGCCAAATGCTTCGGGTGCAGTGGGATGCCACATAAGCTTAACTACTTGGCGGTTAAGATTCATGGTCCACTTCTAAAGCCATGTCACCGGAGTTGTGTCCCTTGCCCCCCCATGTGAGCTCCGTGACGTGCCCAGAGACGGCCCCTATCGCGTAAACCTGAATTAGAACCCATGTGTTATACCCATTCACCTAAGAGCACGAGAGGGGAGGGGGCAGGCTCGTTCGGTCTTGGCTGCTTTTCCCGAGAACTGTCACTCCGCTGACGGTATTGATTCTTATATGCTCTTCTTCCATCCCCCCTTTCTCTTTCTCAGAAGAAAAGAGGTACGACTTGTCTTTGCTATCATCTGAGAGCTTCCATCCAACTAGTCAATATGCAACCTTCAGACATTATTGCCATCCTGGCAGGGACTTACACCCTTCTCAACACATCAGCGTGCGTTCCATCATATTCCCGCTAGCTTCCGCCCCCATCCGCAGCCGCCACGCTTGCTGACGCCAGAGAAACCTGCAGAACCCGCGACGGCGTGCCTGTAGATGACCCGACTTACGGTTCAAACCCAGTCGGCATCATCACATACAGCAAAACCGGCTTGATGTCGGCCACTCTCACGTCCACGGACCCCGAACACCGCCCGGCGAGCCTCACATTTCCCTTCCAGGAAGGCCAGTCGGACGCGGAGTGGGCCCTGGTCGGCAAGCACAGCATCGGGTACGCGGGGCCGTTCTCGATCAGCGGCGATGTCCCCGCATCCGCTATCAACGGCCAGCTGTTCCACGGCCCGCTGACGGTCGCAAACGTCCCGTCCATGGTTGGCGCCATTCACAGGCGCAACTACACAACCTTCGAGAACGGGACGCTGTTGCGTATCACATCGCAAAGGGATGGATCGAACCGAGGAGAGCTTTGGTGGAAAAGGCTAGATTAGTCACCAAAATGTCTCGAGGTGTTTCTAGTTGACTTGCTCTCTTTCCAGTGAGCCAAAGATTTCACGAAATCCATTGAAGTCATTCTAGACCGTGTTTCGACTGATCCAGGCTGAACAACTCCGTGTATTAGAACACGGTTCTATGCCATTACTGCGGTCCGCAAGCCTCCATATCCGCCAGAAGCCATTCCATGGGAGTGGCCTAAGTCCAATCCACCGCCTGCTCTAGGCCATAATCGTCGGTCTCTGGCAATACGTTATCGCGTGTTATACCTGGCTCTTACAGCTGTGGATAGTGCCACTGGACGCCCACCCCGCTGACGTTCTGTATGATGCGATTCGAGGAAACATCTATCTGACCCGCTAAGTCATCTGGAATGCCCGTAACGACTACTTCGCTCCCCCGACCCCCGCCCGCGCCCGCTACCTCCCCATCCCATCCTTCCGCCAGCCTCGCCACCGAGCATTTGGCTGTTTGATTATCTGCGGGTGACGGACTTGATTTGGTTTAAAACCCCGAATGTGAGACCCGATATTCGGCCCCTCTTTCCGACGATGTGCTCTATCCTGGGGTTCTGAAGCTCGGAAACCGCGACGATCCCCTGTATATAAAGATTACCGTCATGGTAGAGGTCTCGGGGCATCCAGACCTTGCCAATGTAGACGCGGTTGGAAAGCTCGGAAAGGGGTCTCTCGTGAGAGTCAGCCTTCAACTGTAGTAATAAGCACCAATCGCGGAGAGGTTTGGAGCCTCGCGCTACGTATTCATTGGTGTATGTGGTATGTGAATATAATGCAAGAAGAGAAGAGAGGTGCTGACGGATGGAGGCCGCTAGGTCAAATGGGCGTGATGAAAAGGTTGACTCAATACGAAGATTGACGTGTTGAAGAAGGCTAAGTTCTTCACATTGACGCGGATCCGCGATATAAACAAACAAGCGTGCGAGCAACCAAACAGAAGGAGCGGCCGAACGGCAGCTCCAACTGGGGATAAAAGGGCAAAGTGAGCGGCAGTCGCGACGAAGGCTGCAAGGGAAGGACTGGCTACCGTGCCTATCGCCATCTTGCGCACCTTGTCCTTGTGCGGTCGTTGTTGCTAGACGAAGATCGACCGAGGTAAGTGGCATTTTGAACTTACTGCTGTCGCCCTCTTCGGCTGCTGAGTAAGGCTTGAGATCTTGAAAGCTCAGTCATTTCTACGTAAGCTAACTTCATATCGTATCAATCTCTTCAACACGACCGCTACATGGTTCTCACGTTTCAGCTTCAAATCTATGCCTGATCTCACTTTTCTCGCCTAATACACGCTTTCATATATAAGCAACGGGGCTATGACATAGCGCATCCGTGATTTCCAATTGCTCTATACGATTTGGCGAAAGAATTACATGAAAAAGCAAATGGAGCTTATATAGCTCTTCAGCAATCAACTTGTGATACATTCTCTGAATACCTTTTAGTAGCCAACTTTAGTGATTCACTTGACTAAGAGTTATATGAGCTACCTCTACGCCTGTTTACCCTTTGACTGATCACCGAGTGATCAACAGACCAGCAAACTAACGACTACTGTTACCGAGTATCAGCCTCAGCTGCCTGTTAGCAGAAAACACCACTGTCGGATATCTGGCCGTAACATACTTCTAGGGCTCTAGTGGGACTGACATCACCTGTAATTTGTTAGGTCGTAACATCTGCTTACCTTACCTTCTTGTGCCTCACCCTTAGGGGACACTTTTCACCCTAGCTCACCCTCGCTCACCCTCGCTCACCCTCGCTTACTCGGTGCCTCACCCTTAGAGCAGCGCCACTGGGTGAGCTTCAAGAGAGCTTTGAACACAGGACCCGTCGAATATACTGCCATTTGCCGGGCTTCGACATGAAACCGTAGCTTCAACACATACGTTCATGAACTCGTAGGATCGTGGCTGGGTCTTGCGTGGCAGTTTAAGAGGGTATTCACGGTTGACAGAATATGGAGGAGTAGTAGTAGTCGTAAAGATACTCATAAAAGTCTTGGTTTTATACAGCAAGTATGGGCATGATTCTGGTGTTTCTATCACTTCAAAAGGACTTTCGAGTCTGCATTTCTCTGTCTCAAGATCTGAGTATGACCTACCGTGCCTACAGCTGGGGAAGCATCTAGCACAACATAGTTTGGACTGTCCCGTGTTTGTTTACCTGCTTCCCTCCTCACACCTCGTCCAGCTCCAAAAAGGGTTCCCCATCGTCAACCATTGGTTGATCGACAGCGCACATAATGTTCACGAATACGAGGGTCCTGGGGCTCTCCGCGATTGGTGCAAAATCATTCAAGTCGGTTTGACTACCACTCTCGAGCAGCGGGCTCTGTGTAGAAAAAGCACTACCTTGGAAGAATGGACGATAGTACATCACGTGGCCCTTTTGAGCTGAATGCAATCGATCGGATGAAGCAGTAGCTACTCGTATTAATTACGACTGAACGCCTGCCTCGGCGATTTCAAGTGAGCAATTGGCACGAGGTGAGAAGTTTGCGTCATTCAACCCCCCTCCAAGACCTGCGCAAAGTTGCAGAGGAATGAGCTATCTTATGGCTTCGTTGGTGGCCAAATTGTCTATTGTTGCCCATATTACTAAGTTGAAGGTTCGGGTTACACTGAAACCTTCCATGAACTCAGTCACGGGGCGACGCTTTCCGTCGAAGAGAGCATCGGTTATTGGTAACTCAGAATAGCAAGCAGGTTTTCTGAGAGAACATGTCCCGTACTAATTGTCCTATGTGCGATCAAGATGTTGCGTAACTCTAATACCCCACTTCCGCACCACCCCCACTTCTGCACCACCCAAAAATCCCGCATTTCTCCTCCTTCATCAACACCACTACCTTTTTCAAACTATTATAACAATTGCTATATATCGCCAAATAACGCCATTTTTTCAGGATACCTTCTTTAACCCATCATGAAGCAATATACTGAAGATGAGCTCCAACGGGCACTTCAAGATATAGATACTACTTGCTCTATCCGCCAGGCAGCTCGTAGATGGGGAATTCCCTATCATACTCTTCGACATCGATTCCACGGCATGCAATCAAAGGATACTGCTTATATTCATATGCAGCGGTTATCCCAGGCCCAAGAGCAATATCTATCTGAATGGGTTCAAATCCAGGATGCCCTAGGCGCTGGCCCTACCCATCAACAACTAAAGGGCCTAGCAGAGCGTATGCTAGGCGATGGGCAGCAGCCCATAGGGAGGAAGTGGATAGGGCGATTCCTGCGGCGAAACCCATCACTTAGGACCAGGCGATCTAGGGCAATAGATGCCCGGCGATGGAAGGCCCATTCTTCCGAGGTTATCCAGGGTTTTTTCCATCTTCTGGTTAATATCCCTGCCATCCAGGGAATCCATCCATCTAACCGATGGAATATGGATGAGACTGGCATTATGGAGGGCAGGGGATCTAATGGGCTAGTGCTGGGCTCTGCAGCATCGCAGCATATCCAGAAAAAGCAGCCAGGATCCCGGGCATGGGTATCTATCATCGAGTGTGTGGCTGCTGATGGGAGGTCCCTATGCCCACTGGTTATATATAAGGGCAAATCAGTCCAGGCCCAGTGGTTCCCATCTAACCTATCTGGATATGAAGGATGGCACTTCACATATACGGATAATGGCTGGACAACTGAGAAGACTGCCCTTGAGTGGCTAAAGAAGGTCTTTATCCCAGGCACTATGCCTAGTGAGCCAGAGGCAGCCAGACTGCTGGTTCTAGATGGGCATTACAGCCATATATCTACTGACTTTATGTGGGAATGCTTCCAGAACAAGATATATCTACTATATCTACCGCCGCACTCCTCTGCTGTCCTCCAGCCACTGGATATATCGGTCTTCAGCCCATTAAAGCACGCCTATCGAAGGGAGGTTGGATATCTAGATGACTGGGTTAGTGATTCAACTGTTGCTGGCAAAAGGGCATTTCTGGCCTGTTATATAAGGGCTAGAGATGCATCTATAACAGCCCAGAACGTTAGAAGTGGCTGGAGGTCAGCTGGACTATGGCCAATATGCATACAGCGACCTCTATCTAACTCGTTAGTAATAAAGGCATCATCCAGCCAGCAGAACAGCCAGCAGACTAACCAGCCTAGCAGCCAGCAGTGGGGTGAATCCGTATCTATCGTCCCATGGTCAACACCTCGTCGATCTGCTGAACTACGGCATCAACTACGCCAGTTAACCCAGCTGGCAGAGGATGGGCTAGATACCCATACTATTCGTCACCTATCTAGAAAGGTGCAAAAGGGGTATGATGAACAGGCATCTAGAAGGGCACTTCTAGAGCAGAAGGTCCACCAGCTGGAGGGCCAGTTGGATGATATACGGCAGCGCAAGAGAAAGAAGGTCCGTCTATCGCCTAACAGCACCTTCGCCACTATTTGGGACATCCAGCGGGCGCAAAGTCCGGATATCGGCGATATGGATAGTCTGGATGAATCCAGTGCATCCGAATTATCTAGCGAGGCCGAAAGTTGCATATGGGTGGGCGGCAGAGGTGGTGAAATAAGTGGTGATAGTGGTGGTGGTGATGGTGATGATGGTGGTGCAGAAGTGGGGGTGGTGCAGAAGTAGGGGGGTTGAGTTATACTAAAATTGGTGAAAAGGCTCTTGTAGTCTCGGGCTGGTATCTGCTACGTGTCGTTGCAGGCTACAAGAGTCAAGTCAAGCCAAGTCATCCTTATCTCAAGAGGGGCAGCCTCCGAGCCCAGCCACGCATGCTGAATTGATCGGGCAACTTAACGGCAAACAATGATCGATTTGAGTCGCATACTAATTGTCTGTGCTCACAGGCCTGAAGTAGCATTAAATGCAATACCCCCTTTCGCTGCGCTGCCGTTTCCTAAGAGGCTGGGAAGTGGTGGCGTGTGTTTATTTGAAAAGTCATTGATGGATGGAAGAGGAGATTTCCATCAATGAGTTGGTGATTCCGCAGAAATTTACCCGCACACCAATCAGAATTGACGCAGCGCCAAGATTCGAGAAGTGATGTTTCCCCATGGCCAGATGGCCAATCTGAGAGCAAGAGTTTTGACGGTGCGGTGAGACTCGAGTTGTAATGGTTGCATCGCTAAGCACCCCAAGCTCCCCAAAGAGGTGTTAGTTGGTCTGGACGCATATCGCTTGTCTGTCTCGAAGCACTTGGCATCGTCCGTCCAATTTCTCCAGTTTCTCGCAAAACACCGGCCCTAGTCTTCTGTCCCTACTCCGTACAGCAGGGAGAGAAGCACCGAAATTACACGATCTATCGAATCAAACAGAGCCCCGGAGGCCATTCTCCCCATCTCGTTGCGCGATTAGTCACGCAAAGTTCTCCCCAGTCGTTCATCAAATGGGGCGCAGCGGGACTGGAGTGATGTCGTGTCAATTTCCACGGCCTGCCACTCTCTTCTGCCTGCGCTACTGTTCAGGCCTGAACCTTGGCTGCAGGCTGGGGATATTCTTCACGCCTCGTGGTTTTAGTTATGAGGTTCCCTGGTCCTGTGTTTCTATCTATCATGACACTAGCTTACGGTGTTCACCCAGCTGTGTTAGAGTATCGTTCAGTACCTGGACGACTTTGAGAAGAACCACGGTACGTTAGTCCCACTGGTACCAGACGAGAGCAGAAGATTACCCGCTCGCACTACCTTTTGAGCCGTTTCCTGTAGGTGCTCCACGGCGTCAAGGCTTTCCTGCTATCTTCTGTACCTCTGCCAAACTGTTTTATTGTGTGACTAGCGCGCGATGTACCCCAGTCTTGCTTACTTCAGTGGGGAGGCCTCTGGGCCCAGTATCGGAAGAACACAGGCAGTCGGGTTAAAATTCAAGCCCGGGGTGCCCCCGATCTGTCTTTCCTTTTACAAGAGATAAGCACGCAGCAAGGGTATTTAATCCTTCGAAAGACCGAGCATGCCTCCCTAGCATGGTTAGAGCTTGTCCGACCTCGATACTCCACTATAGGTGCCGGAGAGGGCTGTGCTAGAAGATGGTTGTTCCGTTAATGGCCACGCTGGGTATATTATCTGCCAAGTCTTACAAAAGCAACTAGTGAGGTGTTTGAGTGCTCTCATTGGCACAACGCAAGCTGGTTCAGCAAGGGCTCGCCATCTACAAAGGCCATCAATCAGCCAGGGTCCATGACCGGCCCCCAACCGTGAGCTGAGAGCAGGGGCACTTTCACGTACGCTAGCCAAGTGAACTTATCGTACAAAAGTGGCTCAAACCACATTGAAGATTCCAACACAGGACTCTAATTTTGAAAAGGTGCTTGGCTACAAGGACGAAAGTCCAGTGGCCAGTTTGCTGTGTCCTGCTGGCACGGAGAACAGACGGCGTTACATACTCAAGAGAGCCGCAGCACTTATGCCAGTTGAAATATGCTCAGGGGGTCTTTCAGATACAGGGACTAGGCCGGCGGCTGCTAATTCAAAAGAGAGCCCATTGGTGGGTTGGTAGACCGGGAAGGGGTGGGCACTTGATAGCCACCTGCATAGATAGTTGAGAGAGAATCCCACGGTGACTGCATGCCCACGTTTGGCGGGGGGTGCCGGCACTGCTCTGTGGAATTTCCACCAAGGAGATTCAACGACACTGAGAATTGACGCGGGGATATTGGACGGATGCTGGCAATAGTTTTGGACGGCTCTAGACTTTTTCGATCAATGTGAAACTCTCATACTAATAGGAAACCATTGACACCCTTCCCGATTAAGATTTTGACGATATACAAAAGAAATTTTGCACATCATAAATACTCTCGAGGTGCCCTCGACATCAGAAGTTTGGTTCTGGTTCCGCACCACGCTCAGTCGGAACTCTCTACTACCTTGCAAGCTTTCAACTCCTGCCTCCCCAGAAGATATTGCAAACGCACCCTACCTCAAAATGCAGGCCAAGATCCTCGTTTCCGCCATGCTGGCCGCCGTTGCCACGGCCCAGACCCTCAACATCCCCACCCGCAGCGGTTCCATTGTCTCTCTCTCCGCCCCATCGGTGATTTCGGGATCCAAGGACTTTGGCAACAAGGAGTTCGACCGCGGTCGTCCCTGTGACACCGACGAAGACACTGGCAGCCAGAGTGCCGTCTTCATCCTCGAGAACGGCGCCACCCTAAGCAACGTCATCATCGGCGTCAATCAGCTCGAGGGTGTTCACTGCAAGGGTGCCTGCACCCTGAAGAACGTCTGGTTCCGTGACGTCTGCGAGGGTACGTCTGCGCGCTAATCCATCCCGTTTCCTCCTCGTTCCACACGCTGACGTTCATCTTCAGACGCCATCTCCGCCCTCGGCAACGGCAACGTCCTCATTCAGGGCGGCGGCGCCCAGAACGCCATCGACAAGGTCGTCCAGCACAACGGACGCGGCACCGTCACCATCGACGGCTTCACAGTCGTCACCGCCGGCAAGCTGTACCGCGGCTGCGGCGACTGCACCAACAACGGCGGCCCCCGCAACGTCGTCGTCAAGAACGTCAGGGCCAAGAACGTCAAGGAGCTCGTCGGCATCAACTCCAACTACGGCGACGTTGCGACCATTTCTGGCACCTGCGGCTCCAGTGTCGGCAAGGTATGCCAAGAGTACAAGGGCGTCAACAAGGGCAGCGGCAGCAGCTCCAAGGTCTCCACCACGGCCAACTGCAAGGGCCAAACCTCCCTCTCTTCCTGCTAAGCAACTTTTGAGACTGGCATCTTTCATTTCAGCTTCGGCGAGGGTTATGAGTGGGAAGGGGCCCCGTTAGCGTGTATTTTCTTCATCCCTGTCGGGTTGGGGCCCAGCCGGGATACCTTGACGACTTCTATGTACATAGTAGCCTGGCATTGCAGCCTCAATACATACTAGGCATTGACCAAACTTTGATAAACTTCACGATTTTCTATGTCTTACTTTTTGACTAACCATGGTTTATGAAAAGACCTCGTGACGTGCGGTCTGAACGAAAGGGTTGGTAAAGTGAGTTCAAGTGGTTGGTGGCAGTTCGTGCCCTAGGGCCTAAGCGGCCAGCTTCCAGACCTGTCCAATGTCTCTGGACAGCAGTTTTGCTATGACTTTGAGTCCAACTAGACATTCTAGTCGACCATGCTTAAGTAGAACAGTGTTAGAACCCCAGACAACCAACTGTTTTGCTTCTTCAGTCGTCACCTTCTCAACCGCGTCTTCTATTTCATCAAATACCCAAAAACGTTTCACGTACAGTACCACACGGCGTATTTGATCACCTAGAACGGCATTGGTTTTTGTTTTCTTTCCGGGGTCCTTTCCAGCTGATAGTACAACTATGCTTCATCATATCCAACTGCTAGTCTCGGTCAAAGGTACACAATACCAGGGAAAATGGTCCGGAAACAAATGTAGTAACTTTCTGAAAAACGTGGTTCTTCAGAGTAATACTCCGAACTCGGTGCTGAGGCTTTATTTCACTCAAGGTCCCACATAGAGAGTATGGTTCCGATGAATGTCGAATTGTCGGATGAAGTATATGGTGGTTGTCATCAAGGTGCCACCAAGCTATAGGCTCGGTATACGGCCAATCATAGATTGGCTTTTTTTCATTAAGCTTTCTTTCGTCCATTTAAGCTTAAATAGTTAAACGGTCGCCCCTATCACGACTCACAACCGTGGACCGGGACACTGTTCCCTTGCCGTTGGCTTCACCTCCCCATCATAGATTCTCCTCAGGATATACTTCAGCCTCTTTATTGCAAGCTTTTCTCAGCACCCAGACGACTCAAGAGCTGTTTTCGGTCCCCGGTGGATTCGCAGGCGGCCCTCCCCGGTGGAAGGGGTATAAAGGGCCCTCCCCCCTCCCCAGCAACAGTTCTGTTCTTCTCTTCTTGATTATTCTTTTCCAGTATTCAGTGTACATACTGCTTCATCAATCTTTTTAATCAACTCTTTTTCAAGCGACTATTCACTTACAATCAACACATTCTTCACTCTACCCTTCATTCTCTTCTTCTACCTTTTAACATACCCTTCCTCCTACTCTTCCTCCTACTCTTCCTCCTACTCTTCCTCCTACTCTTCCTCCTACTCTTCCTCCTACTCTTCATCCCATTCTTCATCCTATACTCCATCCTATACTCCATCCTATATTCCATCCTTCGCTTCATCAGACGAGTCCCCTTCGGCATACCCATTGTCCAGCATTCCGGCACAATGGCTACCATCGAGGTTCGACTTCGTGACGCTTCCCAGTACCGTGCTACCCAACACTCGGGGCTCGTGACCCTGTACGCGGAGCACTCAGACCAGTATGCCGTCCACACTGTGATGGGCTCCCAAGTCAGCTTCGGCCCCGGCGCAGAGATCAAGAGGGTCTCCCTTCCCAATGACTTCACAGCCATACGGATCTGGGATGTCCAAGGGAAGAGCGACCTCGAGTCTTTGGACTTTGAGTTGTTCGACCGCGCGAGGGTCATCACTGAGCGCACCGTCGACGGCGTCCGCGTCGTCGAGCTCACCGCCGAGGACCCGCACTTTGCACAGAACAGATGCGAAGAGTCCCGCATGGTCGACGAGTATCGGGGCACGAACCTCTCGGACAAGGTCGAGCGCATCCCTTCCTACGTCTGCTGGCGCCCCCAGATGCACGTCGGCGCCACCGACGCCCGCGCAGTCCGTCTGACTTGGCTCGCGCCGAAGCAGACTGCGAACGCGACACTCTTCTTCAAAGACCACCGCAAGGCGAAGCAGCTGACGCGACTCGCCAACCACGGGCAAGTCGACATCCGGGGCGGCAAGATGTCCGTTGGGCAGTTCGCCTTGCAGAACTCGTTGCTCGCGGTCCAGGTGAAAGACCTCCCGTTCGGCACCACTGACAATGACATCGGCAGCTGGCTGCCGCGATCCTTCAAGCCCTACAAGGTCGTATGCGTCTCCCCGCGGCCCTACGGCGACGAGGAGAGGAAGGCCGATATGGCGGTGGTCAAGAGCCAGCTCGACACCATCGGAAGCTGCACCATCGAGCTGCGCCCCGAGGGCGAGAACGAAGCCGGCAAGACGAGCGCGACGGCCTGCTTCAACTTTGAGGAAGACGCCCGCCGCGCCGTCAGGAAGTTCAACAACACCGTGCCCCCCTTCGTTCGCCGCGGCACCCTCCAGGCGGTGCCCCTCTACAAGGCGAAGTTCAGCGTCCCCCAGGAGTGGATGACCGGCGCGATTCTGGTGACGATCACCGCGGAGAGAAGCCCATTGATCGACATCAAGGTGTCCGAAGAAGACGAATCGAGCCCTACTGGCCCCCTCGTCACCGTCCACATGGAGAGCACGAATGCAAAGGTTTTGAACATCTGCAGGAAGGCCTACCAGGTTTGCTTTCAGTGCGATCACCACCAAAACGAGGATGTAGAATTCTCCCAGCTCTTAAAGCGCTGCGCACCCGAAGACAGCGAGACGGCCGTTTCGAGCGAGTCTGAATGCCCCGTCTGCATGGACGAGCCATCCACGCCTATCCGTTCCGCCTGCGGGCATGTCTACTGCAAAGACTGCTACGTCCACATGGTAAAAATGACGGCCAGCGCAGGGACGGAACCTTCCATCAACTGCATCGGCGGTGACGGGTCCTGCCAGGCACCGTTTCCCCTGGACGAGCTCAAGAGCGCCCTCGGGATGTACGGCTTCAGAAGACTGCTCGGATCGGCCCTGGAAGCACACGTCCGGAAGAACCCACTCGGCCTCCGCTGCTGCCCGACGCCAGACTGCCAACAGCTTTACCGCCCGACCCCCAAGGAGGCCAACGTCAACGCGGTGGCCCGGTGCCCGGACTGCCTCGACGTGGTGTGCACCGCCTGCCACGAGCTCCACGACGAGAGCACCTCGTGCCCCGAGGCCGAGCAGGCCGCCAACGCGGAGCTGATGGCGGCCCTCAACATCAAGGGCTGCCCGCGGTGCAACATCTTCATCGAGCGCAGCGGAGGCTGCAACCACATGACCTGCGGGTCCTGCAGCGCACACATCTGCTGGGTCTGCATGGCCTGGTTCTCGGAGGGCCGCGAGTGCTATGAGCACATGTGGGGAGAGCACGGGGGCGCGTTCGCAAACATCCCCGGAGTAGACGCTTACGGCGAGCCGGTCGAGGGGGGGGACGATACCGAAGACGAAGAGGAGGAAGAAGTCGACGACGACCGGGGCGTCTGGGGTGTCTGAGATTTCTGATTCAGGGAATGAGGCAGCACGCTCGTGTCGTGCAGACGTGCGGTGTTTGATGGGGAAGGGGGGGGGCAAGGGGGTGCAATGGCGCAGGGCGCTTTTTTTTGCTGGTATTTGTCGGCGTTGTGGCCATGGCTGGCTTGGATGAATTATTGATACCCGGCGAACAAGAAGTCGCCATGGAAGCACTCCATCATCATTTATACGGGTGCGGGGTTTTCGTCAAAGAGGCGTAACGGAGCGTGGCGTTTTGCTGGGATTTGTCGACGTTATACCATGGTTGGTTTGGATGAGTTATTGATACCCGGCGAATAAGAAATCGCCATGAACACCCTCAATTATCTTTGAGTCTTGGGAATTGAACATCTTCGATGCCAACTGTGAACACATCCCTTAGAACGGTTGATGTTTTGTGATGCGAAGATACAGTAATCCCAACAATCTTGATGGCAGAGTTCAACGGAGGGGACTGAAGCTGTCGCGACCTTGATGGTGGATTTAATGGTGCCATTATCGCCACTTATCGCCAACGTTTTGGCACACCATGGTTAAAATAAAGTCTGCTTCAGAAGTTTCTTTGGATTATTGGGTACTCTATACCGTATCAAAAGTGAGATATGGCATAGATCAGTGGTGCTAGATGAACTGACAGACTGCTAATAGATCTTTAAAGCGACTAATTACATTGCATCGGTGTCTACTTGCACGCCCCAGGGCACCGGGAAGATGAGATGAACATCTCGTTAACGCACAAACTAGTCAGTGGTGGCTTGTGCTCTGAGACGAACCAAACCGTCGGAACCTGTGTTGTCCCTCACTCTCCCCACCCACCTCGACCACAGGTTCGAAAACCCCCTCGTGGCGCACCTCGCGCGAGACGTTGGGCCCCTCCCGATCTTCGACGTCCACGAGGAGCAGGTCCCCGTACGTCCCGGCCTCCTGCGAGACCCCTACGTGGAACCGTGCAAAGGTCTCGAGCCGGCTCCCGCGGAACGCCTCCTCGTCCGCCAAGGTCGCCCCCGCCCCCGCCCCCGCCCCCGCCGAGCCTCCTCCTCCTCCTCCCCCGCCGTCGGCGGCGTCGTCGACGTCCCGCCTCCTCGCCGAGGATATCCGACGCACGTGCTCGGCCGGCCACGCCTCGGCTTCGGCCCGCGCGACCGCCGCAACGTCCTCGTCCCCGGACGACCCCGCCGGCACGACAACGACGCGGCCCAGCATCCAGTACTTGTCCCGCGAGAACCGCACGCGTCCTCCGCCGCCGCCGCTGTCCTGCCCGTCGCCGTCGAGGGACTGGTACTGGTACTGCAGCACCAGCGCGAGGGGGCCGCGGTGGTCTCCCTCCTTCCCGTCTGGACCCCCGCCCGGGCCCTGGTCCCGATCCTGACCCTGCCTCTCGAGGCGGACGACGATCGGGCACGTCAGCCCGTACGACTGGAACAGGCGCTCGGTGAGGGGCAGGGCCGTCGGCTCGTAGGTCCGGCCCCAGGCCCGCGAGTACGCGGCACTCGCCCGGTACCCCTTCGGCAGCGTGCGGATCGCGCACCCCGACCGCGGGCCGATGCCGTCGCCGCCCACCGCGTGCCTCACGCGCGCGGGGTCAAAGTAGACGAACGCAGGCCGCAGCCTCTCGCCGTTCCACGCCGTCTTCGTGTAGGTCAGCAGGGCGTCCGAGACCCTGTAGTACGACGCGGCGTCCGACGTCCGGTCCGAGGGCGGCGTCGCGCTGCGGAGGCACAGCGCGAGGGTGTTGAACGGGTCCCCCCTCCGGCGACAGAGGAGGGGCGCCAGGAAAACGGCGGGGCGGCCCCGCACCACCCACTTGGACGGCGTCTCCAGCAGGAGGGGCGTGGCGAGGGCGACGCCGCTGTGCTCGATCCGCACGCGGGCGGCGGGGTTCCAGACGGGGACGACGTCGCCCGAGTTCCCGAACGCCGCGGGGCTCTCGGCGAGCAGCGGGCGCGGACGCCGGTCCGGCAGGATGGCGGCGGCGGGGGCGTCCCCCTCGACGACGACGTCGCCCCACGCGAAGATGGACTGGTCGTCGGTGTCCCGGATGACGGCCTCCTGCAGGCGGCGGAAGGCCTTGGTGGGGCCCTCGCCGTAGATGAGGGGCATGTTGACGTCGAAGAGGCCGAGGAGGCAGTAGGCGAGGTCCTCGGCGCGCGTCGTCCGCCTGCGGGAGGCCCAGCTCATTCGCTCGGCTACGCTCGCCCGCGCCAGGCGCAGGGCGCCGTCGCCGCCGTCGGCGTCGAGGTAGGCCGGGTCGATGCCGGTGACGGCCCCGACGACGCGGGCGAGGGCGGGCCGCGAGCCGATGCGGCGCCAGTCAGACGAGTAAAATTCCAGAGCGGCCGGGGCCAGTAGCTCCTGCAGGGTCCAGCCACGGGTGAACCAGCGGCTGTCGGCCAGGGCAGCGGCGGCGGCGGCGGCGCACTCAGAGTCGTCGTCGCCTGTGGACTCGACGGCGCGGGGCGGCGGCACGTCGGCGAGGTAGGCGAAGCAGACGTCGGCGTCGCGGTACCAGCTGAACATGGAGTTGATGGCCTCGGAGAGCTCGCTGCTGCTGGACTTATCGATGCAGCACGTGTCGATCCATAGCCAGGCGTGGCCCCGGTCGCGGGCCAGGCGGCACGCGCCCTGCACCTTGGTCCAGCCTGCCTTGGACGACGGGCCCTCCCCAATGTCGAGGAAGAGAACCTCGTCGTCGTCCCACGTGTGCGACAGGATGGCGTAGCACGGCACCTGCCCATCGTAAAACTCGCTGAGCTGCAGCGTGGCCGTGTTAAGTAGTCGCATGACGGAAAGGGTTTTTTTTTTTTTTCCTTTTTTCTTCTTTGCCCTTTACCGAGAGCCTGTGCCGCGTTCGAGGTAAACGGGCCAGGCACACAACGCAGTACGGGAAGCCGTTGACTGCGCAGTCCCCAGCCAGGATCAAGGTTGAAGTCGAGAAAAGGGGCCCGAGAGACGGAGCCCTCTTCCGTACTCCGGCCCGGAGCCCCTCCTTCTACCCACGGAGTGCTCTATCTAGGTATACCGGATGTACCTAGGTACCTACATGCTAGACACTCCATATTCGTTGTGACTTTTGATTAGTTGGCTATTCGCTGATATAATCAGCCTTTCGAAGACGAAATGGCCCGAGCTCCCTCGCGCCTCGACCACCCCGCCCCACGAGCTTAAGCAGCAGTGCGGGTGCGCCCGGACCACCCAGCGATACTTTCTTTCCCTGCATATCGATCGGGTTCGGATTTGGGACTTCCACCCCCCCCCCCGGTTCCTCAGAAAGAAATCTCATCGTGACATTCTCCTCAATCCACCGCTCATCACAGAGCCGACACCAAACAGCCTGTTGCTGACCAAGATTAAAACTCTTCTCCACAAATATTAAAAGAGAAGACAAAGTACTCGATTGAACATTGTCCAAAAGACAGCACCATGTGCTTTTTAGTTTGATTTACTCCCCATTTAATAGTCAAATAAACAGGGTATCGCCATATCCAGTCTATCCTTTTGACACATTCCCTCCATCTGCTGCAAAACACAAGCATGGTACCCTGTCGATGATATCCCGTGACAGACCCTGCAAGCTGTCCCTTCTTCCATTGCCCCAGGCTTGTTCTTACATTCCCTGAAATAAAATAGAGAAAAAAATATTGACTCCGTTGACGCCAGCCGCATCGTACAAGCATCTCTCATAATGACATCGCGTGCTCACCCCTTCCCCGTCGTCATCCGACCTCTTTTCATCTGAGACCCGAAGAACCCTTCTCCACGATAAACCGCACCGGCTTTCTCGTTCTCCGCCGGAAGCTCAGCGGCCGACCGCCTAGCCCGACATGGTTCGTAGTGCGCGACGGGCTGGGCAGCGGCAGCGGCACCTGCCCGGGAGACAGGCCATTGCCACCACGCTCGTCGAAGCCCCATCGCATGACGCCTCCCGTTCGGATCCAGTTCTCGAGGTTGCGGCACTGGCTCACGTCCACCCATTGTATCCGCCCGCATCCCTCGAGCAGGTTTTCGACTCCGGCGCCAGTGACTCTAACGCAGCCCCGGACCGAAAGCCCCTCCAGTTCGTTCAGGTGTAGCGCCACCGATTGCAGGCTCGCGTCCGACACGGCGCTGCCGCAGAAGGCGAGCCGAAGCTCCCTTAGCTGCGGCAGCCCGAGCGCCACTACTTCCGTCGCCGTGTCCGACAGGGCGCAGCAGAACGACAGGTCCAGGTGCGTCAGGTTCTTGGCCGCCCCCACGAGCGCGATAATGGCGTTGTCCGAAAGGTAGGTGCAGTCCGCCAGGCACAGATGTGACAGGTTCAGGAACCGAAAATTGGCCCACGACTGGAACCCCGCGTCCGTGATGGACGTGCAGCGCGTCAGAAAGAGCGTCTCCAGCCGGTTGGACGCGTGCGCTGCGAGATGCATCATTGACCTGTCGGTGATGTGCTTGCAGTACGACAGATTGAGGTGCCTGAGCGCCGGGCAGCCGATGATGGTGCCCGGCTTGGGAATGTTGGCTGCCCTCTGTTGCTGTTGTTGCTGTTGTTGCTGTTGTTGGTTGTGGGCTTGCTGCTGGGCCGCCGCCTTCTGAGCTTTCGGCTTGGCTGTCGAGCTGGATATCACCACTTGCTTACTAGGCGGCTGTGGCGGCGGCGGTTCCGGAACCACCCAGCCGACCACGCGGGCGAGCAAGTTGTCACCGACCTTGCGACAGTTGCTCCAATCAATCTCCTCGAGCCCTTTTGCGTTCTCCGCCATGTCCAGTATCTGGTTCGCCGACACGTCCCACACAGATCTCATGCGCCACCGCTTGACATTGCGACCGCAGCTCTCCCACAAACTGCGGAACCCTTCATCCGTAATGTGGAAACAGTTGCTGATGTCAATAGCCTCGGGACGCGTGCCGGCAAAGGGGCCAATCACTGTCTTGATGGCCACATCCGTCACTCGCCTGTTGTGCCCGGACAGGTCCAGATCCAGGCACACCTTGGGGTGTGTCGTCAATAGCCTGCGCCAATGGTGGGAAACGAGCCGCGCCCGCATCAGCTCGGCAATGTCCAGATACCGGAACGCGGCAACGAGCATGTCGTCGGGAAGAGCGGGCACCAAAGCTGGGTGAGGCCGGCGCGGCAGCGTACGGGCTCGCTTGACCGGCACCTGTGACTCGGGAGGGGGGGACTGGGGCATGGAATAGCGCAGCGGCGTCGATTCGACCTGATGCGCTCTGAAGCCGTTGAGGGTTATCGGCGAGGTGCCGCCGTCGGACTGCGGCGTGGGCGGGGCCAGGGAATTGCGTCTCCTGTTCCGCATGTTCTCCATGTCCACGCTCAAGAAGGGATCCGGGTCCTTGGGCTCCATGGTTTCGCCGTCATCTTTTGTAGGGGACGCGGGCTTGGAAGGGGTCGTGAAGGTCATCAGAGGTCTGGGCGTCGTCGGCGTGGGAGGGTCTGACTTGCTGGGCCGCTCTCTCGGGTCCACATCCTCCATTTCGATGTCCTCGTCCGACGTCTTGTACCTCTTGCGAGCCGTCTCCTCCACCTGGGACTTGATGTCGGGCGGGCAGCGGGTCCAGAGCGTGTCTAGTGCGCCGCCGGGTATCATCAGACACTCGACCGTCGTGATGGCACGAACGGTCGCCGTCCGGCCTTCGGACAACCCGAGACTGGCCACCTCTCCGAAATACTGACCGGCCTTGAGCCTCGGCCTGAGGTATGTCGCGCGAGTGGTTTTCTTGAAGGGCTCGTTGGCGTTTTGCGTCTCGCGTATGACTTCTGCCTCGCCGCGCACAATGAAGAAGATCTCGTTGCCGGCCGACCCCTGCTGGACGATGTCTGTGAAGGGCGAGTAAGTCTTTGGCTGGGCACTCAGGCCCAGCTGGTGAAGAATGTCTGGAGGCAAGGTTGAGAAGAGGGGCAGCTCGCGCAAAGTCCTGCGCACGTTGACAAAACCACTGCCCAGAGCGCTGCCAGCGGCAGGGTCCTCGATGGCTCCCGGGCTGGGGGATTTCCGCTTCTTCGAGTTGATGACTGTACCTTGACTGATAGTGCCTTTCTCGCCCGTTGAAACCTCGCCGGGCGCCGGCTCCCTGACGCCGTTGACGAGAGTGGGGATCGGCTTGGTGGCGTGCCCTCCTTCCTGACGCTTCTTCTTGAGGATGTTGAGTCGCTCTTGGGCCTCGTGGCGGATTGCCCTCTCCATGTCGGGAAACTTTGGCAACTCGGCCTGGAGGTCCTCCTTCTTGAGGACGACAAGCAGACATTTGGTCCGGGCCACGATGGTTGCCGTCCGGGGAATGTCCATCAGCACGCCAATCTCGCCAAAGAAGGCGCCGGGTTTTAGTTCGGCGTATATGGCCTCGCCATCACGCGAGGTTACGGCCACCACGCCGCGCACCAGCCAGTACATTGCTCGAGCATCGTCGCCCTCGGTGAGGATATGATCCTGGGCGGCATGAACCTGCGGTCTCAGGTGGTTCCCGATGGCGGCGAGGAATTCATCGGGGGCGGACACGAACAAGGGGAAAGATCTAATGCGGTCAACCAAGTCGAGTGGCATATCGCGTATGGTGGAAGCGGTCAAGGGGGAGGGCCGCATGGGGCGGGTGGGGTTCGTGTCGACATTGAAGGACCTGAGGAGGGAGATGGAATCTGGCACTCCGCCGGCGCCGGCGCCGTGGGCAAGGGCGCGGTAGGGCGAGGGTGATGTAGGGGAGCGATTCCGCCTCATGGTCCTGGAGGGATGCCGCGTGCGTGGTCGTGTCGACGCCAGGGTTCCGACTTGCCTTGACGGCTAAGCTCTCCGCCCAGGGATGGGGCAGAAAGCCAATGGTTCCACAAAGAGTCGGCCAACTGCACTCCCGACCTATCGCCTATGTTCCTCGAGGCTGGCGAAGGGAAGGAATCCTCCTCTCCTTGCCGGTTGAAGTGTACGTGATGAGTGTGCTAGTTTTTGGGGTGGCAAGTCGAGACAAGAAAGGGTTGGTGGGGTTGGCGCATGCTACGGCCTAGTGGATGAGACCGAGTTCAACCTGGGGAAGGATAAAGAGGCGGCAATTGATTCACAACGGGGTCGGTGTGCTTCGAGAGAATCTGGGTACGTTTCGAGCCGCGGGCGTTTAGCGTTTCTCGTTTCTGTCCGCGTGCAGCGAGTATACGTCAGGCGTGTAGCTCGGAGGCGGGGGGACGGTTGACGGCACAGAGTGTCGCAGATGGTATGACGACCGATGTTGCTATTGGGTACGGGACTTGATTCATCCGCGGTAGACTAGGAATGTGGACGGGAAACGAGACGGGTGGTTTTCTTTTTTTTTTTTTTTCGGTTGCGGCGAGAAGAAGCAAGCTCGCCGCGCAGTGGCAACGACGGAGGAGGCGTCGGCGCCGGGTTCGCGGGTGGCTTGTGTAGGCGACGAGCGGCAGTCCGGGGAAACTATGGCGCAGAAACAAGGTCAGTTCTGGACTCTAGAGAGCAGGTGGGATTCAAGACTGACCAAATGCCCAGGGGTTGCGGGGCGAGGAAGGTGACAAAAGAATGCAGCGCGTGTTCGGCCGAAATGCAGTCCTCGTCGTCGTGTCGCGGTGTCTGTCTGGGTCTCTCGGTCGCAAAAAGGCGGCGGAAAAAGAGGGTAGCGAATTGGGTGGCTAGTTGACTAGGTAGCGGGGGCAAGGCGGCGGGTGAAAGTAAATAGGAAGTCTGTTTGCAGTCACCGAAGGCAGGCGGTGGTGATTGCGTCCGGTGGCCGGCGACAAGGATCGATTCGCACGCAATTGAATCCGGGACGTATCTTTTTGACGAGTTTCCCCCGGCAAAGGAGCGCCTATCTTTCTGGCTGTATGTCTGCAGGAGGAAGAAGGAGGGGGAGGATGAAGGGGGGGAGGAGTTGAGTTGGAAGGATTTAGGGGAGGAGGAGGAGGAGGAGGAGGGAAGGAAGAGGAGTGATGGACGAAAAGAGGCAGTCGTGGGTCTCTGTCTAGTCGGGAAGGAGGCGGTACGGGGATTGGGGTGACGGGACGGGGTTGCGAGGGAAGGCTCGATGGTGGGACGTGGGACGTGGGGCATGGGAGGGACGTGGAACGTGGGACGGGGGACGTGCCTGCCAGGCCGGGTAGAGGACACTCACTGCAAGGTGCGTAAGGTGCGTAAGGGCCGGCAGCAGGCAGGTGTGGTGTGGGTGTACTGCGCCTAAGGTAGGTAGGTAGCATCCGTACCTACACTTACCTACCCTACCTACCCAGGTACTCTCTTACGATCAAGTGTGTGACCATGGCAGTCAAAGACCGTGGCCTTGGCCGTGTGGAATGAAAAAGACCAGACTGGATGCAACTGATGGGAGCTGAACGGATTGTTGTTCGGTCAGTCAGTCAGTCAGTGGACAGAACTCTGCGAGTTGCTTCACGTTTCCCGCAGCCCGAGAGCAACCGCAACCGCCTGTGCATATCTGCCTGCCTGTCCATCGTGCATGTGCAGCGGCGAAGTCTTCTAGGTGCCGCCACTGGGGAATTCTAGTAGACTTCCAGAAGAGAGCCATGGACCTACAGAAAACGCCCGGACGGATGAGGTACCTAGGTAGGCAGGTAGGTAGGTACTAGTGTAATGTGTAGGTAGGTAGACAGGAAACATGGTCACCTGGTCTGAGTCTGTCTGATCAGACCGCCAGCAAGAGTTTGGCAGGTCGGTGCTTGCATCCATTCATCCATCCATCAATCCATCAATCCATCATCTATCCATCCATCCATGCATACACCAAGTACCGAGGGCCCCCAAGGAAAGGCGGGGATGCACCTAGTGTAGGCTGTTTTGTTGGTACCGAGTACGATGATGTACATCTTGATATGAACACCCATCACCAGAGAGCAAAACACTTGAGGAGCCGAGAGCAGAAACACACAACACCCCCAAATCAACCGGCTGGGCTTGAGCCCTTCATACCTACGATTACCCACTCCACTTCCGCACCGGCCAATTCGCACAATGACGCTCTGAGGGTGTGGGGCATGCAACGGAGCATATGTATCGCCCGTGTACCGGTCTACCTAATTACCTACCTAACACTGGAACCCGGTGTTGCCGTCTCAGGCGGGCAGACAGCATGTAACTGGCAGGGTGACGAGACATCTGAGCAACATGACGCTAAAGCTTGAACTGCCTGCCCGACCACCCACTCACTCACCCCTAGGTACTCCCCAGGGAGAAGAGTCGCGGGTCGACGTACGTACACTATATGACCTACCTACAGGTACCTAAGCACTTAAAGTAGGTGGGTAGGTACACTGCTTTACCATGGAAGGTACAGTTAGTTAGTGTATCTAGTTGCCAACCGGGTCTCTCTTAAAGCTACCTACCTAGCTACCGAGGTAGGTACGGTAGGTAGTGTGCAGAACACTCCTTGGCCACGTTTCTCCACGTTTCTCTTCTTCTAGTGCGGCCTAGGCATTCCGCTTGTCAGTCAGTCTGCGCGTCCAACTATCTGCACTTACTTGCCTCTGTTCGTGCGTCCCGTACAGCCTACACCTACGACGTATGCATCCCTCCCTGCCTCCCTACCTACCCACCCGTACACAACGCGATTTTATGCTTTCGCCCGGGTGCACCATACAGACCTTGATACCCCGTCAGTGGGCAGAGATTGGACCGACAAACGGCCGCTGGCGCCAACGGTGCCCCGTCCTGATGCCCTGCGAGACGTAAAAGTATGAATGACAAACACGCCGCCGCCGCCGCCAAAGATCCAACGCGAGGGCGACAGGGTGCAGCAGGATGCAGGTCTAAGGCTTGCTGGGAACAGTGACGTTCGTCTACTGCTGCTCATTGCCCCTCTCGCGCGACATAACACGGCATGAAATCAGTCATGTCGTGGGACGTTGGCTGAGGGCTGGCGTTGATACCGACCGGAGAGAAGCGCTACCTACCTGAATCTGTCCCCTCATCCCGGCCACCCACTCCACGTGTCTAGCATGACACTGGCTGACTGACTAAGGTAGCTTATCTCCCTTAGCCAGGGAAAGAAGGGGGAGAGTAAAACAGTCAACAGAGCTGTGTGAAAATCGAGGCGGGGAAGAGGGGAGGCAAGGGAAACCAAACGGCTTGCCGACGCCTTTGTTTCTTTGTTCTCTCGGGCTTCTGGTGTCGGTTCCATGCATGCTTTCCATCTTCTTTTTGGCTTTTGCACTTTGGTTTTTGGTTTTTTTTTTTTTTTGCCCACTCCAGCTGGTAGGGTGGTGAGTGTATCATGTTGCCCCGTAACTTTAATCGCACAGGTTCGTCTGCTTCTCATCTTGCTCTGTAGCTCCAATCTTGAGTCTCGTCCTCACGATCGAATCGATGCGGCCTTAGGGGACCACGGGGGGGGGCTTCTAGAAGCTCGCACCGGCCCCCAAAAGCACGGCCGCCCAGTTTGTCGAAAGCTGTTACGCCGTTACACGGGTGGGGGGTAACTGGCAGGGGACGGATGGGGAGGCCCTCGTCCACATACGTAGTAGTCGGCATGTTTGCTTAGTCTGCGCTGCGAGCTCTTGCTCTCTAGACGCCGACGTGCCAACAAGAACGACGACGACGACGACGACGACGACGACAACAATACCCACTTTGACGGAATCGCCAGCATGACCAAAGAATCCGGTGACCTCCCTGCTGTTTCTGGGCCGGGAATGGGATGTCCGCGGCAGAAGCGCAGGCCATCGGGGATGGAAGGGGGGAGAGCGTGCAGCTGCAAAAGGCCGGGTGTTTCGCAACACATCGATCTCTCCACTGTGGTCCCCTCCTCTTGTTCGACCCGATTCGATGCCTGGTCAAGTTCTCTCGGTTCTCTCTCAATGCTCTCTGCCCAAGTCAGCGCAGCTCAGCCCAGTACGAAAAAAGGCATGTGTGAGTGGACCGCCATCTTGCCGCGTGTCTCAAGCTTGCAAGCCGGGACCCCTGGCACATCGGACCCGAAGTGGTGAGCACGAATCACTAAGTGGCTCGAGAGAGGGGAGAAGTCCACAACGGCTGGACAAGAAGATGATGGCACCGGGTCAACCATGTCAGCCAGAGCAGGATCTGGAGCTCGGTAGATAGGTACCTAGGTACTGCAGCTTGGCTGGGTTAGGGGATGGTGGTCATGGCGTCGTCCCTTGGCAGGGAGATGCATGGTCAAGCTCCGCGGAATACGCCTAGAAGAAGCCTACCAACGCCGGCGAGAGGAGTCCCGCCCAGAACCCAAGGTCAGGTAGGTAAGTACTGTAGGTAGGTAGGTAAACAGTGTGCGGAGGTTCGGTACAAACCAGCGTGTTTGCGAGTCCTGTTTGTCTCGTGTCGCCGCATTTTGAATCAACCCTGCTTGCGGAACCAGAGCCTGCTGTGCTTGGTGGGACTCTGCTGGCCAGTGGAAGCTAAGCTTCGTGTGTTGGGAGAGAGGCTTGAGTAATGAATGAACGCCCTGGGATGAGGTGATGATGCGACTTAGTCAACAATTGTCTCTCGCATCCGAGGAAGCAAGCACCAGGTGAGTCCCTCCCACCTACCTTAAAAATATCTCCGACTCCTTGTACTTTCCTTCCCTTCCAGCATCAATGAGCCACTCTGCTTGATCAACGGCTAATAAGGCATCCGCTGTTTCCCTGCTTCCGATTCCCGGCCATCATCAAGTTGCATTATCATCATCATCATCATCATCATCACCAGGCACTACGTCTACAGAGAGCCCCTGTTTGTCCGCTTCGTTCATTCAACTCTCGCCTTAACGGTCCATTGCCGGGATGATACCACCTTGTACCAACTCTAATTTCGTGTCCGTCGCTTCCACCCGGCGGACACAAACGGCTGGACCCTGACGGCCACTGGGTATCATGATTCCTGATGTTTTCGGAGCTCTCCATCCGGTCGTTTAGTCGCCTTATCAGCTTGCTCTCTCGCTTCCCTTCTATCAAACTAACAAACAACCCCTGAGCGTTTACTCGTCCCGTTTCGTCTGCTTATTTGTCCAGTCTCAATCTTCCTCGGCTTTGCCAGCCTCTACTGGGTCCTGGATGGCAGAGAAGACGAATAGGTGTCGCCATTGAGTCGCCTCAGACCCTTGCTGCCCCGAAGATAGGATCGCTTCACAGGGCTTGGGCCACGCAAATACAGACATGGAAGAAAATCCTGCCCGAACCTCTGTCTGCCAAGGCACATTTCTTGTGCCTACGTCTATCCGTCAGGAGACTCGGACCTCCGCCGGACCCTGACGATATCAACAGACGCAATCCTCAGGGATGCACATCCTGCGGGCCTCTCTGAATAGATCAACATCCGAAAACTTTGGCCATATTGTACGACTTGTCCTTGACCCGCCATGATATGGTACACATCCCTACCGCCTGTCTGGGATCTGGGGTCTAGCGGCTTTCTGGTTATTGCAGCTGTATTGAGTCGCCCCCAACCTTGATGGCTTGGGCACCACATCTGACGCCTATTCTCGTGTGCCAACACGATCCTGTTGTATTTTCAGAAACACCTGTCGAACAAACGGCGACTGCGGTCGATTCTGGACTCAATTACCATCCATCAGCCCTCTATGGCTGATTAGCAATTGGGTTCCTGATACGGGCCAGGACTTAAAATAGAGTCGCCTGAATTCTATTGTATATATACGCCTTGATGCACAAGTAGACATCTTTAGTCTCATCACTGTCCGACATCCAGACTGCCGCCGTCCCGGGGCTCCAACTTTGTCTTATACAAGTCTTACGACGTCAATATCCCAGAGCAAGGGTTCTGCGCGACATCAATTCCCTTTGGCTTCGCAATTCAAATACCAGAGAGAGAGAAGGAGGGCATTGCAGCCTCTCTTTCTCCCTTGAGAGCCCCGGTCCGAGGCCCGTCTACTCGGCAAATCGCCTTCCAGAACAATTCTAGCGTTGTTCGGTGCAGTGATCTCCGACATTCGGGTACTCAAGCAAACCTTCCTTACTCGCCTACTGCAATAAGCAAGCGCTGGCAAGTTGGAGCTTTGGAGCTAGAATCATGCCAATATTAGAATCGTTTACCTGCCAAGGCAGTCCTTTCCTCATCTTCTCATTCCATAGCATCCAACAGAACCTAGACAGGACAGTGTTGGTGAGCAATGGGATCCTGATTATATCACAGGGTTCTGCCAAGCTTCAGCAAACGTGGTCCGTACTACTCGGTCAACGGCCAATACACGCCACTACAAGGTTCATTTTCTGATGCTTGAATTACGAATTAATATTTGCTAAGAACTTCGACACGTTGGTTCTCCCGCCAACGACTAAATATTCGCCCGGCTGCAGCGGCAAGTAAGCCATGTTCCTGATTCGGCATCGGCCTGATGCGGGCGCAAGGTCAGAGAGTCTCGAAAAGCCTCGACAATCCGGTTGCCGAACCATCTTCATATACCATCGTCTCCCAAAGGTTTTCTTCTTCTTTCTTTTTTGTTAAAAAGGATAGAAGAAACGGCCGCACTCCATTTCCGAAAGCTTTCCACCATCGGCCAAGCCCCCCTTCGTAGTGAGGCTTCGACAAAAAGCTTGTTGTGCGCGGCACCCACACGGATGCCACGGAGCATTTCCCCCCAGTGTTTCGAGCCCGATTGCGCCAGCAAACGTGACCATTGGGAGTCCGTGTATTGTGTTTTGCCACATGGGCGCGCGATACGAGTGGTTCGCGCGCCGTTGGCTGGGACCGAAGATCCCGGCTTGCGTGTGGTGTGGTGTGAAGTGCATGATTCGTTCCTCCGCAATTCCGCACAATTCCATTCGGAACCGGATCAAAAAGCATGCGAGGATTAATCAGTGATCATACTCTTCTCCGAGAAATCGATGTTTTTTTTTTTTGCCTTGGCTGTTGGCAAACGGCCTGCTGATGTCGGCAGACCGAGCTTCCCAACCGGCATCTGCTCAGGCCCGACAATAGTGGGGACATGGGCATGATTTCCGGCGAGACCAGTCGGTTTTTCCCCCCCTTGTGAGGAGCACCATGCTCCCCACATCGGCGATGCGAGTCGACTCTAGATGCCGCATAAGCCATGCGTGCAGTCGAGACCCGACGATGTGCTGCAGCAGATGGAGCCGCTCGAGCAGAAACATGTCTGGCCTAGGCCCTCCCTCTCTTTCTTCTCATCGCCGCCGGCGATCGCGTTCCATACCGCCGTGATCAGGTTCACGGCCGATGTCGGATCCGGCTGCGCTTTGCCCGGGGGCGCCACCTCTGCGACGACGGGAACATGCGGGCGTCCGACAGACACCATGGGGTGTTGTTCGTGATCGACTGGTGCGGCCCAGGCGGTTGCGGCCAGGATGGCGACGGCGAACGATGACGTGGCTGTGGTCTTCATACTGTGCCGTGTTTGGAGGTGTAGAATTACAAGAGATGGATTGAGAACTTGTCGGTCGTTTTTGTGAGTTTATGAATGCGCCAAATGACGGGCGGCAGAGGGTTGCTTTTGGAGACCCAGAGAGAGTGCAGAAACGTGCTTTTTTAAAGATCTCGACTGATTGGGTTCGCAATACAGACAATAGGGGCCGGGCCGAATCGAATCTCTGTACCAGAACGGTCGGTATCTTCTTGCCCAATACAGGATTGGGTCAAGATGAGAGGAGACTAGGACGCGCGCCGGTGGCTTAGTCGAGTCGCACTATAGAGGCGCGGGGGGTCTGATATTCAAAGGCTACACCGAAGAGTGAAACGGTGGGGAGGTGAAAGGTCCGACAAGTCGGCAGAGGACTGGATGCTCACGGGAAAAGGACAAGAGAGGGTTGAACAGCCAACGCGAGTGGTTTTTTATAACGTGAAGGGAGGGGGGCGAGGACCGTGGACTTGGTTATGTACGTACGGGTCACATGAAAGCCGAACTCAGCCCCCATGCCGACTCTCGTGCTCTATTCATCCACGGGATTACATTTTTGGTCCTCGAGGTGGCCGCTGTTCCCGAATCAGGAAACTCGAGGTTCCGAGGCGGGTTTGTTTGCTTGACCTAGCTCCCTCTCCTCATCGTACCCGGAGCATCGTTGCCGATTCGGGGAAAGGGGGGAGGGAGGGGCGCACGGCAATGCAAACATTTGATGAACAGCGGCAAAGGCCAGTGAGTGCAGGGGTGGAAACGAGACGACACCTCGGTGGTACGAGCGGCTGTTAAGCCGTTCGTGTGACGATGGAACCCTCCCTCCTGTTGCGGAGGGGGAAGGAGGGGACGGACGGGAAGAGTTACTCAAGGTATGCGTACTGCAATCTCTCTCCTCGTGGTTCGGACACCGAGGCTGGCGGACGGGGTGTTAAAATCGCATGATTTTGTGCTTAACCGTTGCAGTATTGCGCGCCAGCCAGTGAGCGGTTAAGTTGGTTAGGCTGGTTCAGCGGTGGTGGGCCGACGTTTTCTCACTACCCCGGCGCGATATTAGCCAGGGGCTCAGGCTGACGGGCCGGGGGGGGGGGGACCGTATCGTATTTCTACCATCGCCTCTCGTTGACTTTTGTCCGCGACCATCAGAGGCTCACATGGGAAAGATGGAGTCGGGGCCGACTTTAAATGAGTCCGCCTTACCCCCGCGCGCGCATCATCAAGAAGACTCTATTATGTAGTAAGAGAGGAGTGATGGATGGCAAAAGAAAGCCCGCGTACCCAAGCTTTCAAGCGAAACCCCTTCTCTCCCCCCTCCACTCTGCGTTCCTAGACCCGGAAGGGTCGATCATGTGTCTCACAATGAATCGACCCGGTCTGATGGAGAGAAGGGGGGTGACGTGCCGCGGGTGGGTTCTGCGATGCCCTCTCCCCCCCCCCGCCTTCCTTGCCGTTGCGGTGCGGGTGTTTCGCTCACGCATTGGGTGATGTGTCTTCTCTTGGGTTTTTTTAGTTCCCGGATCGACGTGGAGATGGGGGTTGAGGACGTCTCGTTGGCGATCATCCCCCCCTTCCCCCCAGAAGCTGCCCGGGGGACCGTGATGACACACGCGTCGTTGCTGCGCTTCCGCAGCTTTCATCCTATATGCAACATATAGTTACATACATACAGGGTGGCAGGGCCAAGTCCATTACCCCTATGATGTTACCCTCCACAGCTGATATCATAATAGAGGGGGAATATTCACCAAAAGTGAAGTCCTGTAGTAGGGGGGTGAACATTAGTTACCTAACAGGGGTAATTAACTTCGGCCTGATACCATAGTGCATCCAAACGAGCGGCGGCGGTGGGAGGGTGTGTGTTGACGGGCTAAGTAGGCCAGGCAGGACGAGACGGTCGTTCGGTCGACGGCACTTGGACATTGGAGTTGGACAGCCATTCAAATGTGCGAATTGGCACGGATTCGGACGAAGCCCCCCCTTTTTTTTTTTTTTTTTTTTTTGGCTACGCAAACAGCGTGAGACGGGATTGAGTTAACCGTTTTGAAGACGGGCTTTTGTGGCTTGACGCCAGCGAATTTAGATGGAGTGGCTGTTGCGGGAGGGGGGATTTTGCCTATTTCCTTCGAGTCTAGTCAGGAACTCTCCTTTCTTTGAATAGGAGCAGAGAGGGGGAGAGAGAGATGGGCAGATGACGACAACGACGGCGGGGGAGGCGGTGATGTCGGCGCCGCCGAAAAACTGGGCGGGCACGGCGCCGGGCACGGCGCCGGGTTAGACGGGGTCTAGACTCGAGTCTCTCTCCTTTTTTTTTTTCCTTCAGCAGTCTTTTCAGCAGTCTTTTGAGTTTCCATGACGGCCGTCAGATTCAGAGTTGGCTTTGGGATCAAAAAGTGTGAATGGGGATTTATTCGCGGGTTCAGAAGCAAGTTCTATTTTTTCTGTCCCGGAGCAATTACTAGCCGGCGGGCACAGAGAGAAGGTAAAAAAAAAAAAAAGGAGAAGAAAAAGGTTCTGCGATCAAACGAGTTCCACAATCCGGCTTTCTCCTGACACGGGATCATGCGATTATTCTCTTTCCAAGCTACTCACGATGTCTTGAAAGCTAGTTTTTTTTTCTTTTTCTTATTTTCTTCTTCTTCTTCTTCTTCTTTTTCTCAGGACATGATGACTGATGACTACGGCATGACAAGTGTGCAGTTGGTCCTGTCCTCTCCGGCTGAAGCTTCTACGAGAGACTTTCACAGCGATTACGGCTCCCGTTACGTTGCTCCCATGCTATCCCATCGAGTGCGGATTAACGTCAAAAACGCCAAGGCCAGAATTACCCACTATTATGCCCACTTTTACTCCGCACTTTAATGAGTATATGACGAAACATTATTTGTACCTATGTTTTCTTCCCTACTGTTACTACCAAAATCATTATTTTGTTCAATGCCGCGATGTCTTCTAGTGATTTTGACGCTTCTGGCACTTCTGTACGAAGCTGTATTGTGGTTGAGATCCTTCCTGAGGACCTTGCCGGCGCCTGTACTGCTGACTGTATGCCGGAAAAATGCGATAATAGCACAGTCTGGCCTTATGAACCCCCGGCTGTTGAACACGGGCAGCCGGGTACATTCAGACCCTTTGACGTGCCAGCCCGGGCCTAAAGGGTACGCCAGCTACCAGCAAGCCCGCTGGATCTATTCATCCAATACGTTCCACAGGGCCTTGTGGAGCAGTGGGCTCAGTGGACGAATACAGCACCGTTATCTAAGGAAGGCCCCGGGCTAGACGGGCTAGAGTACATGAGTGGAGGAAGACTTCAGTAGCTGAGATCTACCTCTTCCTAGGGATCCTATTATATATGGGGATTTATAGGGAATCTAGATTATTAACCTACTGGTCAACCCAGCAGCAAAAGGAGGATCCTATCCACTTGTTTACACGGTTCATATCCTGGGACCGTTTCTAACTACTACTTTAGCGACTATGGATATTTAACACTGCCGATTTCTAGCCTAGCCAGCCCGGCCGGGGCCTGGGCCGGGGCCAGGCCCAGGATCAAATGCCAGACGTATACCAGAAGGTTAACCAGTGGTCAGCCTATATCCAAGAGACTAGGGATTCCCTCTATACAACTGGTTCAGATCTTACAGTTGATGAGGCTATGGTCCGGTTTATAGGCCGATCCCTAGAAACAACAATAATACCAACAAAGCCAACTCCAACAGGCTATAAGATCTGGATCCTTGCCTAGTCTGGCTATTGTATACGGTGGCTGTGGCACGTATATGGAAAGGGCCCATACATATTAGTCCCCTAGGCCCAGCCCACCCAGCCAGCTACTAGAAAACTGGCTTTATTAACACCAACGCAGCAGGTAGTAACTACTCTTATTTCCCTACTTCCAGCTATAACCTACCACGTCTTTCTTGACAACCTCTTTGCTTCTATACGTCTCTTTTGTACTCTATGGAATTAACAAGTTGGAGCTTCTGGTATCTGCCGGAAGGATAGTGGGATAGATGAGATCCTAGTTATTGAGAAAGAGACTGAAGGACGGGGTATCCCTTGGGGTGAAATACACTGTATCCCTACTTTAGATGGGGAGGTAAGCCACCAGCCTAGCTAGCCTAGTCTACCTACCTACCTAACTAGTATATAGGTTAACCAATTCACCTGGAAGGATAATGCTCTTGTACTCTTCCTGTCAACTGTCTTCCAGGACAGCCAGGAAGTTATTTGCAGCCGCCGTCGCCCAGCTGGGGATTCCGCTGCTAAGAAGGCTGCCCGGCAAGTCTTTGGCCCAGATGTCCATAGGGACCTTCCAGTCCCTAGGGCAATTGATGAATATAACCACAAGATGAATAGGGTTGATATAAGTGACCAGATGAGGTCCTATTATTAATACGGCCACCCTATTCGCTGAGGAGGCTGGCAGTTAATTGCATGGAATTTCCTACTAGAAGTAGTAGTTGTGAATAGCTTCTTTCTACAGCTCTGGGGCCAGCCTGAGTGGCGAAAAGTCAAGACCCAGTACCAATGGCGACAACTGCTTACAGCCCAGCTTATCCAGCAGTTTGGCCCATTAGCAGGAGGTCAAAGATATTCACGACCTAGACGGGCTACAGATAAGAAGAATACTTCTATTCCCTGGCAGCAGCATCGTCAAGGGTCTAGAAAGGCTTATTCGCTGTGTTCTTATTGTAGTAATACGGCAGCACTAAGATCTCGCCAGGCTCTAGGTAGTACAACTAGGAATAGCCTCAAGCAGCAACGTAGGTTCACTCGGAAGGGCTGCTTAGATTGTGACGTAGCTTTATGTACTAAGGGAGATTGCTGGTACCTCTGGCATACCCAAAATCAATAGGGAATAGAGGTACCAGAACTCCTAGTCATTCATTGGTTAACTCCACTGGCCTCATAAGCCCTTATTGGCTCTACCCCGCCCTTGGCGTTTTTGACGTTAATCCGCACTCGATGGGATACTCCGTGCCGAGGTCGGGGTCCATTGGCTAGGGGAGCGTGTGAGGTGCGCGAGCTTTGTCGCCAGCTGTCATTGCGTGATGACTACTCCGCACAGCTGGTGGCATCTGACTTAGCTAAAGCCCCAAAATCCGCCTGGACCCGGATCGGAGTTAAGCGGGAAACAACAGGCTGACTGGAAAGCTACGGGAGCTTCCACCGGCTTCTCTCCGGCCACTCACATGACCGCAAAGAGCTTTAGCTAAGCAGCTGCTTTGCTGCCTCACCCAACGGGAGCAAAGTGGCTGAGGCGAAAAACCCCCTCCATCCCGAACTTCCGCGAAAGAGTGAGAAACGTAATTCGTCATTGCCTCTCTCCGCAAGCTGTCTATTTTTCTTCAAGAAGCTCCCAACCCGAACCTCTCGAGACAAACAACAACAACAACAACAACAGACACGTTTTCTTTTGTTTCTGCATCGAGACAACAGCAAACGAAATACACATAACACACACAATGTCGTTTAGCATCACCCTCCGTCAAGGGCCTGCGCGTCTGGCGCAGCGCCTGCCGCAGCTCTCCCAGCCCTCGACCTCCCTCTTCCGCACCGCGGCCACCCGGGCATTTCACCAGGCTTCGCCCAAGGCCCGGCCCTCCAGCCTCGTCAAGACGACCTCCTTCGCCGCCCGCAACGCCTTCCGCGGCTCCTCGCGGTCGTACAACTATGGCGCTGGCGCGGGCTACCAGACCCAGCAGCAGAGCCCGATGCGCAAGCTCCTCGTCACCGGCGCCGTCTTTGGCGGCTCGCTGTTGGCCATCAACCTCGTCTTCAACCGCGAGACCCGCGACGACGGCGGCATGCCCGTCTACGAGCGCGAGTATCTCAATGACACCTTCCTCCACACCGGCCTCGGCGTCGGCATCATCGCCCTCAGCGCCCGCCAGATGATCCAGTCCGGCTTCGTCTACCGCCTCATGGTGACCAACCCCTGGGTCGTCGGCCTCGGCGGCCTTGCCCTCAGCTTCGCCACCATGTACGGCACCCGGGCCATCTCTCCTGACAAGTACGTTGGAAACCTTCCCCCTTCTCCCCTCTTCTCCTTCGCCCCCGCGCGGACTGGCTACGGCCACGACTTGATGGGAACATGTCGAACTAACGTGCGCGAATAGCTACCTCCCCAAGTACGCCATGTGGACCGCCTTCAACGCCACCCAGGCCGCCATGATCGCTCCCCTCCTGGCCATGGTGCCCGGCGCCCTCCTCGCCCGCGCCGGCCTCTACACGGTCGCCATGATGGGTAGCTTGTCCGTCGTCGGTGCCACCGCCAAGCAGGACAAGTACCTCTACATCGGCGGGCCCCTCCTCGCCGGCCTCGGCGTCGTCCTCGCCTCGAGCCTGGCCCCCATGGTCCTGCCCGTCACCGCCGTCCGCACCCTCGCGCTGACGGAGAGCATCTCGCTGTACGGCGGCCTCGCCGTCTTTGGCGGTTTCACCCTCTACGACGTGCAGAAGATCCTGCACCACGCCCGCCTCGCTGAGCGCGGCGTCATCCGCAAGGACGCCGTCAACGAGAGCATCGCCCTGGAGCTCGACTTCATCAACATCTTTGTCCGCATGGTCCAGATCCTGATGATGCAGCAGAACCGCAGGAAGTAAAGGGGAGGCGGGCAGCTTTCGTTTTTTTTTTTTTTTCCTTTTTTTAGCAAGCATGGCGGCGGTGGAATAATCACCCACGGCGGGTAAGATAGGGACGCAAGAGGCGAAAATAAACCCCCTCTTTGTACTTCTAAGTGTGCCCACGGGCTAGAAGTTTTTTTGTTTTTTTTAAATGTACAATACCTCAAATCAGTAAAAAAAAAGTTCAAAACTCGTCAAAATGGCTCTCTTTGCCCCATTACTCCCGTGAAGGAACCTCGTGCTCTTTCTGGTGTCGCATGTTTCCCGACAGACCAGCAAACCTGTTGACACAAAAACTTCTCCCGACCACAGGAATATACACACCATGACCCTAGATATCTCCGCTACGTCCACAGTTCAAGTCATATAGATTGCATTACGAGAACCAGATAAGTCTCAATGGTAAAATTTAAAGGCGGTTGAGCGCTATTCATCATCGTTTTTGGGGATGGCCTCCCCCTCTCTATACCTAGTCCATAATAGTGTAGAAGGGACCCGGGCTTCTCCTCACAAAAGCATCCATATATCATCGTGATTTCCCCAGAGTTGAAAAAAAGAAAAAACCCGCTATCGTTACAGTCGACTCCTGCTCCGCGTCGCTCTTGTCCTTCCACCGACGGCGCCCCCGTTTGCGTCGTCGCCATCGCGGTCCACCGTGGAGCCCACCTCCTCCGCTGTTCAGAGAGGAGGAGGGAGTCAGCCCTCGAGGGGCGGAAAGGTGCGCAGGAAGTGGCTCGGGCACTCGTACCCGCTCGGGTTCTTGTTCAGGTACAGTTGGTGGTACTGCTCGGCGTCCCACCACTGGCCGGCGGGGACGATGTCGGTGACGATCTTGCCCTTGTACCACTGCTCGTTGGCGAGGCGGGTGACCTCGCGGGCGACGCGCTCCTGTTCCTCGTCGTGGAAGAAGATGGCGCTGCGGTACTGGGGCCCGGTGTCGGGCCCCTGGCGGTTGGCGGTGGTGGGGTCGTGCATGCGGTAGAAGAACTCGAGGAGCTGGCGGTAGCTGACGTCCTTAGGGCGGAAGACGACCTGCAGGGCCTCGGCGTGGCCGGTGTCGCCGCCGCAGACTGCGCGGTAGGTGGGGTTGGAGAGGTCGCCGCCGATGTAGCCGACGCGGGCGTCGACGAGGCCTTTGCCCTGGAAGTGCTTGCGGTAGAGGTGCTCGACGCCCCAGAAGCAGCCGGCGGCGATGGTGGCCCTCTGGGCGTCATCGGGGATCGTGGGGCCCGCGCCGGCGGCGGAGGCGGAGGGGGGTGCGACGGACATTGTGGCTGTGGAAGCGAAGGGGCGGGCGAGGCGGGAGATGAAGTTGAAGACCATTGTCTGGTGGTGGTGTTGTGGTGGGAAGAGGAGGAGGGAAGATGTTAAAAGGAGGATGGCGAGGCCGAGGAGGGGCAGCTGCTGCTGCTGCTGCTGCTGGGGCCGGCGGTGGGTGGGGGGAGGGGTGGGCGGTTCGGAGCAATCGTGATTTTTTTGGCGGTAAGACGCTTGGATGGTTGGCCGCGCGAATGGGGGCGGAATTACGGATACACTTGTGGTTGTGTATGTATGTGCAAGACGGGTTGTCCAAGAGGAATAAAAAGTCGCTGGGTCGATAAGGGATGATAATACTGTTAAAGCATCATTGAAGCGTCAAGGGAATAATAGGTACCCGGTATACGGACACCTAGGTATTATATAATACATAGTAGGTAGTCAAGGCCCTGCCACCTGCGTCACTCCCCCGATTCCAAAGCGCCGGAACCCGCGCCGCCACCCTCTTCTCAAGCTTCTGGGGCCTTCGGCAGTCAGTCAGGCGCTTGGGGACATCCACCCACCCACACACACACACACACACACACACACACAACGGCAAAGCGGGAATAAAGCAAGGCGAAAACAAAAAAAAGTGTTGAAGTCACCACTTTGGACCCTCAGGGGTTCGTGCGAGTGGTCTCCCTCCCCCGGTCGGAAACGTGGAGTACATGACAAATCGGAGGGGGGGCCGCCGGCTCGGAGACCCTTTTCCAAGCACGAGCATCCCATACGCCAATTAGTAATTCCGACCTCGAAGCTGTCTTCCCCGCTTCTTGATGGGACAGTACCGGTATGCAAGAGACGTGCTCGACACTAAACAGCACTGTCTTTCCATCTTGTATGCATGAACTATTTAGATATAATGTACGGATAGGTAGCTCTTGATTCATGAATGATGTATGCCGCTTGGGGTTTCCCTCGGCTTTCGTCAGCCCCGCGTTGCCAGCGGATCCGCACGATCGCCGAGCAGGAGCAGCCCAATGCGGGGTGTAAGTAACCCGTGGTCTGATTGTTGTTCATAAGGAGGACGGGGGAGAACGAGTCCATGGCCCGCCTTCATGTGCTTCTCAGTCCTTCACCCCCCCGTCCAGCTCCGAGAACAACTTGAAGGCCATAGTCAGACATGATGAACCCGTTAACAGGAGCAACCAGAGCTGCGGCGCAAGCTAGGTCTGTCAACTTGCCCGCCCTGCCATGGCATGACGTACAGGCACTGCCCAGCAAGCATGTCATTCATTGACCATTGAGCTGCCCTGCCATCGTTGCCGGCGAGCTTGCCCGCATCCCTCGCTGACCTCGTCCCAGCCGCGTCGCCATCGTGACCGGTTCCGCCCGGGGCATCGGCCGCGCCATCGCCCTCCGTATCGCACGCGACGGCTACGACGTCTGCATCAATGACGTCGCCGCAAATGATGCCGAAGCCCACGCTGTCGCCGATGAGGTCCGCCGCCTCGGCCGCCGGTCCGTCGTTGCCACCGCCGACGTCAGGAACCTTGCCGAGGTCCGCGGCATGGTTCGGAAGGCCGTCGACGAGCTCGGTCCCTTGAACACCATGTTGGTCAGCCCCCCGGGCAGAAGTGTTGTTGCCTTCTTGTGGGGCAGATGTTGCGAGGAGTGGAAAAGCTGATATCCCAAAAAGGATCGCCAACGCCGGCATCGCCCAAGTCAAGCCCCTCTTAGAGATCACCGAGGACGACTTCGAGAACATGTTCCGCGTGAACGTCTTTGGCGTCCAGCACTGCTACCAGACCGCCGCCAAGCAGATGATTGACCAGGGCAACTGCAGCCCCGACGATCCGGGGAAGATCATCGGCGTGAGCTCTCGTCATCCTATCCCTTGATTCATCTGATCGTCATTCTGGTCATTGTTGGAATGAATAGAGAGAGAAAGAAAGAAAAAAAAAAGGCTTCTGACGACACCCCCCCTCTAGTGCTCCTCTATCGTCGGCTTCCGGCCCTTCGCCCTGCTCTCGCACTACTCGGCCTCCAAGTGGGCCGTCCGCGGCCTGACCCAGGCCAGCGCCATGGAGTACGCCGAACACAACATCACCGTCAACGCCTACGCCCCCGGCATCGTCGGCACCGCCATGTGGGACCTCATCGACGAGAAGATGGGCGAGCTCACCGGCGCCAAGAAGGGCGAGACCTTTGGCAAGGCGCGCGACCTCATCGCCCAGAGGCGGACGAGCGTGCCCGAGGACGTGGCCAAGCTCGTGAGCTTCCTGGCCGGGCCCGACAGCGACCACGTCACCGGCCAGACCCAGCTCGTCGACGGCGGCATCGTTTTCACGTAGAGTAGAGGCTTTCTTGATGTTTTTCTTTTATTATTCTTTTTTTTTTTTTTAACTTTTATGTGAGCGCCGGAACAGGTGACCATGGCCATCGTTGTGTTTGGATAATGGGACGGATGCTCCCAGATTGGTATCATCTTGTTTCTCGCATTGCATCACGTTATGACAAAACTCTGCCCAAGGTATCGAGAGTGTAGTTTCGCAAAATGGATCATAACATTCCAATATCTGGCCACTGGTAGGATCAGATGGATGCACACCAGCTGCGCCAATATGCTTCATCAAGTAATCGCATCGTCCACTCTCAAGTCCGACTAAAACTGCTTCGCAACAAGAATCGCCGAGAATATCCCTTTTCAAAGAATATAGCATCAGTAAGCGGAGACAAGGAAGCAGAAACGCCACCAGTTACACGGCGTGAGGGCGTGGCATTATGTTTGTGCTTACCGAGTCCCATGAAGATGACCGCCAGCTTGAGCTTCCAAACATCAAGAGGATCAACCTGCTTCTCGTGCCCCGCAAGCTCATCGACTGCACCCTTCTCCTTGGCTTTAGTCGCGTTTTCGAATTCTGGGCCTTGACCTTGTGCTTGATGTCTTTCTGGCTCGAGTGTTACAGAGCCCTCCCCGACTGAAGGGTGGTAGTTCGGGTCTCGCCGTGCCAGATTGCGGTCGATGAGCGGCAGAAGTGTGCCGGCCTCCTCGGGTAGTACCGCCTGAACGAACTCCCTGAATGTCACTTGGAGTGAAGTTTCGTCCTCGCTTTCTTTGTGCAAAGGCCAATCTCGAGTCTGTGCTTCGTTACTTTTTGTGTCAGGTATGATAAACGGAATATGTGGCTGTCTACAGCAGGACTAGTTTGGGTGAAAGAGGCAAATTACTACTTACCTTTCTTAGATATTGAATTGTATCCTGAATATCCTCTATTCTGTGCGAATCAAATCCTTTGATCACAACTTTGATGTGGCGCTTGGAAAATTCGCCATCATAGGTCGTATGACTTCGATATTCCGGATCCCAAATGACCTCGTTGCCAGCTCGCTTTCCTGTCCTCCATACAAAAAATATCCGCTGGTCTACATCGGCTTCTCATAGTTTTCTCATGCCACGGCTGAATTCCCGGCACAAACTGGATGTGTAAGCATTATTCTTACCTTTGTCTTCTGCGGAGAAGATTTGTCGACCTGCTGATAAGAAAACCCAGCCAAGGGGTAGTTTTCTCTCCTGTCCAATGATCGGTACACTCGCTATTAGGATCAACACCCAGCTCGGCGAAGACGTCAAAACACAACTCAAAATCTGAAAGTTGCAGTTTATCCCACTTTCGGCTCTGGGTGCTCCGACAGACCACATTCAAGAGATGTACTCGAGTCCGTGTTCCTTGCGCCCAGGCAAAGTTCCGTAAACCCCAGTCTAGAAAAGGGACAAAGTAGTGAACGCAGCTTATGAAGAGAAGTGAACGCCTAGAAATATACTGATAGCCACTGGTCCGTACGGCGGTTGAAGAACTTGAAGCTGCATGGCCCGCGTGATTTTGATACACCTTTTGCAATGTGTATTCCAACTCGCCAAGCTGAGCGATGTGAAGGCATTCTTTGATACTGAAGGCAGGAGACCGGCGCATCGAAATAATGAGATTACGAAGAAAATTTGTCCAGTCCAAAAAGTGAAACAAGTCGAATGGGAGATAATATTGCGCATACCGAGTGAGGCATTTTAGGAACATATCCTCCTTGTCAATAGTATTTCGACACTCATCAAGTGTTTCTGGCATTGAATATATAAGCCAGTCATTGATTGACCGATGCACTGGCAGCACGCGCGAGTCAAAGGCCAACAAGTCTGACCGTTGTGAATCATCATCCCTTTTAAGTCGATTGCTCTGAGGGCCTGGTAGTCCAGCAATCTCCAGCAAGCCTCTGCTGAGGCCTCGCAAGCGGGCTGCAAAGTGTGCAAGCCGGGTCTCCAAGTCATCCATTGTCATTGGATGATTGTCCGTTTGACAGTCGCTGGTTTCGGACGCCAAGATATCTTCAACGAATGAAAAGGCCAGGGCAGGTGTGAATTCGAACTCTGACGCAAGTAGAGACAAACAATAGGCTTCTTCTCGGTCCGGTTTACGTATCGAGCTGAATATTCTGAGAAAGAAGGCCTCCAACTCTTCTGGAACCTGATTGAGTGCCGTCTGCAGTGCCTTGAAAAGACCTCTTCTGATCTAGGTTCTCATAATTAGATCTCATCTAAGACCAATTTGACCCACAGAAAGACTCCAGAGGATCTCTTGGTAATCTCGGAACAAAAGTGGTTACGTTCTCTTTCCGAAAAGGCCCAAAAACGGGGATGCTCGTTCAACCTTGTGGTGACCATCTGGTGTACGTCTCCTTCGGTTATCAGGTGTAGCCTCAGTCTTTGTTGAAGAGAGGAATTCTCCACAAAAGTGTTCTCCTCTCGACTGCTCACACAAATTTTCAACTTCGTGGGGTTGCTTTTGCTCCACCTCACAAGTCGTAATGCGAAACTTGTGTGTAACTCGTCTGTATCGTTCAGTTCATCTAGACCGTCCAACATCAGAAGAATATGTGCATGTTGAGCTGGGCCCTTGGAATCGATGCAATGCTCGAATGCTTGAAGTACGTCTTTCGGTGCTATATGAAAACCCGGCATTGGCAACCATGGAGAATGCCGACGTGGCTCCCAGTACTTTGGTAATACCTTTGGCAATAGGTCGGGTAACTCGGCCAGGACGCTGAATAGAAGTGACCGGACCAATCCAATGACAGTTCGCTGGATGGCATATCCCCGTATTTCCAAATGAACACACTGGCCTTTACCAACTTTTCTTTTCCGGCCCAAACATTGAGCAGAGATGCTGTGTCTCTAGATTCGGCAACCAGCATCATCAGAGTAGATTTGCCAGACCCCGGTTTTCCAGAAATGTGAAAGATCCCTTCGCCATCTAAAAGCCAAGTCGAGAGGGGTACGATGAGCTCGGGATGGTGAGGTGTTTCCGAACTTTGAATGAGCCATTCGAATGTACCCTTAGCTGCGTCAGACACCTGGCCGTATCGCTGTCTCATTTCCGGAACTCGTAAGGCGTCAAGAATCCGTTGTCGGTTGATTTGCTCCAGTATCGAGTCGGTGGCCCCAAAAAGACGAACGAGGGAAGACAGGTTATCAAGTACGCCCTCTTGGCTGGCTGAAAGGTTTTTGGCAAGATCATGCAAAGAGTTCACTTGCTTTGAGCGAGAAGACTGCATAGCGAGGATCTGCTCCAGGATTTCTCCGCCCAGGACTTCACACTCGTTGGCGATCGCAAAGAGACCGCCCTCTGCCTTAGAATTCGGCGTTCCAATCCGGTCCGCCTTTACCCTGCCTATAAGCTCCTGCATCTCTGTCATGACATTTTCGATCCGGGCATTATCCTCAGTTCTCCCTGTCTGGTGGAGATCCTTCGCCGTCTTGACGCATTTGCCGGCGAACTCGACGAACGTTAGGATGGCCGAAGCGGATCCGACGATTGTCCACGGGTCCGCCATATCGGCCTCTAGACGACATGGCGTGAGGGTCGAGCCGCGAAAGTTGGTCTGGTTTAGCTGGCCTGCGGTGGTCTGGAAGGTGTTTTGTTCGTGGCGAGAATGATGGGGTGGGAGGAAAGTTGGGAATCAAAAGAACGACGGGGGGTAAGGCAGACGAATAGGAGGTGTAATCTCGAGCCAGGGTCTATGTAGGCCTCACTGACGGACGCCTTGTGTCACCCAGGGCAAAATTATGGTTCGCAAGGATGCGCTGACAGGAAACGATTCACTGTAGGTAGGTAGGCTCCGTTAGAGCCTTGGCTTGGGGCTGACTGCTGCTGTGCCTCGCAACGGAAAGTACGAAAGTAGGGAGGAGGTGGTAGTTACTGATGCATAATCGTCCAAGAAGATAATTAGATTTGTAGGATGTTCGGCTGCGCCTTGTTATCAGCCATACAGGCCATAATCTTATCGCACGAAATTGTCACCCATCATCGACCAATGAAGATCTTCGAGACTGATGCAGCGAGAGAATACAGAATGGATCCCTACGAGCGAATTCTGGGTATCGTTTAGACAGCTCATGCAGGAGATTGCTATGGGCCAAGAACCTACTTGAATTCAGGCCAATTCTATGCGAGCGACTGTTGAATACGAAAACTGCACTTGCAACACACGTCCAGATATATGAGACGAGTAATACTCTCGAGACTCAGTATTACACATTCCTCCCAGAGGTCTAGAACAAACAACAGCAACAATGATGGATAGCCACATAGAGAAAGTGGGCTATTATATTTATTAGAGCGGCGATGAATTAGTCTGGACTGATACAAATCCCGCGACGTACATCCTACAAATGTTGCACGAGGTCCGCCAGAATCTCTTTGCCCCATCTGAAGAAGATGCTCGCGTGCGTATCGTCTTCGATCCTGAGATGGGCGCTGTCTCCCAGCCGCTTGGCAATCTGTTTGCCATGGTTCAGAGGAACAAATGTGTCGTCTTTCCCGTACCACAGCCACACTGGAAGATCGGAGCGAATGGCTTCTATGTCGAAACCAAACTCCGTCCCAATCAGGTGGCCGTCATGGCTCACGCCATCGATCCCCTGGGCGTAGTACTGCCGACTCGTCATGACCATGCGTCCCACGATCTCACTGTTTGTCCAGATCCCGAGCTCTTGTTCCGGGAAACTCGCCTTGTTCTTCTCCGCTTCCTCCAGTTGAAGTGCAAGCCTCCTTTCATCCGGCAGATGAAAGCGGCCTTGCCTGTGGAAAAACCACCCGGCAAAGCGAGGAGCGTACCGCCACCCGTAGGTGAATCCGAGCCAGTGAAACCAGCCCGCCCCGGCCATGCCGATATCTGGCGGGCCGATGCCGCATACAACGGATACGCATTTGAGCTTTTCGCGAGGCATTGATGCCGCGCATGCAAGCGCATACGGCCCACCGCCTGATACGCCCTGTGCGGCCAGAACATGAGCAACGAGCAGTTAGTGACGAAGAGAAGACATGTTGCGCACCAGCACGCCGTATTCTTGCAGATCAAGGTGCGCGGCAAGGTGTTCCAGATCTTTTGGGTGATCGAGGATTGTTCTTTCAGGCTGAAACGTGCTCAATCCCATACCTGGCCGGTCTGTCGCGATGATGCGTGCGCCTACATCCAAGGCCGCTTGGTGAAGGTGTCCAGCCTCAACGCGGGAGCCCGGGGTGCCATGGCAGAAGAATATGGGTTTACCCGTTGACAGTCCGAACTGTGCGAAGCCGAGTTTTCGACCGTCCGGAAGCGTCAAGGTCTCAGAGGTGTCCTTTTCAGGAACCAATCGACTGCTGGGAGAAGTCGATGCTGGAATCCCTGCGCCAGTTCCAGTACGATGTCCAAACAGCAACGAGGCAAGGTAAGATATTGACATTGTAGGTTTGAAAAAAAAAAAAGGCAGCGTGTATGGAAGCGGTGGTCTATTGATGCGGATCTCTTCATGTTTGTACTTATAGCACTGTAGCAGAGAGCTAGTGCTTACATGTATGCTCTGGGAGCTGAGTGCTGAGTATGCACCAAGTATCAGTGCTGATTTGTTCGATTCGGGCTAGGCCTCCGAAAATGTCCGGTCTTACACAAGGGAAGATTCGGCACCTACGCATGTGATTTCATAGTGCAGGATCGAAGACATTTGTAAGAAGGACGGATCTGGATCTCGGAGCAGCTGACACAGGTGTTGAGCATTCTTAGGCATCTGGGCAAATTGCCCGAAACCTACAACTCCGGTAAATGGCCTAGTCTTATTGTTGATGTTTTGATACCACAAGTGGCCAAGATGCGTCATTCCGGAAATCATGGAATGTGGGGGTGGCAGATAAATTGCAAGTGCGATTTTGGTATTTTGCAAGTGACTAACCAGGCATAAAAGGCACCGCCATAGCTACAGTTGCTCAGCCTCAGCGCCTGGTAATACCATGATAGGTAATATAGACACATGGACGTAACCTAGAGTACGGCTTCTAGACTAAAACCCCTGGCCCTCTACGCCCTAGGGGTTCTTACACGCTAGTCAGCTGGGGGAGACCTTAAAGGCCGGCATGTCAGCCCAGCCTTACCAGCCAGCTGAAACGTGGGGTTGTGCTCGCGTCTATGGTTGTGAGACGAAAATGCAACTCGTCGGGCCCGCTTCTTCTTTCTAGGCGTCTTCTTTCGCCCGCCCTCTCGAGACGATCAAGAATGGGTCGGTGGGTCCTCTTCTTTCATCCAGGCGACCAAGTCGGGGTATCCAGGTTGTCGGGGCTCTGAAACCGTGTCGTTGGCTCTTGTTATTATTATACAACTTATATTATAGTGCTGTCGTCTGACAATGGGTTCAGACGTATGATTGCCCCGTGCTGGAAAATAGTATAATGACCCTCTGCCTCGCCTGCTCATTGAGTCTGCTCATCAGTTCACACACAATCCAGCAATCATAACACAAACGTCCTAACAACCACAACCACAACAGCAACCACCTACCAACGGTCTATCTTTCTCCACCATCCACCATGCAGTTCCAGCAGTCTTTCCTCGTCATCTTGACAGGTCTCCTGTCTTTCACAGGTAAGCCGACACCAAACTCCTGAGCCGTTGCAGTTATAGCTGACGTCTATGTTTCTTAGCGGCCAAGACCTGCAGCCGTGATGCTCAGGGCAACGAGGGAGAGTGCGCGCCGCCCAACTTCTGCTGCCAAACAGGCTCCCACCCTGCCACGCAGTGCATTTTCGACGACAGCTGCAGCAGCTAGACGGTGGTCTGGTCCCAACAAGAATTGAATGAATAGTGTCAAATGAAGTTTTTGTTTTCCAACTATGTTTTATTGCTGGCGTCTCTAGCGCCCCGACGCCAATGTGACATCCTTACATACAGGTATATTGATTGGAATTGTGTGACACAAAAAAGGGGGGCAAATGTCCCTTGCCCAGCCCTTTTACCCATTGTATCGTCGCGCAAGTTCTCGGCCGATTTTGGCCAAGAAAGCCAGAAAAAGTATAAAAACTCAAACTTGAATTGCTGCTTATGAGCGGGCCTCATCAACCATCCCTCATATATGACCCGTTACCGTCCCATCTTCTGTTTACCCTCTCGGAGGCATCCGTCTGATGGTTCAAGGCCACCTCCCGGGTCGGCCTCGGTTACTAACTCGTTTTGAAAATAGTAAAGACATGCCACTACCCATGCAACTCCAGCAGCCACGCAAGCGGCAGGCTCAGGCCCTTCTTCACAGCCCTCAGCCCATCGCAGTATTCCAGATCGATGTGCCACAGCGTGAAGCCCAGGATCAAGATGACACAGGCCTTCTCAAGCTGCTACAACAGCCGCTTCTGCTCCGGCTTCAGCCAGCAGCCAGTGCCGCGAATCATAAACAGTGTCTAAAGCCAACAAAAAGGCAAGTAAAGCTTAACATATCACGATGTTGATGGAGCTGCTGCTGGAGCGGATATAGATGATATTCCTGGCGCCAACTCTGAGCCACAGTGTTGCCACGACGACGTTGTTGATGGCGCGCGACTGGCTAAAAGTGTACAGGCTAACTCTATTTTTTTCGTGGAGGCCAGAAACGGCGTCCTCCTTGCATGAGGTCGTAGGCCAAATGTCTTCTGTTAGCAAAGGCTGTTATATTCTACCTGAGGAAAGAATGCTCACCGTTAGTAATCTTAGACTCCTAATTTAGTACTAAATTATATGCTGTAGTCATAGTAATTTAGTTACACGTGAGTTTATAGCGCAACATCAGAGATATTAATAACAAGGTCGCTTTGGATCTTGGATCAGGTGGCTCAGGTACTCATCATTCTTGAGACAATTGCTTGAATCTTGCAACCCCGATAAATGGCCTTAGTCTCACACTTGGTATCGTGTCACTGTCTAATTCGTGGGATAATTAGCCGAACAAATTCTCGATAGACGTAATCAACCAGATGACTATTGATTCCAGGATGTCTGGCTGTCAATCGACGACACTTGTGTCATTAACTATTGACCAAACCCAGCTAGCAGTACCACTTCTCAAACACTGATCATTTCTTGCTGACAATTGAAACCAATGACTGTGCGCTCAGAGAGCCATCGCTCCAATTAGGAAGAGAACCAGACAACGTATGCTCTATCAGCTCTTGGTCGGTTGGTCGCATGTCGGTATAGATGCTTCAACTCCCTTAGCAGCCAACTGAATCGTGTGTATAGGCATGGAGACTGTGAAAATGTCAAAGACTGGTGTATTGACGTGAAACCTTGGAGAGTCTGTTCGTTCGTGGGTTCACGTTGACTTTGGTGATGGGCAGAAACATACCCAATCAAGGACATGTCTTCGTAATTTACCGTACTTTTCATGCCGTTGCGAAGAATATAACGAGTTTCTAACAAGTCATGCAATTTCGGAAGCTCGATACATCGTCAGAATGAATCCGGCAAAAGCCAGCGATACGGCCCAGAGAGTAGCGTCGACAGTCAAAGAGAAAGCAATCAAATGACCTGTAAATCAGAACAAATACGACAAGGACAAAGGTTGGAGATTGCCACTCATAGCTTTACATTCTTCATGTTGAGAGAGATACTCCTGTGCCGTTTTTGGTGCACCCCATATCAGGTCACAACGGAAACCTTCCATTCACGAAACTGATTACAATGATGTTAGAATCGTCAGGAACACGTTGGGTGGGTGAAGGCGCGCGGTTAAATTCCTATTTCCGGCACTGCAATACTTCCAACAGCCATTTGAGATGTGTTGGTCTAGCCGCTGGTGGCTACCCCCCGTCTTGCGTCTTGCATCTCATCCTGGGAAGCCGACAGGCTGGCCTAGGAGGAAACCCATAGTTTCTGTGCTCATGTTACATGCAGCCTCCTTTTACCAGCAGTGGGTGCGCCAGTCCTTAACCTCGGGCTGTCCTATGTTAGGCAGGCGCAGCGTTCCAACATACACACGTGGCCAGGGGAACAGGAAATCTGCCTTGCCAAGATTTTGAATGAAACTTGTGACTTCGGACTGAATTGTCCGCGTACTTTCCAACATCCAACTCGACATCAGGCTGCGGGAGGGTATGCCCTCGCACTGGCCAGGCAGAAACAACAAGATTCCAAGTCCTTCTGCTGCTCTGAAACGCCGTTGGCTTTTCGTAGGAGGCTTTGGAAGTAACAGGAAATGGCCTGCGGGATACCGACCACCCACGGCATACAAATGGTGGCTAGCCCACTGTCATCTGCGTTGGTTGGCTGGTTGGCCAGTTGGCTAACTCTAATACCCCACTTCCGCACCACCCCCACTTCTGCACCACCCAAAAATCCCGCATTTCTCCTCCTTCATCAACACCACTACCTTTTTCAAACTATTATAACAATTGCTATATATCGCCAAATAACGCCATTTTTTCAGGATACCTTTTTTAACCCATCATGAAGCAATATACTGAAGATGAGCTCCAACGGGCACTTCAAGATATAGATACTACTTGCTCTATCCGCCAGGCAGCTCGTAGATGGGGAATTCCCTATCATACTCTTCGACATCGATTCCACGGCATGCAATCAAAGGATACTGCTTATATTCATATGCAGCGGTTATCCCAGGCCCAAGAGCAATATCTATCTGAATGGGTTCAAATCCAGGATGCCCTAGGCGCTGGCCCTACCCATCAACAACTAAAGGGCCTAGCAGAGCGTATGCTAGGCGATGGGCAGCAGCCCATAGGGAGGAAGTGGATAGGGCGATTCCTGCGGCGAAACCCATCACTTAGGACCAGGCGATCTAGGGCAATAGATGCCCGGCGATGGAAGGCCCATTCTTCCGAGGTTATCCAGGGTTTTTTCCATCTTCTGGTTAATATCCCTGCCATCCAGGGAATCCATCCATCTAACCGATGGAATATGGATGAGACTGGCATTATGGAGGGCAGGGGATCTAATGGGCTAGTGCTGGGCTCTGCAGCATCGCAGCATATCCAGAAAAAGCAGCCAGGATCCCGGGCATGGGTATCTATCATCGAGTGTGTGGCTGCTGATGGGAGGTCCCTATGCCCACTGGTTATATATAAGGGCAAATCAGTCCAGGCCCAGTGGTTCCCATCTAACCTATCTGGATATGAAGGATGGCACTTCACATATACGGATAATGGCTGGACAACTGAGAAGACTGCCCTTGAGTGGCTAAAGAAGGTCTTTATCCCAGGCACTATGCCTAGTGAGCCAGAGGCAGCCAGACTGCTGGTTCTAGATGGGCATTACAGCCATATATCTACTGACTTTATGTGGGAATGCTTCCAGAACAAGATATATCTACTATATCTACCGCCGCACTCCTCTGCTGTCCTCCAGCCACTGGATATATCGGTCTTCAGCCCATTAAAGCACGCCTATCGAAGGGAGGTTGGATATCTAGATGACTGGGTTAGTGATTCAACTGTTGCTGGCAAAAGGGCATTTCTGGCCTGTTATATAAGGGCTAGAGATGCATCTATAACAGCCCAGAACGTTAGAAGTGGCTGGAGGTCAGCTGGACTATGGCCAATATGCATACAGCGACCTCTATCTAACTCGTTAGTAATAAAGGCATCATCCAGCCAGCAGAACAGCCAGCAGACTAACCAGCCTAGCAGCCAGCAGTGGGGTGAATCCGTATCTATCGTCCCATGGTCAACACCTCGTCGATCTGCTGAACTACGGCATCAACTACGCCAGTTAACCCAGCTGGCAGAGGATGGGCTAGATACCCATACTATTCGTCACCTATCTAGAAAGGTGCAAAAGGGGTATGATGAACAGGCATCTAGAAGGGCACTTCTAGAGCAGAAGGTCCACCAGCTGGAGGGCCAGTTGGATGATATACGGCAGCGCAAGAGAAAGAAGGTCCGTCTATCGCCTAACAGCACCTTCGCCACTATTTGGGACATCCAGCGGGCGCAAAGTCCGGATATCGGCGATATGGATAGTCCGGATGAATCCAGTGCATCCGAATTATCTAGCGAGGCCGAAAGTTGCATATGGGTGGGCGGCAGAGGTGGTGAAATAAGTGGTGATAGTGGTGGTGGTGATGGTGATGATGGTGGTGCAGAAGTGGGGGTGGTGCAGAAGTAGGGGGGTTGAGTTAGTTGGAACAACGTTGCACCTGTGGTCCCGCACAATGAACCTGCATGCACCGTTACTGTAGGCAGCCTTCCAACAGGAATTCTGAGCCAGCCTGTTGCATAAAATTGCACAGAAAGCTGTCATCTTCAAGGGTTCTCTGTAAAACGTGTGGAAGATGTTTTATGGCCTGCGGAATACAGACTGGTGGCTAGTCCACTGTCATCTTCGTTGGTTGGCTCGTTGGCCAGTTGGCTCGTTGGAACAACGTTGGTCGCGCACATTGGGCCTGCATGTACCGTTACCATAAGCAGCCTTCTAACAAGGATTCCTAGTCATTTACTCGCATAAAATTGCACAGAAAGCTGTTATCTTCAAGGGTCCTCTGTGCAGCGTGTGGAAGATGTTATGGCGCGGGTGGAACTGGTCAAGAACGGGCAAATCCGAATCTGTACAGAAGGGGATCAATGAAACGGATCTCTACAGTGATCTTCGACCAAGTTGAGCGAGACGACAAGGGGTTCACCGGGAGAACTGACTACATACGTCGCATGCTGCCGAGGTTATGTGCTCTGAACATTGCAGTACCTTGTCGTCGTTACCACCAGCGGCCAGGGCCGGACCTCCTGCATTTCAGCTGTGCCAGGTTATCATAGTGTTTCTCTAGCCGTTCTGCTCACTTTTACAACCAACAGTACATGCATGGTGGTATGATAAGATAGAATGGAAAAGGGGGTGATTGGGCTATTAAAGAGACATGAACGTGGCGATCTCTTAGTTGATCCATCACTCGTCCTCAAACTCTCGCCGTCAACAGCTCAACGTTCCTACAACATCACATCACCATGGATCAGATCGATCTTGATTCCACCGCTCTTGGAGAGCTGAACAGTGTCGAGACTCGAACGCTATTCGACACCATCGACAACCTTTCTATGCTGGGCGTAGGAAGAATCGTTAACCTCCCCCAGATCATTGTTGTTGGAGATCAATCTTCCGGGAAGTCCTCTGTGCTCGAAGCAATTTCACATGTACACTTCCCATCTGAAGCTGACCTCTGCACCCGTTTCGCAACGGAGCTGGTCCTGTGCCCGGGCAGTCGCAGACGCGTGACTGCCACCGTGCTGTTCGCCGACATCACCAAGCCACCCCATGAGCTGCAGGTCACCGACTTCAATCAAGAAGACATCGACAACATCATCAGCACCGCGAAGAACCAGATGGGTGTTTCGGATACCGGCCGAGACTTCTCCAAAGATGTGCTGCGTCTGGAAATCGAAGGGCCGGGCCTGTACCCTCTCACCCTGGTCGACCTCCCCGGCATCTTCCACACCGCGACGGAACACCAGTCAAAGGCGGGCATGGACACTGTCATGGAGCTGGTGCGGAGCTACATGGAGAAGAAGAACAGCGTCATCCTTGCAATCGTTTCCGCCGGCAACTTGCTCGCCAACCAAGCCGTCCTGCAAGAGGCAAAGAAGTTCGACCCGACCAAGAAGCGCACGCTCGGAGTCATTACCAAACCCGATCTCCTCCACCCAGGATCGGCAAACGAGCAAAGATACCTCCAAATTATCAGAGGCCGCGAGGGTTGTCACAACCTCTCGCTCGGCTGGCACGTCCTGCGCAACAAGGCGGACTACGAGAAAGGGGTCGACACTCGAGACGAAGTCGAGGAACAGTTCCTCAACTCGGGGGCCTGGGCGTCGATCCCCGCAGCGAACAAAGGCGTCGGCGCCCTCCGGAAGAAGCTCAGCCAGATCCTCCTCTCGCATTTCAAGCAAAATCTGCCCGCTGTTGTCGATGATATCGAAAGCAAACTGAAGGAGCGGGAAGACGAGCTCAGGCGATTGGGACAGCCTCGATCTACCCCGGCGGATATGAGGGCCTACCTTATTGACATCGCCGGTGACTTCCAAAAGATAGTCCGCGACGGTATCGAGGGCCATTATAAGGACCCCTTCTTTGGCGGGCTCGAGGGGACCCAGCGAAAATTCCGGTCGCAGCTGCGGAACTTCAACCGAGCGATCCGGCACTTCTTGTTAGACCAGGGTGCGGCCCAGAAGATAATCCAGTCATTCGGTAACATACGGCGTCAGGATGCTATCCCCGAGTACCTTGAGAGCTTCATCAATGCACACCCGTACAACCTCCGTACCCCGAAAGTCATCTCCGGGACCGAGCTGGCTACCCAGCTCGAGCGACAAGCTGCCGACAATCAGGGTACCGAGTTCCCTGGTTACGCCAACATGGATCTGATGATCCAGCTGTTCCAGAAGCAGTCCAAGCCGTGGGGCTACATCGCCGAGAAGCATGTCGGCCACGTCTCAGCCGCTGCCAAAGTCTTCGTGGACCAGACATTCGAGCACGTCATCGGGCCGTCCAGCGAGAGCAAGACGGCCGAAGCCATCCTGTCCACTTGCGTGGATCCGTTCTTCGATGCGAGAGACGAGATCTTGGCAGAGAAAGTGAAGGAGATTCTGCGACCGTTCAAGCAAGGCTACGCAATGCCGCTCGACGCCGACTTCCAAGAGGCCACGGAAGCTAGGATGGCCGAGCGCAACGTCGCCCCGGGGGAACGGGTGGACAACACTTCCTTCTCTCTCGGCCGGACCGGTGTGCGACATAGCACTAGTGAGTTTGGGACGGACCGCATCATAGACACGATGCAGACGTTTTACGATGTAAGAGACCCTCCCCCTTCCCTCGGTCTCAGCAAAGTCAAAGACGTGCGCTAACATGGACCCTTCCACTAGATGGCGTTGCGGACGTTCACGGAGAATCTGGTCAACCTTGTGGTGGAGAGCTGCCTTATCCGCGAACTGCCTTCGATCTTTACACCCAAAGACGTGAATCGCATGAGCGATGAAAGGTTGGCGGAGCTTGCTGCGGAGTCCGACGAGGTTCGCCAACGACGAGCACAGCTCCAGCACCACGTCACCCTGCTCAGGAAAGGGCTTGAGCAATGCCGACGTTACAAGCCTAGAGTCGCCGTGGGTAAGTGTGCACATCTGGCAACGTTCGATGTAACCGGACTTACCACCATTGACGCCTCCATAGATCGCTCCTCGGAGGCTTCGTCGTCCAGCGGATCTGCTGCTGGGGGTACGAGCTCCAAGAAGGCGGACGCTTCGCCCAACGCAAAGGGGTCGAGCACCAGCACACCCAACGGCAAAACCGGGATTTTTGGCAGCATTTACACGCCTCCGACGACCAATTCAACGTCCAGCATCTTCGCCGGCACCTCCAAGCCTCCGGGAGGGTCGGTCACGCCTTTTACCGGCTTTTCCGCTTTCAAAGTGGACAGCTCTGCGGCTCCCTCCGACAAGCCCGGAAAGTCCGGGGGGCTTTTCGGACCCCGAGAGCCAGCTTTGTGGATGGTTGCCGGTGGCCTCGACTCAGGTCCTGGCTTACGGGCTGCGGCAAAACCGCCAAGCTCGGGTGAGGCTGGCTTCGGCAGCTCAAAATCGTCAACTCCTGCCGGCACTACCACATAGTCCGGTCCTATCTTTGGCGGCACATCGGCACTCTTTTCTGTGCCATCTGCATTGCCTGTGTTGCAATCGAGCATCCCAGTAAAGGCTTGAGTTGGGTATCCGACATGTGCGGTTGTAGAAAGCCAAAGTTTGATCTGTCTATGGGGTGTTTGAAGATGAGTGTTGGGTTTAAATATGTACTCGAAATACTTGTACAATAGGACTTTTTCCTTTTTGACCTTTTTTTTTCCATGTAGTAAATCAAGCAGTCTTGATTCCTCCACTTTAACCGAAGAGTCTGTATATCTTTCTTCAGCAATGGCAGGATGGTTAATATCCCTGTGCAGGCGGACAATACCTGACGGCGATTGGCCTTGGTATTGGACCTCCACGTGTACGTAAAGATTTCCGTAATGCAGAAGACCATGCATAGTGCTTGATTGGTTGTCTTTTCAACGATAGATTGTTACCCGGTAGTGATGTTGGCTGGCTCTCCTACGATTCTTCCATTTCTTTTTGGCTTGGAGCCCCGTTGATGGTGATTAATGAAAAGAATACATGCGTGCGTATGTGTGTCTTTGTTTCGTTTCTAATAGTGAAGGCCAGCGAATGATGTCTACCATAACGATAGGGCGAGAGAAAGGTTTGATGCAGCGCTGTCTGTTGTTGAAACGTTCTTCTCATTACCAACTACGGATTATAATAGAGGGCATCAAGACAAGTAGCTGCCGCATGGGGTATAGTGCTGTGCTTCCTCCTCGACGTTTTGTTCTGATGTTGTGGAAACTCAATCCGTGGCGGACCACGTTGTTCAACCGCAGCAAACGGTGGCCTCTCTGGCGGCAGAAGTGGGCTCGTCGAAAAGGGTCTCCCACTGGAAGAGGAAGGCGCCGATGTAAGAGCCGATGAAGATGCAGATAATCATGTAACCGTTGTAGTACATGGCGAGCCTGTGGACAGCCAGGGTCAGCACTGTGTCACCAGCGGTGGCACGGGAAGCAGCAGATTGAGACTCACAGCATGACGAAGTAGGCGACGGCGAACTGGCAGACGTGGATAAGGGCGCGAACGGCCTGCTGGAGGACGCTTGGGCGGAAGGGGGGGATGACGTTGGAGCTGACGATGGCGGTGGAGGAGGAGGGGCCCTTGCCGTGGTCGTCGGCGCTGGCGGATCTCGGGGAGGCGGCGCCGGCGTCGGCGTAGCGGGCCTTGTGGGTGCGGATGAGGTATCGGTCGTACTCCTTGACGGCGCGGCGGAGGAACTCGAGGAGGATGACGAGGAGGATGACGCCGATGAGGGAGCCGGCGAACATGGCGTTGGAGGTGATCTTCCAGGAGCTGCTGATGAAGCAACTGAAGGCAGGTGTTGTTAGTGCACGGATGGCCCATGGCGAGCGTGTGATGATGTTGCTTACGATCCGATGGTATTGTAGTTCCAGAGCATCTGAGAGGAAGACGTCAGCTCATGGTTTCAGATTCAATATGGGTGCCGAATACTTACAGAAATCTTGCAGCCGCTGCCTCCCATTCCTCCCATTCCTCCCATTCCTCCCATGGACATGGCAGGGCCGCTGGTGGCTGCGGGCATGTTCATGGTGCCGGTGGCAGCCATGTCGGCCGTGGTAGTGGCCATGTTCATGCCACCGTGATCCATTGCTAGGTAAATAGACAGTCGGTGTTGGAAAGCTAAGAGGGATGTCTTCTAGATATCGTGATTCCGGAGTGTTCGAGGCGGGCTTCTTGGAACGTGGGACCGGCGATGGCGTCGGAGCTACCTAGTTGGCAGGGAATGGGCTGCTTGTTGGTGTCGACCAGGGAGCGAAGCTGGAGAAGGAGGGAGGAAAGGAAGTTTTAGAGACGGAGAGAAGAATTAGCTATATAGTTATTTGCCCAAGTAGGTAGACCACAGGGTAGCGGAAGAGGCGTCAATTCTTTCCTCTCGTGAGGGGCCCACTTCTTTGCGCTAGATTTCCATGGGAAGGAGTGAGGAGAAAGAGGAGGAAATGCAATAGATACACGGAGGAGTTTGCGCTATATTCCTTTCCCGAAAGGCAAACAAGGGTCTATCCAGGAAGGTATCTTGGGGGTGTACGTAGTGTAATAAATGTACAGTAGTAAGACTCAGCAGCCCTTTTGGTTTTCTTTCCCTTTTGTTTCTTCGCTTCGGTGTAAGTGGCGGGGCCGCCATCCGGGATGCGGGCGTACAGGTAGGTAGATGCAGGCAGAGACGAGGATGTGCTAGACGTGGCCGTTGGCTTCCAGATGAGGAACTCCACTCGACAAAAACCCTATTGGGTTGATTGATACACGTACTTTTTTTAATGACGATGTAAGGTAAACCCAGCCTACATGGTACTTCATATTAAAGTGGGTTCGCCATTGTTATACATAGTACGGATACCTCGATCTACTATGGGTTCTAACACGATAGAGTCCATGTTAGCCTCCTCAGCTGACTCGACTGTGGGCGAGATACAGCACTTCTGGTCCCTGGGTAGGCTTCCCCAGTGCTTGTATCTCACCACCGGCCACATCTGACTCGCACACATCACGTATGTATATGGTCAGTCATATCTAGCTCTACGTTAACAGGAATAGGCCTTTCTGATTCCTATTCTCATATGCCCTGTTGTGTGCTCTAGCTCGTGAGAGGTTCTGTGTAGCATCCGATGTCGTAGGACATCGCATATACGTACCACTGTACTTGGTCGAAGAGGAAGGCATGCGAGCGCATGTGGAAGGCGAGCGGGTGTACGCATACATAGGTACACTAAGGTACCTACCTAGGTAGGTAGGCAGTAGCCACTTCCACTTACCTAGGTAAGAAGGAGAGAGAATAAAACAAGACCACAATCGAAAGAACCGAACCAGGTCGTTGCTGCCGCCAAGAAAATGCTATCGCTTCCTACCTGCGTGTGTTTGAGCAAGTTTTTATCAGGTCCGACAACATCCCCGCCCCGCCCAATTGCAGCCCGCAAATGCCGGGATCCCTCAAGCTCTCTCTCATCGACTCTCCACTCCACGTCCGACTTTCTTCTGCACCGCACGACAGAACCAGAACCAACCCTTCAGCCCGTGATTTTCCTTGATGCACTGGCCAGCCGATAAGTGGATGGATTCCTACGTCCCCCCTGCCACCCGGTGAGTCCTGCAGCAGAGGCTTGATCCCTACTCGTCCTTGCTGAGACAATGCGCCTCGAGAACCAGAAGCACAAGGTAGGACGAGGCGACGCCATAGCACACCGCATGGGCGCTGGTGAGAGCCGCTGTGTGGAGTGACCGATGCCCGCTCTGTTCAGCATGGAGCTGATCGTCACCAAGAACAAAGTCCATCTGGCCTACCCGTCGTACACCGCGAAAATCGGCACTCGTGAGTTTTCCCCCATTTTGGTAGTCTGCTTTGCCTCCCAACTAACTAAGTTAAAGCACCCACTGTTGGACCACCCCCCCACTTGGACCACCCAAAAACATCACCATCATGACCACCACCACTTTATTTAATTGACTATCAACACTGCCTTGATGCCACGATAATACAAATTTCGGCCTCACTAGGTAACTCCGATGCGCTGGATTCATCTGGCTCACTTTCAGCATCGCCAGCCTTAATCTGGGCTTGCCGCACCTCTTTGATCGTCGCGAACTTCGTGTTTGGATCTAGAATAACAGCCTTCTTCTTCCTGCTGGTGCTGTTGTTGATTTTGGCCTCAAGAAGCTGGATTTTATGCTGAGAAGTAGCCAGCTCATAGGCTTGCTCTTGGAAGCCTTTTTTCACCTTTCTGAATAGCTGGCGAGTTGTGGCAATACTTTGATCCAGTTGGGTGAATAAGTGTAGTTGGTCATCCAGCTCTTTCCTCTTCCTTGGCGTAGACCACTTAACAGCTGATGCCCAACCATCATTATCATAGGCATCTTGGGTATCTTGGGCCTTACTGGTAGTATCTCTGACCTTGTTGAGTGGTGTGGATGGTGTTGTTGATGATGATATTCCCGTCCCAACTAGCAGACCACTCATAAGAGGCTTTGCTACACTGACAGGCCATAACCCAGTGTATTTCCAGCCACTTTTGATGTTATTGATAGTCAGCCCAGCCAGGCGAGCTTTCTGATAGCAGGAAACAAAGTTCCTTTTGCCTATAACAGTAGAGTCAATCCACTGACTGAGGTATCCAAGCTCCTTCCTATATGCTGCCTTAACAGGACTAAAGACTGACTGATCAAGTGGCTGGAGGACATGGGAGGTATGTGGTGGCAAGAATAATAGATAGACGCTATTAGTATAGCATAACCACATAAAATCTGTCGTCGTATGGCTCCCATGCCCATCCAGGATAAGGAGTCTGGCCTGATCAGGTTGAGAGGGCTTAGTCTGAGGGAGGAAGACCTTTTCTAGCCATTCAACAGCAGTGGTATCAGTAGTCCATCCATTCTCTGTTGCTGTGAACTGCCACCTATTATATGGGCGAAGGTCTAAAGGAAACCACTGCTGTTGGACTGTTTTGCCTTTATATATAACCAGTGGATGAAGTGGCTTGCCTTCAGCAGATATACACTCAATAATGGATACCTAGGCTCGTGAACCAGGCTGCTTTTTCCTTACTGCTTGTGTAGCAGCCCTGCCCAGCACCAGCCCATTATCTCCCTTGCCCTCAAGGATACCAGTTTCATCCATATTATATCGGTTAGCTGGTTTGATGGCGGTGATGTGTGGCATTGCGAGATATTTGAACCAGTCCCTGATAACTTCAGTAGATGCTCCATTAATACGTCTAGAGTCTATAGAGCGACTTCTCTGGACCTTGATAGATGGATGTCTTCGTAAGAATGCATCTACCCACCTCTTGCCAAGAGGTTGAGTATCCCCCATAGTATGGAGAATACGTTGAGCAAACTGCCGTAGTTGTGAATGGGTTGGTGCCAGACCTAGGTCAGCCTGGATTTGCACCCAACTTGCCAGCTTAGCCTCTTGGGTTGTAGATAGTCGCTGGAGATCGGTATATGCAATAGTTCGGCTTTGGTGACCTCGAAGTCGATTTATGAGTGTTGATCGTGGTATACCCCATCGCTCGGAGGCTTTGCGAGTTGATAGGCCACGTGTAATAGCCTCAATTGCTTGATTGACTTCATATTCGGTATACTGGCCCATTAGGCTATAAAGAATAGATCCTGAAAAAATGAAGTGATTTGATAAAGGTGAGAAAAAGTGGTGATAGTTTGAAGTTGGTGATATTCTAGAAATAGGGTGGCTGGGAGACATTTTTGGGGTGGTCCAAGTGGGGGGGGGTGGTCCAACAGTGGGTGCTTTAACTTAATCATCAGCCGTCGCCTCACCACATGCCTTGCTCGTACCGCCCACCCGCCCTCTTGTTTGGCCTGTACAACAACCGGCATGCCGAACGCCACCAGCGGTATTTTGAGAACATTTCCAAGATTCGACTTTGGACCTGCCCAGGTACCTGCACATCCTCCCATACTTTCTTCTCTACGGCGTGGGTTGCAAGTCTAGACTATTGGCAAAGAGGTGCGGAATGCGCAGAATGCGCGAATCACAGGAACCAAGTGCTCAACCAGGGGTCCAACATACCATTCCTTCAGGGTTTGTGGTTGCGACGACATGCAAGCAACCAACAAAGAGCCCCAAAATCGTCTTAGCCGTCCCGATTGGGAGGGAAAGGCGGGTCCGCCGCCCCGGCACGGTGCGTCTGCATGTGCAATTTATTATCTGCGTCGGCCTGGGGTGTTGCGTCGCATTGCAGCTCGCCTCGCCCTCGCCCCGTCCCCCCCGTTCCGCATCCCTCTCTCACTCTCTGCAAACCGTCTTGTGTCTTCAATGTCCCGCTATGCCCAGACTTGGAATTCTGTCTTTACCGGGAAAATACGAGCAAAAAGCCCATCGAGCTCAATGCCATTGTTAATAATGTACAAGATTCTCAACTAGACCGGACTGTCTATTCTGCCGTTGGTCGAACTTGTGTTTCAACGCTTAGGCTGACCTATTGAAGACATTTGAAGGATCTCAAATTGTGACTGTGATCCTCCGCTTTTCCTACGACCTCTATCCGTAACCTACACGAACCGTCGTGCGATATCTTTCCGAAAGTATATGCCTCGGAAGTGAAGGCACTCTATTGCGCGGTACGCCTGATCAACGGCGTCTTGAAGACTGTCACCATACGAGGCGACGGAAAGAACTCTTCCACCAGCAGTGCGCATGGTTCCATCGCTCTCAAGTCTGCTTCCTGCATGGAAAACCTCCACGCCGTCCGGAAGCAGGGACTCGATAGTGATGTGATCCCCAGTCTTGTAAGGCCCCGGGTATCCTTCAGCGGTCACGACTACATTACAGGCAAACCAGGGCCTGGGGAGTAGAGTGATGCTGTGTAGAGTTTGCTGAGTGCACGCCAGCATTATCTCATCTAGGTCAGTCTCGGCAGGAAGTAGAAGCATCAGACTCTGCGTCTCAGGATCGCCGAAGCGTGCGTTGTACTCCAACACTTTGGGACCATCCGCGGTCATCATAACGGTGAATAATATGCCTCTGAAGGTTCGGCCTGGTCGTTTCTTAGCCCAAGTTCTTTGTTGACGATTGCCGCAGCCCAGTTGGAGGAAGAGGGGAGAGGGGGTGGGGGGACTTTGTATCAGCTTACCCTCTGCTTTCAATCCGGCAAATGTAGGCCGTAGGATCCTCTCCTCAATCTCGGCAATATCCTGATCATTCACAAAAGGCACCGGAGCATGCACACCCATGCCTCCTGTGTTAGGTCCTGTATTGTTCTCGGAGATGCGCTTGTGGTCCTGGCTTGGAGGTAGAGATAGGATGCTCTCGCCATCGCTGGACGTAAGAACGCTGATTTCCTCGCCTTCCATGTATTCCTCGACGAGGACAGAGGTCCCGGCGTGGCCATACTTTCCGCGAACCATCATATCTTCGAGGGTCTCATGCGCTTCTTCCCTGCTTGTCGGAAGGAGGACACCTTTGCCGGCAGCCAAGCCGCTCGCCTTGATGATAACCCTGCGGGCCAAGCTGTCGACGTAGCTTTTGGCCCGGTGGACATCATCAAAGGTCATATAAGCCGCCGTGGGTATGCCGTATCTGCTCATCAAGTCTTTGGCATACTCCTTGGACCCCTCGATTTCGGCCGCCTCCTTGGTGGGCGCGAAACAAGGAATCCCGCCTGTGGTTTTTCTTGGCTGAGTTGATAGTGCAAAGTCTCTTCAAGGTCTTACTCACTGTCTTTGAAAAACCCCTCAATCCCGTTGACGACGTCATCGTCGGGTCCGACGACGACGAGGGTGATGGACAGCCTCCGGGACACGGAAACCAGATGCGCGTAGTCTCCGACCTCGTCGGTCACGTTCGAAACGTTTGGTAAGCCCTTTGCCGTGCCCCCGTTTCCCGGGAAAACGAAGATATGCTCGACCGACGGCGAGTGGCTCAGTTTCTGTGCCATGGTCAGATTTCAGCCGCAAGAAAAGGGGTTCAAAAAGCCCTGCACCGGTTCGGGGGCGAGAGGTGCAACTCAGCAGACGCGTGCTGATGCCACAACGGGCAAAATGTCACGAAGGGTTATGAAACGGGCGCTCTACCTGGGCATGGCAAGGTGAGGGCCGACTTCCGGACCCCGTAAAGTTGAGTGTGTGGATGATGAGAAGGCAAAGAAACACTTGTCAAAAGAAAAGCGAACGAGGATACGCACCCAAGCTAATGCATGCTCGCGGTCACCCTTGCCGACTAAAAGGATGCGATGTTTAGGGGCGTCATGGGACATCGTTACGAAGGCCGCGCGTGTGATGAATGAAGGAAAACTTGCCGGTGTCAAATATCCAGTGACGGGCGGAACATGTCTGACCATATACGTGTTGCTCTGATAGATCATGGGCCGGTATTGGACCGTGAGGCCAGCCTTTGAGCCGCCACAAGCGTTGAGTCTCTTCGGGAACCCCATCGTCGCAGACGACCAAAAGTTCGTCTGGACGAGGAACCACAGGATTGACCCGATGATACTTAGCAAAGGCGATAGTGAGATCAGGAAAGTCGAGGAAATGGATGCTTGGGACGTAGTTTTTGGACTTGGAACCACATGGCGGGTCCGCCCCAGAAGAATCCCAACTCTTTTATGCTCACCTCGATAGTTCTTCTACAGGTACCCGGGTGCCAAGTCCCTCTCCTCTCAAACGCCGCGCTTTCGTCCCCACAGACGACCAACTACTTTTGTACAGCAGCCCGTCGCCAATAACGTTTTACAGATCAGTCTTGGCCTTGTCCTCCGTCGTCCCGGAAGACTGCAGGGCGTACAGCTCCCTCGGTTGCCCGGCCGCGTCGCAGCTGGCAAACTTCCACCAACCCCAGTGCCACGCGCCCGCGAGATTGATCAGTCCCCACTTGATTGGCGCCGGCATCGGCGGCCAGTTGGCCCACATGCCGTCCTCGGCCGTCCGGTCCAGGTTCAGCAGGAAAAAGGGCACGACGTCCGCCGTGCCCGCCTTGGTGACGGTGCTCTTGCCCCACGTCTTGAACGTCAGGGTCGCGTTGGCCGCCTCCGGCGTCCCCTCCTTGGGCGCGTTCGGGTGCGCCGCCAGCCCGGCGATGGTGCCGATCTCGCTGTGGAAGTGGCTCTCGAACGGCTCCCGGAACCTCTTCATGATGTCGATCAGCTTGGCGCCGGAGAAGTCGGAAGGCGAGGACAGCGACGTCAGGTACGTGTTGAACTCGGCGAGGCCGCTCAGGAAGGACTCTGCGAGTCGCTCGTCAGTGGGTGATTTTCCCCTCGGGGTCATCTTGTGGAAGACAACAGGTACATACCGTGCTCCTTGTGCGTCTCTGCAAAGACATTCTTGTCGTTCAAGAGGTCCTCGACCTTTGTGAAGAGGGACTCCTCCTCGTCGTCGTGGTGCGACTTGACGAACTTGAACCAGGTCTTTGAGTAGCCGATGAAGTCGGCCTTGTCGGCCTCTTGGATGTAGGGCGCTTGCTGGTATATGGAGTTGTAACCGCGCAGAATCGAGTTGTGCAGCAAGGCCATGTGGGTAGAGCCCAACGTGAAGAGATCGCTCTGTCCGAACAGCAAGTCAGTCTAGAACATCTACGAGATGGTTTGGGGGAGGAAGCCCGAGACGGCATCCACGTGCACGCGAGTCGGGGAGGGGTTACAGGCGACGAACCTTTTTCGTCTCGTACTGCGGCGTCGTGATGAGCTTCATGGGCCCGTCGGCCCAGGGCTTGGTCGTCTGCGGCGTGGTGGTCATCATGAAGGGCGCTCTGGAAACCAGCAAGCTCATGAGGATGCTTGGGATCACAAGCAAGAGATATCCGGCCATTTTGGGAGGACGACAGCCGGGCCTGGCTGGAGCGAGTGGCAAGACTGATATTAACGGGTTGACTGGGAAGGGGGGGGGACAAAAGTCGTACGACTGGTTGATGTCCTGTTTGACTTCCGATTGAGGGAACCGAAAGTTGGGGGGGGGGATGGGGGGTTGTGTGACGAAGGCTCAAAGCTGCAGCACCACGCCCTTTTCGATTTGGGCCGTTCGGAATGTTAAGGGAGGAGAGAGAGAAGCTTTGCCCAGTGTCGACGCAGCTCAGCTCTTGGAGACCGAAGTGTCTGTCTGTTTGTCTGTCTGTCCCTCGGCGTGAGGTGAAGCAGAAACATTGGCTGATTAACAGGCGCATCATTATTGGCTCGTGTCGGGGATCGCCGGGGGGAGCTCTGGCGCGGTTTCACCTGGGAGCTTCCGCTAATGCCGCTGTGGGATCATGGCTCTGGCCGCCAGCGCGGGGGAGGGTGGCACTGTGGAATCGAGCCCGGGGGGACTGCCGACATCCGAGCACGGTCGGGATGGATCGAAGGGGTCCACGGGGGACTTTGGTCCCGGATGGGCCGGAGGCAAGGGAGACGGGTATGCTGCCGAGGCTTTCACTCGCAGTGATTTTCATGGTGATGATGATGTTGTTGTTTTTCATAATCCTGGTATTTACAGGCAGATATGCATCGGTTGGGAGACATTCAGCCAGTAGGTACCTAGCGGTATGTTGTGGGCAGGCAGGTAGGCAATAGCGGGCTTGCGTCACCCGTGCAACTGCCGTTTGTAAGTCAAGCAACCGCACCTTCTCAGGCATCACCTCCACGTCTCGCTCCTTCCAACCTCCTAGGAACAATCATCCTATCTCACCCAACGTACCTAGGTAATTCAATTTGTTATTCAACCATCACCCGCGTCTCTCGGAATCCGCTGTTGATTTCGACCTTTGGTTCAAGTGAGCCTCGTGGAACGCCAGTCTCCATTTGCAACCCACACCCACCACCATGCCGGCAGACGGCGTCTACTACTCCCCGACGGGTAAAAAGACCGTGATTCCGCTCGAGAACAACCCTGACGTCTTCACGTCGCTCGTGCACGACCTCGGAGTGTCGCCCTCGCTGGGTTTCTTCGACGTCTACAGCCTCGACGAGCCGGCCCTCCTGGAGCTCGTGCCGCGGCCCGCGCTAGCCCTCATCTTCATCGCCCCGGCCCCCATGTACTACCAGGTCCGGGCCGCCGACGGCACCAAAGTCGCCAAGGAGGACGGGGTCACGTACGAGGGAGCCGGCCCGGGCGAGCCGGTGATCTGGTTCCGGCAGACGATCGGCAACGCCTGCGGGCTATACGCGCTGATCCACGCCGTCGGCAACGGCGAGGCGCGGGCCTTTGTGACGGAGGGGTCGCTGCTGGACCAGTTACTGAAGGAGGCGGAGCCACTGCGGTGGGAGGCCAGGGCCGACGTGCTGTACAAGAGCGAGGAGCTTGAGGAGGCGCACATGAAGGCGGCTCGCAAGGGCGACACGGCACCGCCCCCTGCCGAGGAGCGCCCGGGGTACCACTTCATCGCCTTCGTCAAGGGCAGAGACGGCCACCTCTGGGAGCTGGAGGGCGGGTCGGACGGGCCTGTCGACCGGGGGTTGCTGGCGGAGGGTGAGGACATGCTGAGCGAGGCGGCCTTGGAGAAGGGCGTCAAGAGGTTCTTGAACTACGCGGACGGGAACGTGGAGTTTAGTATCGTTGCATTGGCCAAGAGGGAGTGAAGATGCCGATGAGAACCAAGATTTATCACCGACTAGGTGGTCAAAGCTGGACTCATGGCTGGTGCAGTAAGTGTTTGGCCCTCGAAGACGCAAAGCAGAAATCTCGAGGGGGTTCTACGGGTGAATGGACTAGGTGGACTAGTTGGAGGTCATTCAAACGAAGAAAAAAAAAAAAGACATGATTTACATGTCATTCGAACCATGTCCACCTTACCGAACTCACCGAGGTGATGGGAGACGACCCGGAGCTCCCCTCCCCCCACCGAGTAAGTGGGACACATCTCCAGCTCAGCCTTGAACCCCTCCACCCGCACGGTCCAGGCAAGCCCCGTCCGTCCTGCCCCCCCCCCCTCCCCGGTCTCTGTTCCCGCCCAATCAGCATGTAGTGCCGCTCCCACCATCGAAACAGCTAGAAGGTGCAGCTGGGCGCCGTTTTTCTTTTGCGGATTCGCTCGCTGCCTTTTTGGCTGCCCGCCGCAACCCCACGACGAGAATAACATAACATCTTGGACTTTTTCTCTCTCTCTCTGTCTCACTCCCTCTCCCCAATTCTACAACAACAAAACCAGATACCCCGTCCCTCCCAAGAGACCGCTGCTACTGTTTATTGCATTCAAACCTCTAATCCAAAGTTTCCAACAAGTCCTACATACGAACAAACAAACACAAACCCCGCACACACCCGAACTCTTCTTCCCCGTCTCGCCATGGCTTCCGCAGACGAGCTCAAGGCTCTCGGCAACAAGGCCATTGCCGAAAAGAACTTTGACGAGGCCGTGTAGGTTTTCTCTCACTGTCCAGCCTCTTGACCCTGCGATCCCACAAATCCCCGATACTGACCACGCCGTACAGCACCAAGTTCACCGAGGCGATCAAGCTCCAGCCCGACAACCACATCCTCTACAGCAACCGCTCTGCCGCCTACGCATCCAAGAAGGACTGGGAACACGCCTTGGAAGATGCCAAGAAGACGACCGAGATCAAGCCCGACTGGCCCAAGGGCTGGGGACGCCTCGGCACAGCCTACTACGGCCTCGGTGACCTCCTCGCCGCCAACGACGCTTACGAGGAGGGTCTCAAGGTCGACCCCAACAATGCCGGCTTGAAGAAGGACCTCGCCGCCACCCAGAAGGCGATGAAGGCCGAGGCTGGTGGTGGTACGCCCAATCCCCCGCTCACACATCCCCTGTTAAGCGACCAGTGCAAGACAGATGCTGACTGACTCCAGACGCCGGCGACCCGACTGGCGGCCTCGGCAGCATGTTCAACGACCCCCAACTCATCCAGAAGCTCGCCGCGAACCCCAAGACGTCCAGCTTTCTCGCAGACCCCGCTTTCATGGCCAAGCTCCAGCAGATGAAGGAGAACCCCAAGGGCTCGCCCGACATCTTCACCGACCCCCGCATGCTGCAGGTTCTCGGCGTCCTGATGGGCGTCGACATGCAGATGGGCATGCCCGACGACATTCCCCAGGACGCCGAGATGCGCGATGCCCCTCCCCCTCCCGAGTCCAAGCCCGCTCCCAAAAAGGCCCCGACCCCGGAGCCCGAGCCCGAGCCCGAAGAACTGGACGAGGAGGCCTTGGAGAAGAAGAAGGCCAAGGAAGAGGCCGACAAGGAGAAGGCGCTGGGAACCGAGAACTACAAGAAGCGCAATTTCGACGAGGCCATCGCACACTACACCAAGGCCTGGGAGCTGTTCAAGGACATCACCTACCTCAACAACCTCGGTGCCGCCTACTTTGAAAAGGGCGACTACGACAAGGCCATCGAGGCCTGCACCAAGGCCGTCGAGGAGGGCCGCGAGATCTACGCCGACTTCAAGCTGATCGCCAAGTCGTACGCCCGCATCGGCTCCGCCTACGAGAAGCAGGGCAACCTCGAGCTGGCCATCGAGAACTACAAAAAGTCCCTGACGGAGCACCGCACCCCCGAAGTCAACGCCAAGCTGCGCGCCGCCGAGCGCAACAAGATCGAGCAGGCCCGCCTGGCCTACATCGATCCCGCCAAGGCCGAGGAGGCCCGCGAGGAGGGCAACAAGAAGTTCAAGGAGAGCGACTGGCCCGGCGCCGTCGCGTCCTACTCGGAGATGATCAAGCGCGCCCCCGACGACCCCAGGGGCTACAGCAACCGCGCCGCCGCCTTTGTCAAGCTGCTCGAGTTTCCCAGCGCCGTCGAGGACTGCAACACGGCCATCAAGAAGGACCCGACCTTCATCCGCGCCTACATCCGCAAGGCGCAGGCCTTCCACGGCATGCGCGAGTACTCCAAGGCCGTCGACGCCTGCACCGAGGCTGCCAAGGTCGACCAGGAGCACCACAAGGGCGCCAACTCGCGCGAGATTGACCAGCAGCAGCAAAAGGCCTTCAACGCCATGTACGCCACGCGCGAGAACGAGACGGAGGAACAGACCAAGGAGCGCCTGGCCCGCGATCCCGAGGTAAGTGCACGCATGCCCCCGCCCGCCCGCCCGGCGCTACGCTCGTGTTTTTTTTTTCTCTTCCTCTTAGTGCGCGACTAGTTTGGCTAACAAGAGCTTGTAGATCATGAGCATCATGAACGACCCCATCATGCAGTCGATCCTCCAGCAAGCGCAGACGGACCCTGCGGCGCTGACGGAACACATGAAGAACCCGGACATCAGGACTAAAGTGCAGAAGCTGGTAGCGGCGGGAGTTATCCGCGTCGGCCGGTAAATGATAATAATGGATGGAAAGGGGGGGGTGACGTAATGTGGTGGAGAAGGGAAAAAAATAAATAAAAACCTGGTCATGCGTGATGGTTTGGACGAAGAAACGTTAACAACGGCTCACTAGGTCATTCGTAGTGGTTGCAATGTGACCCCAACAACAGAGATATTCCACGTGAGGGGCCTGTATGTCTGGATGGATGATTGTGGTGAATGACTTGCACGGCCAGTCGACTATGAAAATGGCATAACTCCCTAACCACTTATACCAAGGACAAACCAGACTTGTCAAATGTTCTGAGACACGTTATGTCGCTAGCATATGGCGGCGATATGGCTGGGCTACACTAGGAATCGGCAGTTGTGCGCCAAATAAGGCCCGTTATATATACCTATGTATATTTGTTTTTTTGTTTTTTTCGCTCGTGTTAGTGTCAGCCGTCCGCGATGGTTTGTCACCGGAGAGGAACAAACATGGATCACTTTCCCATCGGTTCATCTCATATAGATAGATGTGCGCCACTCAGGCCCCCCCGATCTCATTGTCCAAGAGGATTCTGGCTCGACTCTGTTTGTCTTTGTTTTCTTTTCGTTTCCTCTTTTCTCTTAGGTTCCTACGTATGCCATTGTTCTATTAGACCTACTCGGTGTTTTGTAAGACTCAACCCTTGATCTGAATCAAACACCATGGATTCTCCCATGAAAGAAGGCAAGGTCTCACTCCCACAATCTCGTCCATCACCAGACGCGACTAACACTGAACCAGCGTACGGCCAACTCATCGAGGTCATAGCGACGGGCATCCCCGACCCGGAGACGGCAGAAGCCCACGTCCGCCAGCTCATCACCTCCCTACCCTCCGTCCTCCGCTCGCGCGACGAGGACCAGCGCACAGCCCTGCACCACGCCGCCCGCCTCGGCCGCGATAACATCGTCCTCGCCATCCTCGAGACGACCCCGGAGTGCGACGTCGACGTCCGGGACGCCGACAGGTGCACGCCGCTCCACCTCGCCGCGCGCAACGGCCACGAGGACGTGGTCAGGACCCTGCTCGCACACGGGGCCGACGTGAGGGCCGAGGAGAGCTTCCGCGAGACACCGCTGCACGAGGCGAGTCGCGGCGGTCATGCGGCCATCGTGGGCGTGCTGATCGAGAACGGCGCTGTCGTCGACGCGCCGAACCAGGACCTCGCAACGGGCCTGCACATCGCCAGCCGGAGGGGCTGCGAGGCCGCCGTCCGCGCGCTGCTCGACGCCGGCGCCAACCCGGCGACCAAGGACGCCGTCGGGGACACGCCGCTGCACGACGCCGCGCGGGACGGGCACGAAGGGGTCGTGGCGATGCTCCTCGCGACGGGGCTCGTGTCCATCGAGGCGCGCAACGCAAACGACTTCACGCCGCTGAGCGTGGCGGCGCGGCACGGCCGCGAGGCCATCGCGCGGACGCTGGTGGAGCGCGGAGCCGACGTCGACGCAGCGGGTGCCGACTATTGCACGCCGCTGCACCAGGCGGCGTCCGAGGGCCACGACGGCGTCGTGCGGGTGCTCATCGCCGCGGGCGCAGACGTCGACCCGCAGGACGCCGACGACCAGACGCCGCTGCACGCCGCCGTCATGTTCGGGCACGCCGCCGTCGTGGCCTCGCTGCTGGCCGCCGACGCCGACGTCGACCTGCGCGACACGGAGGACTGCACGCCGCTGCACCACGCCGTCAAAAACGAGAGCAAGGCGCTGGTGCGCGACCTGCTCGAGGCCGGCGCCGACCCGACCGTCATCTCGTCGACGGGCGAGACGCCCCAGAGCCTGGCCCGGCTGCTGAACCGCCGCTCCATCGCCGACCTGTTCGACGCGCCACCCCAGGCCGCGCCCAAGCAGGGGGTCGCGGCGGCGGTCTGGGACCAGCGGCCGAGGCGGGCGCGCCCGCCGTCCAAGCCGAGCCAGGCGGCCGAGGCGGACGCCTGCCGCCACTTCCAGGGCCTGTTCTGGTGCCCGACGAGCGAGAGCAGCTTCGCGAGCATGAGCGTCTGGGACATGCTGTACGACCCGGAGACGGAGATGAGGCTGAGCCCGCAGCCACCGACGCCGGCAGCGGCGGCGGTCGAGGGCCCACCGGTCAAGACCCCCGTCGGCAGCCCCGTCGGTAGCCCGACAAGGAGCCCAGCGCGGTCAAGGGCGCACTCGCGGGCGACGAGCCCGGCGCCGAGGACCCCCGGGATGTCGCCCGTCCGCAGCACGCCCGAGCACGCCCCATCGCCGTCGTCGTCGTCGCCGCCTCAATCGCCGCCGCTGTTGCAGCCACCGAAGGGGGACGGTGGCGGCGGCCCGGGGGCCCTGAACATGAAGGAGATGCGGAGGCAGGTCAACCAGCAGCGGCGCAAGAGCTCCTACACGTCGCGGGGAGGAGCCGCCGCCCGGGACGAGAAGCCGGTCAAGCGATGGTTTCACCTGCCGGCGAACAACGTGGCGTGGGTGACGGACCTGGTGCAGCGCATCTGCGCGATGGACCGTCGGACCGAGGCCGAGCGCGACCGGATCGTCGCCTTCATCGAGGAGACGTTCCTCGAGATCCGCATCAACGCGCCGTACCGAAAGCCCCATTTCAGGACCGAGGCCGCCGCCGCGGCGGATGAAGGCGCGCCGAACCGTGGTCGCGGATCGGGGGCGACACCCGGAGGAGGGGGAGGAGGAGGGCCGGGCACCCCTGCGGCGGCGGCGGCCTGGACGCCAGCGCCGCCCAAGTCGCAGATGTTCTCCATCGTGCTGCCGGTCATCGACGTCGATATCGACGAGGGCACCAAGCGGAGCCTGCAGGACGTGCAGATCGGGGATGAGACCAGGCTGCCCCAGCCGCCCGAGATGGCCGGGGTCCAGAGGGGTGGTGGCGGCGGCGCAAGGAACGACAAGACAGGCGGGCCGCCGCTGCCGCCGGCGCAGAGGCGGCACCCGCTCAGCGCGATGCCGACGAACCTCCAGCACTACCTGTTCCCGCACCTAGCGCACTTCGACGCCATGGCCAAGCTGCGCGCCAGCTTCACAAAGTCGGAGCTCCACGTGCCGCGGACGCTGGACCAGTCGTACCACGAGTCCCTGGACGCCGCGGATCTGGCTCTGCGCGACCAGAGCCAGGTGCTGTTCCGGTACCTCTGCCGGGTGGAGGCCCGCACCGCGGCGGCGGCGGCGGCTGCTTCCAGGCCTGATGCCGTGGACGGGACGACCGCGACGGAGTCGGTGGCGGGCGGCGGTCGGCAGCGGGCCCTGACGGAGACGACGACGACGCAGCAGCAGCAGCAGCAGCAGCAGCAGGCGGATCCGTTCCACAGGCACGTGCAGCGGACGCTGTCGCGGCAGAGCAGCTCGAAGCAAAAGAAGACGGACGGGACCAAAGCGGAGCTGGGACGGATGGCGGGTCGGCAGGACCAGGCGAGCAGCGTACAGGCCAAGGTCTCGCGGGAGAAGAGACGGATGGAACGGGAGAGCAGGAAGCAGATCCTGGTCGTCGCGCAGCTTTGGGTCTGGATGATTGACGAGAGTGAGTCCCTCCATATATCCCCCTCTCCCCTTGCGGGGGTGTGCTATATGTCGCCGGAACGATCGATCCAGGAGATCTCGAGAAACTAACACCGAAGGGGGGTCGCCGCAGACACGGTCATCAGCGCGTTCCCGGAACGGTGGGACGACAAGAACGCCAAGACGCTGCTCAACGGCATCAAGCACCGGGTGCTGGGGATGCGGGGCATCCGGTCGGGCGACGCGGACATGATGCGCATCGTCGAGGGCATCGTCGAGAGCGCGGTCGGGTACAGCGAAGAGGAGTTCCATTTCCAGTTCGAGGGCCCGCGGAGCTACTGCACCGTGTTCGCGGCGTCCGTTGCCAACATTGTGAGCTTTTCCCCTCTTCCCGCCCTCTCTCTCCTCTCAGCTCTCTCTCCCCCCCCCTTGCTTCTCAGGAGATTTCAGGGCAAAAGAAAAAAAAAAACAGGTCAGTGGTAAACGGGAGACACACGGGGCTGACATATGCACGCGAAAAAAAAAAAGTCCAACGAGGCGATGAAGCGCTACGCCGACTTCAAGGCGACCATCACCAAGATGGGCACCACCAAGACGGTGCTCGACGACCTGCGCGCCGAGATCGAGCTGCTGCAGGAGATTGACGACGTGCGGGAGGAGATCAACATGATCAAGCGGGTGCTGCGGTCGCAGGATCGCGTGCTCGACGGGTTCCGCGAGGCCGAGACACCGCCGGCGCCGGTGCCGGTGCCGGGGGTCGCCCCCGTCGCCAAGCCGCACAAGCACCCGACGCTCGACTTCTTCAAGAGGCTGGAGGAGGACGCGAACCGGGTGCGGGACTCGGTGAGTTCTGGGCCTTTTGATACTTACCGCCCCCCTCCTGCATACATACCTCTCTTGGTGGCTTCAGAGCCGTGTCGTGAGGGGAAGGACCCATTTTGATGTGGTGAGATGTTTCTTCTTGCTGACGATGATGGGGGGGCTCTCTCCTCTCCTCAGATCACCACGTTGCTGGACCTGAGACAGAGAGAGGCCAACATTGAAGAGGCGCTTTCTGCGAGCGAGCAGTCCAAGATTCTCTTCATCTTCACGGGGGCTACCGTCGTCTTTGTAAGTGCCCCCCCTCCCCGTCCATCCCTATTTGTCGCGACCGAATCCGGCTAATAGTGACATGCGCAGACGCCACTGTCCTTCGCCACTGGTGAGTTTTCCGGGGAAGCATTGGGGGGAGGAAAAGACGAGAAAACATGAGATGCTGACGAGCGCCTCTTACAGGAATTTTCCAAATCGAAGTCGTTGGGTTGGCACAGCCAACTACGGCCGGGATCGTCCTACTCTCATGCTGTAAGTCCCCAATCCCCCCCTATCCCCCCCGGGTCAACCCTAGTCAGACGACGCACCTCCAAAGCAAAGAAACTGACGCGGCAGCTCGTAGTCCTCAGCCTGGTGGCGACCGTCGTGCTCATCTTCCTCTCGCTGCAGATCTACAAGTTCGTCACGCAGGGCAAGGCGACGGAGCTGTGGCGGCGGTGGGTCGCCGGCTTCTTCGCCGTACGGGGGCTGGAGAGGCTGTCGGCCCGGCGCCGCCACGGCAGGTCGCCGCCGCCGCCGCCGTCGTCGGTCGGCGCATCGACGCAACTAAGCCGGCAAGGGCGGTCGAGCCTGTCGCAGCCCGCGGCGAGTACGGCGGCGGCGGCGGCGGGCGCCGAGAGGAACGGCGTGCGGAAGAGGCTCGCGGCGCTGACGACGAGGGGCAGGGAGAAGGGCAGGGACGAGGAGAAGGGGTTGGCTAGGAAGCAGCGCTGAATGTGCGCATGTGGTGTGTGTGTGTGTGTGTGTTTGTGCGGCTGGTGCTACTGCTGTTTTGCTAGAGATGGTGAACTTGAACTGAAGCGGAATCATAAAAACCTTGAAAGTCTTGCATACATACTAATAATGTTGAGATGATGGGTCGAATGGCATTGCCATGTGAGTTCGGATGACGATCGATGAGGACAAAGGGAGTCAAGGCTCGTTATCAGACGCAAGGGACCGCCAGAGACGCTCGTGAAATTTCCAACTACGTACTCATTACGTTGGGGAGGATGAAGCGAGAAAATAAGAGATGCACACGAACCAGCATTTCATCCAAAAGATGGCTCACAGCAGCTTTTGGATCTGCTGAGCCGCCCCCAACACCTTCTCCTCCTCGAACCGGCGCCCGACAAGCTGCAGCCCGACAGGGAGGCCGTCCATCGCGACGGGGTCGTAGAGGCCCCGGTTCCAGGCGTCGTGGGCGTTGCGCGGGGTGCGGCGCGGCGGGGGGCCCCCGTCCAGGTCCCGGCTGGCCTTGCCGGCCGGGAAAGCCAGGGCCGTGTAGTCGAGGAGGTTGAAGAGCTTCGTGTACCCGAGCCAGCGGCACGAGCCGTGGGGCACGGCGGCGTGCGGCATGGCGGGGACCAGCAGCACGTCGACCGGCCGCCCGGACGGCGACCTGGCGCGGTTCCACATGTCGTGGTAGGACTGCTGCACGGCGACCTTCCTCTTGTTGAGCTGCCAGTACTGGTAGACGGAGATCGGGTGGCCCAGGTCGACGAACTCTTGGACCCCCGACACGAGCGGCTCGCCACCCTCGGCGACGGCTCTTCGGATGTCCTCACCGCCGTCGGCCGCATAGCATTCGTGCTGAGCCCCGCGTGTGGTTAGCCTTCCGGGAAGAACTTCTGAGAAGAAGTGTGCAGTTTGGATCGGGGCTGGCAGAGGGGGGGATCCGGGGTGTCTCACCAAGATTTCAATGCACGCCTCGTTCAAACTCGTGTCCCACTCTACGACTTCATGGCCGGCAGCCTGCAGCTTTGTGACAAGCTCACGGAACACGCGTTCAACAGGCGGGTGTACCTTGACCACGCCGTCGTCCAGCATCGTACCAATGACGAGAGGCCTCCGGGACGACTCCCGGAAGACGTCGTCTCTCCAGGGGAGCGGCGGGATCTGGGGGTCCGTCGTCGAGGGCGCGGCCTCGATCACCAGCTTGGTCACCGCGGTGAGGGAGCCCAGGGACCTCGCCATCGGGCCGACGGCCGACGGCACGTACTGCTGGCCTTCCTGGGAGTTCGCCAAGCCCCGGTACGACAACCGTCTGCTCTGTGATGGGAATGGCCGGTCAACCGTCGTCACCGTGACAGGCTTCGCGACGGCCGTGTGCCGGACTTACGCTAGGTTTCAAGCCCCACAGCCCGTTCATGTGGCTCGGTATGCGGATCGAGCCTCCGATGTCCGTCCCCCAACCGACCAACGAGCCGCCGAGAGCGAGCAGAGCTCCCTCTCCGCCCGAGGAGCCCCCGGGTGTGAGTTTTGGGTTGGCCGGGTGCGTGGTCAAGCCCCAGAGAGGGTTATCGGTTTCACACCACTGGATACGTCAGTACTTTTGCAGTATCTGTCGGCAGCATACGCTTGATGATGAATCTGCAAAGAAGGGGGAGGTAGGGGGAAGGGAGGGTTTTCACCATGATGCTTTGAGGAACATTTGTTTTGGTGATTATAACTGCTCCGAGCTGCTTCAGTGTATGCACCAGCGGTGCGTCCTCCTTTGCCCGAGCAAGGGCGTTGCGGACGTAGCCCAACGTCGAGGCCAGCCCTTTGATGTCGACCTGATCCTTGACGGATATGGGCACGCCATGTAGAGGGCCTATCAAGCGACCATGGGTCTGCTGGAATTCGTCCAGCTCCCGGGCTCGCTCGACGGCCTCGTCGAAGCACGTCTCGGTCAGGCAGTTCGTCTGTCCTCTCTACCCGTTAGACGCGCACGTCGCCACTGGTCTCGATTGTACCTCCAGCCGTTACCTTTTTCTGCGCCTCGCAGGCCCTGGTCCGGCGGGTTCAGCTTTGAAGGGCAGGGCATCTCGCGTTGCGTCCTGGGCTCGTGTGTGCTCACCTTCCGATATAGGCACGGATCAGCTCCTCGGCCGAAACCTGTCTCGACCTCAGAAGGCCCATCAAGGTTTCGATGTCGACTTCGTCGGCGGCCAGCACGGCCGAGGCCGGGACACCGTTGGTCGGTTCATATTTTCGAAGTTGCGCGTCTCGGGCCGCCCGTTTTGCGGCGGCAACTTCTGTCCAAGACGTGCTGCTTTTGTTAGTTGGATGTTCGCTCCCGGTCATGACGGCGCTGCCACCTAGTCAGTAATAGCAGAGCCCAGTTGTTCCAGTCCTATTATTGCAGCACCTGCTCACGGCCGCCAACTTTTATCGTAGTATCAATTCGGGGGGGGGGGGAGGGATTGGAGATGTGGGCGTTAACATTCAGAAGTAGGAAACCATACGACAAATGTCACTCACTACTCTTATAGCCAAGGAAATGTTACGGACATCCGGTAATCAGGAAGTGTTTGAGCTAGAGGCCAAAGCCAAGGAAGCTAATGTACCTTGGATGCTGGCTGCATTCAGACCAAGCTGAACGGTGTCCTCCAACATCATCGCAGGCTCGGTAGGGTTTCTCTGCTCACTACCGTTCGGTTCGGTGGTTTCACTCCAATCGTCATCCGGCCACTTTCTGTCTGATCACTATCGGTCCGCCACACTCCTTTGAAAAAACGAGGGCATTCGCACACTTACTATCGATCACTTTGGATGACAGTCTGAACTAATTACCTTCGCTACGCTACGGGGTCACTTTCACAATCATGATGGGGGGGGGGGGGGGTTTAACACTTATTGTCACCAAGTCAAGTAGAAAAAAAGAAGCATACACACAGAATTAATTCAATTCCACCAACTAAGAAAAAAAAAAAAAGCTTCTCCGATACTACTTCGAACCCCAATGTGGAAACAAACATATTGCACTTCGTCTGCACAGTACAGAAATAATCTGCATTGCCGTTACTTACCTTTCTCACGACCGCAGCCGATCGCGACGCAAACGGCTACAGTTTCCCATTCCTCTTTCTTCTCCCCGTAGAAGCACGGCAACTCTCATGGCGATGTCTCTGAAGATTATGGGCCCGTGTAAAGGAATGACCACAATCTCCACACTGATGAGTCCGTCGGGCTGCGACAGGGGCATGGTTCTCTTTCTGATGCTTGCGAAACCTGGCAACTGACCTAAACGGCTTGCCACAGATCGCTGTCGCCCCAGGCTCCTTGTACTGGCACTGGTACGGTCCTAGCTCCCTCAGGTCCCTGTCAGGTTTCTCCGGCATGTACTTCCACCGGGACCTCTTCCTCCCCTCCATATGACCCTTCCGATGCTCCTCCTCCTCTGCACCGAGACTCGGGGACACATGGTTGCACCCAAAAAAGGTACATTGCCTCGGGCAGTTCTGCTCCGGCACTTCGCCCTGCGAACCAGCACCCGATCTACTCTCCTCCGTGCGACACCCCTCCGTCGGGGTGAACATGACCACGTCCCGCTCTGTCTCCAAGGTCGATGGCATTGCTCCCACGGCAATGGTTCCGGTCTCCATTCCGGGTACCCCGGAACAGTTTCTCCTTCTCCTTCTCCTTCTCCTTCTCCTTCTCCTTCTCCGCCTCTGCCGCTGCCGCTGCCGCTTGTGCTGCTGCTTGCACCTTGTCTACTCTGTCAACAGAACCCATCCGCCCCAGGCTCTTCCGTCTGCGTCAATCGGTCTCTGGGTCTAAACAACACACTGCTCCGTTGCCGTGCTGCCAGCGCTCTCGATCTGTGGCAAAGACAAACCCGTGTCTCCGTGGACATGCCAGCCCTTTTATCTACTTTTCGTTGCCCTTGTGTCTACGCTGTGTGCGGTGCCCCTGCCCACTCCGCCCGCGGGCGGTCATTTCTCTCCAATGGCGCGTCGTGTCAACGTCGCGTTGTCGCCCTGCTCCCATGACACCATCTGCACGTGTGCGCGCCTGTGTGCGGTACCCCTGTCCGACCAGTTTCTCACCAACCGCATCGTGCCACCCTCAGTTGCATCCAGCCGCCGCGTCACAAGTTTCTTGCTTCTTACCTAAGCCTGCTCCCGTTTCGTAAGAGAAATTCGAAGCAAGAGAGGGAGAGACCCAAGTGAAAGGGTGGAGATTGATGATCTATAGAGAAACCATCGGTCAACAAGCAGCAACCGGCGTTGTGGCAGAGTGGTCTAATGCGCAAGACTAGAAATCTTGTTCCTTCGGGAGCGTCTGTTCGAATCAGGCCAACGTCGATTCTTTTGCCCTTTAATTTTTGCGCTTGCATACTCCTAAAACCATTCTTTATCACCAGCAGTGGATTGAACTCTTATATAAGGCTGCATGAGGGAATACTCTCGGATTTAATGACGGAAGTTGAGATCTAACACGACTTATCACGCTTGTAACTGGCTCTATGCACTCTACAGGTACAGCAAACTCGCCTCGTCTCATAATACACGCGAAAACAACTCCAACATGATGACCATCTCTGTTGCTGGTTCGCCGGCACCGACTTTCGTCTCGCTCCCAAACGCAGACCATCACTGCCAGCTCTTGCCCAAGAGCCCGCCGCCGCCCTTCTTCTTCTTCTCCTCTTCCTCGATCCGCAGTATGAGCTCGCCGAACAGGCCGTTGGCCCAGCCGAACCAGGCTCGCGACCAGTCGTTCTCGTTCCAGCTGTTGACGCTCTCGTGCAGGACCCCCGTGCCCGCCGTCGAGTCCAGCACCATCCGCAGCTGCTCGGCGACCTCCTTCTCGATGTTGTCGACCCCGGAGATCGGGTCGTACGCCGTCATGGCCGCGATCACCGCCGCCATCGGCCACGCCTTGCCCGGGCCGACGTGCGGCCCGCCGACCGCCGAGATGACGGGGCCCTTCATGTAGTACGAGTTGGCGTCGCTGAGGGCGTACTTGCGCGTGTTGCGGTACACCTCGGCGTAGTCGCGCGGCTTCGCGCCCGCGGGCGGGTCGGGCAGCTTGAAGCTCGACTGGGTGTAGTTCCACAGCGGCATGGCGAGCAGCGAGGGCACGTTGGCGTCGTCCATCAGGTTCGCGCTGCCGTAGCCGTCGACCTCGTAGGCGAACATGTCGCCGAACCCGGGCCGGTGCACGATGGCGTCCTTGTCGATGCCCCGGCGGATGCCGAGCGCCTGCTCGCGCATCTTGCCCGTCAGCTCGCGCGCCTTGGCGCCGTCGAGCCGGGCCATGATCTCGGAGGCGGACTCGAGGTACTTGGCCCACATCATGTTGGCCGGCACCAGGAACTGGTAGATGCAGGCGTCGTCCGAGGGCCGGAAGGCCGTGCGGATCATGCCGTTCTCCTTGCTCGGGTTGCCGAGGCCGTCGTTGGTGAGCGTCTCGCTGCCGCGGTTCGTCCACCCGGTGAACGTCCAGGCCGACTTCTCGACCTTGCCCTCGGGCGAGTACGTGCCCAGCCGCATTGCGCCGGCCGCGTTGACGGCGGCCTCGACGGCGTCGACCCAGTTGTACTTGGAGAAGAACCGCCAGTCGCCCGTCTTCTCGGCGTAGGCCACGGACATCTTGAGGAACGAGGCCAGCGAGTCCAGCTCCCACTTGCAGTCGAACACCTTTTGCGGGTCGTAGGGCGGCATCGGCTTGTTGTGCACGTAGGCGCCGTTGTGCGTCGGCGGGATGCCGCTCTCCGGCGGCGGCTGGAAGCTGTGGCAGTAGGGCGAGATGATGATGTAGCGCGCGTGCGCGTTGATGAGGCCGCGCCAGAGGCTCGCGAGCGAGTCCGTGTCCTGCGAGGCCTCGAGGAGCGGCAGGTAGGGGCTGATCTGCTCGGCGCTGTCCCTGAGCCACAGGGCGTCGATGTCGCCCGTGATGACGTAGGTGAGCTCCTGGTCGGTGACCCTCGACTCGCCCGTCTTCTCGTCCGTCTCGTTGGCGAAGCCGCGCCACTTGACCATGCTGTCGAGCGTCATGGGATACGCGTTCTCGAACAGCCGGTACATGTCCGGGTCCTTGATGACGCCCTTCATCCGCGTGATGAGCTCCTCCATGGCGGGCAGGCGGAACGTGCGGCATTCCGGCGGCGGTCGATTAGACGGGAACTTACGCCGGCCCTCGGACGCCGGTCCGGGCCGCCGGCGCATCCAGTTCTCAAAGGGCACGCAGTCTACGGGCGTCGGCGTCGGCGTCGGCGTGCTGGACTTGCCGGGCGGCTGCTTGCCCAGCTCCTCGTCCTTGTCGCGGTACGAGTCCTCGCCGTCCGCGTCGGCCTTCAACTTGCCGGCCTCGGTATCGGGCTCCCCATGGACGACGGGCAGGTCCTTGTCTTTGTCCTGCTTGCCGCCATTACCGCTTGTCGAGGCGTGCCCGGCCTCCGAGGTCGCTGGCGGCTGTGCTCCCGGGGCCCGAGCCAGGTAGCCGCCTCCGCTGCCGAGTCGCGAATTGTTGAGAAGAGTCATGGAGACGATGAGGAAGAGGGCGACGGCGATGACGCGAGCGCGACGGGTCACGCCGCCGCCGGTGAGGGCCGTCAAGGTGGTCATAGTGTCTTTGTCGTCCGTCTTGCGTCGCCCTCGGGCGTCTTTTCCGTCCGCTCCTACGAGGCCTTTCCAGATGTTTGCGAGGGGGGGGGTGTACGGCTGGCTCTTGGAGCCTAACCCTCTCTACCTCCCTTGAATGTCAAGCCTAGTGGGTTCGCGCTCGGTGATGGATCGCAGCTAGGAATCAACCTGTAATGGCTGACCCTTGTTTATTTACCATTAACGGGATGGTACACAGGCAAAAGGGAGTGGGGAGGGGCCGTGAAAAAGGGCGGAAAATGGACAGGAATTCACCGAGTTCAGGCTACCGTGTCGGAAATAGGAAAATAGCATTACATGGGCTCCCCCCGTCGCCCAAGCATCCAACCTAACTCTATTTGACTTTGACCCTAGCGCCGCGCGTTGGCGTCTCACAGCTGAGGTTTATCCCTGTGTATTGTCGTCTCCAATAAGGGAATGAGACATGATCTGCATGTACAGCACCATCCTACGCATATGTACCTGTATACGGAGTATAAGGCACCTAACCTAACCGTATACTCTGTTGTTGCATTTGTCATGGGGGTGGGTTGCTGCAAGACTTCAATGGTGGCTGCACTGCAACGGTGTCCTTGGGGGCATGCATACATAGTAGGTAACCGCTGTGGCACCTACGCAAAAGACGACGACAGGAGACTTTTGAGACTACCAATCTTAAGTAAGCCACACTTAGGAAGGCCCGTTGGCCAGTCACCAGCCAGCGGCGTGACAATATAATAGGATGTTGTTACAGGATATAAGGCGTTGATTGCTGCTTGCAATTGAGGACGTCATTTTTGCGACATGTATATTTTAATTATATAATAAGAAAGGTCCAGAAGACAGCTGGCTTTGGTGATGTAAAATCATAATGTAATTCTAAAATCAAAATATGTTATACATTGTAAGGGGCTTAGGTGGTGTGTTATGCCCGATAATAGACCCCTGTGGCAACTGCCACAAGACCCGCATACGTGCATCACACATGGCCTTAGGTACAATGGAAACCTACCCCGACTGACCGCCGGCGGACCGTCGACTCCATTACAAAGATAAACTATATTGTTAGGATAGCATGGTTCTACACAGTAGAATACCTATAGCTTCGATAAACCAGAGTCATCCGTCGTACATCGTACTCTTGTAACTCTAGAATACAGATATCATAGTTATGCTTCAATTCTAGGATAGGGCCATTGCGTGGAATATGCGATCGGAGCTCCTTCGGGGTCGTCACCCTCTAGCCAATAGCGTGAGCTGGGTGAGTCTCGCTTGTCACCTTTCACAATAACCTGAGTGGGGGGCAAGGGTGAGGCCGCTGAGAGGCCAGGGGGGGTGGTAGCCCCTATCAGGGCCGGATGAGGGGGCCGGTAGCGATCCGGTGTCTGCCAGAGGTTGTGAGGCCATCGCAGGAGGACGCCGGAGAGGAGCGGTAAAGAACTTTCAGCCGTTCAAAAGTCTTGGTAGTCGGCTAATTACATGCTTCACCAACATCGGATACGAAGAGAATGAGACGCGAGGGAAGCTGTACAAGGAGCAATAAATAACACGATACTCAATCTCTGTACTCTTTTTCTCAAAACTGTATTCTAGTTTATTATTCTTTACTCCTAAAGTGTCCAGTCTCTAAGCTCTCGCAATTTCCAGACTGTTGTTGTGGGCTTGGTTATCAGTACTATCAATAGGCGCCTCACAATCTACCGGCGATTGCATGTCCTCTTTTACTAAAATTCTCTCCGTCACGGCAACTCCTTCAGAGCTGCCTGTCGGCGCCGTCGCCGTCACTGGCGCACCTGCGCTTGTGGGTGGAGTAACATGGGTAGCGTTTGTGCGGTGGGTGAAGCCCAGTATGGTCAAGCTCCACGGATCCTTTGGTTTCTTGGCCTTGTTCGCCACTCCTTCCGATAGCTCGTGTCCTTCGGACCCCTGGCTCGTTTTAGGTGTTCTTCTGCTGGGGTTCTTTTCCCAGAATCTCTTCCTGAATATCGGAATAACCATTGGAGCTTGCCCGACGAAGATAGCCACGAAGTCTTCACGGATGGACCACATGGCTCCTGGCCCAAACTGACCGGTAGGCTAAAGGGGATCAGTTAGCTTCCCTATGGAAAGAGCTTCTTTTGCTGACGTACATGGAAGATGAGAACAACACGGATGATAGAAGCCGCCATCACGAAGACGCCCAAGCTGAAGAGAAAATATATACCGATTCTGCGCCAGACCGAGGCCCGGACGAGGCTGATGACCTTCGAAGTGACTTAGCAAAAGCACAACGCGTTTGCTACCGGTTACTTACTGGGATAGGAGTGGCGATGATGCAAAGATCTGTAGTGACATTCATGACTAGAATGCTGTAGAAATAGACCTTATTCTGCGGTACGCAGTTTTCTGGAACCACTGTTAGACCCGTTTGATATTTAGATGACAGGCTGGAAAAGGATCCAGTAACATACCTCCAGGGTCTGGTCTTATTTGCCACATGAGGTTAAGAGGACGGCAAGTCAGGAAGATAATCAATACCATGATGACTGCCGTCAAGCCAACCAGCCCCATCAGGGGGTATAAGATCTTTTCCACCCATTGGCCCGCGACCAATCTTTTATAAAAGAATAACACTTGGGGATGGCCTGATTAACCGCTCTGCACCGAGTAAAATGAGAAGCCTGGCCGAGAAACTTCGGAAGCACTCACTGTTCAATTTCAACGTCCAAATGATTGTTGCGTAGCAACACATGCCTGCTACAAAGTTTTTTGAGCCATATTGCCAAAGTGCACTTTGCGACCCAGGCCGTTAGTTCAGAACAGTCGGGGCTTGGGAGGTGCTCTCCCGATCACGTTGACCTACAACTCGGATTCCGGCATTGTTTCCCGTTGTTCATGCGTCAATAGCGAGGTGTGCTGGCCGTGCGCGATCAGCACGAAGAGCGTCGCCAAGGTAGATACAGTCGTGTAGACGGCCTTGGTGTCGATGTTAGCTTCTTCCGACGATCCCGCCAGCAGTGGGGCTCTGATCAAGACGTGTCTACCCAGGCAAAGAAGACCAAATAGTCATCTGGCCGGTATCCAGAAACTCCGACCATTCTCGTGCGGCAGAACACCCTCAACGCGATCATGATAGTTGCGATCGCGTAAAGAGACCAGATTTCGGCGATATTTGGGTTTATCTCCATTGTGGTGTTCGATGCCACGAGAGAAAAATTGCTGTTGGGTCTCGATGGACTGGAGGTCGGATTGTTTCAAGCTTGAGGTTCTGGCTTATGGGCGTCGTAAGAAACTTGGATAACGGGTAAATAGCAGTTGAGAAAGTCCTAGTATTGCATAGCAGGAGCCAGGAGTGCCCCTGAACTCAAACTATGTCGCACTAACAGGAGTGAACATCATGGTTACAGTTTGGTGTTGTATAACTCTATGCCACCCACCATTATTAGTCAGGTGCGATTACAGTATATCGTGAAGTCGCCCACTTGATCCGACAAGGTTATGGTATTACGTATACATCGAGGGCGGGCTATGAGACAGTAACATGAAGGTATCCGGGTATTGGACTACCACTTGTTTTGACTACCTGCCTCCTTAGGTTACTAGCTGACAATGAACTCTCGATCTTGACCATAGTTATAAGCCGACAGCAGGCACGTACCTGGATAAGAGTATTTATTTACTACCTAAATTGCATGGAGATTGTAGTCATCAAGTCTGCTAAGCTGAAGAACACCCCTTCTCACAGGGTTATACAGTAGAAAAGGGCGGGGTCGCAGGTAGCGTAATGCTTATATAGTATCCGTATATCAGTGGCTAACCTGTTTTGCTAACAGAACCATGTCCTAAAAAGACGAAAACTACCGAAAAGTCTTCGAAACTTCCTTAAGTGCATTCTACTGTGTTACTCCGCGCTTCCTGCTCTTGTGTGAGGGCTCGGCTACGCGCATTGCCAGTGTCCACCAAATGACTGGGAGTACATAGTTTCCAGTGCAAATTTACTTCTTGTGCGTCTTTGATAAAAGTCAGAAGGTGTAGGAGTTTAACGTTCTTGAACAGGCAGAGGTGATCCTTACCAAGAGGATAGACTTCTCGCTATAATACTATGTATGTAGTAAGGCACCCTTGCAACAATCGCACCATTCCGAACATGTTGTGTCTACAAGACCATCTAGTTATGCACGCTGTCGAGGTACGCCCATGTCTCTCTACAAATGATTAAATACGCGATGAACGCAAAAATATCAAGGGTCGACGTTGGCCTGATTCGAACAGACGCTCCCGAAGGAACAAGATTTCTAGTCTTGCGCATTAGACCACTCTGCCACAACGCCGTATCATTACGAAACCGCTTTATTGCGGGGATGCTGATTCAGAGACACTGCCAAATCAATACGCTTCGTTGCGCTACAATTCAATCCTCTCAGACCTCACAGAACAGACCAGACGGATGCCTTTTTCTTCTTCTTTTTTTTTTTCTCTTTCTAATAAATAGTTGGTTGTGATCACTAGTCTATAAATATAAAGGATGGCTCAGTAACAGGTATGCACACACGCTCTTGGAAGTCCCTTGGTCTTTAACCACACACATGAATGCACTGAAATGTCTGTCGCCGGAACAACACCGACATCTCACAACTTGTACAACCTCGGTTCCGTCCCATCCTCCGCCGCCCGCTTCAGGATCTCACGGTTCTTCACCCCGTAGTACACCCTCAGCCCGGCACACCCGACGACGACGACGAACAGCAGCGCCGCGTTCACCCAGTGGCCGGTCGGGTACCCCCTCGCCTTCTCCTCGGCCTTGTAGATCCAGACCCCCGGGATCTGCCCGAGCCCGGCCCCGATGCTGACGTTGAGCGCGATCGCGAGCCCCGTCGCCGCCGTGCTGAACACGTTGGACGTCAGCCACCCCAGCAGCGGCGGGATGCACGCGAACGCCCCCGACGCCCCGACGATCAGGCACCCGTACCGCGCGTGGTAGGCGTCGGCCGGCAGCACCGCCGAGACAACGAAGCCGATCGCGCCGATGAGGGCGAGTGCCGCCGAGTGAGCGCCGCGCGCGTTGTACCGGTCGGCGGACCACCCGACGAGGATCTGCACGACTTTGGGAGGGCGTCAGCACTTCTTCGGAGGAGACGGAGAGACACGTCTTTGGAAAAGCAAGGAGAGGCAAAAACGAGAAAGGAAAAAAAAAAAGAAAAAAAAAAGTACTTACCGTATGCTGCCGCGTAGGGAGGGACGGTCATGAGCTGCGCTTTCAGGTCGAAAAAGCCCAGCCCGGACGTGATGGACGGTATGAAGAGCGACAGAGACGAGAACGGCGTCGACATGGCAAAGTAGACGACGTAGTGTCCGTACAGCCTCCAGTCCATCAGCGTCACCTTGGCCTCCTCCCACGACATGCTCTTGTGGCTGCTCTTGCTGCCCTCGTGCTGCAGCCTTTGCAGCGCAATGTCCTTCTCCCGCTCCGACAGCCAACCCGCGCTCTCGGGGTAGTCCGGCAGGTAGGCCCACACCAGGATGGCCGACAGGCAGGACGGGATGCCCTCCAGAATGAACAACCAGCGCCAGCCGGACATGCCGTGCACCTGGTTCATGTGGCCGATCCCGTACGCGATGGCTCCGCCGAAGGCGCCCGCCAGCGTCGCGCTCGCCAGGATCATGGCGACCCGCACGCTCCTCTCGTCGTGCCTGTACCAGAAGGTGAGGTAATAGACCAGGCCCGGGAACAGGCCGGCCTCGAAGACGCCCAGGAGGAATCGCACGCCCGTGACGGCGGCGCCGTTGGTGGCCCCGCCGAGGCCGATGGTGACGGCGCCCCAGGAGAACATGAGGAAGGCGAGCCAGCGCGAGGGGCGGAGCTTCTTGAGGAGGATGTTGGACGGGACCTCGAAGACGGCGTAGGCGATGAGGAAGATCATGAGGGCGACGGTGAAGTCGTTGTTCGACATATGCGTCTCGGTTTGCATGTCGTGCTTGGTGGACGAATTCAAGATTTTTGCGTTGCCAATGTTGGAGCGGTCGAGGAAGCAGAGGAAGTAGATGCCCGCCGACAGCGGGATGATGCGCTTGTCCTGCTTCCAGAGGAGGGCCTTTTCCTCTTCGGCCTCGCCCTGGAACGGCGAGGTGGGCGAGGTGGGCGAGGAGTCCTGGGCAAGCGCTGTTAGACCCCCCCCCCCTTTTTTTTTCTTCTTTTTTTTTTTTTGGTCTTATTTGGACCCCGAAGCCTCTCATGGGATGAACGCACCTCTTTCACCTCGGGCGACTCAATGTCGCCACGGTACGGGGCGTGTGAGCCATTCATGCCCGGAGTCGAGTCCATTCCGAAGGTGGCTTCGATCACGGGTCGACGTGTCGATAATATGCTTGACTTTTAGTACTTCGGGTGGTTACTGTTAGTGAACAGCGGCCCGGCGAAGCCAAGCTCGGAGCTGAGGGATGGCGACAAACGCAAAATCTGCCTGCCCGCCTGCTTGAAACGCCACAAAGCTTGTTGAATCACTGGCGAAAGTTTCCGCTAACCCCGTCATCCATGACCAGGCTAGGTATACATGCCCCAGGAGCAAGAAACGGCTGCCGCCTCGCGCCTTTTCATCGTTTTGAGGGGAAACCCCCGGTTCATCGCAGCCCCGCATCGCCGGGGAAGCTGGCGCTTCCAGCTGCATATGAGAACCCAATCAGTGTGCCGCTCCGTGGCTCGACGTTACATTTGCTCTCAAGATTGGGCGGGGTGTACTCCGTACCGGGCTTCGGGCGCGTCCCCGGCAGATTGTGTTGAAGATCGGCTCATTTTTTTTTTTTGATCCAGTCATTGCAGGCCATTGCAGGTTCAGCTGAACGGCATGGAGATGATCACCGAGCGCCGGAAAATTCGCTCATTTGGTGTTGCCCCTCGGGTTGACTCTACCGAGAAAGGACACTTGAGTGATAGCGGACTAAATGAATTTTGAGCCAACACTGGCTGGCGGGATAATGTCCCGTCAACACCGGGCCAACGTTGCACGGCACTGTTTGTTTCACTGACGTTGTGCCCTGAGATGCAAAGCGCGGTCCTTATCTTTCAAGGGCGTTTCTTCACTCTTGCGAGAAATGACGAGTTTGACGCACCCACCGTGGTAGAGATATTAGTGTGTCTCCCAAGAGAACCGTCCTGGAAGGTGCGCCGGCCATGTTTGGTTTCGGGTTCCTCGCTCGAATCAATGGCCACCATATGTCATTGTGTTGTGTTGCTTCTCTCCGCATGGTGACTGCGGATCTGGAGCCTGCCGCAGATTCTTCCACCGGGTTGAATGCAGAAACAGAGCCGTTGGCTAAGATGGCGAAATAGAGTTTTTGCCGGACGACATAAGAACCGGGGTGCTATTACCACTCGACATCTCTTTGACTCTCTCTGTTACATGTACGGATTCTCAATAAGAACTCCTTGTCAGTACGTCTCAAATTAATCTCAAGGTGAGGGAATAATACTAATATCAAGTGGAATGGAATACAACACTGCTGAAAGATTCTCATCCCGCCAACTGACTCAACAGAGCACTGTCTCACCGTTACGGCTGCCCGATCTCTCTTGTTTCTGGCTTACCAACAGTCGACCTCACCGGAGTCTCCTCATCCAACGACCGGAAGAGGAACCGGGCCCACGGGCCCTGAACTGGCCCCAATATTTGCTTGGTGCATCGTCCGCGGTCCCAAATCGTCAGGATAGTCCACCGCTGTGTGGAACATCTGGTAGTTCGCCCACATGACGATGTCTCCCTCCTCGACCTTGGGCAACATGATGTACTCGGGCTTGAGCACTCTCTCCTGGATCGGTCGGAGCCACTCCCGAATCCGAACAACATCGTCAATGACTTCTGGTTTGTCATCCGCGTTCGACCGCATGAACATCTTCCGAGCACATATCCCATGCACCATGAAGGCCTTTTCGCCAGTGACGGGATTCACCCACACCATCGGATATCTCTTGATGGAAGCATCTTTATAATCACCGACTTCCTCGGGTGTCAACTCCTTTCCTTGGCTGACCACGCCGAGGCCGTTGGCGTTGCCTTTGCACTCCCCCATCCATCTGTATGGATGTGCTGCATATTCCACAAACGAATGGTCTGCTACTCGCTTCTCCTCCTCAGGCATGAGATCGTAAATCTGGACGCAGCTGAAGAAGGCAGTAAGACCGGGCTCTGACTTCATGGTATACCCGCTCCCGTCGTCCCAATGAATCGTGACCTCGGGCGACGTGGGACGCTTGATGCAGCGCAACGTCGTGAACCAGGCTGGATCGCGGTCATACAGGGGCGCGTCGATATGCCAACGCTGGAAGCGGGTGTGTCCAGAGGCAAACTCGTCGTCCGGGAGTTTCTTGTCGTGCCAATCGTGCGAGAGCGGCTTCTTGACGGTCTTGTTGAGCAGGCCATAGTGATCATCCCCCTGGTATCCTTTGCCGATAAGCCGGACATTCTCCACCCCTGGAATCGCTGCTACATCGCGACTTTTCTTTTGCCAAGCTGGTCAGATCTGAGAACACATCAAGGACTTCACGGGCGGCGTACCGACAAAAGACCGCCCTTCGCGTTGAAGGTTGCCAGGTCGCCGTGCGAGTGCACCAATGGCGCGTCTGGATCGAAACGGGTGACAAGCTCCCACTGCTTCCTTGGGTGGATGTGCTTCTGGCCTCTGACGATGACAACCTTGTGCGTCCAGATGGCGTCTGACAGTGCTTGGACGTCCGAATCTGGGTGCATCAATCAGCTTTGGTGCTATCGATTCGCATCCGCAGGAGGCTTACCACTTATGTCATCAAGGTTCACATTCTCAACAATGGCACCAAAGTTGTGTTTCTCCTCAGAAGTCTTCTTCACGGGGGTGATTGTGAAGCTGGGCTCGGCAGTGAGCACGCCAGGGGACATTGTGATTGTACAAGGGTTCACGAATAACTCGTATACACCGGACCGGTCGGTGCAGTTCTGATGTGAAGGCGTAGTTAATACTATTATTGATGGATTTGATATGATATGGGAGAGTCTTCTTGCTTGCAATCGCACTATTTATTAAGCGTGCCGGATACCATGCTTGTTATCTGAGCACATAATACTCGATATCTCATACATCAATACGTACAGAGTTTCGCACATTCCGTTAAGCCGAATGAACAACGCCCTTGCTGGAGAAGCTCGCATGGCGACGCACCGGCCGCCTCGGCCGAGGTTCGTGGCTCTCAGCAACGGGTGGATTCGTGCTCAGCCGATACCTGCAACCAATGTGCTCGCTTCCTTCAGCACCATCGGAAGTACCGGTTGCAGCACTGATAAGAATATTACGTCACCAACGGCACAGATATGTGCAGATGCAACCATTGGCAAGTTTGAAAGACCTGCAGTCGGCCTCCACTGGGGTGTACGGAGGGGCTTTTTTGACTAATTCAGAGCAGAAGCATGTTGTTGAAAGAACTTCTCTCGCTAATCCCGGCGCCCCAAATTGTGACCAAACTGAGTGAAATGGGTCGTCCCTCGCAGTCTATCAGTGTTGGGATGCCGAGCACCGGGCATCCACGGAGCTGGGTGGGGCCGATCCCGGTCTCCCGGCTCCCATATCCACAGCTCGCAGCAAACAGTTGCGATGGCTTCTTTTCTCTTCAACAACGATAGCAACAATTGACGTTGCTCCTGTTCGACCACCCGTACGCCGTACGGGGATCTTGTGATTCCAAAATTATCAGGTTTCTTGCAAAACACATGTGACCTGGGCCAAAGAAGGAATTACATTGATCAAGCATGACAAAAAGGACTAATTAAACGCAAGGCAAATTCCACAGTCGCTAGCCTTGCGACTTGATCATTGGCGTCTCCGTCTTCATCCGTTGGCCATCCGCTTCACCTCCTGCAGCCATCTTTGCTTGCAGAGCCGCGTACATCCGCTTCATCGCGTTCCTATTGAACTCCTCCCCCGTCACCACGGGATACTTCTGCTTCGGCCCCTGGATGATCGCATCCTTGCACGGCTGGTTGAAGAAGGCCATGCTGAATCGCTCTCCATAATAGTCGCCCTCCTCGTGCGGTGCCTTGACTCGATGGTACGTGCTCTTGAACCGGTCGTCACTCCAGCTCATCAGCAGATCGCCAATGTTGCACACAATGACACCTGGCTTGAACTCGACTTTGGTCCATACGTCCCCCAGAGCGTGCTCCGTCACAGCCTCTCGGCCAGGGCAAATCTCCAGGCCGGACTGCCCACCACGCTGGAAGAGGAGCGTCAAAAAGCCCCAGTCTGCGTGCGCCCCCGCCCGATGATAAATCTTGCCGTCGTTGACCCGAGGGGTCTCGTAGTAGTGTAACAGACGGAGGCAGGACTGAGAGTCCGGGCGGCCAGCGTCGTGGTATTTCACAAAGTAGTCGTCCTGGAAGCCGAGACCGCGGGCCAAGCAGAGCATGAGCTTCTCAGAGATGCCCTGCACACGGTGCATGAAAGCCAGAGACCGGCTCCTGAATCCGGGCAGATGCTCATCGCCCATCCACTTTCCTTGCATGTGTTCGCCGAATTGGAGCTGGTATGACTCCTTGGTATCGGGGGCACCGGTGGACGGCCTGATCTGCGACATCTTCTCCCAGCCGACGTTCTGAGGGGTCCATGGCACGGTCGCTTTGGTTTCGTCCGAGAGCCGGAAAAAGGACTCGGACAAGGAAAACATCTCGTCCACCTCAGACTCGGTGAGGCCGTGGTCCTTGATGGCGAAGAACCCGACATTTTCGGCAGCGCTGCAAAGCTGAGAGGTGATCTCGTCGACTCGAGCTTCGAAATCTTGGAGGGAAATCTGAGTAACACGGATATCAGCCTATCTCGAACACGAAAACCGAACTGCAGGCAGGTAGGTAGTCGTAGCATACCTCGGGGATTTCCCGCTCGGCGTACTTCGTCTTTTCGGACATGGCGGCGAGATGACCACAGCGCTTGGTTTCTTGTCTAAAGGAAAGGTTCAATCAACTACCGTTGAAGTGATGAGAATCCGGCGATGGAAAGCTGTCACTTTGATGCGTTGAAGGACAAAGATGATGTTCGGACATTCGGCAAGTAATTATTATTAATGAGCAATGATGCAGCGAATGAGCCTGGGTCTGTGGTAATACCCCGCGAGCTCGGCCGAGCTTATCTTGAGGGCCCTACTTCCGCTCTGGCCCACCCCCAATCACCAGGGATAACGTGCAGCATCGCCACCTATCTCAGTGGCCAGTGGCCCTATCTTCTTGCCGCCCACTCGCATTTGGTAGGGTCGGATAAGGTTGTATGAGCATGGGAAAGACGGCTGGTTGAGTATAGCGATGCTTACTTAGTGCGTGTACAACACAAGCACCCAGAGAGGCCTGGATTGGCCGCTGTTGACGCAGATCGAGGAATTCTCACCTCTGCGTTGTGTTGTTCTCGTCCTCTCTGGGGCTATCTTGCATTACTGCATCTACATTCTTGCCTTACACGGAGGTCCAATTCGTCAATTCATGTTCCAATTAGAGCTATCAAGATGATTGTACCGTACAATACGAGTCGAATTTTGGTGCTGCAAGAACCAAGCAAACGTGTGGAATGGATTCTAGGGGTCAAGCGCAGAATCGCAATGAGCCGGCAACAACATACATTGCTGGTCGCCTCGCTGTTCATGGTGCAATGTATTATTAAGACATGGGTAGTTGAGACCAGGCCGTTCCAAATAATTGCAAGAAATATGCCAAACACAATTCAAATAGATAACTGCATTCTGTGATTAAGCCAATATAATAACGATGACGTGGGCCGTTCTGTACATAACCGAAGTCTCTACTCTGAAGGATGGTCACTGGCGGCAATGTTGCATTGGTGCATCACTCGAGGCCCATAAGCCTTGGGGAACTCTGTCTTTTCGACAGTCAGCAAAGATTCACGGCTCGTTGTGGACGTCGACTTACAATGCTATGCCACAGAGCTCGGTTATACCACAGGATCACGTCCTGTTCTTGATGGGGGTGGGCGTAAATGTTTTCCGGTTGCAGTACCGGTTTCATTATTCTGGTCGTTTTTAGTCGCAAGACCTGTAACCGAGAAGTGTGTACTTACTTGTCCATGAAGGCTCTGACCTCCTTCAAATCATCCACCACTGTCTCCTGACCGTTTGGCTCGGTCTTCAAGTAGAGCTTCAAAGCCCCTTGGCCGTGTACTTGCAACGACTTCTCCCCGGTCCTGGGGTTGCGCCACACCATGGGATACACGCAAATCTTGTTGCTTTCCCATTTAGGCAACTCGTTCAAGGGCTTCTCCAATCCCTCTGTCTCCAGCAGGTGTCCTAGGCGTGTGCTGTGAGCTCCGGCCATCCATGTAAACGCGTGCGGAGCGTATTCAATCCGGCTGTTCATAACAATGTTTCGGGTTTCTTCGTCGAGCAAGGCCAAAGCCCTGCTGCCGGCTACCATAGCGGTTGACCCGGGCGCCATCTTCATCTCCGTACCGCTACCATCGTCCCACCTCACAGTGACATCGGGCCCCTTGGGTGTTTTAACGGCCAACAAGCAGCCTACTCTTGGGGGAGGGATTGCGTACAACGCGCCGTCAAAATGCCATTGGTAGAAACGGGAAGCACCCTTCTCTCGATCCACGGCCGGGATATGCGGTGGGAGATGGAACTCCTCATGGTCGATGCCCTGAACCTCGAACCCAGGCGGAAAGCCATAATGGTTGTCGGGCAACGGCCCGCGACCAAGGATATGTACTTGCGGTTGTTCGGGGATCGCCGGGCGCTTGGGAATGCCGTAGATGTCGATACCGTTATGCGTCGTCAAGAAGGGATCTTTCCCGTGTGCGAAACCACCGGTCGTTTCGTCAGGGTCGAAGCTAGGCAAGCTTTAGTATCAAACACCAGAATATTATGTGAATAAGCGGCCATACCTCGAGGTTAGTCTGTATTGCTGTTGAGGCGTCAGCATCTGCGGCTGTTCTTTGAAGACGAGTAGCTTGTGCGTGTGCAGCGCATCGGAGATTAGTTCAAAGTCGGCGTCGGTGAAAGAGTTCAAGTCGATCCCGTAGACCTCGGCGCCAAAGTCGGCACTGCTGCTTTTGGGGTGTTGGATCGGGACCACCCGTCCCGTCGTTCTCTCGGCGTGGGGAAGCTGAAAGGAGCTTTTTGTCACCGAAAGATGCAAGTCCGTGGCTTCTTCCGTGACAACTGAAGCGATGACCATTTTGCTTGGTTGAAAAGGATAGATAATCCGTTTGGCTAGTTGTTCAAATTTTCGGCAGTATTCAAGGCGGATTGGCAAAAGTAAAGCTTTCGTTTCTGGATAAGACGGAATTCCTTCCCTGGTCTAAAAGACAAGAAGAGTTTGCCGATATTTAACAGACACATGTAAGGCTTCGCCTAGTGGCATGAGGTTCAAATGATTCATATCTTCTAATAGACACACACACACATTGAAGTGGTGGTAAGAAAATAGGCTCCTTGGGAAGGAGAGCGACAATCATTCGATTAGATGTTCGGGTCCGGTGTTGTAAGTCTCCACCTCGGCCGAGGACAGGAGTTCGTTTCCACACGTCTGCGGACATCGATTGTCCCCCAACCGAGCGGTCCTGGAACGGAAACGGGCCAGATTGCTTTTCAGGGGTTGAAGAACTCTTGTCGGCAAACAAAGCCTGTTATCTTGTTGTATAACTTTCTCTGCGACCTACGCTCAGCCATAGTGTTTGTACGTTCAGCTCAGTAATAACACTGCCAGAATGACTACCTCCTCTTATTTCTCAGCTCCTTCTGGCCACACTATCCATCTTGTCCAATCCGGCACCCCTTCGGGCGCTCTGCTAGTTTGCCTTCATGGCCTTGGAGGCTCAAGTCACACTTTCCATCCTTTGCTCCCAGCATTGCCAAAATCGTTCAACATCGTTCTGGTTGATTTCCCAGGATTCGGCAAGTCAACCCTGAACAAGGCATCAAATCCGATCACTGTTACCGACACAGTTGCCGACGTCCACTGTCTCATTTCGTCGATCCGAGAGAACGCTGGCACATCAAACCCAGAAAAGATCATTTTCATCGGGCACTCTTTTGGCGCCATAGTCGCCCTTCACTACGCTGCGAAGCATCCTGATGCGGTTGCTGGCCTTGCTCTGCTTGGGGCTGGACGAGCTGCTGGACACATCCCTGCAGTGAAGCAGCGTATGCTGGATCTTGCGAGCAACGTCAGGAATACCGGCATAGTGCTTGCAGCTGATGCTGCCGCCGAGTCGAATTTCTATGCAGATACTTTGGAGCGCTCCGCAAGCCCGTCTGCAAAAGAGAGTGTACGGAAAGCCGTCGCTGCCTCTGATCCTGAGGGATACGCTCAGACATGTTTAGCCTTGGTCGATTCACACCACACGGATCCTGATTACAGCAATATCAAATGCCCGGCAGTGTTCGTCGCCGGTGATAGAGACATGATCAGTCCGCTGGATCGATCCAATGAGCTCAGCAAGTTGATGGGCGGGGAAAGCTGGGTGGTGACTGTGAAAAGCGGTCATCAGCAAGCATTGGAAGACCCAGAGGGTGTCGGAGAGGCTTTGACACAACTGTTTGCGAGGACGAAAGGCTCTACATAGACTAAGGTTCTCAAAAGACCGTGTATTGTGAAAATCGAGTTTCGGTTTCATCTTCTTCTTCTTATTCAATGATGAGTGGCAACGAAACATAAATGTAGCACGTACAGAGACTGAAGATAGGCGCATGGGTGATCGCATTCAAGGGAAGCAATCATAGTTTACTAGATACAGGAGGTTCTCAAAGTTGTTTCCACTATCGAAACCACCGAGGGGGAAAGAGAGCGTGGCGTCGGCTCGGCTCGGATCGCGCATGTTCGACCCCTGACTGCGACTCTCTCCGTGGCGAGTTGGAGCTAGGTCGGATACGTGGGTTTCAACAAGAGGCTCTCCGGCCCTAGTTGATGGTTGGCCGCTCTCACATTCCCGATGTTGGCTGGCCGTGTTGGCTTCGCAAAATCTCTTGACGAACCTGCGCACATCAAACTTCACTGTATGCTTGCCCTTTGTCGTAGAGGAACCATTTTCTTCCCTTGGGCGCTTCCTGTTCTGCCACGGCATCGTCCTCAGGCTTGTGGCATCAGAAACTTCTACGATCAGGGCCTGGAGGAGTTTGACCCCCCTAGCGGCAATTGTGCTGTTACCATACGACTCCAGGATCCCGATGACGCTCTCGGCCAGCTGGCGATGTTCAACGTGCTCTGCCTCCCCTGGCGTCCGATGCAGCACGTCCAGCAGAAGGATGATGGAAGCGGCCACCGAAAATGCCTGGTGTACCCAAAGAACGGGCCCGTCCTCTTGAGATACGGCCTTATACTCCTTGATTATGGTCTTGGACGCTGCGATGCAGGTCAACCTGGTAAACGCGAATGCCGGGTTCGTGAAGCTGTCGGACAAGAACGAGCGGTGAATCATGATGATCTTATGGCTGGAGCTGATGGCCAGAGTTCGCCGGGCCCAAGGAACCCATATAGGCCAGTCCGCCTCGATAGGAGTGTTTGTGAGAAAGCCTGGACGCTCCACCGTGGCGAGTGTGCGAAGACGGGCGTCCCAAGTCAGCACTTGTTTGTAGCGGGTGTATGCCGTGTTGTTGGTCATTAGCCCGTCTGCCAGTTGTGGCATGATGACAGCAATCTCGCGAAGAAAACGACAGTAACTCGTAATGGTCGGAACGTCTTTCGGTAAGGGTAAAAGGTCATGGTCGTGACAGTTCCGAGGCGGTTCCGAGGTCGAATACAGAGGACTGATGAGATAGCTCTCCGAGAAAGGGATGCCGAACCAATCCTGGCTGCAAAGTTGACACCACACACGCCTTCCTGTTTCGTTTTGCACATTGCTTTCGGCAGCATCTTGCTTGAGTCTATGCAAGCCGAGCGATTGTGCAATGCGAACGGCCGCAGCGAGGTGTATGCTCTGAGAGTTGCTATGGCCCAAAGGATGGGCCGCTATCGTAGCGGTCGCGATGGCCTGGCACGATAGGATGCTGAGGTTTGTCGTGTAATCGGCCCGGTTTAGACACACAATCATTGCTTCGAACCAACGCCTGGAGAGAGTTTCGCGCTCGCTGTCCTGGAAGCCCCAGGCATGCGCTCGTCGTGACGGCGCACACACCAAGCTTGCGGTCAAGACGGAGAAGAGGAGAGAAACCCATTGAAGATCGACTCCCTCGCTCTCGATAACGCCGTTGTGCTCCGAGTAAAATGCAGCGAGCTGCGTCCGGAATGTCGGTGCAAAAATTGAGTTATGATACCAAAGCAGGTTCTCGTTATGATACTGAACCAAGTCCCACACCTGCCGCGAGTCTGGCAGCAGAAGCTGGACAACGACTAGCTGAGAGCATTCACTGAAGTCGAGCACTGTGTCCTTTTCGCCTTCAGGGAACCTAGGCCCTTCCGAGCCAGTGACAAAAATGGTCGTTGTCTCGGGTGACACAGTTGGATGATACTCGGGGTCTTTCCTGCGACCCCAGGCCAGGAACTCAAGAATGGAAGCAGCATCTTTCATGGATCGATCATCAACTTCAGTCCTCTCCTGGGCAGTCTCGTTTGAAACAATCTGTGATAGCAACGGTTCTCTCAAGCTTGGATCGTCTCGCATGGTGTCGAATTCGAGCAAGCCCGTTTGGGGGCCGGGCCTAGCATGCTCACTCGGGCCGTCATGGTTCCTCGGACTGCTCAAAGAATTGACTCGTGCTTCGTTTTCGAGTTGAGAAACTTTGCGACGAAGATAAGCAATCTCTTCGATACTAGCCCGAGAGCTTGCAGAGGATACTGAGCGGCGTGGTTGCGTAGAAGCCGGCCTCGCGAATGTTGGGGAAGCAAGCCGCGGATTGTCGACTGCATCAGAAGTACAGGAGTGTTCTTCTCCTCTGCATCTTGGTCAACTTATGGCTCAGAAAAGGTTCTGGTAAGCATTCACCTCCTGAGGCAATTCGTGCAAGGCACTGTTTTGCTGCACTTGACCTTGCGGCGGGTACATGGCCCGCATGCTAGCCTGCTGCGGCTCGTCAGGGACGATTCCATGGTGTTTCATACAGAACAGCCCTCTTCCAACACCTGGGAGTTGAATAGGTCTGACCGAGGTTCGGAGAGTACTCGGATATCCTCGGCCGGGGTGGTTGGGGGGTTGTATCAATATCCCCCCATCCAGCCGAGCAGTTCTTGGGAGATAAGAGAAAGCGGAAGATGGAGCCCTATCAGAGGGTGACACCTTCTAGTTAGGCATCTTATCTTTCAGAGGCAAATATCACTAATCCGAGGCCCAAGGACCGACCTCCAGCGTGTCGCGATAGCCACATACCAATCAGGCGACGATCACATTTAAGCAGGAGCTTGTCGCTGCGTAATATACATGTTGCTGATCTGTCTGCCTGAAATACTCTAACAAGGCCCTCTGGCACCACGATAGAGCCCCGGCCGAAGACGGGATCGCTCAACGTGTAGATCCGGCGCTGATGCGGGGAAAGTGCCTTATCTATCGATTCCTCTCGATGCCGTTGGTTGATTTTCATAGTGCAAGACTCCAAAACCCCACAACTGCTGCATGTATCGGTATCACTGACACGATAAGACTCGGCTGTTGAGTCCGCCTCTTGGTGGGCTAAGACCCTCAAATCATGATATAGCCTGCTGTGCTTAAGTGAACATGGGTCAGATAGTCATGGCGAAGTCGAGGCCTATATTCTAGTGATGACCTTGTGTTTATTCTAGCTTGACTTTCAGGACCTCATCTTGTCTTTCGGTGATTTCGTACTGCCGTGTCCAGATCACAACTCGTCATCTCTGCCTTAAACCAGCCCATTGACCTCAAACTGTTTCTGGAATCGGATTCTCGGCATGGTCAAGGAACTCGGTCTGCGAGCACGAACTCGCTCCGTGAAGGAGAAAACCGTGCTCAGACTCACGCAACCATGGAGTTGGCAACTGCCCAAGCAACCCAGCAGCATCGCGCCGCCTGATATATGGACCAATTCCGACATGGACCCTGTACCAGTTGAAAAGAGGACGTGGGGAAAGGGGGCATTCGTCACCTATTGGTTTTCTGATCTCGTTACTATATCCACGTGGAATACAGGTTCGGCTATCGTCGCGGCAGGTCAGCGTCTATCACAGAAATCTCCTCTATTTGAGCTCGAATCTGACAGGCGTTGTGCTTAGGCTTGACTGCAACGGATGCCATCCTCATCGTCCTGCTGGCCGGCTTCTGCAACGCCGTCCCTACAGTTCTCAACGGCGCGATCGGTGCGAATCTCCACATCGCCTTTCCCATTGCCTCGCGGGCCAGCTTCGGCTACTGGTTTAGTTACTTTGCGGTGGTCTCCAGAGGCGTCCTGGCCATGTTCTGGTTCGGGGTGCAGACAGCAAACGGCGCGACATGCGTTACATCTGTAAGTCTTTTGCGCCTGCCGTGTCCGTGGCCCGTGGCTTATGGGGGGGAGGCTACCGCGATACTGACCAGGCATGTCTAGATCATCACGTCCATTTGGCCCGGTTTCCAAAACATCCCAAACCATCTGCCAGCGTCAGCAGGCTTGACAACGGTCGGGATGATTTCGTATTTCCTGTATTGGCTCATTCAATTTCCGCTCCTGCTGGTCCCCACGCACAAATTGCAATATGTATTTTGGGTCAAGACTATTGTTACGCTTCCTATGGCACTTGGAACGGTATGATCGCCCCCCCCCCTGTCATCGCAGGCCAGTCGCTAACTGTGGTCACAAGGTTATATGGGTTGCCGTCCGGGCCGGCGGCCAAGGCGATTTCTTTCATGCGCCATCCCAGGTCCATGGTTCCGAACGAGCTTGGCTTTGGCTTTCTAGCCTGGTACGTGTGTCCGGATCCAGCGCCATATTCGTTTCTTGAAAGGGTACCAACAGACTCTGATATCCTTTAGACCAGCGTGACCGGAGGATACAGCACCTTGGCCGTGAACATTTCCGACTTTTCTCGCTTTAGCAAGAACAGCCGTGCCCAGTACTGGCAGTTGCCGGTCATCCCATTCTTCAAGACGATCGTCGCCCTGTTCGGCGTCATCTCGGCCGCGGCCTCGCAGCAGATCTGGGGCGTGCCCTACTGGACGCCGCTCGAGATCATGGCCACGTGGCAGAACACCCCCGGCGGCCGCGCCGCGTCCTTCTTCTGCGCCGCCATCTGGCTCCTCGCGCAGATCAGCGTCAACATCAGCGCCAACGCCGTGTCCTTCGCCAACGACGTCACGACGCTCGTGCCCAAGTGGTTCAACAACCGCCGGGGCACCGTGTTCGTCGCCTTCGTCGGGGGCTGGGCCCTGTGCCCCTGGATCATCGTGGCGTCGGGCCGCGCGTTCATGAACTTCATGTCGGCCTACTCCATCTTCATGGCGCCCATGGCCGGGATCCTGTTTACCGACTACTGGTTGATCAAGCGACGACGCTACGACGTGCCTGCGCTCTACGACCCGCAGGGGATCTATCGCTACGGCAAATATGGCACCAACTGGCGCGCAGCAACCGCGACTTTTGCCGTGATTATACCGTTGTTGCCCGGTCTCGTGGGAAAGGTCTCCCCGTCTGTCGCTCTTGCTAGTGGTCTGAACAACCTCTTCAGCTTTAACTGGTTATACGGCTTCTTCCTTTCCATCTTCGTGTACTACACGTTAAACTATTTCTTCCCTCATAAGAAGTCGCTCATCCCTTGCGTCGTCACGGGATTCGAAACCACTCTGATAGGGGTAGACTCTGATGTGGAGAAGCGGGGAGTGGAAGTCGCAAAAAAGCCAGAGTGTGCTGCTGTTGTCGAGAGGGGCCCTCATAGTGCCGACTCTGACACTCCTTATTCGTCTGTAGCTCATTAAATCAAGTCATTGTGTAGAAACAGGAACTAATGGAAACATTCGCTGTGATTTTGATCAAGAAAAAGGTGGTTCTGGGCTGCACATTATTAACTACCACATACTGGCAACCGTAGCCTCCCGACGCACGATTTCCTCTTCTTTAAGGTACGCAACACCAACCCTCTCAAAGAAGTCTTCGTCCTTCTCCTTGCCGGCGAGAGAGACACGACCAGCACGTAGCATGTTGGCTGCTCGCTCTTGTGATGCTTGCTCCTTCCCACGATGACGCAGCTGAGAGGCCTGGACAGCTGCCGTTCGGGCTCATCCAAGATAAGCCAATCCGGCTTCTCCGCTGCAATAGTGTGTGCAGGAGCCCGGAGCTCGGCCCGGCCCCCGCGGGTCAGCATCCATGTACGACACCCCTCGCGCAAGCGTGTCGAATGGCGACTGGATGTCGTCCGCGCGTAGAATGTCGTCGAACGGGACGTTCATGTATCGGACCTCTCCGCTGTAGGCCATCCACGACCACGATGGGATCCTGGCGCGGTACGCCGATCCAAAATCGATCTTCTTCAGAGTATTGTCGCAGTCTCGGCGCTGCCACAACAAGTCCCGGGGGTAATTGGTTTGGAAGACGCCGAACCCGCCAG